>CM076593.1:12686565-13286565 GCA_038430175.1 Ficus hirta | reverse complement strand
CAATAAATTGATGATTTATCAAAAATTTATTGAGGGAACAGCTTTTAAAACAAAAAAATGAGACAGCAGATCTGGACTCAATGACGACTAACAATAGTAGTAAAGGTAGGAAGTCTTCTTGCTATTAAGCTGCCACCTTATTGCTATCATAGCGATAAAATGATAACTTTTTGCTATCATAGCGATAAAATGATAACTTTTTTTAACTCTATGCATTTTTTTAGCAGAATTAGGTGTGGCTGTTGGTAGATTATGTTTATAATCACTAATATTCTTCAATTTTTAAAGGTGGAGGAGTATGGGTCTAAGAAACTGAAATTTTCAATGTAAGATATTATATGACCAAAATTAAACCTTAAGTCTACAAGATTTTGGTTGGGCGATATATTGCCACTAGAGTATAGTGAACCATTTCAAGCTCAATTCATTTTTAATGTGAAACTTAGAATCCAAATATCCTTTTCAAAAGTAAATTTATCTTAATTAGAGACATCATTTCTAATATCAATTTCAACTTTTTTTATGCAAAAGTAATATAAATAGTGTTCAACACTAAGTTTGCGTTTGGTTCACCGGTTGGAGATCAAATTTTTTGGTTGAAGTTGATTGACTTTAAAAAAACTAGTTATAAAGTTGATTTTTCAGAAAAAAAACAAAAACTGATATAAAAAAAATACAGTTTAGTTAAAGTTAAACTTAAATATCAAACAAAACATAAGTTTTTATTTTTTAACTACTTACTCACGAGATGGTAATTATGTAGAAGTATCATTACACATTAATAAAAAAGAAAAAGAATTTTCGTTCTTATGGTTCCAAGTAATCGACTCAACATTCATCATAATTATGTGTACCGAAAGAAAAACTAAATTAATAAAAACCCAAATAAGGTTTCCTTTTGCTTTACCTGAATAATTCCCTCAATGACCTAGACAAATCTTAGGACCAACAGACCAAAAGGTGCCGAGGAGTATCCTAATCAGTTCTCTCTCTTAAAAATTGAAAATAAATGAAAATAAAAAAATCAAAGAAAAATAAGTTTATAGGTAACAAGAGAAAGATAAGCCACCCAAGCCAAACAAGGCTTGATGAGATCTTTAGCAAAAGGATTGACACGCCGAAAGCTACGGTAGCACGCAAAGAGCGTCCCCCAATGCACCAAGCAGAATACCAAGCCGATCCACGTGGCGCCGATCACCAGCACGAGTGGGTCCCACACAATGCTGAGGAAAACCTGGGCGATGTAGAGAGGCAACGAGTCGGATTGCGCGTGGAAGCCACCGTCGGCCCAGAAGAGCCAGGCGGCGAAACCCGTGAGGAAGGACGAGCCCAGAGAGGCCAGGTGTATGAACCAGAGGGATGGGAACCAGAAGGGCTTGGTGGTCAGGGACCGGTACCGGTGTCCCGACCCGAAGAGGAAGATTACGGCCATGGTCAACGACAGAGGGACCGATACCGCAACGGAGAGAGTCCAAAGGGCGCGCTTGGCCTTGGCCTTTTTTTCTTGTCGTTTTGTCATTTTGTTTGGGGTGGTGGATGTCGTTTTGTCGAGTAGGAAACCAGGACGTGGAGTTTGGGAAGAAGAAGAAGAAGACGACGACATTGTGGTCAAATGGTGGTGATTCGTTGTTTTGAGGTTTCTTTTTTTATTATTTATTTCTTTGGTAGTGTTTTTGTGGTGATCAAGATGGAGAAATGTGGGCTTTGGGATTTGAAATGGAATGAACGTTTTGGAGCAAATTTAGCACTTTCTTAAGGAAGTTTTTTGGGAATGTGAATTTTTCTTCTCACTTTTTTTTCCTTTCAAAAGTTAGGGTAGGAAGATTTTAAAGTGTAATTCTATGTATTGGGATGAAATGGAGGGTGTCTTTGCCAAAGGAATGAATCGAAAAGGAAAGTAAATGGAATCATTGATTTCGTTCTTCGCTTTTATTTGTCTATTTTATGGTGTATCTGGGAAATACTAAAATTCTCTTTATAGTATTTACTAAAAATTATTGTCTTATCAATATAATTATTAAAATGTCATTTTTTATAGGCATGACATAGAAACTTAGTGACCAAAAAAAAAAAAAAACTTATTGAAGATATATTAGTAAATTTGAAATTAATTCCCTTTCACATAAATCAATACTAAGAAAGTGTAAGGATTTACGTTACCTTTTTTTCATTTCTTAAATTATGTGGAGCTCACTAATTTTTAATTATGAATTTTGTAAGTAAACAAACGAGCAGATGGAAAATGAAATCAATATTTATCCTTCATTACCCCAAGACTGTATTGTAACGTGAATTTTTTGTCCAGGGATTGTAATTTTTACATTCCCATTGCGTTTGCGCGAGCAATATTTTCTCCCTCTTTTGTGCAGAATATATGTATTTTCAATTGCTTGTATTTTTTTTTTTGAAAGGGAAATTTCATTTTACAATAAACAAAATACATAAAGACACAATTCAAAACAAAGGAATTTGACCCCCAATCAAATAATAGATCCATCAATAAAGACCAAAATAGCCCAGAAGTGAATACAAGTGCCGAGATTTAAATGGGGGAACACCCACTCGGCACATAAACATCGAGTTTGACCATTGCTCGTTCAAAAATACCAAAACAGTTGATGGACTAGCCCAGTCAATCAAGATCAATCCCCACGTAATAGGGGCATTCACACCATGGTATCCGATAACAAACAGATGAGAAACACAAGTGGAGGACATCGCATCCATTATTACCGAAGCAAAAACACCAGAGTAGATAAAAAAAACACACCAAAAGAGTAAAAATATCAACACCCTTATTACAACAAAACAAAAGAAAGATCCACCGGTAGAAAGCTATCGGCCATCGAACGGAAGCCAGATCTGAGTGGAGTTATCCGAGAAGGACAACCCACCTCTAAGACAGGTTAGATTCGTCCCAACAAATGTGCCGTTCCATATATAACCGCCATCACAAAAAAACCGACGTCAAGACGAGTCCGGGGACTGAACTTTAGTGTTGAAAGATCGGAGACGGAGTCAAACCTCCGACCAAACACTGATTTCCAAATTTATTGTACAAAATTTTTATACTTTGTCATTAACACTACCTAATTCCATTAAAATTATGGTTTTTTTTCAAAGAGGAAAAAAGGGTTTCTTTAAAGTTAAAGATTTTTATTGTTATTATTTTTATTATTTTGTACAAAGAACAGCAATAATACAAGGGTGCTGACGAGTTATAAAGATGGGATGAATTAAGAGAAAATTTTGCATGTTGAAATTCTAAAACAGCAAAGATATATAAAATAGTAATGCTAGAGTAGACAGATAACTACGATGTCGTTGCATATCTCGAATCTCTAACCTCATAAATGTGGTTTTTAATCACCGAAAAAAATGTGCTTTATTTAATTATAAGAAAATTTTTATTTTCGTACTAAAAAATGCATTGTGCATGGTACTTCTTTCACCTATACCTTCATTAGAAAGCATAAAGTTTGATTCTGATCCCAAATTCAATTTAGGAAAAAAAAAAAAAAAAAACACATTTTAAGCAATCGAATCTATTATAAAAAAAAAAATTTACTTTAAAATATCAGTGATGTTAAATATCACACTAATAGAGAAACGGACTCCATTAATAAAGTCCATATTATAAGATCTATTCTCTATTACAGGATCTATCATCTATAAATAAGTGATATTAAACATCATTGATATTTCTAACATTATTTTAAAGAAATAAATAAATAAATAAATAAAACAACGACAACATTCTATGATAAGCAAAAGATGAGAAAAGAAAACGTCTTTTCTCTTTATAGCCAAAAAAAAAACGCCTCTTTTTCCCAATAAAAATAAATAAACGCCTCTTCTATATAATATGTCTAAAGTATCCTCACAATCTCTCGATTATTTCAATTCCATTATATCAGTTTCCATAACCATAGGCCAAACAAAAGCCTCGCTGTCAGGGATAAATTCGTAATTTCAACGCCTACTAAACTTAACTCCCGTCTCGTCTCGTATTCAAAAATCGGAATTTGGGAGCCAATCGTCTTCTTCTTCGCCGTGCATTTCCACAACCCGGAGTTTCCAAGCCCTAACCAGCAGATAGAGCTCCAACAATGGTAATAGTCCCTTTCTCGTCATAATTTTTCCTTTCATATTTCGTAAATTTAATTATAGTTTGATACTTTCAAAAGTTTGTTTGCAAATTCCTTTTTTTTTTTTTAATCTGGAACTGCGTTTCCAGAATAGCCTTCGATCCGTTTGTTCAAGGTTGAGTTTTTCATTTTTAATTTTTTTAGCCTTATTTTCTGTTTTTTTTTTTAAGAAAGTTAAAACAAGTTGCTCTCTTTTCCTAAATACGTAAAACAAATTTTATTTTTTTAAGCCTTAGATTCTGTTTTGTACACATTTTCTATACTTATATTTTATCTAGGATTGGTTTTAATGCAATAAAGTATTTCAAGAGTATACACTAAATAGATTTCATGGGTTGAACCTGTAATTGAGTCTGGTTTAGATTCAGATAAACTTTCAACAACCGGGATAAGGGTTTTTTTTTTTTTTTTTTAATTTTAAATAAATAAATATTTAGTAATTTTTAATACGGTGGGAAAAATTCTTTCTGTTTCCCTATGCAATGGGAAAATATTGGAAATGCGTATTACCTAGTGAATATGAACTCCATGGAGTTTCTATAGAGACCCCTTTCATGAGGTTTCGGAAGGGTGTTGGTTAGAAAAATATACTACTTTTTATTGCAGCTCTACATTATCTTTTCGTCTCAAAACCAATTGTTAGTAGAACTTAAAAGTAATTCATGGGCTTCAAAGCAATCAACTGAAAATGGGTGCTTCTGTTAGAAACCGTACTGAGCCGACTATTTTATATATTTTTTTAAAGGAATTGTTTTTCATAATTTTGATGTTGTATCTTTATCCTATACAGCTATGCTTCTACTACTATAATAACATGACTTGTTTAATTTTTGGCAGGATGGACATGATGCGGACGACACAAAGCAGAGCACTGCTGATATGACCGCTTTTGTGAGTTTCTAACTCGCTCTTTTTTAACGGGGACATAAGGGTAGATTTAGCATGTTAACGTTCATAAGTTCATGGTATTTTGTTTTTGGTATCTTGATTGAGTATATACACTGCATGACTCTGTCTAAACAGTCAGGGACGTGCTTACGACACTTGATGTGAAGATGAGTTAAAGAACCAAATAATGAAGAAACTTGTGAATTGATGACTGTTTGTGTGTGCCTTGGCATTGTTGTATCATCTTTTTGGGTTTTGCACTTGAACATTATGCCTACCTTGCTCTTTTGTTATTGTTACATTTGTATCTACTGAATGTAAACAATGTAGCAGAGACCTATAGTTTTGACGCTCAAATATGTATGTCTAAATGTTTTTCCATCTGCCTATTGTGATATGGCATAGTTATGTAGCAGAAGCAATTAAAGCCTCTCTCTTCTGCACTTTTCAGGTACAAAATCTTCTTCAGCAGATGGTGAGTCATTCATAGATGCGAGGTTTTGAAACTGATTACTGATTCTACAGTAAGGATTTAAACTGATATTGTTTGTATTTTACAGCAATCAAGGTTCCAGGCAATGTCCGACTCCATCATCACAAAGAATATCCTTTCGTTGTTTCATTATCTATTCTGCTTTTATGGATTCATTTTCCTTTAGCCCATTTTCTGACATATTAGGAGAAAAAATATATATATATACAGTTTGGTCCTTGGTAATGTTTAGAACATCATATGCATGTTTTCTCCAATTTCTATCTCTTTTTTGTCCTTTCATAGATTGTCCAGTGGGCATCAAGGTCTTCGATAGTCATTGACTTTATTAGTAAACATAAGATTTGGCTTGTCGGAAAGCATGTCGGTAAATTATCATCTTGGTGGATAGCATGATGAGAATTATTTATGATTTTTATGTTCACATTTTGGTTGTACTTCGACTTGTTGGTTTTTGTTTAGTATCATGTGCCGGATGTGGCAGATAATATTTGAAAGTGCTTTTGCTTTATGGTATATGGTATTTGAACTTTTCCTCAGCGGAGTTTGAATTTAAGTTTTTTTTTAATTCCCCCCTTTTTTGTTTGATCTCCTTGACTACAATGCACTTGATGAGATGGGCAACAAAATAGACGAGTTAGAGCAAAGCATCAACGATCTCAAACTCGAGATGGGAGTTGACAGCTCTCCGTCTCCTTCGGTCCCGCCCAAGCCAAAGGTGGAACCTAAGTCAGCGGATGATTCCGGGCAAGATTGATGACAACACATTTGTCTGTTGGTTTAAATTTTCTAGCCCCATGACTCTGAAGAGTCTATTTTTTTCTTTTTGTGGATCCGGAATGAGAATTCAGTATAGAAATATCAACAACTCTCAGACGGAGTTCAATGTGTGATTTGTACAAGCAACATGTGATTTCATAATCTGATGAATTTCAGCTGGAAGGTTTAGATATTTTTTCTTTTTTCATTATGGGATGGAAATCTTTTGGTCTTTTGTGGGTCATACAGAATTTTATCATCTGTGACTGGCCAACCACCAGTAGATACATTACCCAGATCTTTCAAAATGTTATTGTGTTTGTACAGCTTTAATGACCTGTAATATTAAACAGACCAGCCACCAACACCCAAAAGCTGTTAGAGAGAATTTATATCCATTGGACAGAGTTTTTGCTTTTGTTTTTAACCAGTAAAAGAATAAAAGTAAAAGTTGGGATTTTTCAACAAATGTTCGGAATTAAAGAGTTTATGAGGTTAAAATGATTTTCAAAATTTTCTAATACGTAATAATAAGTTAAAAACATTATGATGAAATTTATATTGTCTGACTTAAACTTTGTATAAGTT
The DNA here is from genome assembly GCA_038430175.1 of Ficus hirta. NCBI lineage: Eukaryota > Viridiplantae > Streptophyta > Magnoliopsida > Rosales > Moraceae > Ficus > Ficus hirta. Next base: position 13,279,689 of record CM076593.1, on the reverse strand, counting down.
TTAAAGTATATTCGTAAAAATTTTTATAGAAAGTCACATTTTTAGGTTTTGACAAGAAGTTTTTCTGAAAACTGAAAGCTCTTTTAATCATCCAGATATTTTCGAAGTAATTTTAGGATTTAGAAAGTAATAAACAGTTTTGAGAATGCTCCATTAAACATGTTATTTATATTGAATCATTTACACATCAACAATATTGCCACATTGCCACGTAGATGTATGTGGAAAACTATTGTTTTTGCAATCAAGCTATATATACTAATTTACTTTTTATATATTCGGTTGACTTAGTTCATGCCCATAACCTCCTGCCGCGTGGTTATGCACTTCCACTTCTTGAAGCTTCTTATAAGTCACTATATTTCATATCTATTTTCCTTTCGTGACAATTCTAAATCCAAATCATTAGATGTTTGAACATTGTTTTAAAATGACAATTTGATGGAATTTAAAACGGTTTATAATTGCATTTTAGCAACCTTTTTTTTAACCTACTAACAGAATTATTAATAGAAGGCAAATTTCACCATAGGATTTGAACTTTTTCAACAATGTCTGTGAATTGCAAGTTTTAATATTTTCTAATAGCCTAATATGTAAGTATCTATATTAAAAATTCCCATTGCGTTACACATAATTGTTGATTGCTGAGAAATGTACCCAATAATTTCTACCGATAGTAAAGAATAAGGGTTACTATTGTAAAAGTTTACAAAAATTATTAAGACTATTCTCACATGTATCTTTTAACTTATGATTTCTCCTCTAAACTTTAAAAACTCTTTCTTTCTTGAACTTTAAGAACTTACACTCTCCCCTTAGAATTTTGAATTCGTTTTCACTTAACCCTCTATGTAGGGCGTTAAATGCGGTTAAATGATTTTTTAAAACTCAAACTTTTCTTTTTTAGGCTTTTAACAAAAATTGTTGAGTGGGGAAAATTTAAAATTTAAGAGATAAAATTTAAGATGTAAAATAAAATGATCATAAAATCAAGGAATACGGTGAAAATAATCCAAATAATTGTATGTTTGGTAGAAAAACAAAAAGAATGAGGTTGTGGTCCTCTAGAGGGGAAAAAGGGTGGTCAAGAAGTAGTGATGTGCAAGTTATGTTTAGTGGAGAAGCCAATGCGACAAAGACTTATGAGTTGTGATTGGACTTGTCACTAAAAAAGAAATAAAGAGAAAAAAAGCTATAATAGATTTGAAGATGCCATGATGATGAGATCGTATTCACGGATTCTGCTTTTAAGCGTCAATCTTGCATAACTGCTTTTCAGGTAAGGGACTTTGCTTCTATGCGTTTCATGTGTGTGTGTGTGTATATATGTATATGTATAGTTTTGCTAATAGGAATGTTCTGGATCTTGGCGTGGGCAATAGCCATTTGTCTAACTGGGTTTGTTTTAAGTTTCATTAAATTTTTTGGCAGGAATTTGACTCCTTCCATTAAAAAACAAATTAATTATTTTCAATTGTGCTTTATGATAAGGAAATATCTTATTCAAGTTCAATAGATAAATTGAGTTGTTTATAAGTTGATAGTCATCGAGACGAGTCACACATCACATCGATGTGATGAAGAAGTATATATGATTTATAAATATCATGAATTTAATTTCAGTTAATAATTATTTAAAAATTATAATTTATTGAAATTCACGTATAAATCTATTATATTTATATATCCTGAAAGTTATCGTGGTTGATATTATCCTTTGTGTTTTGCTTCGCGTGATTAAAAAACAAAAAGTGAGAGAGTAAATCTAATATAAAGATGACAACATGAGAAATAGGCAAGGAAATATCTATTAGGCATGAGGTCCCTCCTAAATTGTCTTCATTATTCTGGGTAGGGATAAGAAAAAGGAGGGACGGTTGTAATTTTTAGATAAGAAAGACAGTTGTAGTTTGCAAAGACAGACATATAGTAGGATACCTCGAAATCTCACAGCCACAATTTCAAAAAGCCACAAAAAAGTGAAGAAAGGAATCCATGAAAACGGGAAACCCAAAAATAAGTAAATAAATAAATAAAGCAGAGAAAATAAAAGCTTTTATCCCCCAGAAAACAAGGTTCTGGAATATAACAAATCTGGTAGATGAATATGGAGGCTACTTTTGAAATGAGTTTTATGTTTTATTATATATATATATATATATATATATATATAACAAAAACACAATAAAAAATTTTAAAGATGATTTCCAATTCTATCTAAATTTGCGAGTTTGAAATCACCATTATTGAATTCAGAAATAACACTAATAACAAAGTGATTAATTTTTCCATGACCAAGGCTCCAACCATTGTCTAATAATAAATTAATAATGCCTACCATAAATTTCTAATAAATAGCAAAATTAGAAACAAAATCACAAAATTTGTTTAACACTTCTACCTCAAGAGTTTGATTCTGAGTACAATTTTCCAATACAAAGAAGAATGAGGATTCATTACACAAGAATGTTTGACAACAACTTTAGTCAAAATTGAGAAAAACTATAAGAAAAAAATACATAACTGTAAATGCAGATTCCCATACAAAGATGTATGCTCTTTCACAAAAGAATAAAAAAAAAAAAAAAAATCCCAATACAACGAAAAAAATCCAAATCACAAAAATTAAAAATTTTATCCCAATAAAATTTGGACAATTAATTTAGTGACTTAAACAATAGCCAAAATTCACAAAGGAGAGTAGTAATAACTAATAAGCATTACAATATAATCGTAATCAAATTTTTTTCTTGACAGTTATTCAAATGATCTCTTCATCTTAATATACACAACACACAACAATCAATGAGATTTATTTGCGGATATATAATATCATTGATATTAATAACACCAAAAAAATAAATAAATAAATAAAAATAAAAAATAAAAATAAAACATTTATCTTCTGCAGCGAGTAATGGCATTACAGCCGCGAGAATAGGGATTGGCCTGACCACCAGGTCGGCAGTTGTAGTACGACGCGCCGCGTCGAGAGCAGGGGACAGTGTTCCTCCTCAGCGCACCGTAGCTGATGTACCGCCTCTGCGCTAATATCCGCCGGTTGGTCTCAGAGTCCATCTGCATCTCCAGCTCCTCGTCCACGTCGCCTATGAGGCACTCTCCGACGGAGCCACGACAGCCGTCCAATCTCGCCGCAATCCAGCTCAGCTGGTGGTTGCCGATGAAATCGACCGCCGAGGACGACGCCAGCGTAAAATGGACGGCCAGGATCGCGCAGATCGCCAAGACTTGAAAGATGCTTCTTTTGGGGCTTCCCATTTTTTTTTTTTCCCTTGAGTGGAGATTCTGGAATGAGCGGAGGATTTGAGTTATTATAAGTGAGAGATTAACAAAAAAAAGTTTGGGGGTAATTTACGGAAATGCCACTTGACTTTAATGTGAAAGCGGCTCTACATTACGTGTAATGTAAGAATGTCAATCCCTTTGTGGACGTCCACCGATCAGTTTTTTGACTTTTTTTTCTTTGGTTTTATTAGTATTTAAGTTCAACTCAATCTAAATTATATTTTTTTATCTTAATTTTTAATTTTTATTAAAAAATTAATAAAATTTATAATTAATTTTTAAAAAATTTATCAAACTCCAACTTAAATATTTTTCCTCCAATATATCTTGCCCTTTTTTCTTAAAAGCAAATACGAGAAAAACCACCGAAAAAAGAAAAATAAAAAGAGAGAGAGACGCATGGCGCTGATGATGGGGTATCAGACAACAAAAGCCAGTTAATGGACAGCCAAATTGACAATGAGTTGTAAGATACTGGTTAAACGAAATTTCATGTTCACATTAATGCTACTCTATACCGCAAGGAAATTGATGTCGTTTTGAAAACGACATAATGGCGTGTGGGACATTGATGTCGTTTTAGCGTGTGATTGTTCCCATTGATGCTACTCTACACGACGGGTAAATTGATGTCGTTTTAATATGGCAAACGACATAATGGCATATTTTGTTCATTAAATGCACTAATCAGATAATCCGATAAATTCGCACTAATCCGATAGGACTAGTACAGATGACAGACAGCTGAACAAAAAGAAAACGCGTTCAAGAGACGTCACTTTCGCTAGAAGAGAGGACAGTTGTTTAACAAAAGGAAAGCTCAGTGTAACCATATTTGAAAGCACATCTCTCTCCCAACAGAGACCGTGTGTAGGAGGGGAAAAGACAAAGGAGAGCGCCTTTTGGTTCGTTATTCTATTTCACTGTGCAAAATAGCTTCCTTGTTATACAGTTGTAAAAAAATTGACTAAAGGGCTTCCTAACATGCCAAATTACGGTTAAGGTTGCATTTGATTTACCGATTAGAATTCATAATTTGACTTATTTATATATATATCCCCTGAATTTTTTAAATTTGATAATTTATTCTCTAAACTTGTTTTCTTGACAATTTGCCCCTGAATTTTTAATTTTTAACAATTTAGTCATTCTTGCTCAAATTTGTAAAAAATTAAATGATTTTTTACACATAACTTGTACATTATAGTCCAAGAAGAACATTGTTGATTATTTTTTTTAAAGTTGAATACAAATTCCTTTAAAATTTGAACCTCAATTCAATTATACTCAAATTAAAATCTAAACTTCAAAAGAAATTTATATTGAAATTAAGCAAAAATTATCAACATTGTCCCTTTTGAGCTATAATGTGTAAGTATTGTACAAAAAAAAAGTCTTAATTTTAATGAATTTAAGTAAAAAGGATTAAATTACCAAAAATTAGAAGTTCAAGGGGTTGATTGCTAGAAAAAAAAAGTTTAAGAACTAATTTGCCAAGTTTGAAAAGTTCAGAGGGCATTCATGCAAATAAGTCTAATAATTTTTGCTAATTACCTAAATAATCACAATTTTTTTAATCTATAACACTAATTCTGTATTCTTGATCAATATAATACAAATTGTAATTAATTTTAGTTTAATTTTGTGTTATGTTAGTGCAATGGTCTTTAAATTTGTGTCATTCAAGTGCTTTTTCCTTAATTTTTTTGGATTGAAGTTGTTTAATTTTTTAAAAATTAGTTAAAATTTTTATTAACTTAAAAAAAAAAGACAAAAATGAAATGAAAAAATTTAGTTTGATTCAGTAAACCAAATAGGCACTAATATTCATAGTTTGTTACTTTGTTATGTAGCTTGAGCAATTTAAGGCTGCTCTTTAAAAAATTGATAATTTATTTTTTCTAGATTAATTTATAAGTGGAGTGAAGATTGATAAAAGAGTATCAGACTCTAGATATTGGTTAGGTTGAGCTTGTAGCCTCATAGAAAATTTAGTTTTGAGCTAACTATTAGAATTATAACGGATGAACCTTGAAAAGAGTTATCTGATGGAACAGTCATTCCATTCCAAAATTTGATGACAATTAAAACTAAAATATTCTCACTTTACCAATATAAAAGACATTATTAAATAGTGAACTGAGTTTTGTTTTTGTCAAAATGGTTACAATCTTACAACTACCAGCCGAACATTTAAATTGTGATTATGGTGTTAGTTCCTTCAATATTATTTTGGAATTTGAATAAATACCCTTCCAACTCCTATTCTAATTCCATTACATTCATATATTAATTCACATTCTTTATTCTTTATCATTTTTCATCGACCAAACATTACTCAAATCTCAATTGGCCTCTCAACCTTATAATGAAATCATTATTCATAAATAAATGAATAAAAGACTGACATTAAGTTATTATAAAACTTTAAATGTGTGATTTTAGATACACACAAATTGAGAAATTTAACTAACTTTCCTGAAAAAAAAAAGAGGAATTAAGAAGTTACATAATTTGAGAAATGTCTATGTGGCCCTAATGTCGATGGTTAATTTTATTAAGTTAAATACATGTAGCAAATACTGATGTGTAGTTATAATTTGTGAAATATTTTAAGCTATATTTACAAGTTCATGATGGATTTAGCTGTGAATCCCTGCAATCTCTAAATTCGTTCAAACTTTATGAAAAAAAAAAAAAAAAACATAAGTTGATCAGTTCACAAGAGTTACTAATCAAGCGATACAGAGAGAGAAATGTGAATAACATTCCTTTTTTAATAACCATTTTTAAAATTTCTAGTTTTGCAGCTACATTTTTCTCTCTCTTCAAATTTTACCCTTCTGAAATTGATTTTGAGTATTCAAGGAGTGTTCATTTTTGAATTTTTTAGTTTTGCATCTACATTTTTGTCTCTCTTCAAATTTTTACCCCTTTTGAATTTGATTTTGAATATTCAAAGAGTGATTGTCACAAGATGGAACAATTTCCACTGAAAAGACTCATTGAGAAAAAAGCCCACGCTTTTCTTTTTGGGCTTCCAATTGAGCCCATTAAGAAATATATCGGCCCAATCTAGTTAATATCACCAACAAGGCTACAGAATAAATGGGCCCAAAGTGAGACCAATAGCATATCTTTCTCAGCCGTCCGATTCAAGATCCAAACAAGGAGTTCGCTATATATAAACTCATCTTCCATAATTCCCAGCTTCCCAGAGAAAACCCTAGCTGTTTTGCCTCCTTCGATTACTCTCCCTCTCTCTCCTCGGAAGCACTCGAAAAATTACTCGCCAAGATGCAGAACGAAGAGGGAGTCATCACCGAGCTTTACATCCCCAGAAAATGGTATCCTATTTCCTTCCATTGATTCACAATCCGAACAACTTTTTCTTTTTCCTTTTTTTTTTTTGGGAATTTTTGGATTCTATTTTCATGGCTAATTAGGGCTTTTTTTGGTTCAGTTCCGCGACAAACAGGCTCATCACTTCAAAGGACCACGCCTCGGTCCAGATCAACGTCGGCCATCTCGATGAGAACGGCGTCTACACTGGCCAGTTTTCCACCTTCGCTCTCTGCGGTTTCGTCCGTGCTCAGGTCCTTGTTCTTTCTCCCTTCTTTTTTTTTTTTTTTTCTCTCTATTGATTTTCCTTTTTGTTTATCGTTTAGTGATTTATAGTTTTTGAAATAATTATCTTTTTTGTTTGTTTAAATTGCCCGAGCAAAGGAAAAAAAAAAAAGAGAGACAGAGTGTAGATATTTCAAGTTAGAATGATTTTTTTTTAGATGTTTTTGGTCAATTTATGTTTTTCAGTATTTTTTTTTGCATGGAATTATGCAGAAATAGTTTTTTTTAATGGTTGGTTAGCGAATAGTGTCTTTGTTACAGAACCTTAGTACTGGTTGATAAGAGGTGGACAGTATTTGGCTGGTTAAGTTGTATCAAATATGGATAGACATGTTCTATAGTTTTGTCGAATTCGAAGTGTTGGAATTCTATATAGTTTCTAGAGTGAATCAAGAAGAATGAGGGATATGTGTCTTTGTCACATGGGTAGTTATTTGTTTTGAAAGATACATTAGGACACTCAAATATTGCTTCTTGACCTTTTTGATGAGATTTTTTTGTAACTGTTTTATCGCTGTCGTCACCGGGGGCTTTGTGTTTTCAGTGCATATCTAGGACCATAATTTATCCTTAATTGTGAGCTAGTGGTTGGAAGTAGTTTCCTCTGGTACTAATTGTTTTCAACTTTTATATGTGTGAGTGGATTGGCTGCTTTGAAGTGTTTGGACTTCTGTAGAACTTATAGAGTTGACGAGTGTTGTGGCGTTTTTTACTCTTGGAACAACACAATTTGTGATCATTCCAACTTTTGGGTACATGGGTAGTTATTTGTTTGTGAACAATACCACTTGACTTATAGTTCACACTTACGCAGTATATTGTTGGTGTGATTTGCGTCTAGTTTATCTCTGTTTCCGTTGTGGGACTTTGTTTTCTTTTTATTTATTTATTTTTTTTTGTTTTGTTTCTTATTTTGGACCATGAATGATCTTCTTGTTAGCTTTGTATTTGTTAGTAGTTGTTTCTGGTGCCAATTATGTTTACTTTCCGAATTGCAGGGAGACGCCGACAGTGCCCTCGACCGGCTCTGGCAAAAGAAGAAGGCCGAAGTCAGGCAACAGTAGGAAGACAGATCTACTATTTTCTATATAGAGCGGAAATGGTTGGATTAGTGAAACCATGTTGAGTTTTGTTTAATTGTCTAGTCATTAAGACTAAAGTTAGTTTTGGAAACTATTTCCGTTTTGGTATTGTTTTTCGTTTTGAGTTGATTGCAAGACCTACATATCCTTAAAGATTTTCAAGTTACAATTTCTGCCTCGTTTTCTTCCCTTTGCAATACCATGCAAGACTGTCATTTTATGTTGCAGCATTGATTTTTTTTTTTTTTTAAATTTTCAATCCCGTTTACTATTGAACGCTGTATAATTGAACGTCTTACAGGATATAAATTATGCTTGAGATGTGTCACCTGCATTATAACCACAATAAAGAAAAGAGCTTTCAGGATTTTATTCTTTCCTATCTTCAGAAAAGAGTGCATCATACAATTAGGAAGTTTCGAACACATATCCGATAGAACCTGTATTTGGGTCTTTTTGTTTGAGCCGTAGGAGATGAAATTCTCATATACGGTTCTCAAAGGGGGAGTACCTCGAGTTACTTATCTCAATAAAATCTATGATTGGTTCGAAGAACGTCTTGAGATTCAGACAATTACGGATGATATAACTAGTAAATATGTTCCTTCTCAGTTTAACATATTTTATTGTTTAGGGGGAATTATGCTGGTAATTATTTTAAATTAGGTGATAAGGGCTTTAAAATTGAAACCGAAGGGTTACCATTTCTTTGGTTTTGGGTTAACCAAGACAATTCACCCATTATTATTACTTTCTTTCGTAATCAACTTTTTTTTTTTGAAGATTAAATTCAATGTATTCTAGATTTATACTCTTGTACAACAAAAAATACTAGTCAGTATCCGTGGCAATCAACTAGTATCAATGCATAATTAACCAAAAAAATAAAAAAAAGTATAAATACTTGGTTTATAGTGCTTTGATTATTACAAGAAAAAAACAGGGGTAAAAGCTCCAAGTTGAATACTGAATGGAATTCATTCTTGTTTGGTAATGGGAATGCGAAAATCCTTATCCTAATTAATACCTATGATTTGTCTTACTTTGGAATAAAATCGACGCTCACGGTCTTTTGTTGACCAAAATCATTGGCGAGCAGGAGATCTGGGATTTATACAAAAAAAAAAAAAAAAAAAAAGGCTGTCGTTTCTATTTCTGGAAAAAAGAGTCACTGTCGTTTAGGGCGTTTTCCACTCTTCCTAATTTGTTGTCGTTTTTGGTAGATATTTTCTTCCCCGAAATATTTTCATGTTAAATATTTTGTCGTTTGTATCGTCCTTTTTCAGACATGTTGACGTTTTAATGAATGCCGTTTCCTTGGATTTTGTCGTTTTGCTTGATTTTATAAATTGTCGTTTTCTGAGTAGTCATATAGAGGGTCTTTGTTGTCTTGGGAGAAAATTGTCCTTTCAAAGTCATCGTCATTGCATGATCATGTCGCGGTTCTCTATGTTTTCTCGTTTCTAATGTTTTTTTGTCATTTTTTAGATGTCACCGTTTAATATCGTTTTACTACTTCTTTGTCGTTGTGCTTATTTTGTCGTTTCTTAATGTAGTGTCGTTTAATGAAAATAACCTATATCATGTTGTCGTTTCTAAGCTTTTGTCGTTGTCATTTCCATCTTATTGTCGTTATTTAGTTGTTTGTCGTCTTTATTAAAATTATGTCTATACTATTATAATATTATTTTATTATTAATACATGTACTTATATATACTTTAAATAACTCCTTTCGTCCCCTTTCGCACTTGTTACTTGACAATCTTGTCATTATCGCATGTAAATGTATACATTGATTTTTTTTTTTTGCTTTATTTTATTTGTTAATTGCATAATTCCATACAACTAGTTTGTTAGTAAAATAATATTAGTGACACCAATTTTAATTCCAATTTTTTTGAATATCAACTCACTTATCATCCTTTTATTAGTAGAAATAATCAATTGATGTGATAATATTTAAATTATTTATCAATAAAATAATGATAATTTATATATTATATAAGTTAGTATTCAAAAATTGAGATTAGAGTCAGTAGGTCTAGTATTTTTCCTGTCAGTAATGATATGCCAATTTCTTGAGCTGCTACGGTTTTTACGTTGTTGTCATTTTAAAGGAGAATTCCCGTACGTTGATAATCGTTTTCTAAGTGATACTGTCGTTTTAAAAAAGGGTCTGTTCTTTTAATGAGATATTGTCGTCTTCCTCTTCTAACTTCTAAAGTTCCGATCTATAAAAGGTCGTTTCCGGTTATCAGCAGAGTTTCACGCCAAAATATCTCCATCACAGTCGCTCACTCTCTGCAGCGATCGCCCTAGTATTGAAGAAAATTCCACCCAAGATTTTCCGAGTTGCGAACGAGTTGACTCAGCGTGCTGAAGTCCCCCGAAGCCATGGACGTAAGCCCCACGAAGCTCGATTACTACGAAGACATGTTCAAGCTCCAATCAAAGGCCACGATCCTCTCCTACTTCAAAGTCTGTTCTCTGGTCCTTGAAACCTTATGCAAATCCGAGCTTACATAGTTTACGGTTCTTTGTTTCCCGAGAAATTGGAGGGAAATTATTTTCCGAGGAAAAAAATCAGTAATTAACTCCTATTTTTGCCCTAATTTTTTTTTTTAAAATTTCAATTTTTCCGAAGGGCGATGATGAAAGGCAGGCTTTGATATTGGATCGCACGGTTTTTCATCCCCAAGGTGGTGGTCAGCCTGCGGACACGGGGCTCATCGCCATTGCTGATTCCGAGCTCAAGTTCGTCGTCCAAGATGTACGGTCCAAAGACGGAGTTGTAAGTCGATCAAATTCAGCACTTATATTATTTGTTCTTCAATGTTTTTATTTTTAAAAGTTTTTACGGTAAATTACTAATTTTGATGTAAACCATAAGTTAAAAAGGGGTGTTTGTCATTTCACAAAACAAGATAAAACAAGTGAGTTTTTTTTGTAGTTTTCCGAATCTTTTATTTACTCTTTTGCTATGTGGATTGCTCTTAGGTATTTCACTACGGGTTCATCGAAAATTCTACTGAGGAGTCAGATTCTAAGTTTGAGAAAGGGAAGGAAGTTCTCTTGTATGTTGATGAGTCTAGACGAAAGCTAAATTCCAGGTTTACAATATTGAAATAATGGGAACTTTTGTTATGATCCTTGGAAGCTTTTTATATCGATTGTAAACTCGCAGATTTTGGCTGTTGTTGTACACAGGTTACACTCGGCGGGGCATTTGTTGGATGCGTGTATGCACAATTTGGGGTTGGGACATTTAGAGCCAGGAAAAGGCTATCATTTTCCTGATGGGTATGATTATTCTTTTGCAAATTGAGTTTCAGGGGTTTTTTTTCAATTTTTTTCAATTTTTTTTAATTTTTTTTAATTTTTATTTATGTGATCAGTGATGTAATGTCTTCATTTATATTGTGTTTACGAAGTTTTTTCGGAAATTGGATTGCCAGTGATGAGAATATGAATATTGGTAATAACTCACACTGAAGGCTAGGAAGGTTTGGAAAGGACAGATTACTTTCTTGTGTGTGGTATGAGGCCTTTGCTTGCTAATTGCTATTATATCTGAAATTAGTTTCAAAAAATTGGATTGCCAGTGATGAAAATGCTAATAATCAATGATTTAATTAGAAGATCAATGGAAGACATGGGAAGAAACGATCGGCAAACTTGAAGCTTAACAAGCCGATTGGTTATTGAAGATATCAAATTCTGTTGTTGTACATTCTAACTTCAAGACTATACATACTTCCGCTGTGCAAAGTAGAATGTAAAAGGACTTATAATGCATTTGTGGGCAGGCCGTTTGTTGAATACAAAGGCACAGTTCCACAAGCTGAGTTGCAGAATAAGCAAAAGGAGCTAGAGCTAGACATCAATGCATTAATATCAAGAGGAGGGAAAGTGAGTTCTAACTTTTGGCAACTTTGCTCTCTCAATATGGTGTCACAAATAACAAAACTGCAGTGATTTACCATGTTTGTTATAGGTTTCCGCTGCTGTATTACCGTATGAAGAAGCTGCTGAAATGTGTGGCAGTTCCCTTCCTGATTACATTCCAAAGGTCTGTCCTTGTGTTAGTCTAGTTCCCTTTATCTGGCTAAAAGGCTGTTTCAGATTTTAGATCCACAATTGGATAAATTACTAACTCCACTCTCCTTTCGGCTCTCTCTTTCAGGGCAGCACACCTCGCATTCTGAAGATTGGGAACTACCCTGGCTGCCCGTGTGGCGGCACCCATGTTTCTGATATTTCCGACATCATAAGTGTTACAGTAAGAAACTTTTTGCTTCTACTTCCGTATGTGCATTGTTAAAAAACTTTAACGACTTGCTGTAGACAACATTCTTTTTCTGACGAGTCTTTCAATTACATGATTGTACTGAAACCATAATTTTGTTTTTCCGAGTTCTGCTAAGGATATCTGTAAGCTTTTTTCTGATCTAGTTTTATTGTTTCATTCATTCAGGTCACTCAAATTCGAACCAAGAAAGGACTTACAAAGGTCTTTTACAATGTCGGATCGTGAGTATTTTGGTGCTTTGTATTTTTCTTCGGTAATGCGGAAACGAACTGTTGTTCAACTAATATTCATTAATGATGCCAGTATGACTAATATTTCTATCACTTGCTAATCCAAAGAGGTTATGTAAAGTAATTCTGTTGATACGGTCTTGTTATCTTGTGGAGAATGGAGACATAGACATGGAAACAGAATGGGATGAAAAGTGCAAGAATGGTAATACCTAAGAATTTTAGCCCCTTTTTTAGTACGAGTTTTGGTACTTTGTGAATAGTCTAGTAAAGTCTATGGGTTTGTTTGTATGTGTTTATTTGTTTGTTATAATTAATCACTAGGTCAGGACAAACGTTTGAGGTTTGCACAAATGAAGAAGGACAAATAATAAACATGAGTTTTTTGTGGTGTGAATTTGTTAAAAGTTTTGGTCGTCCCCTTCACGGTCCATTTATTCTTGAGAATGGATTAGATTATTTGAAGAGTGTTCTATTCGGCTTGAATCAATTGGCAGTATTTAATTAATTAAATTGGGTAGATTATATATATATATATATTATGTTGTCTGGATTTGTGTGAAAAATAGGAGAATCCAAACATGAAGGACTAAATAGATAGAAATCTAACCAAGTAGAGTAAGAGAGAATTTAAGAGGACCAAGAACTTATATATATTGTGTAGAATATTTATATATATTTTTTCATTTATCTTTTTAATTGTCAAGATTTGTGTTTATATCATTTAGTGAACTGTGCGTACTGATTGATGCCCTTTAATTTAAGAACTCACTGCAGAGGAAAGAGAAGACATAGCATGGTTGACTCCATAGATATTTTAAACATCACAATCAATGTGGATTGAATATTGTCGTTGCTTATATCACACATCTCATCATAATAAGTTATCATCATCCATAGTGCATCTTTATACATATTAAATTATTAAAAATCAAGTTACAAAAAATAATTTATAAAATTAATAAAATTTAAGAGCCTGTTTGGAATAGATTTCAGTCAGAATTTTATATAGGGTTATAATACAAGAATGTCATAAAATTTGACACCTCTTTATATTTATGTCCATTATAATAGTAAAATTGATAATTTTATCATTTCATAACATTAAAATTATCAATTAAATTTAATTTAATGTTAGAGCAGGTAAAATTATAAGGAGGTATCAAAATATAACTAATTTAAAAATTCAAAACTTTCTTATTTCAAGTTAGATGATTCTTATATCTAAATGTTAAAAATAACAAGAGAAACGAAATAAGACCCATATTATATTTTTTTAATATATTTCAAATTTTAACACAATTTCCTATATCACATTTTACTTACAATTCACACTTTAATTAAACACATTATTTCAATTTCAACTTACAAAATTTCCGTTCTGATCATTGTTTCGAATATGCTCTAAATATATATGTGTAAAAATAAAGTATATTATTAATAAGTCGTATCCTGTCATAGATTATTCAATAAAATAATAATGGTGTTGAGGGTCGGATGGAGAAATTTTATTTATTTTTATTTTTATGGCTCAAAGGGTCGGGTTGAGACTTGGAAGTACATATCTAGGTGCAATTTATTATTCTTTTATTTATATAAAAAAAATATTATTCTTGTGCGGTCAGCAGAAGACTGTAGTACATGACAGCGTGTATCGTTGTGGCCCAAATATGATCTGCACGGAAGGAATAGTTTTGGGCTCCACCTCTATTATCAGCCACTTGGTCAGCAGAAGTTCTCAACCCGAAATTTGCAACTACAAAAATTAAAATTAAAATTAAAACAATTTGTCTGCAAAATCAGGCAACTTGTGTCACATTCAATTTGGAATTTTGCTCCTGAAAAAAAAAAAAAAAAAAGAAGAAGAAAAAGTCAACCAAGTTAAAATGCCAAATAATTCATCCGCTTCGCCTTTTTTCTTTTTGAACTGCACACTTAGTTTTTATTGTATATTTTTAAATTGGAAAAGAGAATCCCGACAACCGTTGATCGGATATTCTTGATAGCACTTATTGAAATTTATTAATCAATAATTAGTCATTTGATGATTGATATTTTCCATCAAACCAATTAGTAATTGGTGTTTTTTTTTTTTAAAAAAAAACAATCATTTTAATTTCTATTAATATAACAAAATTCAGGATATTTATAAAAATAATAATGCTTAAAAAAAGTCCATTTTTCAATATATCACTGTCATAACCAAATAATATATCACATTCTAAACTACGTTCATTATTGTCCATATGGCAGCGCCGAAACAAAAACGACGTCATTAGCCATGTCATTAACATGCAATTAGGCTTTTGGCCTAATCTCCTACTCCTAGCCTAACTGAAAGGTCATGTTCTTATTTTATTATTCCTATCATTTTTCCATCTTCTTTAATAAAGAAAAATACTATTTTTCTGTTCACTTGTCCGCGGCGAAAAGTAAAGTGAGAAAAAATAAATTATTTTTTGTGCTTAGCATCATAGCATGTGATGTACATGAAGGAACCTAATAGGGGTCAAATCTCTCAATAGATTTTCAAGGAACAAGATTACAGAACCGTGGAAAAAGTAGAAGGATACGCATGAAAAGAAAACAATTAAAAGAAAAAAGAAGATGATATGCCAACAATTTTATACTCTGAAATTTGAATTTGCTGATAAATTATCTATTTTTAATTTAAGATGAATGATTTAAATTTTATATCTTATGATAAAATTAGAAGTGAAAGTATTTTACACGTACAATATATTTGCAACCATTATTATGTTTTGTTTTCAAGATTATTCTTTTATACATCAAAATTCATTTTGAATTTATTTACCAAAAAAATTCATTTTGAATTTGAACCTTCTATAACTCAATAATTGATTTTTACATTTGAATATTAAATCTACCATTTTTTTTAAGAATTTGAAATTATCTAAAATTTATATCTTTTAGTGGAGTTAATTGTAAAATTGCTTCAATGCATAAATTTACCTTTTTTCTAAATAGACCCATAACCAAATATTAATTAAACATTATGTTTTTTAAAAAAATTAGGAAAAATTGCTAACCTGCTGCAATGGCTGAATTCTTAGTGTGCTTTTTTATTACAAATTTATTTATAAATTGTAGTGTAAATTCATCAATTTATATATTTTAACCAAGAATTTAAGATATATGTTGTTAATTTCGAGTATTTTTTATAATATAATTTAGTGATTAATTTTTTATTCCTATAATTCTTTTTTTTTTTTATGGAAAGTTATAATTTATTTTTCTTTAATTTAATTTAAGATATAATTCATTTTTGATAAACTTTTTTTTTTGGAGAGATTTTTTAAGGAATTTTTGATAAACTTAAAAGCAAGTGTGTCACTTAAAAAAAAAAAAGCAAGTGTGCAATATATATTTATATATATATATATATATTCCAAAAAAAGAAGAAACAAGTGTAAAATAAAACAAAAAACAGAGGACAGTTCAAGTGGGGATTAGGAAAACGGCTTATTACCGATAACAGTGTAAAAAAAGCCAATCAAAACCAAAGTAAAATATTCCTCCAAACTTAGCGAAGACCCATTCCTAACCATCCGTTTCTTTTCTCCTTTTTTCACGTACCACCCAGATACAGATTCTCCACTAAAATCTCTCTTTTTTCGTTTTTTTTCGTTTTTTTTTTCTTGCCCTCTCAGATCCGCTCTTTGCTTGTACCCTTTTGCTTTTTTGCTGTTGCAAAGTTGTACACTCACTCCTCTCTGGCTCTCTCCCACACAATTACCTTTTTTTCTTTTCACATTTAATTCTGTATTGGGTTGGTGACATTCTGCGATAATTTCTTTGTGGTTTTTGCAAGAAGAACTCTTCCCAAAAAAAAAAAAAAAAACCAGAAAACTGAGGTGGGTTTTCGAAATTTCGATTATTTCTCTTCTTGTTTGCTGTGGTAACGTTCTGGGTTTTCTGTTTTTCATTGTTTTCATCGATTTCTTGAGCTTGTTTTGTTGATTTTTTATGTGGGTCGTCAATGATTTTGATTTTTAACGCTTCTCTCCTATGCTTCTGTATCGTGATTCTATGTACCTGGACATGAAATGAGAAATTTTGGCACCATAAGAGTTGCGTATTTCATATAAGGATTCTTAAACTTTCATGGCTATTTGATCAACTTCGTTGGATTCATGTTGTTATTTTCTTTCTTTTCTTTTATCTATTTAGATTTTTTGTTATCTGTCAATCTTTTCAGTCGCTGAAGGCGTTACATATTCAAATATTGCAGAACACATTAGATTAGAGTTCACTTAGTTCATTTTAATCTCTTTCTTGGTAATTTAGATGATTTTTTAGACTTTGAAAGAACTGGGATTCCCATTTCCTCTCTACTTCTTAGGTTATACAGCAGATATGCTAGTAAAATTAGCTTTTTGTTCAGATTTCTCAGAATTTATAAAAACAAAAAAAAGAAAATAATAATAATTTCACTGTTCTTTTTTACTTCCCACTTATGAGGACCTGAATTTGTAATGTATAGTTCTTACTTTCTATATGTAAAAACTCTTTAGTTGGTTTATATCCTCTAGCTTTAGCTCAGGCAACTATAGTGACTTTCTGATGCATATTTTTTTGTCGAAAGGAGAATAACAGAGGGTTTTTTTTTTTTTGGTTATAGAAGGCAATCATTGTGTAAACAGAAGCTATGATCAAACCCGAAGGAGAACTCAAAGTAAGCTTTGGCTATCAATGCAATGGTAATGTAGGCAGCTCCGGTGAGGTCTCCAGTGGATCTTATATTGCACCCGGAATCCAAAGGGCTAGCAGTTTCTCTTGCTTGTCCGGTGCTGCTATTAGCGCCAATTGTACACTAGCGAATACAAATATTTGCAATGGCTTAATAGGAGCAGAAATACTTCCTAGCTTGGACTCTCCTACTTCATTTCGGAAAGTTTTTTCTTCGCCAAGCCTTTCAAAGTCGGATATATTGTCAACTTCTCTCCAAAGTAGTATGTCGAATTTGTGTTGTAGCCCATCTACTCCAAGCGATTTGGCCGACAACGATTCTTATCTTATGAACTCCGGGAGTGCTCCATCAAGAAGTGAAGGCTTTCTTAATTCTATGGAAGTACAGGTGGCAGGAGGAGCTGCTGGTGAAGACAGGGTTCAAGCTGTTTGTTCCGAAGAAAATGGATGGCTCTTTTGTTCCATTTACGACGGGTTTAATGGACGAGATGCGGCTGATTTTCTTGCAGGAACCTTGTATGATACCTTTATGTATTACTTTAATTCATTAGACTGGGTCCAAAATCAGAAGTTTGGCGTTGAATGTTCCGATGGTCTGGATTTCGAAGGGTCCTCTCAAATTGTAGACGAGGAAGAATATCCTGCTGAAGTCGAGGGAAAAAGCTCAAACAAGGGTACATCCAATGATATTTCCAAGAATCGACCATATGCTAGAGTACAAAAGTCACCGGAGTCATTTAGGCAAGAAGTGCTTGAGAGCCTCAAACGGGCGATTTCTCAAGCTGAGAGTGACTTTCTCTACATGGTTGAACAGGAAATGGAGGTTCGCCCTGATTTGGTTTCCATAGGGTCTTGTGTTTTGATTGTGCTTCTTCATGGAGAAGATTTGTATTCATTAAATTTAGGTGACAGCAGAGCTGTATTGGCAACAGAAGGTGACGGCGCTGATGTCTATGGGAGTGAGAAACTGAATGCTATCCAGCTTACTGAAAGTCACACAGTCGACGATGAAGGTGAAAGAACTCGAGTTTTGCGCGAGCATCCAGATGACCCTAAGACCATTTTATCTGGAAAAGTGAAAGGGAAATTGAAGGTCACTCGTGCATTTGGAGTTGGTTACTTGAAGAAGGTAAATACTCTTTTATTGTTCTTTTGGCTGTTACATCTCATACATGGTTCTCCAAATGGAGAAATTAACAAATGAATGAGAGTAAGTTATGACGCGACATGATTTGATATGCTGGAAGTTGATCGGTAGCTTGGCATGTTTTATGGATTCTAATACTATTTCCTTTACTGTCCAACAGAAAAATCTGAATGATGCTCTGATGGGTATTCTTCGGGTTCAAAACCTTATAAGCCCCCCGTACATTTCTACTCAACCATCATTAAATGTGCACAGGATTTCAAATCGTGACCGCTTCGTTATAGTTGGGAGCGACGGTTTGTTTGACTTCTTTAGCAACGGTGAGGTGGTAGAGCTTGCGCATTCCTACATCTTGAACAACCCTTATGGTGACCCAGCTAAGTTTCTAGTAGAGCAGCTTGTCATTAAAGCAGCCAATCGTGCAGGTAAATCCTCGATAGTTGATTGATGAATTCATAAGAAGTTTTTAATAGATTAAGAAGTAAATCTTCTGGTACCGTGTTCTTTTGTTATTTTTTCAAAACATACAAAGTTAGTGCATTCTCTTATTTTATTTTATTTTATTTTTTCTTAGTTGGTGTTTAAGGTTGAGAACTGCAATTTTTTTTTTTAAAAAAAAGTAAATTTTCCCTCCATAGTGTAGGTCTCATCTGAAAAATATGTAATGTATGGAAATGAACCCGTATTTCATATTGCCTACGAGTAAAGGAGTGCTGTTTAAGGCAATTTTCACTCTACATATTAGCTTTCAAGATAGAAGCCAATAGTGCTTACCCTTCTCCATAATGTGTGCTATTGTTTCAAATCTCGTTTACCATATTTCAAGTTTTAATCAGAAATGAGTTCTTTTCGGTTTCGGATGATTTTCGTTTATGGTCCAATTCCAGAAGACGTCTTCCCCAGAGATCTATAAATGAATTTTGGGCGAGTGATCTTATAATGCTATTTCTTGTGACATACCTTGTTATGCCAAGTAGTCTCCAAGATTTGACACCGACATTGTCCCTGTTTGCACGGCTTCTTCTTCTTGGAAGCTGCTTTTGGCTTCTTTAGTCCAAAAACTGCCTCCGGAAATATTTGGATGATGTGTTCTTCAAAATAGCTATACTTTATTTTAACATTTTTATTGCTTATTAGAATATTTACAAATTATTTTGACCTTCAAAATATGTTACAAATACGTAGGTTTTTATTTCTTTTCTTCTACTAATTAAAATGCAAAAGAAAAAGTTGTGCGAAATGTGCCCCGAATTGTTTTCGTGGCTAAGAATTTCCGTAGAAAGACATCGTTTAGGATATCTATATATCTAAAACATATATTTTCGTAACTGCAGGTTTCAGTAGGAAAGAGTTGATGGATATTCCAGCAGGTAGGAGGAGAAAGTACCATGATGATGTGACTGTTATGGTGATCATTCTTGGTTCAAACCATCGCACCACAAAGGCATCGACAAGCATATGATTTTTTTTTTTCGAAAAAAAAAAAATGTTTTAGTTTTAGTTTTAGTTTTAGTTTTTGTACAAAATGCAGTTCCAGGCATAGAAAATAATAATAATAAGTTGTTAGCTTTCTGGTTTTATTTCTCCAATTGTAAATAGCAGATGTGTTGAACACTTCCTCCTGAATTTCACAAATTCATAACAACCCATTTGTTGTTGACGGAAGTGTGATATGAGATTCTTGTAAAATTAAGATTTAATTTGTGTGTTGATTTCAGGAAATTTACAGATTTTCTCGTGAATGTTCGAGTCTTCCTAAGAAATGAAACCAACTGGAAATGCAAAATTTGACATGATTTTCTTAAAGAATTATGAAAACAGAAAAAAAAAAATGAAAAAATGAAAATGAAAACGAAACAGTCTTCCTCAACCAACTAGTCCAAACAACCTTTTAGTCTCCAATGCATTTGACTACGCTAAAACTATATTTGCCGCAGAAAAGAGTGAAAAATGACCTTATGCTTATTTTAAATGCCATTTTTATTTAATCAACTTTATTGTGCTTTAAAACCCATAAAGATAAACTTTTAGCATTTAAATAAATTCAAAATAAAATATTACAAGGATTATATTGAAAAAATGAAGACACTAACCAATAGTAAAAGTTAAATTTGATATTGGCTATATATTATAGTAAATTTATCAACATTTAATAAATTTGACATCAAAGATAACACTCTATATAAGAGTACTTTTTTAATCTAAATATCAAAAATAATCGTTAATATATCTAGTTAACATTGCATTACAGTGCTATTGTGTCCTGTCTTTTAAATTGCCATCCCACTTACTTCTCATGAACTGAACTTTTTGGCTTATCAGCCTCAAAAGCTTCTGAAAGTGGAAAAATAATTGAAACTTGCTCACTCTTTTTGTGCTTTTCTGTTCCCCAGCTGATTTTATTTTTTCAAGATTTTGGTCCACAAGCAAAGGTTTGCACTTTATGATCGCACTACTTGGTGCTTGAGATTCTTATATTAATTATTGACCAAACTTTACATAACTACTATAACACCATTGGCCTTCTTTAGAGGTTAAGCAGATATAGATCTTTGTATAGATACAAACCAATATATATATATATATATATATATAGAAAAGAGCTTTACAGGACATGGATGGCTTTGTCTTGCACTTGCAGATGTGGCCCCTAGCTTTGAAATTTTGTGTGCCAATATGAGTGGCCTTAATCTAACTTAGAATTGGAAAAAGGGTAGTTGTCTTTTATAGATTTTAACAAAAATATTTTATCATACTACTTTGATAGTACAAGGGTCTACAATTCTATCTTTTGCATTTCCTCACAATGATTTTTCTTTTTTGAACCTATGGAAAAATTAGACGTGAAATTATCGTTAGATTATGTGCTTGTTTGACAGAGTTTTTTAAAAGCTACTTTTAGTTTCTTAGGTCTAATTTCTTGAAGTATTTAGATAATTCATCAGAAAAGCTTTCAAGTCTCCACATGTCAAAGTAAAAAAAATATAGAATTCGATAAAAGTTTCTCTGAGTAAACTCTAAAACTTCTAACAATATTTGAGTTATACATTATAAACTTTATTTTAATATTTTTATTACTAATTGAAAACTTTAAAGATTATTTTGACTTCATAAGCTCTTTGGTTTTAAATATTTACTAAGAAGTTGCAGTTTTAACTTCTTTTCTTTTACTGACTAAAAGTAAAAGTAAAAGATCTGCCAAACAGGCTTATATCTGCTATAATGCATGTGCCAAATGATTTTTTTTTTCACTAAAAGTGCCAAATGATTCATTAGTGAATATATATTATATTATTTTTTTCAAGGAAACAGATTAGCTGTGTTGATTTTCTCTTGTGAATCTGGTTTACATACACGTTAGGTGTGTTTTTAAGCAGACCTCTAAGACTAGGTTCTTTTTTTTTTTAATGATTAGAAGAGAGCAAGATAATAACAAAGGCCTAGTTCTTATTTTTTTTTTTAATGATTAAAAGAGAGCAAGATAATAACAAAGGCCTAACTATAACATCAACAGAGAAACAAACAAAGAGACAGTTAAAGAAAAGCTGAAAAGCACAACAATTACTGTAGGCTTTGCTAGTATATTCTTGAGTTCTTACACAAAATTTTGCCCCTGTCAATATCCTACACAGGCAAAAGGTTAACTGAAGCAGAAAAAAGATTCCATTATTTACTATATTATATCCTACATTATTATTATAATTATTATTTTTACACAATACGTTCTTGTTCTCAATAATTTTTCAGATTTTTGTACCCAAAAAAAAAATGAAAATTAAAAAAATTTAACAAGGGAGTGGAACTAGAAAGATTAGGTACCATAAGCCAATTTAAATGCATTTTATCTCAAAAATTTTTCCTTTGGGAATTGATGCATTGCATGCAAAGAAAAAGGCTAAAACTGTTGTCCTTGCACTTTACAAATCACATGGTCACCTGTAGATTCAATAAAGACATCTTCTTTCTAAAAAAAAAAAAAAGGAGAGAAATTTTATGTTCAAAACTGAACTTTTTCCCTGTTAGTAAAGAGTGCATTTTAACGATCGGATCTATAAAAGTGCACATAAAATAGTACAATTAAGTGTAACAAAAGTGCTCATTCATAGATTGGACTACTAGAATTTATTCTGATAGTTAAAAAAGCTTACTCTATTAGTTAAGTAAAATATAGTTTTTACCGCAATTTTTTTTTTCCTTGGAAAATTTATGCACTGGCGTTATTATGGTGCAGGAACGTTCAGTCGCAGGCTTACATAAGCATTGTTACAGAAGGTTTGCCTTTGCAAAATGGAACCCTCTTTGACAAGAACCTTATAAACTGCCTAATACATTTGTTTTAAGAGAAATAAGAAATTCGTAATACATGCTAGAGAATTTTGTAATAGGTACGGTACGAAAAGAAAAAACCTATTACTGATAGTTTTGACCATAAGATCTTATTAAAGTATTAAGAAAATTACGAAAGCTTAACGAAACTTAATAAAGATTTGTTGATTTAAAATTATACAGAGAAAAATCAGATCAAAATTCATCAAAATGAAAAAAAAAAAAAAAAAAAAAAAACCCGAAACAGGTAAAATCTATTTATCCAGTGCAGTTCTTCTGGTTCAAAACATAACTTGGTAGAATGTTTTTTATGTCCTACTTTTTTGTTTGTTTTTTCTATGATAGGTACTCTCTATCTAATAATAATGCGTATTTCTGAATGTAATATATCACACATCAAAATAAATAAGTGTTTAAGTTATTGACAATTTTTTTAATATAAATTTAACGGTTTAAAATAGGTTATATTTTTGTCAACACCTTTTGTAGAATTCTCTCTCTCCCTTTTTTTCTCTCTTTTTCCTTTTTTTTTTTTCCCCCTCTCTTCGTACAAATAAATAAAAGTTCATACTAGCATCCAAGAAGTACCGATTTTCATATATACATAAACGCGCACTTGTGACTGATCTGATTTAACAAAACTATACAACAAGCATTCCGGGCCAAAACTTAATTTATTTTTTTTCCCACTCAAGCCCCTCAGCTTGATAGTTTTGCATATAGATCCCTCTTTTCCATGCACTATTACAAAACAAAACATTAATTTACTTATTTTACATGATAAAACACCCATTTGCATTCTCATCACTGAAGATCTCAAAAGAACCCAAAGACATTGCTTGCAACCCATAAATCTCTTGGTGGCCATTCGCACACGTGTACGGTGGAGATGGGATGCACCAAAACGGGCCAGGGGTTTTGCTAGGATGTGGTGCGTTGTAAATTGAAGCGTACACTAGATGAGGGTAATACCCTTGCGGATACGGGTACAAGTAACGTGATGTGTGGCTGAGATTAACCGATTCACCACTTTGACTTTGACCTTGATCATTAGTCTCCGATCTTGTGCATGCCGGTGTACCATAATTCCCTTTACCCAAACCACCATTACTGATTCTGTTATTACCTTTTTGCCCTTTCCTTTTCTTCCTCTTGCTTCCACCACCCCTTTTATCTCCACCACACTCAGCCTCCTTTCCGACGGAATCCTCGCCGGCCGGAGACTCCTCCTGCGACTTTCCTTCCTCCGTTGACCGTTGACTTTCTTCTGTTTTGCTAAGCTTTTCGGTTTCACTACTCCCACTTGAGGTGTTTCTAAGATGATCAGAAGTAGTAGTAGAACTGATCTTTGCTTCCTTTTTTGTGCTTGGATTAGTAGTACTATTTTCCATGATTTCTGGGTCTTTTTCTTTTTCTTTGTTCTTTGATTTTCCGTTCATGAAAATCTTCTCTTTTCCTTCAAGATTTTCTTGCCAAATCTCTGCGTGTTTTCCCATCTTTATCAGCCTCTTGATGAGAATCTGAACGTCGACGTTTGCAGTAACTGTCACTCTTTGTTGTTGTGAATCTATAGTTGTCGTATACACACCTATAGATATAAACAAAAAATATTAATGTAAAAAAAAAAAAGTGTAAACTTTTAGGTGTAAAAAAAATCTAGTGGAAAAAAAAGTTGTGCATGGAAATGGAATGAAACAAAATCTTTACTTGGATGGCACTAGAAAAACGACAATATTATTGCAACGTTTAAGTTTGGTTTTGGAAATGAACTTGTGTATTCTTGTTAGTTTTTTTGCTTGGCGTTTTTATGTTTTCTCTAGGATTTTCTTATCTGCAGCCAAACGTACTGTCAAAGGAAAGATATTGTTCTTATGTATGCTAAAATGATGTATATTACCATCTATTCTTTGCAGAACTTTCTTGACTTTTCTCTTGCAACCTTCGCAGTGCATGGAAACCTTCAGGATCCATGTCTGAAAAACAGGAATATATAAACATATATATATATATATATGCATACATATATATATATTATACTCTATACATATAGTTGAAAGGGCTAAAAACACAAACCCAGAAGAGAAAGAAAAAGAAAAACAGATTAAAAAGAAGGAAACTATAGCTGACCTGGTACTTGAGTGGTTCTTGAGATTCTTCAGCTGACATTGAAGCCATATTAGAGAGAAGATCAGGCTAGGGTTTAGGAAGGTTTTTAAAGGAGATGAAAAAGTTTTTAGCTTTGATTTTTCTTTTATTTTTTTTATTTTTCAAAAGGAAAGAGATTAGAGAAATATTTTAGAAGGAAGATGGATATTGAGAATATGAGTGAGACGTGAGAGTGAAAACAGCCAACGGTCTAGTCTATAGTCTGCATTATATGTTCACTCAATGAGGTGCAAAGTGCCAAGGGGCAACCATCAAAGCATAACGTGATAATGACAAAAGACTTCGACTCTCTCTCTCTCTCTCTCTCTTCATCTCTTGTTCTTTTTTTTTTTTTAATATATTTTCTTTGAATTATTATATAAGAAAAGAAAATTCACATCAACAAAAAATATTTATACATAAAAGGAGAAAATAAGCACATTTCTTAAATTTCTAAAGGGAAAAGCAAAAACAAAATACTTTTTATGTTTGTAGGTTTTTACTATGTTCCATACTTTCAATATAATATTTATAAGTGATGAGAAGCATTAAATTGTATTTATTTAGCGTAAAATATAATATTTGTTTAACATAAATGACATTTGAAAGGTGTTAAGAATAGTATGATCAGAAAACTAATTTTCTTGATATTGCATTTGTGCATGATTAGTATTACAATGAATAAACATCATACTACGTTTCTAATTTTATATGTTGTGTTAGAAGAATGATCCTCCCCCTCTAATCAGAATACTAGAATAGTATGGTGATAAAACCAATTTTCTTGGTAGTGCATTTATGCAAGATTAAGATTAATATTACGATGAATAAATACCAAATTAGGCTTCTAATTTTGTATGTTGAATTGGACAAATGATCCTCCCCTTTAATTAGGATCACGATTATTAGTCTATCATATTATATTTTTTTCTACATAACATAAAATTAAGAACTGTAATATATATTTACTTTATATCAAGTATTAGAAGGGAATTATATTATATTATGAATATAATGTATTATATCATAAATATTAGAAGGGAATTATTTTATAAATATAACGTCTTCTTTAAAAGTCCCAAATAACGCACTATAGTAATTAATATGTTATTTTTCGAATTAATCCCAAAAGCTTCTCATCGTATTTATAATCTTGTATGCCTGTGGGAAATTCGATATTAAATCATCAATAGTATGCGTCTATACTCTATATGATATATATGTATGTTCAAAATATATTTATATATATACATACATACATAAATGCATTCTTTTATTTCGAAAGACTATCATAAGGTATTCATTATATAAATGTACAAGATGTACAGTTGAGTGAATCAAACCATTTCGTACAAACATGGATCCAAACCCACTTCCATGTCGCCCCAAGTTCCCTTCATTATGGACCACACTCGTGTCAAGGCTGACCTGAAAACGACAACATACTGTAATCTCTGCATATTTCACTCCTTTTTCTTTTCCTCTTTCTCTTTTCTCTTTTCACTTTTCCATTTGCCCATTTTCCTTATTTTTTTTTAATTTAATTAATTTTCCTTATGTCTTGTCTTGTTAACCTCATATAATTCATATAAAAACTCATCACTAGATTGTTTTCAAGAATTAGAGGTCCTCAAATCCTCATCTAAAACGCCATTTTAAGAATATACTTGAATCATAAACAAAAGGGAAAGAGAATTTGTAAATACTTTAGTCAATTATCTTTAAAGGTTATACTTGAATCATAAACAAAAGGGGAAGAGAATTTGTAAATACTTTAGTCAATTATCTTTAAAGGTTCTCACTAATTCAAAGAAATTTATGTTGATACAAATAATCGAATTTTTATGAAATTAGTTATTTTCATTATGTCATCACTATTGGTGATCGGTCATCAAGTAATTGGCAAAGCTCAAAGTAACTCCTTATTTCCCTACACTAATTTTCATTAAATGCAGCCCATCATTAATCCCGTTTCTCTCAAAACAAAGATAGATTTCTATTATTGTAGATTCAAAATTGAACAGAGAGAGAGTGAAAACGAGTTTCGTTTCTTTCCCAAGTCCAAACACTATTGGAAGTGGCAAGTATTACATTATGTAACTCATGCATTCGTCAGAAAAGAGTGCAAATCTATAAGTTCCCTTTTGTTGAATAAGAAATCCAAGTCCCCTTGATTAAAGAACCTTCATAAATTAAACCAACTGCCCCCTTTTTCTTCTCTCTTTTCTTTCGGGAAGATAATTTTCTCGGAAAATGTAGTTATGAATGCAAAAAGAGAGGGCACACATCATCAAAACAAAACTCCATTAATGGTGAAAGACATTGCATGTCATAGCATTAACTAACAGATTACCAAATTATTAATTGCATCTACGAGCTACACCCACCAACCCTCCGCAAACTCATTCACTTGGGATTAAAACTCAAATAGTGTTTTCTGGATCCAAATCTTCTATCCAATTTTTAATATCATGTGTCTAATCAATAATATTATGTCATGTTCTTTTAAAAAGTTTGAAATACTTTATGACTTATTCTTTATATTTTAAAATATAACTTCATTCAATGATATATAAAAATATAATTAGTTAGATATTATTTGAAACATTAAAATTGGACAGAGGATGTAGGTTTGTGTTTTCTAGGCATGCCTAGCATGTAAAATGACATATTAATGCTAATTCTTTCCAACCTTTTAATTTGAATTCACATGATAAATGAGTTATTTTTTATTGGTAGGATCAAAACTTACGAGTAATTCCACATATGTTAACAGGATATTAGATATGAAAAATATTAAGGACACTTAATAGTCAATACTAATCTCAATTTTTAATTATCATCTTACGTAATACGTGAATTATCATTTTTTTTCATTTATATGATTGTCATCATTAAAAAGATGATAATTTACCATCACATGAATTGGTATTTGAAATTTGAGTTTGTAATTGGTGTTTCTAATGTAATACAACTCATTAGAGAGAGAATTTACAGCATCACTAAGGTAGTGGCAAAATTTGTAATTTGTCTAATACTGACAAGTTAGTGCCAAGCATATATATAAACTTTTTAATACCATTTTACGTGATTTATGAATTATCATCCTCTTATTAATTGGATAAAAATATACTAATAACGCCACAAACGTTGACAAGAAGGAAAATGAGAATACACGCCATTAACGCGACTCGAGTTTTACATAAATTACTTGAGATAAGAGCTTAATGTTTTGCAAGACAACAAGGCCGTGGCCGGTTCTAACTGAAAAATAACTGGGAAAAAAAAAAAAGAGAGCTCATTAACTCTAGGCATAAACCATGCTCATGCATGTTTCACATCGGAGTTCGTCGAGTCCCCGGCTCCTTCGCCATTCTCCTTGGGCAATTCTCTTTCTTCTTTGTCACCATTTCCTTCAACCTTCGAATCTTCGACCTTTTCGACATTTTCTGAGGCTTCTTGTAGCTGCAGAAATTGATAACAAATCAATCAAGTATCTCTTTTGATTTCTCATGTTGAAATATGTTGATAAGTGATTATATGATAGTAAAGACTACTTTTAAGTCGAGCAAAGGACAATTTTTTTAGACGAAAACATACTCCCAAGTTTCGAAGACTAGCGGTAACATCCTCTTGCTGCTGTTGAAGAGTGGTCCTCAAATCTTGGAACTCCTAGTTTCAAGGGAGAAACAGAGAAAATAATTAAAATTTTGTAACAATCACTTTGAAAGATAAAAGTCGAGAGGATTGAGAATGGAGCACCACTTACACTTCGGAGTTGCTCCACTTCGGTGTTGAGTGATTTCTTGAGTTCTGAAAGCTCCTGCGAATATGAAGAGAAAGCTCCATTAGTATCTCATAAAACAAGATTCGTATCATGTAGAAAGGGGACAAAATCAAAGAAGGAAACTTGTTCTCCCAATTAAAAACGTTATTAAACCGGTACGTTAAACCAATTGTCCAACACAAACAAGAAAGACAAAGAAATAAAGCAAATTCTCAGGCAAATTTGCTGAAATAAACACAAGAGAATTTGTTTCTGTTTACCAATCTAAAAGTTAAGCATTAGCTAGTGTCATTTGTTTGTCTCACTAGTACATGGAGATGACTCGCCAGCATTCCATTAGAAGTTTGAAATCCCAATTTTGGCAAATAAAGATCCTTGCTGACACAATTGAATTAAAAAATAAATAAACAAAAATCTTAAACGAACATCACCGACGACTATGAACATCTGGTGCCTTCAAGATCAACCAGCTGTAACTATAGTCATCATCATTCTCACTTCCAGAATAACAGCCCCGAACATGCCATTTAATTTGGGCTGTTTGCAGCCACTAGGTGTCCAAATGATACTTGCAAACCTAAAGTCTCATGCTTTTCATAATATCTGTTTTACGCTTCAGCCAAATGCACAGCAAGGACTGCCCTTTACAATCTTTCTAGAGCGTAAAATGCAGAAAGATAATGCCAAGCACGTGTAACTAAAGAAAAAAATTAAAAAAGATACTTTTTACAGACATAGAATTACTTTCAATAAGGAAACATGATAATGGGTGAGATTATATACCAATTTGTGCTTGATTAAGCTACGTTAGGAAACCAACCAATTGGTTATATGGCATAAGCCTTTCGTTGATTTGTGATTGTAAGATATGCACAACTGAGTTTGCAAATATGTGTTAGTTTCCTAACATGGCCTAATCACATACAAATTAATTACAACATAACTTCTCACATTTCCTTGATACCCTACCTCCATAACTCAGTACCATACAAAAGCAAAACAACACCACACTTTACTCGGAGAACAAAACACAAACTAGCACTCAACTAACAAACACTAGTTTTTACACCCACTATACTGCTCTTGAATCGCATTCAAAATGGTAGTGTTTATGGGCCAATTATGCTTAGACCACAATCACTAAAAGATTGTATGGCTCACTTCCTATAAGTCATCTGCAAGCTAAAGCCTAGCTGCCAAGATCTTCTGAGGGAAGAACCCCAGAACTTTTCTAACTTCAGTGTTATTTCCTTCAATATTCCCTCTCAACACTAACTTCTATCTTGTTGTCGAACAAATTGAGTTGATTCCGAAAACTTGAAAATTAAATTGTATTGTGTGCCTCCATGAAATGTTTGTGATTTAAGTGTAAGTCTAACCATTGCGAAAGTAAACATAATCATGTTCACCTATTTTGTCAATGTTGACGGGAAGAACTGAACAATACAACACTGCCCCTCAAGAAGTAACGAGATTGCACTGCACCTTGGAAGAATTTGACAGCCACCTAAATTTCCCCTTTCAAAGAACACATTAGCCACTAGGTTATAGGCTAGCTAGGTTCAATGGCTGATCACTGATCACTTCTTTCTTCAGCATGAGCACATTTGGTCTATTAACGCAAACGACTTCCTCGCATCTAGAGGACAAGGAGATCTAAGTGTAGTGTGCAAGTGCAAATGGGACATTTTTTGTGAGAGTTCTAGCTAGTATCCAACAAGTAGAAGTAGACAAATAGTGGGTTTTCTACTAAAACTGTTTTCAGTGTATTTTCTTTCTTTTATGGCGCACTTGGATCTCCAATTTGTGCTCGACAATAAACACATTCAGAACTAGAAAGAGAAAGCAAATACCAGTTTACAATCAACTAAACATCACATTACACAACATAAGGTGATTAAAAACGAACAAGAACTCATAACAACCAAGAAAGCTGCACTTACATCGCGATAGACCTTCACTTGGGTATCCAGTTTCGACCTCCAACCTTGCAAATCCTAACACAAATTCCATAAATTAAAAAAACAAAAAAAAGAAAGTGCACATTTTATTATTGGTTTTCTTTTTAAGAGTACTCCAAATGAAAATGGGAAAAAAAAAAAAATTGTCAATAAATGAAACCTGTTTCAGGTCTTGAATTCTAGTAAGCAGCTCCGACCTAGATTGGTTCAATTCCTTGACAACAAACAAAATCACAAATCCCAGTTAATCGCAATAATTCCCAATATTGTAAGTTATTTTTCCTCGATTTTCTCAGCATCAAAACATAAAACTCAAAGTTTAACCCCCCAAAAATAAAATACACAAAAAAATACCGCGATCTTTGTGCCAATCGGAGTCAGGTTCTCCTTCTTCTGCAAAAATCAAACGCAGAATCGCATATCACATTTTTGGAAAAATAATAATAATAATAATAAAATTCAAGCTACAAAAATTTCAAATTACATAAGAAAAATAATTTAAAAATAAGAAGCTTACAGATGAAGAGAGAGGAGTGGAGGAATCTGTGTTGGCCATTTTTGACAAAAGAGGAATCGGATTAAATGTTTCTGTTGCAAGAAATGTATCTAAGGGAGAGAGGATTTAAAAAGGGAATAAATAAATAAATAGTTAATAAAAGAGCTTCAAAGTGGGGTTGTGTTGAGCTGGTTCACGGTGGAAACAATAAAAACTCTTTTCAAATTTTTGAAAATTTTTTTAAGCTTTGGGTTTGGGCGGGTTTTGGAAATAATTAAAGAGAGATATTGATTTTTTGGTTGTCTAAACTCTAAACTGTGGTTGGGATCTGACTCGTCTCGGAGGTTTATGCTTTGTTTGTTTTTCTTGAAGAATCTGGATTACGCGTAGGGGCTTTTTGGTCATTTGGGTCTGGGGGAGATTATTTTATGGGCTGGGCCTGGTATTGAGAAGACAAACTGATTGATTGGGCTAGCTGAGCTGGGCTGAAATTGGGCTGGGCTTAAGCCCGTAAAAAGTTCAAGAAAGGTAGGTTCTTCTTAGTAAGGCCTCGTACTATGATAGTTTGCGTTTCTGACGGTAGCATTGGTCAAAATAAGTTAATACATAATAAACCATTTCTAAAACAAATAAAACAGTTGAAAAGTAAAGCCTTATCCCTTCCAAAGAAAAAAAAAATTAAAGCCTTATACTACTACTGTATTTTTTCAGGTCTTGATGGAGAAATTTATAATTTAGAAGTGCACTCTATTCATGCGACATTTCGTCATATCCTACTAAAAAATTATCCATAATACTATGTCTTATCTTTTTCTTAATGGTTGCACCTCAATGTATGAATGTATGCACCTTGCTAACTCATCAGTTCTACAAAAACCACAATATTTTTGTTAACGTTAGTTCATTTTCGTATAATGTTAGTTTAGTGTTAATTTTTTATAAGATACTGGTATAATGATATTTAAATTTATGTCATTCAGATATTTTTCTTTATAAAATATGACACTGTTCTTGGCCCATCAAACAACAGGGCGGGATAAGATTGACCTTTGTGGATATCAAATAGACTTAACCAAATCACTTTTCCCTCCATGCTCATATTGACCATGTCGGGTATTGTGAATCCCATTCTCGAACCACGACCACCATTCCTTCAATAATTTTAATGATAGCCACCTTCTTAGGCACTTCGCTGACTTTTTATTACTCGTGCTCATGCAAGCACCTCACGTGATTGAGGTCATATCATAGCCCTCAATTAAAAGACGAGGATAAGCCAACACCCTTTAGAAGGGTGTTAGTGCCATGTTTGAACAATAATGGAGGGAGATTCTACCAAGGGAAAGCCATACTAAAGAGTTTTTAGACCAATGAATTTTAAAAATATCAAGAGTAATTACATATAAATATTCTTTTTTAAATTAGTGCAGACGGCTATCCATATATTATGATAACTAAAATAACATATAAAAAATAATTAAAAAATACAATTTTCAATTGAACTATACGTTAAAAAAAAAAAAAAATCTCAATAAGACAACACAAGAAAGTCACAAATTATTTAAAGCTTTCTTTTTTTAATTTAGTATTGACAATTATCTGTAGATCCTAAATAGTTTCATAAGTGTCATGTGTCATTGTTGTCTAGAAATCTTATAGCATGACTAATCATGTTAGTTCAAACGGCAAATATTAGGATTAAACTTACGTTTGGAGTGCGTATTGACTTTGAACTCAACTGTATTTTACGGTTGAATTTTTATATTATTTTAAAAAAAATCAATAAAAATTATAATGAATTTTTAAAAAATTAATTAATTTTAATTTAAAATTTTTATTATATTTCAAACTCAATCCGAATATCAAACGTACCCTAAAGCTCATAAATTTAAAATCTAGCACAATAAAAGACGGCATGGCTTAAGAAGTTTCGAGAAGGCAGAATTCGACTAATCATGCAATTAAAAGTCAGAGAGAAGGGCAAAACAGACATAAATCCGCAGTCTGCGGCAATTGTAGACTCCTTTATTTCTGGTCAATGATGGTTAATTATTTTAAAGACAGTCTTCCAACAATGCCCTTTCATAACAAGCAAAGAGAGGTTCTTATCGACCCCAAGCCAATCATCCACTTGCGGAAAATCAGGGACCTTATTGTCATTTCCTTGGCGAGCACCATCAGCTAATTATTTCGAGGGCTCTTTTTGGTCCAGTGGTCAACAAGAAATATCATTATTTATAATGCTTTTCTATCAACTGGAAATCTAACTTTAATTAATCGACGGCTTAAGAGACTACATACGTCTTTGCTAAATAAAGCTTCAATTAAAATTTGTCTTGGTAGTTATAATACTATACTACAGGATATTTACAATCACTTTCTTTTAAATTTTTAAACATTATCCCAGCAGAGTCAAGAGTTTGTTTGATTCTCCATTTTTTCTCCAATTAACTATACTTTTTTTTTTGTTAGATTTTTATCTTTTTTTAAAAATTCAAAAAAAATTATAGTTAGTTTTTGAAAAATCAATCAACTTTAACTTAAAAAGTTTAACTCCAACCGACAATTTAAACGTAAGCTAAATCTTACCTAAATCTCATTAAGATTATACGCCAAACTTAACAATCCTTTTATATGTTTTACAATTTTTGGTTTAGTCTTATTTACATCACTCTATTTATAAGGACACTTATATTTTCTTTACTAAACTCAAATTATTTAACCTTACATGTTAGTATACATGTAGGCAGGGGTGGAGCTAGGAATTTTTTTCAGTGGGGGCGTACGTTAATTTTTTTTTTTAAATAAAACAAACTTTAGTAGGGACGATATGAGAATTTTTTATTTTAATGGGTTTATGTGATGATTTATAATTTTAGTAGGAATAAAGTAATAAAAGTATAAACTTTTTTTTTATCGAAATTAATATTAGTGGGGATTACAAAATATAGACTATGTGAGAATATTTTATTTTCAATAGAGACAAATTATAAAAATTAGAAAATTTTTGAAGCAAAATTAAAAGAACAAAAAATTTGGGTGAGGACTGTCCCCCTCCCTCTGCCTCCGTAGTTAGGTGTGGAATATCTTTTACGAATAAAAAATATTTAACGCTAATAATGTTCATATTACACCTTATACTAATGTAAATTTTAATTTTTGTAGATATTGGACAGATTCAAGTAATTACACCTTACACTAATATCAATTTTAATTTTTGTATATGTTGGACAGATTCAAGTTCAACATTTATAGCTGGACCGGAGAAGAGACTTTTTCATTTTTGGTACATAGAATAGACTATTTCTTACTAGCCTAACATTTTTACATTCTATTATTGAAATAAACCAAAAAAAAAAAATATTTAACGCTAATAATGTTAATATTAGACGTTATACTAGTGTTAATTTTAATTTTTGTAGATATTGGACAGATTCAAGTAATTACACCTTACAATAATATCAATTTTAATTTTTGTATATGTTGGACAGATTCAAGTTCAACATTTATAGCTGGACCGGAGAAGAGACTTTTTCATTTTTGGTAAATAGAATAGACTATTTCTTACTAGCTTAACATTTTTATATTCTATTATTGAAAAAACCAGAATAAAAAATATTTAACGCTAATAATGTTATTATTAGACCTTATACTAGTGTTAATTTTAATTTTTGTAGATATTGGACAGATTCAAGTAATTACATCTTACACTAATATCAAGTTTAATTTTTGTATGTATTGGACAGATTCAAGTTCAACATTTATAGCTGGACCGGTACATGTTCATATTATTATACTGTATAAACACTTGAAACCAAGCTCCATTAATTAACAAATAACAAAATCTTAATTTACTTTCTTATTAAGGAATCAAATTAATGAGTTTAAGTACCATAATAATAAACAAACAAATTCTTTCTATAACCCTTTTTTCTCGGCAAAAAACAAAAAAAAAAAAAAAATCTTTCTTCATTACAAAGGAAGAAAAGAAAATAAAAGAAAACCAGCCGTACTATAGTGACGCCTAGAAATTGCTAACGTACAACCAGAGCAATCTCTCTCTCTCTCTCTAATTTCAGAGTGTGTTCTCAGCTGAATTTTTAGAGAGAGAAAGAGAAAATGAGTCAAGAAGCGTTCATATACAGCTTTGTGGCGAGAGGGACAATGATATTAGCAGAGTACACAGAATTCACCGGTAATTTTCCGGCGATTGCGGCGCAGTGTCTTCAGAAGCTCACTTCCTCCAACAACAAGTTCACCTACAACTGCGACCACCACACCTTCAATTTCCTCGTCGAGGATGGCTATGGTAATTCTTGCCCCAGTCCTTGATCTCTGTTTTTTTGTTAAGTCTATTTTCCTTCTTGTTTTCTCGGGAAACAAACTGGGTGGGAACTTTTCAATTGCATGTGGAGGTTGTTGGATCTGGTTTGAAACAGTGTTATATGTTCTGGGTTGTGCTTAGTTCGAGCTGAGAACCCCAAAAATGATTACTTTTTCCCCCCCATAACTAGGCTTGGTTGTTGTTTTTGATAAATTTTGCTTCTTTTTTTTTTTTTTTTTTAAATTATTTGTTGTGGAACAATGAAAAAAGGGACAAAATTTCGACATTATTTTGATTTATTAATGGAGTTTATTGATCTTCAAACATTCAATTTAGCTAGATTTAGCTCCATTGAGTACGATTTTGTTTTTAAAGTAAGCTAGGAAAATAGCTGAAATGTGGTTCTTATAGCTGTAATTGTGATTTATTGGACAAATGAAGTCGCAACTCCTGCAGTTCTTAGTTGTTTCTGTACTTGGGCATAGACAATAATATTGTTTTGTTTTGTTTAATTGATAATTCTTGATGGGTTGTTCTTGAATTAGCATCAGAACCTTTCTCTGTCTGCTCATTTGGTAGAACATTCTATTAGTCTTGATTGTGTCAAGTATTTGGTTTGGGTTCTGTCCTGGTTTTGTTTATGTCATATATAAGGGTGTTTCCCGAAACTGTGAAACCGATCAACTCATCCAACCCAAACCACTCGACACTGTTTGGGTAATCAGTGGGTTTGGCTGCACTTTTATTTTTGTACAGGTTGAGAGTATCTCAAATCGATACTTGGGGTTGGTTTGTGGTTTGAGATGCTCAAACATCAAAAACTGCAAAGACTAAATTATATAAATACTTCTCAAATCTTAAATTTCTTTACTTGTAGTTATATATTAAGTCATGTTGATGAAGTAGGAAAACTTTGTTGTTGGATTTCACATCATGGATCTTAAATTTCTAATTCATGTGCTATCATGGAAGTACTTTTCATGTGAAGTCCTAAAGACATGATGCTCAACAGAGTATCTTTTGTCGTTGTTTAGAGTATATAGCCAGACAAGGTTACTGAAAGTCAGCAATTCAATTCCGATTTCTGGTTCTTAGTGATCAATAGAAATAGTTATTTTCTGCTACTGCTTTTTTTTTTTTTTGCCTCTGAATTTTCTGTTACTGCTTGTGTACACTTGTTTGCAAGTCTCATTTCGAGCACTACTATAATTTCAAATTTTTTAAGGAATCTGGACTTCATGAAAATGATCGAGTGCTTTATGAAATTTACAGCTTATTGTGTCGTTGCCAAAGAAGCTGTAAGCAAGCATATCTCAATTGCGTTTTTAGAACGAATGAAAGCAGACTTTAAGAAGAGATATGGAGGTGGTAAAGCAGATACGGCTGTTGCCAAAAGTCTTAACAAGGAATTCGGGTATGTGTGTTTCTCCTTGATTGACTCTTTGGTTATGTAAATTTCATTAAGGTTTGATTGTTACCAAGCGTGAAACTAAGTAGGTTTCTAAAACTGCAGACCGATAATGAAAGAGCACATGAAGTATATAATTGATCATGCTGAAGAGATAGTGAAGCTATTGAAAGTGAAGGCACAAGTTTCAGAAGTTAAAAGTATAATGTTAGAGAATATCGATAAGGTAATCAACTGTCTCGAAGAAAAAATTATGGCTATTTGCTAGTGCATATCTTTTATGTCGGTTGTTCTTTTATCTTTTATGTTACGTCTCCTGCCTTGTGGTTTTTCTTTGTGGAATCAATTCGGAATTTCCTGTCAAAGTGGTGAAATACACGACTTTTGAAATATTTGCTTAGTTACACATTGAATGTTAAGCTTGTATCAGTTTTAAGCTTCTCCAGTTCAATATATATTTGTATCCGTGAATTTGTAGAAGTCACTTGTGTGCGATAACATTACTTTCTTTGATGTGCAATGGCCTTCCATGGATTTTCTCTGTCATTTATTCTTTAAAGCTGTACAAAAACAGGCTAAAAATGTTGCATTTATATTGACTGTCTAACATACTTTTCAGGCCATTGATAGAGGGGAAAACCTTACCATTCTTGTTGACAAGACTGAAGATCTGCGTTCTCAGGTAAGCTTAGAAAAGATAAACTACTTGACGTTTTCATTGGAGAATTTTGTGCTACGATACAATAAACAAGAATACCCTACTTGTAGCGAGCAGTTTTGAACAGTCAAATCTTCACGAAGTTCTTTTAGATTTTCATACTTCTGTTTATCTAATGTGATATCATGGTAAAAATTTACACAATACGTGTAGGATATTTTTTCTTAGCTGGCCACATAATTCTTCATTGTCTTTTGGATTAATGAGAAACACCTCCCCAATGTTTCATCGACGTTTCACTCTATATTTTCAGGAGTACTACACTTATCCCCCATGTCTTACAACTCATGTTAAACGTATTCCCTACAATTTGCAATTCGTTTTAAAAACCTGCCCCAGAAAACGTGTTGAAAAGGTCTTCAACACATTTTATGAAACATTCAGAATAAGTACAACATTACTGAAAACATAGAGTGGACCGTAACATTTTTATCACGGGGAGGTTTTTGTTGTTATCCCTTTTGTTTTCAGTTTTTTCTTTACTGAACAACTTTTGTATTTGTAACATTCAGGCCCAGGAGTTCAAAAGCAAAGGGACACAAATCAGGAGGAAGATGTGGTATCAGAACATGAAAATAAAGCTGGTTGTTTTCGGAATCTTGATACTTCTAATACTCGTAATCTGGCTCTCTATTTGTCACGGATTTGACTGCACAAACTAGTAGTAAAATTTTAGACCATAAAAGAGCAGTTGTTTCAATTTATACGAACTATATGGGCTTGAATTTTATAGCTTGTGCTGAGGAGTGTAACATACATTCTCGGTTTCGAAATTAATATGGCAGCAATTTGTTAACATTGAGGTGCTTTAAGTTCAGGTATAACTTGTGATGGAGTTGGTCGATTGGTTGGATTAGAAAATGCTGCGGTGTGTACTGTGTGGTGCCCACAAAAAAAGAAAAATTGTGCATAACGACACGTCGTTTTAATGATTGCAAGACCAGCCTTGGGACACGGTGTGGTGCCCACCAAAAAAGAAAAATTATGCATAACGACACGTCGTTTTAGTGATGTGCAAGTCCAGCTACGGGACTAAAATTGTAAACATTAGTTAGGTTATCTCGATTAAAATTAAAAAAATAGGATTTAAGTTGTCACCTTCTAAATAATTTAGGATGATTTTGATCTATCACTCTTAAAAAAATAATGATAATAATAATAACTTTTTGGAAGTTCTTTTCCGTTTACACACCGTTTGTCTTTTATTTTTCTCTCCTCTCTCCACCTTCTCCACTAAACGTGCTTTGATTTCTCTCTC
This sequence comes from Ficus hirta, assembly GCA_038430175.1. NCBI lineage: Eukaryota > Viridiplantae > Streptophyta > Magnoliopsida > Rosales > Moraceae > Ficus > Ficus hirta. The sequence goes on along the minus strand of CM076593.1, from coordinate 13,240,851 downwards.
CTCTGTCTTACTACTACCTTCAGTACTTTTCATCTTCCTCATCAAGTTTTCCTTTTTTATTTTTTTTCTTCTTCTTCTTCTTCTTCATCGAATTCAAAACAGATTTTAGGAAAAAAAAAATAAATAAATAAAACGGATGAGTTCTGAAAATCAAAAACGACCAAAAATACAAGGGGAAAAAAAAAAAAGACATGGGAGGAGTGAGGACCAGCCATGGGAGGAGGGGCGTTTTGAAGCCGATCGATCTTTGGGGATGAGCCAGAATAATGTTGACCAAAGATGGATCGATCGTGGGAGGAGGAGGAACGGGCGAAGAGCTCGCCGGAGATACCGTCGGAGAAGAGACGGGCGGAGCAAAGGAGTCGTGGTGGGGAAGTCTGTATAGAAATAAAAAAAAAAATAATAATAATAGTAATTAAAGTAGAGAATAAGAGAACACAAAGATGTTTAAAGTAAATGTGTTTTCACGAATTAAGAACAATAAATTCATTAACAATGAGCATTGTAATCGGCTCTCATATTTATATAAATTTATAATATACATAATTAGGTAAGTTTCTTAATATTTACAAATCTGTTAAAATTAAGATTATTTTAAATTATAATAATTACAAATAAATCAAAAGTTACTAATAATAATAATTACATATAAAATAATAACTTTCCCGAATATTAATACTAACATCATTTTTCTTAATATGTGCCTGTAAGATAGAACTCGGATAGGAGTTCAAATCTTAAACTATAATAGAACCTGAAATAAATAAATTTTTTTGCTTTTTTTTTTTGTTGTTGTTTTTTTTTAAACTTTAGAAAAATAAAAATAAAAGATGTTAGAGTGTAAGAGCGCAGAAAAGGGACGACAAGCGTCAAGAGAGGAAGAGAGAGCGCTTGGGCGCAGGAGGACGACAATAGTTAGAAGAAGAAGGAGGAGAAAATAGTCACTTCGGTACAGGGATGACAATCGTCAGAAAAAGAAAGAGAAGAAGGTGCATTAGAGACGATAATTGTCGAAAGAGAGCACAATGATGCAAATGATCAAATGATTGGTGTCTCATTTGAATATAATAGCAATGGTAGAATATTAATTAAATAAATAAAATAAAAGGGATGATAGATTTTTTTTTTTTTTTTTGGTGGTAGGTGGTTGACGTGGGGGGTTTTTTTTTCGGTTGATGGGATGTAAGAGCAATGGGTGAGATAGGCGCAGAGGGCGGATTCTGTGAAGAAGGGTGGGGTAGGGGAACGTGTATAGGGTGGTGGGGAAGCTACGTGAAGGACAAAAAAAAGGTGAAGTTTAGGATCTATAGAAATTAAAATAAGAAAAATAATGATAGTAATAAAAGTAGAGAAGAAGATAATATAAAGATGTTTACGTGTATTTTTACGGATTAAGAACAATGAATTAAGTAACAATCAATACTATGAATGGACTTTTATATTTATATAAGTTTATTATATATATAATCGGGTAAGTTTCTTTATGCTTTCAAATATACTAAAATCAAGATTATTTTAAATCATAATAATTACAAATAAATTAAAAATTCCTAATAAAAATAATTATATACAAAATAATAACTTTTCCTAATACTCATACTATCTTTCCTTGTGCATTTTGCATTGGGTGGACAAAGTTTTGGGACAACATTTCTTGACAGAGGATTTGAGTCTTGAAGGTTCTATTTAATTCAAACCCAAAAAATTTAATTTATTTTTATCTTTTTCTAAAAAGTTAACCTCAGTTTTATTATTTACAGTTTTTATAACTCAAACATAAAAAGTTCATAACTTTCCATAAACAAGTTCAAATGAAATATATATTTTTCTAATTACATATAATCTCAAGACGAACCAAACAAGCTCTATATTGATTTTTTTTTCTAAATATATTTTAAGTTTTTACACTTTTTTGTTTTGACAGTTCAAACGTCTCACTAAACACATATTCAATTCAACTCAATTCTAACCTTAAAAATTCGGTTTCAACCAGTGTACCAAACACATGCTTAGTTTGCTTGTTTGTGTTTTTTTAAATAATAACTAGTTGTAATGCATGCGCGAAATAGATAAACAAAGCAATAGCAATAACCAAAAAAAAAAAAAAAAAACCACGTGGCTTTGACTATATCATCACACAAGCATATACGTGGCTGTCACGTGACATTCATTGGAGGCAAGACCAAAAGAGAGATTCACTATTTTAAATGTAGGTAAAAGATAATTTTGCATGTGTAATAGTACATGCAATTCTATGAAATAATCAAAGCATATAATTAGTGGGTTTAGGCAGATACAGGTATGCAGGTTAGCTACTCTTAAAAGCCACGTCGTTACTCAACGCCAACGACATGTCATTTATCCTCGACGTTATTTGCTCGTTTAGCAAGTGAAGGGCTAGGAGATGATTTTGATAATTTCCTGAAGTAGGAACTGTAAATTGATGGGCTGTTGCCTGTTGGCAATGACTGTCGTTTTTTCTTTATACTTGTTGTTTTCATGTACCAGGCACAGTAGTTGTCGTCGTCGTTTTTTTTTTAATCCACGAACCACAGGTTTTCAAACATGGGTGAGAGTGATTAGATGCAATGCCGCATAAGAGTTTTCTTGTGAGTTGTGAGAATTTTTGTACGGAAAGTCTATATATTTGGCTGGACTCAGGAGACATGCCCCAAAAAAAAAAAAAAAAAAAAATGGTGCAACGGGGCCGTTGACGGCTATGTTCTGTTCTCCAGTCTCCATAATCTGTATCATGACTTTCCTTTTATTTTCATATTTAGATGAATCTGTACGAAATTTTAGTTGGAGATAAAAAGAGAGAAAAACAGAAGCAATTGCAAAGTACTACTGTAAACGACAAAAAGTGTCAAACGACATTAAACTGTCCGACAAGAGTAAGAAGAAAACGACAATAAACTCGAGAACGACATTTGAAAGAAAAACGACAACAAAATGTGAATGACAGTAATTCAGTGTAGCGACAAAGAATGTAACAATAAAAGACGTAAACTACAACAAATGGAATTCAACTTATAGCTAAAAGTAGAACATTAAAATGTTAAAAAAAAAAAAGAAAAAACCAACAACAATAATTGAAACGGAAGCGACCAACAAAATAAAAGGAGAATAAGAAAACGACAATGAAAAAACCAACGATACCAGAAGAGTTACGACATAAAATGACAACAAAATTTAGAACAACGGTAAACAACTCAAACGATAACCAAATAGAGAAGGACGAAAAAAAAATTTGAAATAGAAACCTTAATCACTTATGCTTTCAAAAAAATGGAAAAAAAAAAACTTTATTCACTTATCAGAGAGAACAACAAGAAGTAGTAAAGGACAGTAATTTAATGGAACAATAACAAAACTGTGTCTATACGAGTACGACGACACAAAACTAAAAAGGACAATGGAATACAACAAGAAAAAAAATGTCAAGCGGCTGGCAGGAAAGAGCATGGACGAAAACGAAAAAAATAAGATTAAATGATGGTTAGGCGGCGGAACGACAATAAAATATTAAAACGACAAGAAAAGATAACATCAACAATGGAGAAGGTAAATGACAACAAAACATCAAACGATGGTAAACGCAACAAACTTGAGAAGCTCATAAAAGTAAAAACGAAATTGAAAGAAGAAAGCAACAACAGATGTTTGGTACGTAAGAGGGATGGAAAATAGTAACCAAAACGAAGAAATTTAAAACGAAAAAAGGAAATTTCTTTCTAAAGAGGAACATAAATGTTTAATCTAATATATTTTATAATTATGCCTTGAATAAATTAAAAGATCCAGAGAGATTAAAATCAAAATAGTTATTTTAGATAAAACTTTTTTGTCAAAATTATCGCTCAATTTTTCTTTGTTAAAAGTTGGAATGACTTAAAAAATAGTGCGTTATGGATTTGCGACTTTCTATCTTCTCAATTTTCTCTCTGTTAACTACTACGAAATTTTGTTTAAAAAAAAAATTCCTTCCCCAACTTCCTTCCCTTCCTTTTCCACCCTACCAAACAAGAAAGATTAAAACGTTATATGACGACTAAATAACTCAAATGGCAACAACAAGTGAATGCCAAATTTATTATTTTTATTATTTATTTATTTATTTTGCAAACATCGAAGGAAAAACGACCGTGTAAAACGAAAGCACAATTAACTTTTATTTATGGAAATGACATATCATTCCACGTAAGAAGAATAACTCTTGTTACCTTTTCTTTTTCTAGTCAAAAAGCATATTGGTGGTGTCATTCCGCACAATCTTTACCATTGATAAAAAATATAACGGGATCCATTAATGAAAAAAAAAATGACAAATCCAGTTTCACTCATAAATCCGATATCATACAATCTATTAACTTGACAATGCTTTTGATTGACATTTCTAAATATTAAATTTAGAGACATCCTGAGAATGAAGAAGGAGCACGCCTTTACAAATTACGACTTAATATTTATATCAAACAGCTTGTCGTCCAAAGGGATTTAAAAAAAAAAAAAAAAGGTACAAAAACACGACTATTATCTCATTTTTGTTCGATAAGAAACGGAACACCTATCTTTTTTTTTATATTTTTATTATTATTATTTTTAAATCACTATGATCATGGAACATTTTTGTTTGGTTTTGTAAAAAACGACATGTCGTTTTCAGAAGTAGTTGTTATACATTTTGGACATTTTAGAAAGATTTCTTAACTTAAAGAGTAGGCCCCTTCACAGGAGGTGTAGAAAAACATGTTCATGTGCTCGTTAGTCAGATAGTGGAAATCTTGGTAGATGACTCAAGTACTGAAACCGCCAATTATTATTATTTATTATTATTTTTTCTTAATGCTCCAATAATGAGGCAACTTGGGTTGAGTCATGCTCCTTTGTCTCGGACACTAGGACATTAGACCCCTAAAACCTATTTTTGCCCTCTAGAAGTGTTTATGTATATATATATATATATATATATTTTTTTTTTTTTTTTGAAAAAGCTTTAGAAGTGCATATGTTTTTTATTGGCTTATAAGTGTTACGGATTTTATTTAAATTAGCAATTATTTGAAAGTCATAATCTAATAGGGTTTGTTTATATAGTCGATCTGTCTCGTGAGATATGTGTATTTTTGCTCACGTGAATACTAAAAAATATTATGAATAGCACCCCTGCCCCCTAGGGAGAATCATTACTTTAATCTAAGGTCATAATAGCTTCTCGAAAAATTTTCCAAAATATGCTTTTCCTTGGGTATTAAAAGGACTCGGCTGATTCAGTGGATGAAAAAACATGTTTAGAGATTCAAGTCTGAGATTCGAAGTCAGTAAAGTTTTTCATACATATCAAAAACGACAAAAAAAAAAAAAAACATTTCCTTTCTACCTATCTCTCTCTTCTGTTTTGTCCCCCTTTGTAACACATTATTGTTATAATTTTCCATGCAACTAAGCACTTGATTTACACGAAACAACATGCAAGTACAAAGTAGAAAACTCTAGGTCTCAAAAAGTAGGAAATTATATGGTCGTCGTTTAAGCTGCTTTAAGATCGGAGGTACAGCACAAAAGTCGTGACTTGCCAAACTCACTAAAATTTGTTTTGCACGATACCTAATTTGCTTCAAAGAAAAAGTCCTATAATTCCCATGAAAATAAGGTAGGCGCTGAGAAATTAGAACATTTAGACAAGTGCACACCACTAATGTCTTGAAAAAGTCGGTGGATATTGGAACTTGGAAGAACTTTTAAAAGAGAAATTCTTTTTAACTTGGAAAATGGACTTATGGTGAAAAAAAAAAAATTAATAAAAAAAATCCAACTGTTGAGGAAATTGGTACCACATTGGCAATATAATATGATCGGCATGCTCAAATATGCTTTCTCGTTTTCTGAGTTGTCCTTTGAAATAGTGAGCCTAGCTAATTGCACTAAAGAAAAAAGTGGTGTTTTTTTTTTTTTTTGGTTGAAAAAGAAAAAAGTGGTGTTTTTTTTTTTTTGGGTTGAAAAAGAAAAAAGTGGTGTTAGAACTTATATAATTGTTTCGATATCATTAGTATTCTTTATGTTGTCTATAGCCCATCGTATTCATGTCTGATTACTTTATAATATCAACGAGCTAAAAGTAATTCTTGCAGTGTAGGATAAAAATTCTCAGCAATATAGGTTTAATTTTTACGATTCCTCTGGTGGAAGGTGTCTCCAATGTGACATATATAAGATACCTCAATTATAGCATAAAATGAGAAAGACACAATATTATTTTAAAAAAAATCGTGACAAAGCGTACATGATAAATCTAAGGATATATATATATATATATATATATATATCATGATGTTTTGCATGTTGATGCATAGAATATATGGATTTTATTAAAAATATAGATCTTTCATGTTTATCATATACATATTTTTCTAGCACATGATAAATCTAAAAGATCTGTATATTTTCTATGATTTAACATGAAAAACATCTTAGGGTCCGTTTGGTGAATGAGTTGAGTTTGAGTTGAGATGAAATTTTTAAGTTTGAGTTGAGTTGACTTTTTAAAAAGTAGTTATAAATTTTGTTGACCGTTCAGAAAAAGACAAAAATTGAGATGAAAAAGTACAGTTTAGTTGGAGTTAAACTTTGTTACCAAACAAAGCATTAATAATAATATAAAATTTTCAAGTTTATCATGTGTAATATGTGTTACTTTTTTTTTATTTTATTTTATTGTTGTGTCTTACTCATTTTATACATATTCCATTCAAGACACCTTCTGTATACATATAGGGACTTCCCACCAGATGGACGAAAAACCCCAATATTATGTTTGGTAAGATAGAAAAGAGAGATGATAGAAGTGGGAGGAGGGAAAATCGGATAGAAATTAGTAAAGTAGGTTGTTTGGAAAGAAGGAAATGAGGATAGAGTAGAAAAAAAATTATAGTATGGCCACTCATTTTAATGTTTTCAAAAGTGGGAGAAAAACCAAAATCCACCCTATTCATAACTAATGTTACTTTATTATCCTATTTTTAAAGAGAAACAATATAAGCATATGGATAAAATAGTGATTGTTCAACTATTTCATTTTCTTTTCTTCCTATGTATCAAACAACACAACGGAAAACTAATTTTTATTTTTGTAGCATTATAATTTTCCATCTTTAAAAATTTTCTCTCCATCTCATTTTATTTCCTTCCTACAAAACGGAGTGTAAGTGTACTTTTCCAATTGCATCAACAACATTAAACTATAATTTGTCAACTGTTCTTGCTATTGTTAATTATTTTTTTTATGCCTATAAACGATGCTTAATTACGTAAGTACATGTTCTTGCTTTCCTTTATTAAACCAAATAAATTAGCTTTTAGGTTGGAAGTGATTGTTCTTTTGACATTTACAAGCTCTAGTACTCCACCTTTAGTCACCCCTATATATAGGTAGGGGAAAATAAGGGCATATATACCTTAAAATTGTGGAAAATTCAACATGTCGTGACGGGTTCTCGAAAGACCCTCCCTCATCGTAAATATTCAAGAATTAACAACCGTAAACGTGTCATATTTGATTAAACTAATTGAACATCCGCTTTTTGTAAGAAGATAATGTATTTAATGCTATGATTAGTTACATTTCCATTCACGTTAAGCTACAATGATTAATTTTAGACACATAAATATATAACATAGAATACTAGTATTTCAAAGAAAAAAAAAATACAAACATACTCGAATTTATGAGTTTAACAATCGAAAAGTATACTCACACCACCTTTATTTTTTGCGAGTTCAGATGCTCTTCGGAGTCGCAAAACATGTTTAAACAAGTATTAATCTTGGATATTTTGTGTTGAATTGAATTTCATTAAAAAAAAAAAAAAAGAGAAAAGAATAAGGGAGAGCAGACTCACGCAGAAGGATGGAAGTAATAGAACTAGAGAAATGGTACTGAATATTGCACATGGCATTGACAAGACAAAAGCTTTCTGGCCAATCAAAATCAAAGTCATGAGAAGACAAAATGGGATCTCTCTTGGCCCATCCTTTGTGGATAAAATGAAAAAAAGAGAGAATTTAAGATTTATATATATATATATATATATAGAAATATACTGGATACATATCGCTTATCTTAGCTTATTCTCCATAACCATTGATATGTATACTGAGTTCCATTCATTGATCATTTCCAGTTTTCTCGCAGCTAGAAATGACCATTAATTTTGACGAACTGACTACTCAATGAAAAAAGCCTTTAGTCGCCCATACTTCACAGGATCTAGGAATGGGCTCGGCGACTGGCATATTATATACACTTATCTATCATATATCTATATATATATGTATCTACACACACACACACACACACACACACACACATATACATATATATAGATAACCCAGAACTCTATGGGGACCTATTTGATATGATGGGCTTTGCTCTAAACTACCCAAGACACGTGTTGATAAGACTCTTATCCACACAAAGATTAGCCAAAGGCAGATCATAGTGATGGATATATACGTATATATACATACTTATATTTTTGATATATGAGAGTGCACAATGGCCACACAAAATTAGGGTTGGGGAAACGTTCTGAGCCCTTTTGAAGCACATGTTAATTGCTTTAAATATGCATCAGCGGATTGGCTGTAAAGTGATCTGAATTCTCATATACATTCTTAGCTTGCAGGCTTGATCAGTACTATATATATATACATATCTCTTGGGAAAATATACATATACGTCCATACAAGATCGCTTTCAGCTGATCTACTACTCACATTAAAAGTTATTTACTCTCGACATATCTTTCAAGATAAGAAAAACAAATTAAAAAAAATTAATATATTTTTTGTTAAAATGTTGGATCGTTAGTACTTCCTCGTACTTTAATTTGAGTTTGAGAGTTAAAAAATTTATACTAAAGTATATTGTTATGTGTGGGATTTGGGAAAAATATTAAGCTAGTACATATCCAAAAATGTTTTTGAACCATGAAAGAAATTTGAAAATTCTATGAAGGGTATGAAAAAAATGTATTGTTACCATCAGATTTGTATCACATTCTAGTACTCATTTTGGCGCATATGTATATATATATATATATATATTTTTTTTTTTTTTCATTTTGATCGGATTTTGACCAGATTCAATATTTAAAAAACTGCATTATTGATAAGATATTACCTAGCTCCATATTTATTTATCATTTGATTTTGAGATATGCATTAAGCAATTCATGCACTATTGGTTCGTGCTTTTCTATCATTCAAGTCCATAAATTGGATCGGATATTCCACTCATATATCAACTTCATTTAGCATATTAAACATTAGTTCTTAACATCAATTAAAAAAGAAAGATGGGATTAAGAAAACAACAATCAGCTTTATAATTACGTATGTTAGCTACTTATATTTTTTGGGTCAATTATCATTTTAATGATCAATTTCATCCATAATGATACCTAATATATATGCTACCTAGTGTTATTATAATATGAGTCAATTTCATTCTTTTAACCAACTATGGAAGAATTTCTGAATTGATAAAACTCGCGGCGCATTTCTCATTTTCATATTTCTTTGTACTACGTTATAATCTGTCAATATTGTCTATTAAATCTTCTAGTAGTTCAAAACTTACGAGTCTAATTTGGCGCTGTTTTATAACCAAGTACTCTTTCGGCCGACAGAATCCCACGAATCCAATATGTTTGACTCTATCTCTCTCTCTCTCTCTATAGTAGCTAAAGGAGGCCATCTTTATTTTGGTCCGCAGTGAAAGAGAAAGAGAGTGTCTTAGTGATCTGCTCATGGCAGTGCAAGAGACAATCGTCTTTTGTACTTGCTTCACAAGTGGCAGCTGGCACATTACATATATATATATATATATGTATGAATAGATATGCATACATGTACATATATATATATATATATATATATATCAAAGAATAGAGCCAAGTGCAGAGATTTAGCTGCCAATAATATATATGAGGACCATCATCTTTCTTTGTGGCATCTTTTGCTTGGTCGCTTAGGGTTGTGCAGAGTCGTTCTTGAGTTGAGTTGGAAACTTCTTTGCCCTTCTATATATGCCAATTGTTATTTCATTGGTGCCGATAATATATAATACAATATTTTCAAATTTGGAAATTAAAAAAGTGGAAGATTTTCTATTTGGGGTAAGGCTGCTTGAGTTGTGTTTGGATAAAAAGTTTCTATTTCAAGACAAAATCTCGCATACATATTGGTCTCACACGAAAAAGATTATATGTATATACTACAAGATTATATATATATATATATATGTAAATACCGCTTTGTCTGCATGTACATGTTTTCGTGATGTGTATATGTAATATTCCGTTTCTAGACCTAGCATATATCTCACATTATTGCCCTTTAGCTTTTGGTGTGTCTAGGACTATTTTGGAATTTCCTATGCTTTTACTCAAATGAGAGAGGGAGAGATGCAAAAGCCAAAATATCCCTCTCCATACAAATTGGATAGACCTGGTGGCCAGTTTGGCATTTGTTTACTTGGCAGCACCAAAATGCTCCAAAAGCAAAGCAAATTATTATTAATGGCTTGAAATTTTGGAGAACTTTTTGCACTCCAACTATATACTATAATATATATATATATGTAAGAGAGAGAGAGAGAGAGAGAGAGAGATTCACATATTTAACAATTGAGAAATATGGCTTCATGTCTAAGCAAACTAAATTTTCATCAATTTAATTTTCTACAAGACATTTTCAAACTTGGTGACTGTCGGAACCCTTCTCTCTCTCTCTCTCTCTCTCTCTCTCTCTCTCTCTCTCTCTCTCTCTCTCTCTCTCTCTCTCTCTCTCTCTCTCTCTCTCGCTCGCTCGCTCGCGTCACCAATCATGCAAGAAAAATGAGCAAAACGATAATAGACAAATATTCTCTAGAGACTTAAAAAATATATATATATATATCTCCTTACATTTTTTTTACAAGTTTGTCTCTTTTTAATTTTCTGTTGGAAAACGGAAAAATCTAGTCTAAGGTTATCATAACACATGCAATCGGACAATACTGATTTTTATCCCGAAGTATTACATATATGTGTGTGTGTGTACATTTTCACATTCATAACTCACAGCTAAAATATTATTAAAGTTTTCTTTTCATATTCCGTTAACTAGTCGTTTTTACGATGTACGTTGTACGTATCCAACATAGCAGCCTAAACATATTCACATATGTAAATATATAGATATATATATATATACATGTATATTCTTTTTTTTTTTAATGATTTGTAGATTGATGGTTGTGTTAGCTGTGCACCTTTGTAAGGTCTTATCACAATTCGTACCACACAGAGAGCTGAACAAATGATAAAATATATAGTACTGACAATAAACTATATGTCCTGTAACTATTATATGTATAAACATATATATAATTGCCATATACTTTTTGCTCGTGGCTGAACAGGAACCTTCTAATTAAACTCACGTTTTTAATAACTTCTCAAAAGCTAAGCTGTTGGACTATATACACCACGCAAATCCTACTTGCATGATCTGCAATGATTCATTCAGCCCAACCATCTGATTCCGATATATGGATGATAATTTTTTGCATTGCATTTGCTTTTTAAATCTGTTAGGATTTTTAATCCTATTTTTAGTTGGCATTTCTTATTAAAATAAAAATTAAAAAGTGTACGATTACGCGTTGGGTCACTAGCATCACGGGTCAGTCAGATCTTACAACCATCCTTTGTGACACCATGCAGCAATGTCATGAGAATGATGTCATTATTTAAAGGTAAAATTAATGAATATGTGAACGCTTACTTATCAAATTCCATTAATTAAGACACAATTTTAATGAAGAATTTTCACAATTTTAATGGGAAGAATTTAGTTAATCAACAAAACAGAAGGAGAAACCAGATATTATTTTCACAATCAATGATCCTTGTACAACATTTATACATATCAAAACAGAACCATATATATATATATATATATGTCACACACCAAACCATAGTACCCTTAACAAGTGCTAGCTGTACTTTAGCTTCTCTAACCCAACATTATTAGCACAACATTCACAAGAGAAATTAAACAACAAAAAGAAAGTTAAAAAAAATATATATAAAAAAAAAAAAACCCAAAACGACCACACAAAGGGAAAAAGAACGACACACACACAACTGACGACGTACGAGAAAGAAAGAGATGTCGTATGGGAAACAAGTGAGTAGCTAGCTACATATCCCGGACTTCAAAGACGTTGCGGTTCTTGACGACGATGTCGTACATGTGCATGGACTTGAAGCGGTTGAAGTCCTTGGGGAGAGAGATGAGGTGGACGGTGGAGCGCTTGTGGAACTGAAGGAGGTCCGGGTCGTCGTAGTACCTCTCCCACCCCAACGACGACAACTTGTGCTCCAACACCTCGTACGACGTTATCACCTCGTTGCTCGGCGTGTGGACCAGCACCTTCCGCCGCCCGCCCCGGCTTCCGTCCAGCGAATCCGCCCCCGGGTTCTCCACCAGCCGGACCACCCCGTTCTTGAACACCCAAACTCCTGACATAATATAAAATGGCTAGCTTAAATTGAGTGATGAAAATATTTGTGTTTCTATTTTTGGAGCTACGCTTGTTGTTATAACTATTATAAGCTTATTAGAGAGCTAGATGTTGTTGTTGGTGGCCAAGGAGGGGTGTGAGTTGGGTGTATATATAGGCGTGTGAAAATGTGGTTAAAGTGAAATATGTTAAGTTATGGCCTAAGGAGTAAGGCGGTGTATCGCTTATCATGAAAAATAAATAAATAAATAAATAAAATTAAGGGGGGTGTGTATAGATATTATATATATGTGTGTGTATATATATTTTATGGGCATGTTGGGGTCCATAAAGAGTGAATTAAAGTCTATGGGGATACATTAGGGGTCAGAGTGTTTGGGACACAGAGTACCATCATCTATGTGTGGGCATGTCATGCAACCGAATAAGGGGAATCCTATTTCTTTTTTGGTTTTTAATTCCGAGTGTTGAAACCCCACAAAGGGAATCTTTGTTTTGTTTTTTGTTTTTATTTAAAGAAAGAAAGAAAATAAACTTATAATTGGGAGCTAGAGTTATATATATCTCATATATATTCTAGACAAATAAAGATGTATGTGTATATGTATACCTAAAGGAAATGAGTAGTGCCTAATTGTACGTTTGTGTTTTGTGGGCGTAGCTTTCAAAAAGTTTGTACACACTACGGATTATAACATTGCATATACAAATATATTCTAACGGGTTATCCCCAAAAGGAGCAAAAAGGAGGTAGGATGTTGATGGTTGCTTGAGAGGGTAAAATATATGTAACTCTATAAGGGTCGGAATGAAATATTTGAATTTTATATTTTATCATATAGTTATGTGTGAAATTATCGATGATCTACGCTTTTAATAATTATTAAAAAGGGGAAAGTCTTAACGTATATATATGTATGTACCACACATAAGACAATATGTAGTAAATCCAATATGTTGCTAGCTATCTAGAACTATAGTGAGACCACATCAATGGTTTGTGGTTTTTTTTTTTTTTTTTTTTTTTGGATGAAGCAATGGTTTGTGTAGAAAGAGCTATCTATCAATTAGAGTAGCTTCTTAAGTACTAAAATATATTGTTGTGGGGTGAAAATGGAATTGGATGTCTTGGAATATTTTTGTATATAATATCGGTAAAAAGTACTTGGGGGAGATGCTTGATCGTCGCCCATATGGCAATGTTGTGTTATAAAAAGTTTAATGTTTCTTTTTTCCAAATTTGTGATTGGTCGCTAGGAAAGACGATGAGAGAGAGTACGTGGGGGTGTGAGTGGGACCGAAAAGAAAGGGATTCTCAATTCTCTAGCTAGTTGTCTTATGGGAGTCTCATGCACTATTATATATTCACTAACAAAAATAAACTTTTAATAACAACGTTTTATTTTTAACATTTTTAGTTACGACATTGTCATATGAATAGATATTATATACTTAGTTACAATTTTTTAGTAGGACTAAAACTTTAATCAAGAAGTTTTTAGTTATAATGAAAAAAGCTTTATTCACATTTAAAAAATAATCGTGATTAAAAAGCTTTATTAAAAATTGTACTCGTAATAAAAATTTGTGACTAAATACATATCAACCACAAGATGAATTAAAATATCTTTTCATTGCACAAAAATGTTACAACTAAAAATATAACAAAAAGTTGTTGTGATTAAAAGTTTTTTTTTTTTTTTGGGTACTAAAATTTAACACTTTAATCCTTTTTTTTAATTGTTTTAATCTCTAGTTAACATGCCAAAGTAGGTTCAGTTACTCAAGTAAGAACATTCTTATTAATAAATACAAAGCATAACCAATAGTCGTAAATAAATCATTTGTAAATTCCAAGCATAACCACGATTATTACCAAGTTTTCAACCAGTAAGAACTTGTTAATACCAATGAGAAGAATGTTTTAGGACATTACTAATATTTAACACCACAACTAATAAAAATAGATTGGTATTGAAGATAAATGATACCCTTAGACATTATTCTTTCTAATTGCGGTGAGCATACGATTTGTATTTGTAAATTAAAGGAGAAAGAATAGTTTGCTCTGTGCTTTACCTATTTATAGCTTAAATTTCAAACACTAGTATAAAAACAAGTACAACGTAGTTAATTGTCAGTTTGTATTTTGTCCCTTTTTTTTTTTTCCTTTCTCTCTCTCTCTCTCTCTCTCTCTCTCTAAATTTTAAGGTTTCCAATCCTCTTTCAGAAGAAATCATGATTAATTAATTCATTGTTCCAACCATATGATCAATACGTTTCCACCAGAAGACAAGAAAAGAGAGACAGATCGATATGACAAAGCCCTAGAATGTGGGTTTTGTCTCTCTTGATATTTCTAAAATTAAAGCTGAATATATAGATACACACATATATATATTTCTATATATATATATAGATATATAGATATATACAAGTTGGAGAAGAAAGATCAACTCAAGAGAAAAAGGGGGGGGGAAGTAGCTGCAGATTCCAGCATCTAATATTGATCTTTTGACCCAACCAAACCCATTGGTGAGGCGTACAATGTGTAGCCCTTAAGGACAGACATTCCCTCTTTTGGCCAGCACTGTGCTCGTGCTCTTGCTAGATTTTGCCACACCCTCCTCGTGCACACATGGTCCTGATCACTGACTGAGACTTCGACCCAACCCCATACCAATAAAAATCCCTACCAAAATTATATATACCATCATTGATTATATATATATACACGTCAACTCTCATATCCAGCAGTCCCTTTTTTTCTGAAAACGTACGGTGAGGTGCTGGGGCCGTTAGATGCAAAATTGGACAATGATGATGAAGAAGAAGGTGAACAAGAATACAACGTTTTGAATTATATTATCTCTCTTTTGTTGGACACGTACGACCGCCAAACAAGAGAGTTATCTATATATATATATATGAATTTATATGTACATAGATATTTTATAATTCTTCTTCTTTGATAATGATCTCATTTCGATCTCTGCTTTTTTGAGGGTCTACTTCTTAATGTTTTGTCACCTTGCTAAACATTCCGCACTCTCAATGGACCACCTAGTTCCAAATTTCCTCAACTCTAGCTACTTTCTTCTTCTTCTTCTATCTTCCCACTATCTTTGACTAATTGCTTTAATTATTCCCTTATATATATGATTGCTATAATGTATGTTTAAACCAAGTTCAAGTATAACTTCATGATCCAATTTGATTAGTGGCATTTTGTAATAAGCTAAAAACAATTACCTTGTTTATAGTAGTAAGATGGTTTTCCAAATTTGTTTACCGTTTAATTTTGATATGATTTTAAATTGAAAACTTATATTTATGCGGTTGTGATATAAGCTTAGAAACATGCATGCATTATTAATAAGGATAGTTACAATAGATTTGTATGTAACTGACACATCCACGCTCTTTATTAGTAGTGAAATGTTTTGATAAATGATCTTCTTTAATATCAGTTACCATTTCTCTACATTTGATGAAAAAGGGAAATCTCATCTCTGCAAAATTACATACTAATCTAAACCTAGCTAGTGCTATACTACTAACCAAACATTTAAGTGCAAATTAAGGTCATTAGAACTACATTCTTATTTTTTTCAAAAAAAAAAAAAAAAAAAAAAAAAAAAAGGGTCATTGGAACCACATGTAACGCTCACCTACACAAATTTGGTCACGCAAAGAATATAAATAAACACAAAATTCTCATTTCTTTGAGATGATCATGACAGAGACGTGGCAACATCAAACGGTTCCCACCTCATAATTTCTGTCCATCTCAGACATCAAATTTAATATGATTCTCTAAATCCCCGGAATTGGACCGTGAGGTCCAAGGAATGCCACATCTCATGATCTGATGTGTGTGTGTATACACACAATACATATACATACATATATATATATATATATATATAGAGAGAGAGAGAGAGAGAGAGAGAGAGAGAGAGAGAGAGAGAATTTGTCATCAAACTTTGCAGCTAGTTAGGCATATGAAGGCTAAGTTAGAGAGGACTTATCCGAGTGATATTTATTGGGCAGACAAGCTTTATTTTTCTCAAAAATGCTTTGCTTTTTAATCCTATATATATGTCTATATATATCTATCACTGCATGCATGTATGCCAAGAGTAGGCTCCACAAAGTCGGGAGAATTAAACTCTCTCAATCGACACATGCAACAAAACCCATGTGTGATTGTCCCTCACAAAGGCCAAAACTTTAGTCCTATATTTAAGTAACCAGCCTAGGAGAATCGTACATGTATACAATTAAATATCTATAGATATATACTACTTTTTATATAAATAACTAGATAAATATATATATATATATATTTTTTGTAAATGACTAGAAGATACTAATATTATAAACATCTATTACACAACCCAACTAGGTTACCACTCATTGAACCTCTCATTATAGGACAAGCTCTATATATACTCTAATTTAGTGGATGAAAAGAAATAGAATACAATAAGTTCAAAAAATAAACAAATGGAGAACCATCTAGGGGCCAAATAAAACCTTTAAAATAAACATCAAAACAAGCTAAAAAGCTAATTAAGCCAAATTAACAGGGTACGCTAAAAGAAAAGGCCAGGATTTCGCCTTTAAAAATAATTTCCATAATAAATTCATTTCCAAGTATAGATATATATAATATATACTATATGGATATAGATATGTCATTCTTCAGATGTGTATGCCTTTCCATATCAACCTCTCCTTTTCTCAAGTAAAGCAACGATCCATCTTAATCACTAAAGATCAAAATAATATTGGTGGTTGGTTCCGTCTGGTTTCATAACGTGACCAAAGAATGGTTTTTTTCTTTATTCACGTGAATGTCACGAAATCGAATTTTATATGCAAACAAACAAAAAATAAAATAAAATAAGACTATATATATAAATTATAACCTGGAGATGCAAAAAAGATTAACTTATATACATATATATATATATATATAAAAGCAAAAAAGGATTAACTTGTACGTAGAAAAGTAGGCATGTACTTTATTAATTAACACCACTTTACGCAAAATCTTTATCATTAAAGTATAGGTTTAAATTTAATTCCTTGAAAAATAATTCCAGGTTTAATACCTACTTAATCCTTCTGGAAATGGATCCGATACTTGCAATTAATATTATCAAAGTAATATTTATAGTTTGGTGAAGATTTTCTTTATGACCCCAGTTTGCTAACCAGTGCGAGCTAGTGAAGCTTGAGATAATTTTTAAGCCCAATTGTTTACTTTTTAAAAGGATTTGTTTTTCCTTCCCAATAGCGAAAGAACTTCCCTACATGTGATTATCGACCCTAATTTAAGTTTTGGTATCTTCAATTAATTTAAATTTTAAATGGCCCCTCCTATGTATATGAACTTATTCCCCATTATGCTATAATACTATTAGAAAATTTTCATTGGTTTTAGGAAAAGGGTACATATTAGTTTTTTTAATGCTGCAAATATCATTGGGAATTTTCTACTGAGATAGAAAAGGAGAATTTTGCTATAAAGGGAATAAAATTAAAAGTAAAATATAGAATGATTTGCTTTTCTACTACTAGATTATGCCTAACTTTGATTATAAAAAACGGAAGCAATTAGGCCGTCTACATTGATTGCGAGAATAAAGTGCTAAACATTTGGAATGTAGGATCAATTCCCTCATAAGAACAAATTAGGAAAGAATATTAAAGAATTTATTAATCGCAATTCAGAATTATCCCAAGAAAAATGACAGAACCATTGCATTCTAATGAAAATTAAAGTAAGATTATAATTAGTAAAACCTACGAATCCATGATAGCTGTAAATTTTTATCCTCGTGGAAATTCTTCATTAATACGCTAGATAATATTCCTGATTACCTTATTTTTCTAAAAAGACCATATAACTAGCTTATGCAAGACACAACGGTTCACATAATGGAAAAGGCTAGCTACTTAAGAACATAAAATACTTAACTAGTATAATTAGTCACAATATAAACTGCTCTTATGACTGAATATTTTTCTTCTTGTTCCATATATATAATGCAATTTCCATTATATGTATATATTATCCACTACTCTTGTATAATCCTAATCAGGTTTTTTTTTTTTTTTGTTAGTCAGTAAGATGTATGTCTCTGTCTTTTGTTTTGGAGGCAAATGCATTTCAATTATTATTTCATTTGATTGATTATATTGAACCATATGCACATATTTATTAACCGACTTGTCAAAAAAGAAAAACAAACTTGCATGCTAATTCTCACCGATTACAATCAAGCACCTGTGTTTCCCATCAAGCGATCATAATATAAAATTGCTTTATCGTTGATTAAGACGTTTTTTTTTTTTTTTTGGATATGGAATCCTACTAACCATTATATTAATTTGAAAGAAAATCTTTTTAAGTTTTGAAACTGAAATCCAAGACTCCAATTCCATTTCCACCCGATGGGCCAGTTCCAGGGGAAGAAAAGAAGATGCTTCAATGTTATTTTTAAGAAATAATCTTAAACTTCCTTGAGAAAGCCATGTAAATAGAGGCGCATCTAGTGTAGTGGTATCATAGTACCCTCCCACGGTACTGACCGGGGTTCGATTCCCCGGATGCGCAGTTACATGATTTTAAAATTTTTTTTTCATTTTTAATGAATTATAATATATATATATATATAGGGGTGAGGCTAAGAATTTTTTTCGGTGGAACGTACATTAAATTTTTTTTAAAGATAAAATAAATTTTAATGAAGATTATGTGAGAATTTTTTAATTTTAATAGGAATAAAATAGTAAAAGTATAAATTTTTTTTTATCGAAATTAATATTATTAAGAATTATGTAAGAATTTTTTATTTTCAATAAAAACAAAATAAGAACTATATGAAAGTATTTTATTTTCAGTTAAAGTAAATTATAAAAATTAAAAAAAATTAGGAAAAAATTAAAATAACATCTATATATATACATATATATATATATATGTGTGTGTGTGTGTTGGCTTATATACGGTGGCGTTTTGTTTACGGTGGTAAGCTGTCAACTAGGCCCTATACCCTATGCCCTACTCGTCATATTTTTTCCTACTACCCCTTCATTGCAAAGACCTCATCTTCGCCGTCCATTCATATAAGCAAACAAATCTAACGGTTGACACTTGTTTATCGGATGCGTATGGTCTCCAGGGGGCAGTTTTCCCCCGACCCAATGGGCTTCTTTAGCTGCGCCCCCCCGACCCAATGGGCTTCTTTTATTTTATATTCCTATTCTATTAATTTTTTTCAATTAGGTCCCTCATTTTTCCCCTTAAAATTTTGGAATTCCAAAGTTTATTAGGATTTTTCTTAAAAATTTCACTTATGCCCTAATATTTGATTTATAAATAGATAATAGTTCACACTTAAAATCTCAAATAAATAAAAATTCAATTATACTACTATTTAAATTCGTAATTTGGACTTTTTAAAGTTGATTATTTTTAATTATAAAGTATACATAAAAAAAAAGAAGAATTTAAAAGAAGAATTTAAAGTCAAACAATTTTTTAGTTTAAAATTTAGTTTAGCTCACACCCCTTGAAAAAAATTTTTGGCTTCGCCACTGCATACGGTAACGTTCTAAAGGCCTTTCCTATATATATATATATATATATATATATATTTATTGGTGATGAAGTAGCAGATCATTGTCATATGCACAAAAAGGAGAAAAGTTCTCAACTTTGTGTGAAATCTCAAAACTCCCCTTGGTTTTAAATTTAAACCCAAACTGAGTTGGAGTCGGAGATGAAGAGGTGGAGCGAGATCCAGTTAAAATGACTATGGGCTAGGACTAGGAATGATGTTCATATATCTAGGTCCAATGTAATATAAGGCTGATTTATCCCACAAAAAAAAAAAAAAAAAAAGTAAAACAAGGCTGGCTCTCTCTCTCTGTGTCTGTCTCTCTCTAATCTCTACCCTTGTTCCTCATAAGCAGCAGGAGATTGGATCGACGACAATATACAAGAAAGCGACAACATGAATCAGAACGACAGTAAAAGTATTAAACGACAATAAAAGTATTAAACGACACTATATATCAATCCGAGAAGAAAACGACAACGAGACTGGACAAAGCTAAGGAAAATATAATAAAATCATAAAAGAGCTGGCGATAGTAAAATGATAGTAATGATAGAAACACTTGGCCAACGAATGAAAAACCACAATTAAAGGGAAAAACGAAAAAAAAAAAAAAAAAAAAAAAAAAAAAAAAAGAGGAAAACGTAACGAAAATACATAAGTAAACGACAACATGAAAAAGAACGACAATAAAAGTATTAAACGACAGTAAAATGTAAATCCGAGAGGAAAACGACAACACGACTGGACGAAAGGAAGGAAAATAAAATCAAATTATAAAAGAGACGGAAATAGTAATAGGACAGTAAAGATTGAAAACACTTGGCAGGAAAACGTAACGAAAATACAAAAGAAAACGACAACATGAATACGAACGACAATAATAGTCTTAAACGATACAAAAATGTCATTCCAAGAAGAAAACGACAACACGACTAGACAAAAGCGAAGGAAAAGAAAAGAAAAGCATAAAAGAGTCGTCGATAGTAAAACGACAATTAAAACAGAAAAACTTTTTTTTTTTAAACAAAAAAATTGAAAACATTTAGCTAGCAAATGTAAAACCACAATTAAAGGGAAAAACGACAATTTGGAGGAAAAAAAATAACAAAAATACAAAGAAAACGACAACAGAATGAAAACGACAAAAAAGTCTGAAACGACGTTAAAGCAGCATTCCGAAAAGAAAACAACAACTCGACTGGACAAATTGAAGAAAAATAAAATAAAAGCATCCAGTGATAGTAAAATGACAATTGAGTAGATAATTAAAAAAATACAATTAAATAGAAAGCTCAGCGAATGAAAAAAAAAAAAACCACATTTAAGATAATAGGAAAAAGACGTAACAAAAAAATACGACAACGTAACCTTAACTCAAATCATTTTAGAAGCGACAAGAAAGGTGGAAATCATTGAGGAAAAAAAAGAAAGAATTGAAAACTACATCATAGCCTAATATATATATTTATATATGAATAAAGTAGGAACTAAGCTTACACTAAAATTTTTTTTTGAATATTTGCACTTACCATCATAGCCTAAAAGAGAAGGAAAGAGCAGGCGATCATAAACGACACCAGCACAAAAATGCAACAAAAAGGGCCAAGGAAAAAAAAACGACAATTTAGTTATAAAGCAACGTCATAATAAAACCATAACCTAAGAGGAAAACAGCGGTGAACGACGAAACTTCTTAGAGCGATATCATATCATAGAACGAAAACAGAGAGAAAACTGCATTAAAGAGCAAGCGACATTAACGACAATAAAGGTAAAAACGATAAAAATCACTAAAGAGTGAAAAACAACTACACACATATGCGGAGTCAGAAATAAATTTTTAGTAGGGTGTACACTAAAATTTTCTTTTCAAGATAAAATAAATTTTAAAAGGGATTATGTGATAATTTTAAATTTTAGTAGGTTTATATAAGAATTTTTAAATTTAATGCGGGCAAAGTAGTAAAAATATAAACATTTTTTTATAAAATTAATTTTAATGGAGTTTATGTGAAAAAATTTTATTTTTAATAAGGATAAAGTAAGAACTACATGAGAACTTTTTAATTTCAACGAGGGTAAATTATAAAAATTATAAAACATTTGAAGTAAAAATAAAATGACAAAAAATTTTACTCGGGGCTCCCCTAACCACACATGCGAGAACACAACCAAAAGCCACTATAGTTATTATTTAAAAAAAAAAAAAAAAGGCCCTATAAAATGACATCAAAACACATAAACAAAATATGAGAAACAGCAACGAAAAAAGGAAGTCAACGAGAAAACAATAAAATGATTGGAAACGCCATTATACCTCGAAAAGCGGACAAACGAGCCAGCAATTGGAACTGACAATAACAGGAAAAAACGACACAATTGAAAGTCGACAATCAAAGAGGAACGAGAACGTAATAAGTAAAAAATTGCAAAACGACAATACATAAGAACCAAACACACCCCCCCCCCCCCCCCCCGGCCGGGGCCCCCCTAAAAAAAAAAAAAAACGACGATATGAGAAAACGTCGATATATACACAGCGAGAGAAGATGAAAAAGACAAGTATAAAACGTCAATACGCGCATAGCTAGAGCCAATATGAAAAAGACAGCATAACCTTCAAACGACGCCACAATAAAAACGACAAGAAAAATTATACAAGGAAGTGGCTTGAAAACGACATCCCATAATATAAAAAGGAAGTAAATGAAAAAGCCAGGGAAAAAAACGAAAAAAAAAAATAAATGAAGAAGCAAAAAACGACTTGGAAAATCGAAGGGCAAGAAATATCAAAACTACGTAAAGATTGAAAGCGTGAGTAAAACAAGTACAAGAAACAAAAAGGTATAAGCTACAGCTAAAATGAAAAGGAAAAAAAATAAAAAACAAATGAAATAGCGACAGAATGATTTAAAAACGACGCTATGCAGGAAAACGACCATCCGTAGGCTAGTGGAAGAAACGACAACAACGTGAGACAAGAACATAAAAATATGAAAGCAACGCCGATAATACATTCTGACGAGAGAGAGAGACGCAAGCACAAAAACGGACTGGGGAAAAAAAAAAAAAAAAAAAGTAGAGAGAGGTGCAGATAACTCAAAAAAAAAAAAAACAAAAAAAATCAACAACAACAACATCAACTTAACTAGATACCAACATGATAACGCAAAGAACGACAGAAAAATAGGTAAGACACAGATAGAAAAACCGACAATACACGAAGTGGCTACGAATTTGTAAAAACGGTAACAAAATGGTAATACAATAAAAGGGTAAAAAATGGTAACAAAAGAGGCAACCAAAATATCATATATTAAAAACGACGACAAAGATAAAAAAAACGACATGAAAATAGACGCAAGCATTGACCAAAAAGAAAAATTAGGATAAAAAGAAAAAATAACAAGAAAAACAAATGAAAAATGAAACTTGGCAGCAAAACCCTCGAACCGAAAGGGTAGGTGACCAGAGTCATACGAAGACAAAAGGGTTTATTTATTTGAGGTCTAACTCCTTATTTTGAAAGCTCTTGTGCATTATTGAAATAATGAAATTTATTTTTTTTTTTAATTAATATTTTCTTACGGCTCTGGACTTATATTTTTCAATTAATATTTTGAAAGCTCCTTATATATATTTTTTAATTAATTTACCTACTCATATAAAGCATTCATTTTACGTACGATATCAGACAACATTTTTCATACTCCAGGAAACTCATAATTAACTCATAATACATGGACAATTTTAATTAATTAACGGACAAATATTACAGAAAATTAATCAAAAACTACTATAGCACACAACATTTAATCAAAAGCTTTAAATAATTAACCAGCTAGCTTCATGTGTGACGCAACTTCAGCCGTTGCTTTCCTGGCCGAAATCTTGTCCCACCAAGCTTTGACACGTGGACGGGTCGTTAAGATGGTTGCCTTTGAGGTCTTCATGAGGTAAACAAGACCAGGGATGTGGTGAAGATCAGCCAATGTGTAATTGTCTCCGGCTAGGTATTCATGTTTGGCCAACCTTTCCTCGTATACGTCGAGGACTTTCTCTAGCTTTTCAGTTTCCGTTTGGACAATTTTCTCGTCGGGAATCCTCCCGTGGATCGGGTTCACGATGAGTTGATAAAAGATGGCGGAAATCGGAATGTCGAATTGGTGGGCCTCTACTTCCATCCATGTTTCTACGGCGGCTAATTCCTCTAAGCTGTTTGATCGGAGTAGATCGGTGCCTTCAATGTCCCTGTGTTTGCGTGATATGTAACGGTTGATTGCCCTTGATTCTGGCCGTACCAAAATGAATATATAATTTTATTTATTTATTTATTTATTTATTTATTTGCTGGAATTGATCAATAATGTTGAGAGCTTTCAATCATTTTTCTATTTTTCTTTTGTTATTATTCCCTTAATTTGTGGACGTGTAGAAACTACCACATCTTTTTTTTTTTTTTTTTTTTTGAAAAGACTACCACATCTATTGATACTTAAAGGTTACATTATTACCAAATAAAATAATGAGAAATTAGATATCATGCATAAGGTTACATTAAAAATAATAATAAAATACTAGTCTAACTAAATGGGTTTATAATTATAAAAGGGATTAAAATTAGTGAAGAATGTTAATCCTGACCGAAGAGATTGATGTTGCCGTCTTCTAGTGCAGTACGAGGCCAAATGGCTGTAAATCATGGGAACAAATTACACTCAAAACTAATAAATATAACCATCAATATGCAAATAAAATTGCCTATTATTTGGGTTTTCAGAATGGATGTCTATGAAAAAAAATAATAATTGAGTAAATAAACAAGCCAAATTAGTTATCTCCTTAAAAAACAAAAATATAGTATAACATAAAGATGGAGGTCTCACATTCAAAGAGAGGAAAGGTTGTCGTTTATGTTCACCGGAGCGGACGTCGACGGGCATGAGCTCATATGGGAGGCCCTTCTCATGGAGGCAAAGCAAGACACGCGCGGTGCACGTGGAGAATGGCACTCCAAGATGGAGCTCTCACATTCAAAGAGAGGAAAGGTTGTTTGGATGATGAGTTCAAACTCATCACCATCAACTCAATTTTTATCTTTTTCCTCAAAAGTTTTTTATCTTTTCTGAAAAAGTCAACCAAAATCATTATTTAAACTTACAAATCTTAACTCAAACTTACACACCAAATACCCCCTAATTGTCATATTTACAGATTTCTACTCAAGCAAGAAAGTGGTAAGATTATAACACACAATTTTTTTAAAAAATGTAATTTGGGTTAAATAATACTACTAGCTTGTCTTTGTTTAAATAGGAGAAGAAGAATTTGACAGCTTGTGGTGGTTCCTATGATCTTCCGCCCTTAATACAAGAACAAGAAATTCTATACATTCAGTTCTATAATTCAACTTTTGCCGGCCTTTTTTTGTTGTTTCTTATTTGCCAACTTCGTGATAATTTGGGTCAATTATGATAAATATATGTCGCAAATTATAAATAAGAAATATACAATTCTCAACGAAGTAATCTACACGGTTTCTTGCAAGTCTTTAGGATATGTGACGTTCAATTCTCAACGAAGTAATCTACACGGTTTCTTGCAAGTCTTTGGGATATGTGACGTTTCTCCAATTGCTGAACTAGTTGGCCCTAATTTTTCTTGCTAAGGCAACAAAGTCTGGTCCTTTGTGTTGAAGTCAAGTGGCAAAAAACCAAAAATGCAAAAGAGAAAAGTCCTATTTTGAAGTTTGACCTGGTTAGATCTCAATTATGACCTGGTTAGATCTCAATTATAACTTTGGAAAGTAAAGCTTCAATTTCACCCTCTATTTCGAACCTAAAGTTTTCACCTCAATTTTTGTTTTTTTGTTTTTAAAAGTAAATAAAAATTATAACTAATTTTACAAATTCAACCAACTTCAACTTAAAAATTCCATTACAAACCGATACACCAAACACAAGTTAAAGATCTAAATCATATGGTGCGTTTATCCATGCGGTGATCCTTTTAATATCTAGAAAAAGAGTGATGATTCTCGACAAATTATTTTTGTTATGTTGAACGCTATGAAGCTTGTTCAACCTAACTAATTCAATTTATAATTATGAAGTTAAATCTATATGAATTTTATATGTTAAGGTTTGTTTATGGTCCTCATAGAATATATTTTTATATGTTAAAGTATAAAGGTTAACATGACATTTATTCAACATAATATTAACTTTGAAAATGGTATATCATTATTTAAGATCACTAAAAGTTTCGGTGGTTGAACTAAAAAGAAATAACAACAACCTTGAACATCTAAATTTATTGATGTTACGCTCTTTTAACACTAGTATATTACATGAATAAATATGTTATATGTTTCTTTTTAAGTAATCTCTTCTTGTTGCATGCATTTTCCATTCTAAACAAGGAGTGCTATTTATCTGCTTATTGCATATGGACAATACACATATATAACCTAGCTAGCTAGGCCAGAATATTTGTAGAGAAAAATTTGACTTGCTCTACCATTATGCATCTGCATATAATACAAATTCTAAATACCTTAAAAAGGGAAAGTATGGGGAGGAGGGGGATCCGTCACCGGCAACTAGGAAGGGGGTTGGTTTTTTAAAATTTTTTTATTATTATTATTTTATTTATTAATCTATACTAATATGAGATAAGATGTATTATAATTATTATACATAAACAACATTTCAGTCATTCGATTACATCTTGACGGTTTAAAAATGAGCTCTACCAATAGAGTATATGAAAAGAGCTCTACCGCAGTCATTTCCCCTTAAAAAACACAAAAATTATGCATAAGAAAGGAATATATAACCCACATGATGTCACACATGACTAGTTGCCCAAAATCTAAAAAAACACATGATCAAAGTGAGAAACTTGTATATATGAACATAAATAAAAAGTCAGAGTACCGAACTTCTAATTTTGCAACTCCACCGGCATCATCAAAACCTGTAATTTTACAAACCAAACCAACCATCTTCTCAAAAAAAATCAAAAATCAAAAACCAAATCCACCGGCATCATCAAAACCTGTATCATAGCCGGCATCATAAGAAGACGCATCAGAGACCATATCCCCAATCAAAAGCCCACCCAATGCTCCTCCTAGCAAGCCAGCCCCTAGCCCCATCCCAAACTTGTTCCGACTCTTCTGTGGCTGTGGCACCTGCTGAGGTGGCGGGTACCCGTATCCTGGTGCGGGTGGGTACCCGTACCCTGGATGTGAAGGAGGAGGTGGTGGTGGGTACCCGTAACCCGGCGGAGGCGGAGGGTACCCGACCCCACCATATGGTGTTGGTACCGGTGCCGGTGGCGGCGGATACCCTCCGGCATATCCCACGACCGGCGGCGGTGGCTGCACATGATCATAGCCCACCGGAGTAGGAGGAGGAGGGTACGACGGCCCCACCGCCGGCACCGCCGAGTACTTCGTGACGGGCTTGTCGGCGGCGGGTTTTCCGGCAATTTTTTCGCCGAACTTGTACGAGAAATGGAGCTCGCCTTTCGCCTTCCCAGAGGGTTTTCTCACCTGATAACTCACAAACTTCATGGATTTGTTATTAGTATTGTTGTTACCGTCGTCCATGGAGGCCAAAAGCTCCTTGACCGGGACGTTGACTTCGCCGATGTCCTTGTCGCCGAGGCTGCGGTCGCAGACGAGCTTGACGACGAGGGTGAGGCGGTTGTTTTGGGCGTCGACTGTGAAGGTGACGGGGAAGTTCCAGGTGGGGTTGGTGCCGGAGCCACGGTGGATGTTGGTCTTGGCTTTCTGCTTGGGTTTGTTCGTGTCGTCGGAGATCGAAACGACGGCGTATACGTCCATTTTGGTAACCAGATTCACGTCTTTCAGGTCATTTGCGGAGATTATGTTCAGCTCTAGAGTTCTTTGCTCCATTTAGAGAGAGAAAGAAGAGAAAGAGAGAGAAAGAGATTATCCTGGTTCTGGTTGGAGGAAATTTAAAGCTGAGCTTGGTGTTATAATAACGTGGATGTTAATTAGGAAGACCCGGCAAATAATCGTATTCTCCCTCTTAAGTCAACGCTTTTGGGTCATGTGCCGATGTGCGTTTGGTCGTGATGATAATGAGATTTTTTTTTTTAACCTAATAAAATAATAAATGTAAATTCCCCCTAATGTTTTTTAAAAAAATTAATTTAAAAATTTATGCAAATCAGTTAAAATTTAACAAATTATGCATATCTTGTCAGTGTAGATATTTGTTTAAGCTTAGAGTTAGTATGTAAAGTTGTAATCAGTTTAAGCACTTGTAGGTAGGTATGTATAGTCTAATAGTAATATTATACTCGAATACATTACAAAGTGATGAGTTCGAGTCCTTCATTTTTCAAGTTTAAAAAAATTCATTTGCTTCTTGAATTGCTTAACCTAGTAAATAATTAATGTAAATTCCCCTAATTAAAAAATTAAATGTAAAATTATGCAAGAGAAGACTCTATTATGTATTATTAATTTTTGAGAATTGTGTAATTAATATAATTGTCTGCAAGCCTAGTTTATTAGTATACAAGTAATTAGTTTTTTGATAGAAGTATGTAAATAATTAGTTAGAACTAATATTTATGCTAGTCTTAATGTAGATGTTTAATCTAGAGTTATAAGTAAATAAAGTTGCAATTAGTTTTTAACTAACATTACGATTAGTTAAAGTTGCAATTTGTTATACATGATTAAATACCACTCTAAGACATATATAGGCTGTGCTTATTAGTGCTCTAGATATGTCGCCATAATTAATAATTAGCTCATTTCCTTATAGAATTTCTACCTGCTTAATGACAAATTGTGGTGATTCCTTTAAATAAATTATTCGGTGGACTGATCGTGATATACCCATCTAACAAAATTTTGATATTTGGGTCATTTTTTGATGTCATTCTTTTGTTTTTATTTTTCTCTTTCCTAATGTATAGTATATTAGTTATCAACTCAAAACTAACATAAATATCTCATATAAATCTTATCATAATCAATTCAATTTAAATAAATATCATCTTTTTAATTTTCTGATATCTTTTAATATATTTAATTAATTTTTTCTTAGGAAAAAAAAAAAAGAAACTAAGGAACCATATATGAGGAAACCTTCCTCATTCAAACCGTGAGAAAAAAATTTGAAAGTTATTATTTTTTTAATTCAATATGGTTTGGACTTTGGACCTTAAAAAAAAAATGTTCGTGGATAATAATTTGAAATTTAAAAGAGTGCATTTATATCTTTTATTTTTGTATTGATTAGTTTGCTTTTTCAAACTCATTTTATTTATGCAAATTTAAACGACATATTTTGTTTGTTTTTTTTTTTTTCAATTAAACTCTATTTCGTTGATTTTGGGAACAAAATTGTAGTTGTGGTACTTCTTTTCCTAAAAGCAAAAATTAATTAAATGTTTGAAGTCAAAAATTATTTCTTTTTCTAAAGAGCAAAAATTAATTAATAAAATCAAATGATATAAAAAATGATATTAAAATCAACAGATTTTAATAGCAAAAAATATCTTCTTCAGTTTTCATAGTGATAGGTGTTGAACTTACCTTCTTCTCTCATGTCCAAAACTTAACAAAGCCTTCATTTTTTTTTTTTTTGGGGGGGGGGAAAGCTCAGAGCCTTCAATTTTTTTTTTTCCCCCTACGGTTTGAATGAGGAAGGTTTCCTCATATATGGTTCCTTAGTTTCTTTTCTTTTTTTTTTTTTTAACAAAATTTAATTAAATATATTAAAAGATATCATAAAATAAAAAAGATAATATTTGTTTAAATTGAATTGATTATGATAAGATTTATGTAAGATATTTATGATAGTTTTGAGTTGACAACTAATGTATTACATATTAGGAAATAGACAAATAAAACAAAGGAATGATATGAAAAATGACTTAAATGTCGAATTTTTATTAGATAAGTATATCACAGAAATATGATGACGTGATATATCTGATCCACTGAATAACCTCTCATTTCGTGGTCACTGAAGAATTTCAAATAAATATTTATAGCAAAAAAAAAAAGACTAAAAAAAAACATGGTTTCACAATATCTATTAAACTGAAAGATTAGCATGAGAGGAAGATTCTTCCGTTGAATAGTCTGATACTCGAGAAAAAAAAAAAAAAGAAAAGAAAGCATTAAAAAGCTATGGTCCACCTCGAATTGGAAATTGAGTCAGTAGTGACTAAGACAACAAGAAAATAGCCTTTGTGGCTAAGACTATTGCATACATATATATTATATATATGTATATATTTTGTGTATATAGACAAAAAAACTATTACACATTAAAATTTCTGAAGTGCCGGTCCACCAACGTAAGGATGCTTTCATCTTAGTTATCCTAGACCGTTATAATTCTTCGGAATTTCAGAAATATCACCGGTCAGCCAGTGTTGTAGAATGTCCTTTTCATTAATCGTGGTCTTTTACATGCTGTATTCGAGATTTGATATTTTAGATATTTATTTTGAGGTCCTTCTTTGATCGTCGCTGCACGGCGTTGGACTTGTAATGCTATGAGTGAAACAAAATTGAGTAGGTCTTTTCCGTTTACTTGAGGTGTCCATAAACTTCTGCCATATAGAAGAAGAGGATATGAAAAGAGATCATGAAATCAAGGATTCTCCTTTTTAGTACTTTAACAAAAATCGAAAGGGATGGTCTGATCCTTCAATCAATCTTGATCCGTTAAAGATACAAATCAGATGGGATAATATATGATTTGGTAAATCAATTGGAGACCTATCCAATTAATTGTTTCGCAAATAATTAGCCTCCATTTAGTATTTAAGTTTAACTCCAACTAAACTGTATATTTTTATCTCAATTATTGTCTTTTTTTAAAAAGTCGATAAAAGTTATAACTAGTTTTTGAAAAGTCCACCAATTCCAACTTAAAAATTTCATCAACAACTAATTTATCAAATGGAGGCTTAATATCTTATTGTCAATTTAGTTGGTCCGTGATAATGTTAAAACTTCAATTGTGAGGAAATGATCATATATTTAGATCTTTTCATAATCAAAATTAACCTTCAATCGATAATAGTTAAGGATTTAGAACAAATAGTGAAGGTTTAAGCATGATATTAAAAAAAAAAAAAAAAAAGACTGATACAATCCAACATATAAGGTATGATTTTTTTGATAACCTCAATATGCATGGTATAAAAATGAAAAGAAAAACATCTCTTTATTGAAGAACTAAAGGTGATCCATTCTAGATTATAAAAAATTTAGGGACAAACATGATATTTGCTGAAAAAGTCAGAGCGTACTTTTTGAATTTTAGTTTTTAAACATGAGAAACAAGGCCTGAGCGACACGTCGTTTGTCTAAAGGCACAGGGCCTCAGCTGGACGTGAACTTATGGAAAATATCAGGTGCTTACAACAGATGATGGTTCATGACTTCATGTACCTCTTGTAGAATTCTTTCATTTTTTTGATACAAGTAACGCTGTATTAATGACGAAGTTAAATATTTTTATGAGGAGAGTTGACAGCTATAATAAATAATTAGATATTATTATGATGAAATTATTTATTTTGAGTGGACGTTATTGTGAAATACTATACGATTGATCATGTCTATCTAAAGTCTAATTAAAACTACGATATTCTTTTTACCGAAAAATTAAAAAATAAAACTACGAGATCATGCCTCTCTAAAGTCTAATTAAAACTACGATTTTCTTTTTACCCAGTAAAAAATAATATAAAACTAGGATATTCATTAATTAATACATAATATTTTGTTAATCAAAACACTTCATATTAATTGAAAAATTAGAAGGACAAATTTCACTTTTCCCATTGAATTTTAGGTCTTGTCATAAAATGGTCCCCAAACTTTAACTTGCAACATTTTTTCCCCTCAGATTTTGAAAAGTTTTATCGAATTTCTCCCATCAGTTAAATTTTTAGTGGAAAATGCATGTGACACTTATTGACAGCATGAATTGAGGTTCTAAAATTGAAATTATGACGCCGACGAAAGGAACCAATGGAAAAGCTCTCAAAGGCAGGCGTGTAGCGTAGGCGGACTCATAGGATAAGATTGTGTGTGGGAATCCCAACTAGAGAGCTCCTTTCTATAAAGTAAACTACCCTTATAAGTAAGTTAAAATAGTAAATATTTAGGGTTGATTTTCATTTTTTTTTTCCCACTATATCTCTCTTATGGGTAATTTCATAATATAACATTTAATAAAGGTAATGAGTGCTATTTCGTAATTTCACATTTAATACACCAAACTCATATTGCTATAGAATATTATGTGTGTTTTTCTATCAAAAATTTAACTGAAGCCTAGAGGGAAAAATTCATAAACATTTCAATGTTCGGAGGAAAGAATATTATAAATTAAATTCGAAAGGCATTTTATGGCACTATCTAAAATTTGAGGGGAGAAAATGAAATTTGTCATTGCTAAAAGATATGCAATTTTAACAATAGCACATTTGTTGTCCCTATTTTTCTTCTGTAACATTTTTTAGCAATGACAAATTCACGGGCCAAATGCCGTCTGTTGTATTATAAATTCTTTCTGATACATATTAATTTCTTTCTGTAATCCTTTTTTTCTTTTCCTGGAACTTTCTATAAGTACTGTGGATCTTTATCTATCACTATAGATTCCCTTCAGATTCAATATTTACAAAGGCAATCTAATAAGAATATGACTCGGTCGGTCTCTCGTTGAAAGCTGCTGCACTAAACGTTATTAGTTTTTTTATTTTTTTGCTGGTTCTAAACTTGATTAATTTATTAATTCTAGAACTAGTTAGAACTAACTGGCTGTCCTATCCTTTTTTTTTTTTTTTTTTCTTTTTTTGGTTCTTTTGATGGATTCAATCCTTGCAACTAGTATAAAATTGAAAAACTTGAATATCATATTTAGTGATTAATAATTCGCCTGTATAAGATCAAATCTTATTCCATTTTATAAAAGGATTACAACATGACGGTGTGCCCAAACACAAAGCATAAATTGATTTGTGATAAAAGTGGAAAGTGAGCCAACATTAGCCTACTAATTTTCTGTCACATCCAAAAATATTCCTCCAAAGCAACGTGCTGTTTATGCAGAATAAAAGGACCGTGGAGCCTCCTTTTCTCTCCTTAAAAAAAAAAAAAAAAACCCTTAATTTTCCCTATTAGGAGAACTTAAAAGAAAATAATGATAAGAGTTTTTGCAGCCTTAAAAAAAAAAAAAGCTTCTTTCTTGTTTATTTATAAATATCATGTTTATTCATGCATATCCTTATTCGAGAAATTTTTTTTTCTTTTGAGGTTATCACATATAATTTTTTTTGGAAATATTTTTATCGATGCTTTCGAACTATAAGATGATTTATATTTTATCCCTTTAAATTTTAAAAACTCTAAATAATTAATTTAAAATAAAAAGATATTAATTTTAAGAGAGAATAAGTGATATAGCGTATTTGAGTCTAAGGTAACCAAATAAGATATTTAAAATAAATTATACATTGAAATATCAAAATTACCCTTTTTACCCAAAATCTCCAAATCCTATTCTTTTCTCTCTCTCTGTTCTCTCTCATCTTCATCCTCCCTCTCCAAGTCTCTCTCTCTTTTGTCTCTTCTCTCTCCCTCTCTTTTCTTTCATGTCGCCGTCGCCGTCACAAACTCATCGGAAAATCGCGACGGCAAGGAACGGAAGAATCGGGATGGCGAAATTCGCGGCAACATCCATTTCAAATCATTTGGAAAAGAGCCAGAAAAATTGGCAAGGAAAGTCGCTGGAAAATCACGACAAAAATTGCTAGAAAATTACGATTTCCTCCTCGTCACCAAATGGACTAAAACTCCGACTCATGGGTAGGAAGATAGTCGTTGGAAAACTCACGCTCACGGCTCACGGCTCACGGCTCACGGAAAATCGCGATATGCTCCTCGCGACGGTGAAATCGCAAGTGAGATCTCGACGAGATCTTGTCGTCGGCGCGCGAGATCTTCAGCTGTCTTCTCCATGCCGAGCAAGCCATCCTCTCCGGTCTCCTGTTTTCCTCGTGCCGAGCATGCCGGCTTCTCCGGCAACGGCCACTTGTTCAGTGGCTTTGGTGGATTAGGGATTTGGATTTAGGGCTTGTTTTAGGATTTTTTTTTAAGAATTAGGGATTGAACATGTAATTATGAAAAAGTAAGAAAATAATGATATTTATTAATAAAGAGTGATATTTACTTGATTTGACATAATCAATCTTAATATTTATTGATAAATATAGTATTTATGTTGTTATAAAATTACCTAACTATCAAGTAAATCAAAGTATTTATTTGTAAATCTCAATATTTACTCAAAAATATTATATTTACTAGTTTATAAATTAGTCATAGTATTTACAAGTAAATATAATATTTACGTTGTTATAAAAATTACCTATTTATCTAGTAAATCAAAATATTTACTCATAAATCTTATTACTTATCTGAAAATCTTAATATTTACTAGTTTATAAATATTAGTATTTATTCTGAATATGTAATTATAAAAAAAAGTAAGAAAATAATGATATTTATTAATAAAGAATGATATTTACCTGATTTGACATAATAAATCTTAATATTTTAATTATAGAATCTATGTTGTTATAAAAATTACCTATTTATCAAGTAAATCAAAATATTTATTTGTATATCTCGAAAATCTTAATATTTACTAGTTTATAAATTAATCCTTTTTTTTTTTTTTTTTTTTTCAGTTTTGTCATTTTATATGATATTTGCCTTTATGTATTTCAATAAATTAACAAAATTACAGAAATTATTTTAAAAAATATAAAAATAGCCCCAAAAATTCCATAAATCCAACAAATCTACCCCAACTACAAACCCTAACCCAATTCCTCCACGTTGCTGCCATAGTCACCCCTGCCACAATTGCCACTGCCATTGTCGTCGCTACCACAATCGCCACCATCACAATCGCCGGTGAACACCTACGGTGGTAAATTAACAAAAGAAAGAGAGAGAAAGAGCAGAGAGAGAAAAAGACTAAAGGGAAGAAATAAAAGAGTGAGGAGAGAGAAAAATGGTAAAATTATAAACAACTAAATCTGTTTTAATTGAACAATGAAAATATATTATAATTTATTATATTTTATAAAAACAGTTATTTATTTAAATAGTAGTTATCAAATATGCGTTAAAAAAAATGCTATATAGCATGATTTCTCTAATTTTAGTTACTTAAAAAATACACGGTCTAAAAATAAAAGAAACTACTTTCAAAAGAAAAAAAGAAAGAAAGAAACCCAAATCGAAAAAGCCCCAAGCCAAATTTCAGAGTTTCTGACATTTTTTTTTCCTTTCCTTTTCTTTAGGACTTTCCTTTTTGGAAAAATTTCAAAAAGAGTAATTGACCTAGATAGTCCCTTAATTTTTTTGAAGGTGATGGTTTAGTTTCTGTTTTTTTTTTGTTACCAAAATGACCTTGAACTTTTAAAATATTGGTCATTATAATCCTTTCCGTCCAATTCCATTAATTCCTAACAAAATGAAATTGTTTTTTTAATAATTTACTAATTATTAATTTAATAAAAATTTAAAAAATTCACTATTTTCTCTTTCTTCTCTCTATCTATCTCTCTCTCTCTCTCTCTTCTCATTTCTCAGATCTATAGGGGTGGTTGGGTTCGGGGGGTTGGGGCCCGAGCTCGGTGGCGGCATGAAAGCGGGGGAGGGGGAGGGGGGAGGAAACCCATATCAGAGTGCAAGGGCGGCAGTGGATTTGGGGGGGGGGGGGGGGGGGGGCGCAATTCGATGTCTAGGTTTTGAGGTCCATCAACGGCGGGGGAAAGGGGGGGTTGGGGTTTGTAGGGTCTGGGTTTTGAGGCCGAGCTCAACAATAGCAGGGGGAGGGGGGGTTGGGGTTCGTGGGATATGGGTTTTGACTCCAATCTAAGTTTGCGAGAGAGGGGGGGGGGGGGGGGGTGGCAGCTTAACCTAGACCTGGGTTCGTGTTAGTGGGGTTGCGAGAGGGAGGGGGCAAGAGGGAGGGAGGGGGCGGCGGCGGCACAACCCAGATCTCGGTTCGTGCCAGGGGGGTTGCTAAAGGGAAATAGGGAGAGGGAGAGGGAGAGAGAGAGAGGAGGGAGAGCAAGAGGGTAATTTAGTCTTTTTATGACAAAACTGATGATTTTAGTAAGATTCCGCTAGATTTCTAACTCAGTTTGACAGAAGGGATCGTGACAGAAGGGACCGTATTGGCCAAAAAAATAGGAATTTATAGTCATCTCGACTTAAAAAAAAAAAAGGATCAAACCGTCACCTTTAAAAGAATTTAGGGACTATTTAGACCAATTACTTTTACAAAAATTTCCTATGAACTTTATCACGAGTATCAATATATCTCCTGAATTATGAAAAATGCATCTTATACCCCATAAACTTTGATAAATGTGTCAAGTTATCCCCTGTAA
This sequence comes from Ficus hirta, assembly GCA_038430175.1. Taxonomy (NCBI): domain Eukaryota; kingdom Viridiplantae; phylum Streptophyta; class Magnoliopsida; order Rosales; family Moraceae; genus Ficus; species Ficus hirta. Next base: position 13,204,155 of record CM076593.1, on the reverse strand, counting down.
CAGTTTCCATCAAAAATTTGGATAGAATTGCACATGCGACGCACATAAAAAGGATAAAATTGACAATTCATTAAAATTATTAACTAACCACCCCATTGATTTAGGGTTTTACTTAGAATTTACAAATTAAACATAAATATTAAAGGTGAAGCAAACCGTAATACATATACATGGAGAGAGAGAGAGAGAGAGAGAGAGAGAGAGAGAGAGAGAGATATACCATGGCTTGTCCAAGGCCCAAAACATCCCATCGTCAGGAAGCAAGAGGGAAGAAGAGGCAAAAGCGGTCTCGTATTGGTGAGTGGGAAGTTGTTGTTGTTGTGGGTAGAAAGGACGAGGGCTCTTGGTAGAAAGTCCAAAGGTTAAAGAAAAACCAGAAGAAGAGGATGGACAAGTATTGATGGGGAGAGATTTATTATGAGTTCGATTAAGAATGTCTAAGTGGTGTTGTGAGGGAGAATCAGATTATTGAGTACCGGTGGTGGTGGTGGTGGCGGCGGCGGCGGCGGCTTTCTCATCCACCTAAATACAACCCTTGTCTCTGCCTCTTTTCTCCCTCTCTCTTCTCTCTTTCCTCATCCACCCAATTTGTCTCACAAATCAATAAATTTGCTTCTTCTATTTTTTTTCCCCCCCAAATTCATAAATTGGGTATATTTTTTTTTAAAGGTAAATCAATTAGTTTAGTTAATAACTTGAATGAATTGTTGGTATTATTTTTTTTATGTGCATTGCACGTACAATTCCTTTCAAATTTTAGACGGAAACCATTACAGGGTAACTTGACACACTTATCAAAATTTAAGAACATAACATACACTTTTCAAAATTTACAGGGTATATTAACACTTCCTTTTTATTACCTTTTCAAAATTTTGTGCAAGAATTAATGTTGACCTGGAATATTTTTAGTTTAAGGTGAATAACTGTCTAGCAGTTCATGACCCTTACCCAATTTTTTCATTTCTTTTTTTTTAAATAAGAAAATAACTAAATTTAAAGGACAAAAAGGAGGATTATGTACCATTAATGTGCGTCTCTCTCCTTCTAAAAAAAGAAAAAAAAATCAAATTCTTAAAAAAAAGAAAAAAAGAAAAACGTGTGTTTGTCTCTCTCCTCCTCCTGCGTCTTTGAGCCTGATGCAATTACATATGTACACAGATAAAAACTGAATAAATACCAAATTTTGCAAAAAAATATCAAACGAAAAGGACTCGCCGCTTTCACAGCTCGGTTCAAGAAGGCGGCAAAAAAAAAAAAAAAAAAAAAAAAAAAATATATATATATATATATATATATATAAAATAAAAAAAATCTCTCCTCTCTTCAAATCTCTTCCATGGCGGCTTTTTCCTCTTTTCCTCCATTCTCTCTCTCCAGGTTCATCTCTCTCTCTCTCTTAGCACATATTCTGTATTATATATAGCTTTACCATATATATTTATCAGTAATTAATGCATATATATCAGTAAAAAAAAATATTTTATAAAATACGTGAACTTTACCCTCTTTTTTCTTCCCCAAGAACTTCACGAACCAATCGCGGAAAACCCTATTTCTCATACGCATTCTCGCGATTGCTTCGATTACTTTCCGTTGAGATTGGGGTTATTGATTTGAGCGTTCTGTTTACTGAATTGCTGCTTTCTATGGCGGCGGCGGTGGATTGTTTTCCGTTTGTAGCTAGCTGTTCGTGAAAGTTGAGGTTTCTCTATCTGGTAATGGAGGATTCCGGGCAGCTTAAGCGGGCGTTGCTAGACGTCACGGCGGGGGCAATCGCCGGAGGAATATCCCGGACCGTCACTTCTCCTCTTGACGTTATTAAGATCAGATTCCAGGTTCATATTTTTTGTTCTTTTTTTTTTCTTTTTTTCCTCTCTCTCTCTCTCTCTCTCAATTTCTATGGGAATTGCAATTCTCTAGGAACTTCTTTTTCATTCTAAACAACTTCCCAAAAAAATGGAACTTTTTTTTTTGGGGTCCCCGAAATTCCATGCTTTTGAGTATCTATAAGCCAATGCATTGTGTTTCTAAGTTGTTTAGTTAATTAAAAAAACAAGAACGATTATGGGCATTAAATGGTGAAAGATTTTTTGGGTTTTAATTAATTCGAGTATATGAATGGGGTCTTAGGAAATTTGCTCTTAAAGTCTAACGGACTGGAAGTTTTGATTTGTGTTACTTTAGCTTATAAGACATTGGTTTTATGAGTAGTTGTAAGTATAGCTCGACGGTAATTCCACACCTGACTCTATTAGAAGATGTAGAGTTTGAATCCCAACCCAGTTCAAATATGTGTGTGTGAAGTGGTTTAATGAATGCGTGTTTGTGTACCTAAGAGGATCATCTTCTTCTTCTTATTGTTCAATAAAGTCTGCCTTACTGAAGAGAATTTTGTTCGAATGTGCTGTTAGGTTCAACTGGAGCCCACAACATCATGGGCTTTGGTCCGCAGAAATTTGTCTGGACCTTCAAAATATACGGGAATGGTGCAAGCAACTAAAGACATTTTTAGAGAGGAAGGATTACCGGTAGTTACATAATCTATAGTATGATATTGACTTCTGTCTTGTTCTGGCTTTCCTTTTTCTATCTCCTTTTTTGTTTCGTCCTCAATGTGTGTTTTATTTTTCTTATTGTTGCTTTCAAAGACTTTTTTCTAGTTCTCATTGTTTCTTGTAATAAAAGGGATTGCTATGTTTCTGCTTATTAAAAAAAAAAAAAAAAAATTGGCCTTGACAGGGTTTTTGGCGTGGCAATGTTCCGGCTTTGCTTATGGTTATGCCATATACCGCCATACAGTTTACTGTGTTACACAAATTGAAAACTTTTGCTGCTGGCTCTTCCAAGACAGGTATCTCGAATGCTGAACAATTTTTGTCAAACAGAAGGGTGTTTTATCTTTTTGGAAAATGTTTTCCTATGCAGAATGTTAGAAATTTAGCTGGAATGTTGAAAGTATAAGTTAAGTACATTATGTAGCTATTCCATTGCCGAGGAAAGCATAGAAAATAAATATGGTTTGATGTTCCCATTCCTTTTTCCCCTTGTTCATCCAATTCAATGGGAGCTCCTGTATTATCTTATTTGTTTTATTCTCTTGCTGTTATGTCTCTCTTCGTTCTGATGCAGAGGATCACATTAATTTGAGCCCATACCTGTCTTATGTTAGTGGAGCATTAGCAGGGTGCACTGCTACTGTTGGATCTTATCCATTTGATCTTCTGCGGACTATACTAGCTTCTCAGGGAGAACCTAAGGTGTGATCCTGCACACAATCATTAGTTTTTCTGAACTTTAAAGGTAAATTTGTTTTACTAATATGTGTCCAACTTCAGGTCTATCCCACCATGAGGTCTGCATTTCTTGATATAATAAGAACACGTGGTGTCCAAGGTTTATATGCTGGATTGTCACCAACGTTGGTTGAGATTGTTCCTTATGCGGGTTTACAATTTGGCACCTATGACATATTTAAGCGTTGGACACTGGTGAGTTCTACCTGTTCTATGGAGATTATTGTCAGTTGTTATCTTCTAGAACTAGAAGTAGGGTAATGGGATTCTTCAATGTCAAGACGGCAGTTTGTTAAGCATGTAGTTTAGTTATTTATACACAGAGACATCTGAGAAACTGCATGCATAGAGAAGCTTTCACACTATTCATGCCATGAACTAGCCTGCCAGAATTGACTAGAATGCTCAAGAGAAAAGAATTCATCATATTAATTTGTAAAGATATTCAATCACTTTATGCACATAGGATTTGAAATTGAAACCTGAGTGAAGATGAGTTTCGATCTGTGATGCTTTAATGCTTTCAATGCAGGCTTGGAACCAACACAGATTACCCAAGACAAACTCATTCAGTGCAGATTATGGCCTTAAAAGCTTTCAGCTTTTTCTCTGTGGTTTAGCGGCCGGGACTTGTGCTAAAGTTGTCTGTCATCCTCTTGATGTTGTCAAGAAAAGATTCCAGGTACACATTGCAGTTTGTGAACTGCATACCTGGTACCGTTCTAACAACGTTAATCGTTTAATTTCTACCTGATTCACATGTTTCCTTGGAGAATATCAGTGGCTAAGGTGTTTTGCATGTAAAAGGAGTCAACAGCTTCGTGGTTTGTTGAAGAAAGCTTATAACTCTTTCAGTTAAAAACACGTAGATAGACAATTAGATGAAGTACAAAGACTTTAATGCATTATCTAAATCCAAAGAACTAAGAAAAATATATGTTTGATGAAAACTCACCGATGAAATTCTGATCTTTTTAATGATTGTCCTTTTATAGAAAGAGGATGTCACTTGTGCGTACATTTTCCTAAGGAGATTTAAAATGTCATTTTGGCAGTGCCATAATGGATGTTTTACATGTTTGTTGTGATGCTTTATATCTCCAAGACATGTGGGTTGCATTAGACTTGTGCAAACAAATTTATTATTGAACCCAGATAAACGTGTTGAACCTAAATTTTATTGGCAGATCGAGGGATTACAAAGGCACCCACGGTATGGGGCTCGAGTGGAGCACCGAGCTTACAGAAACATGTTCGACGCCTTGCAGAGAATCGTGCAATCGGAGGGTTGGGCTGGCCTCTACAAGGGGATTGTCCCCTCAACTGTCAAAGCTGCACCAGCAAGTGCTATAACTTTTGTGGCTTATGAATACATATCGGATTGGTTAGAGTCCATTTGGACGTGAATCTTACATTTAATTTTTCCTCTTTTTTCCTTCATCTATTTTTCATTGTCTGATTCTTTTGTCCTTGGAGACTTGACCTTGGAAAGCTGTCATAATAGGAAGGGGTCGCCTTTTCTTTTTTGGGTTTGATTTAGTCGTTACTAGGCCACAAAGTTTATAGTTATACACGAGTGGCAAGGGAAAAAGTCAATATGTAGAGTTTCATATTAAAATTGTCCTGATATCTGAAACTGTGAATGGATTTATTTTCCTAAATATGCGAGCTGGTTATACAATACAGACCTCTGGTTGCAGTACAAATATCTATTACTCACACTGTAGGTACTAGGAATCTGTAAATGGACAGACTAATGGTTTGGTTGGATTACATATTATATTTGATATTTGATTCAAATATAATACATGTATTCTAGCATGCGTTTGGATGTCATATTTTTACATTGGAGTAATTGTATTCCAATGAAATGAAATGTGTATTTGAATGTCAATATTGAAAAACATTTAAATACATGTAAAAGTAAAAGTGTGTTTCAAAAATGTGTTTATTGAAATGGTAAATAGTATTTGTATTGAGGTTTGTTCAAAAAGTTGTGCATTCAAATACAAAACATTTAACAAGTTTCCATATGATTATCAAGTTTAGACTTTAGAGAAAGATTAATCGAGAGAACTCATATAAAATTAGCAAAAAAAATTTTGAATTTCCACTGATCAAATTAACAATCTCAGACAGCCAGGGATGATTCTACATTCCATAATTTTGAAAAAACAAAAACAAAAACTCCCACTGGGGTTCAGTATCTTAGACGTCTCAAAAGGCGAAAAGAGTGGGTGAGGGGGGAAAAAAGTGAATAAGAATTGGGCTTGGAAGCATGATTTACTAATTTTATTCTTCAACAAAATTTTCTACAAGTTTAACAAAAGTGATGGCAGGTATCCAATCTGGTACTTTTCTGAATGAATAAAAATATCAAAAAAATATTGAAAGCAAAGTATCGAAGCCAGCCATCCGTATTCAGAAGAAAATCTGTTAGTAGAGCAGAACAGTATGCCAAAGCAGCCAGTATTCAAAAATTCTTTTGGTCTTTCTTGTCCTCGGGAGGCAGTGATACAAACTGCAAGATCCTTTGAACCTCCGCAACATCAACTCGGAATTTTCCTGCGATTTGATGGACATCCATGGGCCCGTCGTGATCATCGGCTTTACCTTCATGCAGAAGAACAACGTGTCGAAGCTGCACAACATTCAGAGTTCCAGCTGCAGTAGGCCTCTCTTCATACCTGCTTGAATCGGGTTTTGTATTTCGGAGTTTTGGTAGGGGCCTTTTATATTTCTCCACCACAAATGCCTGTAACATGTTCCCATTTACTTAGCAACACAAAGAACTTGGACTGAAACATGCGTTGGAATAGAATCTCAAATTACTCAACCAAGTAACTACTTAAACAAAATGGCCCACCCATGAAAAGAGAAACAAGCATTTATATACACAATCCGACAACGTCTTCTTTCTTACTATCCAATGGGAGACTTCATTTAAACATACGGCATGCATCAATAATAACCCGTTAGTATTGTTTTCCATGTTGTTTAAAGAAGTATAGAGTTGTAAGCATCAACATGGGAAGAGATATTAGTTTGCGAATGAAGATATGATAATTGAGAAGAAATAAAAATTGGAAAAACATGTGGAGAAAAGAACATACTCCAAAGAATTACGGGACTTCTATAGAGGCTATATATCAAAGTACTTTACAAAACAATTATGCTTTACCAACACAGACAAAAATCATTGCTGCAGATTGATCAAAGCAACTTCCATAGACTCACCTCGCCCATTTCCGGTTTTCCGCCAGGCTTCGTTCTAATCCTACCCACCATCTGACTAAGCATGGCATCGAATTGTGGATCTCTTTCTTCTAGAATATTGTCAGCATTCCTTCCCATTGCACCATCTTAAAACCAAACAAAAGAAACAACACCATTCAAGAAAAGAATGAACTCAGTATCATCAATATCAAAGATCACCTCTACAAAAAATATCAGTCCACAAGACCAAAATAAGTCTTAAACACCAAACACACAACGCCCTTTGGTCTTGCTTTCGGAGTCTTCAAAAATCAAATTCTTACACAAATCCATATACATTTTTACAGTTACTATGCTAGATTTTTTAGTTCTGGACTTCTATTCCAACTATTTTTTCCGAAGTAAAAGCATCACTTCAAAAAAAAAAAAATATATATATATATATATATATATTGTGTCTCTGAAAATGTCCACTAGTTTAAAGCCAATATCAAAAGCAAGCATAACTACAGTTCTTGGTAGAAAACTAATCCCAGGTCAATTACTACGATCACCTTTTTTTATGTGTTTTGAATGATCACTAATTACTACAATACCCACCATTTAATTTCTAATAATCCAATAAAAGAAAAGAAAAGAAAATTAAATCTTGCTCAAGATTAGAGCTTTTTTTTTTTTTTAATTACCTAAAACAAAACAACAAAAACGAAAACAGAAAATGTTGAAATCAAAGGAACATAAGGCTAATAAAATGTAGCCCATTTCATGGAATTACCAATCAAAAAGGGTTCTTAAAGCAACCCTTTTGTCTTCAAGCTCAATCTGATCGCTGGAGCTAAAAGTTTTACTAGTTGATTCTAAATACGAGAGAGAGAGAGAGCTAAAATTAGTACCAGAATCAAGAGCGGCACCAAGCTCGCCGGTCTTGGAGATCTCTTCTCCGCCGGTTGGGCCCATCGGAGGCCGCCGATCGACGGCGCTTTTGGCCGCCGACGAAGAAGGCGTGGCGTCGGCGCTCGAGGCTGCCCGGATTCTTCCAGATGCTCGACGAAATGCCTGACCCATTGTTCTCCGCGCTGAAGCTACGAGTATAACGAAACCCCCAATTTCATCTAGGGTTTCAATTTAGGGTTTAGGAGAAGAAGCTCGGAGAAGGTGGCCATGGAGTAAGTACACGCGCCTACCTTGGGCTGTCTCTCAGGCACCAGCAAACACTAAAATGAGGACAAATGTGTGCCACGTGGATTTTTTATGAGGACCACGTGTTCCTCGTACATGTCCACTCTCTGTAGGGTCGTTATTGCGTTCTTTTCGTTTTCATTTTTTTCATTTGGTTTTTTTTTTAATGCAAACTTTTTTTAAAAAATAAAATAAAATTAGATTACCGTCATCTAGTCAAAGGATCATGTACTTTTTAATTGGTATTTTTTATGCAATAATTTTTAACTAATTTTTTTTCTTAAAAAAAAATTCAAATCAAGGTAATACATATTAGGAAAAGTTTGTATTTTATATTAAGGAAAGTTATTATTTGTATGTAATTTTCTTTATTATAAATTTTTAATTATTTATAATTATGTAATTTATATTATTATTGATTTTAGAAGATTTATAAGTATCAGGTAACTTAACCGATTTTATATACTGTAACCTGTATTTATATATAAGAGCCCATTCATAATACTCCTCAATAATAAATTTTTTGTTTTTAATTCGTATATACATATCTAAGTTAAATATCTTTATGTTCTTCTTTTTATCTTGTTACTTTTCTTGTTCAATTATTTATTTTCTATAAAATACATATATTGTTGGTAAGGCCTTAAATTATAAGAAAATTATGACCTCTTTAAATAATTAGGTTTTACTAACATATTCAAAAGAGAGAGCATGTATTAAATTTCAAAAGGTTATATGTATAAATGTCATAAATTGACATCTCCTTATATTTATGTCTATTATAATATTAAAATTGATAATTTTATCATTTAATAACATTAAAATTATCAACATAATATTATGGTGGACAAAATTATAAAAGGGTATTTAAAACATGACTCCCAATCTAATTTTTTCAACAAAATTTTGAATAAATATACGACTCTCAACAAATCTTCTATATTTATAGAAATATCCAGTCGACTGAAATTGAAAAATCTAAAATACCAAGGTCATGGAAAACACAACAAAGACACAAATCTAACAAACAAAATAAAAATAAATTTTTATTACAAACCAAAACTTCAAGAGAAAATAAATAATAATAATAATCAAAGCGCCGCCACTTGTTATTTAATATTGTTCTAGTCAGAAAGATCATATTGGTGAAATCGATAACAACGAGAACAAGCATTGGTTTAAATCAAGAAATAGATCAGATAAGAGAGAAGTGGGTGGGGGGCAAAAAAAAAAAAAAAAGTTATGACTATGACAGCCTGGAATTCTTTGGTGTAAATAATTGCAAAATGGTCCCCCAAGAAAGATTAATAAATTAGTCTCCATGATTACAATTTTTGCAACGAAAATTGTTTTTCTTAAAAAAAAAAAAAAAAAAAACTTACTCCTTATACTTTATGAATTGTTTTATCATCACTTTACTCTTTTATATTTCTCTTACCCGGTCCATTTTATAAGAACCTAAGGTTAAATAAATTTAGAATAAGGTTAAATATTCGGGCAGAATTTATACCAAAGTCGCCTTCAAGTCTACGCGTTAATTTCACTCGTATTAATGGCAAATTATTTAGATAACACCATGCAAAAGGTATCTCCACGTATTTCTTTAGTCGTTCTTCTCCTTTTTTTGTTTTGTCGGAAATTGAACGTTGAGAGCCCACATATATTTACCAAAAAACCAAAAGTATTCCAAATCTAATGGCTTCCTTGACTTTGAATTAACGTCTATATTTGGTCTAAAGTCTTTTTATTTTATTCTATTTTATTTTATTTTGTTTTTGTTTTTGTTTTTGTTTTTTTTTTTTGGCTTTTGCCACAAGCAACAGGAAGTTTGGCATGTTGCATGGGCTCAAAATCTAAAATGTTGTGACGTTCACAGTTTGCTCTTTCATGCAAGTTTGATACAAGTTTTTTTTTTTTTTTTAATTTAAACATTTTTTAACATCTCTAAATGGCTAAGAGTTCGTTTGAGTGAGCAATCTCGATAAGATTTGGATGGAAACTTTTGGAATAAGAACATTTTGAATTGTTGTTTGAATAGATATCTGGATGCAACATTTAGAAAATAACATTGAATGAAAATATTTAAGATTTATATCTGGATAGTTATTGAAAATTGTCATTTAAAATAGGAAAAATTGTCATTATTTTAGATGGGATATATATTTTAGATGAGGTTTATTTTGATTTGGATTCCATTTCAAATTGGACAATCTAAATGAGTGTTTGAGATGGGGAAAAACTAAACATGTATTTTGAATAACCATCTAGATGAAATAGGTCCCGTTTACAAAAATGAGTGAAACAAATGCCACCTAACTTATCTTTAGCCTAATGTATAATCCTTGTGTGTGTGTATACATATATACTTTTGAGTAAATGTCTTTTAAGTGTCAAATTTTTTTCCTCTAAATGGCTAACTTATCTTTAGCATAATGTTTAGATCCCTGTGTGTATAGTGATATATATATATATATATTTATATTACTTAAGTAAATGTCTTTAAATATCAAATTCCTTTTCCCTCTAAATGGTCAAATTTTTAGCATAATGTATAAATCCTTGTGTTTGTGTGTGTATTTTACTTTGAGTAAATGTCTTTAAATATCAAATTTTTTTCCTCTAAATGGCTGACTTATCTTTAGCATAATGTTTAGATACCCGTGTGTATAGCTATAGATATATATATTCATTACTATTATATAAAGCTGAAGTCTTTTTACTGTGGAAAACTTTCGTCAATCTATTTTGTCCTTCTGTGAACTTTTTTTAATTTTATTTTCTTTTTCTGATGAAATTGTTTGGTACTTCTTTAATTCTTTAATGCTATCATTTTTTTAGTGTTATTCTTTTTCTTTTGGGACGAAAAGCTTTTATTTGTTTTATTTTATTTTCTACATTTTTTTTTTACATCTTTTTCTCTTAACTTTTCGGAAATTACTTTTGATTTGCTCCTTTTCATTTAAAAATTTGATAACCACATTCGTTTTAATTAAAAATAAAAAATTAATATATATGTATATATACCAAACTAAATTCATGCATGCAACATACAACTAATATATATATATATATATATTCCTTTAAGTAAATGTCTTTAAAGTATCAAATTCTTTTTCCCTCTAAATGGTCAAATTTTTAGCATAATGTAGAAATCCTTATGTGTGTATAGATAACTTACTCACGAGTAAATGTCTTTAGTGTGACCTAAATCTAACGTTCAGAAACATGTAGTAACTATTCTAGTAATGTGGCAAGGCAACGGACATTAAGACTAAAGTCTTCGGGTTCTTTTCAATTTTATTTACTTTTGCAGTGTTGTCTGCTGCATCGCAGCATGGTTGCTCAATAAGATTCAACTTTAGCAGCACCACCACCACCACCACCAAAAAAAAAAAGGGGGCAGAATACTTGTCACAAGGTCAAATTTTACCGAGGAACCAATGCCTGCCCCATTTAGCCACAGCCAAGTAGCAGACAAAGCCAAAGAGAAGGGAGTTTTATGTTCTTTTACTCCGTTGCCTTGGCAACTAACAGAGCATTAATACAATTTTTTTGTCCAAAAAAAAAAAAAGGCAAACTATATTCACCAATGTGAATGGAACTACAATGGTCTCAACTCCAGCAGAGGCGCGGAAACTTGTTCAGAATGCAGGCAATGAAACAAGGCACCTGGATTTTCGGGTTGTTGACATTTGCGGTTGTATAAAAACTAGCAATAATTAGGACCTGCCCTTGTGCAAAGTGACTTCTACAAGATGAGAATGTGTGGAAAAAAAAAAAAAAAGTTGTTGAGCAGAGATTTGGAGGCGGCACAGTAACTTCAACTACAAACTTCCCTTTGGGAATATCATGTCCGACGCCAAATGATGCCCGAGTTAAGAGGGTGATGTGTTTGTGTAGCAGCCAAAAGAAAACGGCTTCTATTCTAGAGCACTGTGAGAATAAACAACTAAGAAAGCTACATGCTCTGGCTAGTTTGTTTTAGTCAACCAGGTTAGCTCCTAACCAGTTTGAGAACTGATGCCACGCTGGCTGAACACATCACTGTTGGCGTTTTGGATAGAAATTCCACTTTGCTCCATTGCGAAATCCACATTGACAGAATTGAAACTCTCCTGAGGGCTCAACCTAGGACGAGGACGCTTTGAGGGTGGTCTCGACTTCAAGTTCTCCCCGGGAAATGTGTCCTTTGTCTTCCGCTTCTGCTTTGTGTCCATAAACCCACACGCAAAAGCTTCCAGCACCTTGGTGGTCAGTGGTCTATTTCTTGTGCTCTGCCGCCGGGCGCCCACATTAGCTTCCTGCTCGGATTTAGCTGCACCTGAGGATTTCACTGCCGGCCGGGGGTTGCCAGGTTCGTTGCTCCTTTGTTGATCTTGTCTTGCTGTTGTTTCCGCCATTAAAGGCTCGTCAGTTTCAGCATCTGGAGAGATAGCTATGTTCAAGTCGATAAATGTATGGGATGGCGGTTTCTCATGAGGTTGTTCAGTATCCATTTCGTTGCTACTAAGAATCCCTTCGGCGCTAGTGATCGGGCTGCACCCTCTAGATGAGCTGGCCGATGACAACTTCTCTTGAGATGGATCCACTTGAGAGAGCATGCTGTCACTCAAATCAGAATTGTCTACACAGCTAGCAGCCTCCCGATGCAATATGGAACCTACCCCGCTGTCGGTCGTATTGCAGCTCGTCTCTTTGCGACTCAGAGGGGGTAATTTCCTGCGCCGTTTCACTACAGGAGCTAAATGGTTTTTGCTTTCAGGACCCTCTTTCCGGTTCAATTTAGACTTTGTACCCTTTCCAGGCTGTGCACCATTGCATAAATCAGTGTGCTTATCCTTGGGGATTTTGGCAGGCATGGTAGTTGAATCTGGGCCATGTTCAACGTCTTTGCTACCAAAAGATAATGATTTGATCAAATTAACGTCGGTGGCTTTGAGATCAGTATTCTCATCCTTGTTGGAAGACAAGGCATTGACAGAGCTAGATTTATCTGCCGACTCCTCAGAACTGTCTTCATCATCCTCATCAGACTGCCTTTGGGAGGTACAAGTGTTCACTACCTTGGTAGGCAAGCTTCTAAGTTCCCTCACCTTAACTGTTCTCCCGTTCGCCAGACTTGTATCCACAACAGTAAACTTCACAGTATCAGTAGCACGGTTGGGAGTGCGCGGTTTTAGATAACAGTGGCGCTGCTCGTTGGGAAAATCCTCTTGGATCAGCTTAGCTTCATTACTCCATCCATTTTCTTCCTTGCTCTTGTAGCTTTCAATGTCGAGAAGTCCCGGATCAGAGGCAACTTCACGCAAGACATCACTTACAGAATCAAAGTAGTGGTATCCCTTGACCAGTTTCCTTCTTGAGAACTTCTTGATGCCCGGCAAGAGAAACACCAAAGAATGCTTGGAACCAGCAGTGAAGGCATGATTATTAGGCTGCTCAGAGTGCCACCCTCTTGCAAGCAACCGAGGCCAAACAGCTTCCCAGAACAGATCACTTGATCGAGCTTTGCTAAGCCGGAAGTCTCCTGTCAGAAAGTTGACTATCTCCGGTGGAGTAAGAGCGGAACATGCTTTGCCAATCGGCATCTCACGGCGGACAGGGTTGGATTTCGGAGTATCCATGGCAACACCCGTGAGATCTTGCTTCCCTTTACCAATACCTATAGCCTCCACAAGAGCCTTCAGCCCAAATGTAGACTTTAGGGTGGTTACATAATCATCCAGAGATATTTTTCCCTCCCCATATGTCTTACAGACCTGTCAAATTGCTCAAATTACTTAAAATAATCAGATCTGTTATTTGTGATTACAGATGAAATATTAGCTCTGATCACATTAAAATAAGAGTTATAGAATGGTCCTTTTAAAGAAAGAACAAACAGACAAATTTCAACAAAATTATCATCCATTAATCGGAACAGTTTCAGGACAGCAAAACAATGTTTCTTACAAAAATATCAGTTTTTGGGGAAAAAAAACCTTCACTTCTTCTAAATTAAAATCCTTCGCTTCTTCTAATTTTGTCTTTAGCAACAAAAACAGTCCCGTGCACTACTTAGTATCTAAAGAAGCAAAATTCTGTGCGTTCAATTATCATCATCATTTTCCTAAAGAATACGGTACATAGAGAACGGTCAAGTGTGTTGCATGAATGTGGAGCAATGACAACGTCTAATCAACGTCTAATCAACACACGTCCGATAATCTTAGCATAAACCTCAATGTGAATTAAAAGAAAACATTTCCACAGAGTTTAAAGTCCTATGTTGGAGGCTAGGCATTTGGACTATGACAAAAGTTAATCCTTTTTATCAAGAGAGGGTCTACATGCACATTTGAGCATGCCATTGCATGTTTTAAAATCAGGAATCGTCAATCAATCAGTATAACAAGCATATACAGTCAAAGCTGACGAAGCTAATCAAACACATAAAAGGGTAAATGAAAATAAGAAATTCAAAGGTAGAAAGGTTGGTGATCCGCACAGGACGAGTTCAAAAGTTTTTCATGGGCTAAAGAAGTGCTCATACGGGAAATTTTAAGGCAGAAAGCTGGCATAAAACTAGTACAACACACGTTTGACAGTTTCTCTTCAGAACATCTGGAGACAAATGAATTAATTGCATCTAATCCATGGTCAAAACGAAAAGTTTTGCAAAAAGTTAAAATAAGATGCAGTTACCTCCAGTACAGTGCTCCTGCATTTCTCCGATACACGGGGAAGCAAACGAGACAACAGTTCCTGGTGCCTCGACCCCGAGAAGATTTTTTGTCCATAACATACGGTCCTTTTGTTCTTTTTTTTGTCCTTCGGGCAGCCTGCCCATCTACGGTATTTGTCAGATTGATAAAATCTTCCATAGTAGTAGGACAATATGTCCCCCATCTGCTTGCTCCCCAAAAATTTCTTCACCAGAACAAGATTCTTCCCAAAGATGTACAAACCGAGAAGAAAAACAGCCTCCTCGTGGTCAGTCAAGGTATCATCTGAGCAACCAGGCACTAGACAGTGGCCTTTTCCTCCGTGATTTTGTTCCTTTTGCAAAACCAAGTTTGCCGATTCACCTATGTTTGTCCCATTGATCAATGCAACATCGAGGGGCTTAAGCTCAACTTTGGGTCTCGAATCATCCTTTACCACTACTAAACCAGCCTCTTTGATGCATTCGGATTGATTTTTGTTGTTGCTCACATCAACACTATCAGAAGCCTCCTCTTGTCCACGGCTTTCGTTCTCAATTTTCTCCTCACTTATCCATACCAATGGTATAGACAATCCAATGAGACGATTAGGGGAATCATCTACAGTGACTTCTGAATCAGCTAGGTCCACTGAAAGCCTTAGATAGTCAGAGACTGTCATAAGAGAGGGAATCTCAACCTGGTACTCATCTCCAACTCTAGGAATTATATCCGGGTCTCCAAAAACATTACAAACATCAGAATCTTTTGGAGAAACCGAGTTCTCTGCAGATATGCCCTCACTCAAATCCATAATAGGGCCACTGACTTCAACTGAATCCATCTGCCAAAAAAAAAAAAAAAACACCAAAGTTTATGCCAATGTTAAAGTTTCAAGCTTTATCTTGTTTAACATATTGATATCATAATGAAATCAAGCAAAAGTAGGGAAATTTACATGAAAAAAGACACTAAGCAAAACATAACATAAACTAAATAGTTTCAGGAAAGGAAAATGCATTCTCCTTCAAATCATGTACTTACTTTTTTTTTTTTTCCCTTCACACAACACTCAAATTATTTCAATCTAAACAGTCTAATGGTTTGGCCTCTCATTTTGTTTGTGCTGTTCAATTGTGGGCCCACCTTACTCATACCAAAAATATTGTTGGTTCACTTCCTAGCAAAAACCCAATAAATTGTGGCTAATTCTCAAGGAAATGACAAACGGCAATTAAGAGATTCAAGTCAGCCACTCACTAATTACAGCACAAAACAGAGAAGAATTTCTAAAAATGCAACTAATTAATGCCAACTTATTCAGACAAAGTTCTTTCTTTTTTTTTTTTTTTACTCTCTCTCCCTCTCTTTTTTATGAAAATTAAATAAAATCTTTAAATCCCAAAAATTAGGGGGGCAAAAAAGCAAATCCCAAAAACCAAATATCAGCTCTTCGATTGAAACCAAATTCTGTTCCTCACCAAATTTAACGAGTAAAAACTTTACTAACATTAATACATAAAATCCACGAATACATGTATACACACACACACACGCGTATATAAGAATAAATCTCAGATTCATTTTCGAAACCCAAAACTAAAAGTGAACCCAAAAAAAAAAAAAAATAAAGCAAGCCTGGGAAGTCCAAAACTTTCTCAAGAAAAATATGAAAGCCCAGTTAAGTACATTTTATCTCGAGAACCAAACAAAAGATTATATATCTTTAATAAACAACATCCAACGTTTATTTCTTTTAACTATAAATAAAACCCAGAAAGGAAAAACGAAAATAAAATAAAGAAACAAAATAAATAAAAATAAATAACACGAAAGAAGAAGCCAAACAAACAAAAACCACCGTCTTGAGTGAGAATTCCAATATGATCCACCAAAATTCCAGATATATACTCTACATGGAACCGTTAAAACACGCAGAGAAAAAAGAAGTATACTAAATAGTACAATAAACAGAAACAGCAGAACAATATTAAACAAAATAAAATAAATAAATTTATAAAAAGAAAAAAGATCTTTTTTTTTCTTTTTACTGTACCTCCATGGAGAAGCCAAAAAAACACAAGCGACGAACCCACGTGAGGAAAACTCAAACTCGGGCCCTGAGAAAATGGGTTATCACCGATTCAGAAAACTTTAACAGATTAAGAATAAACAAAACGTGAAACAAATATATATGTGTTTTGTGTGTATATTAATATATATTTATACATAAAGACACACAGAACGCAAACACACACACAAACTGTAGAGAGAGAGAAGGAGACATAAAGACGAGGAAAATAGAGAGAGAAAGAAACATGAGAGAAGAGAGGAGAGAAAGCCGTACCTGGGTTTTACGGAAGCTGAGCTTTCATGGCTACGAAGGTTGTGAATTCGAGGAAAGGAGTTAAGAGCGAGAAATATTAGAGAGAGAAAATAAAAAGGAAAAAAAAAACTAGAGAGAGAAAATAAGAATGAGAAAAGCAAAGTCGTTCTTCTTGTGCTTATAAGAGGAGAGAGACAGAGAGAGAGAGAGAGAGGGGGGATGTGTTTGTGTGTTGTGTTGTGGGGTTGGCTTTAGAAGGAGGAAAAAAATAATAATAATATTTTTATAATAATACAAATAATAATATATTATGATATACGTCTAGAGAGAGAAAGATGGGGTTATGCCCTGGCCGTATTATAGACGAAAAAGTGATAATTCCACGCCACTTGGTGGCGCGTCTTAACACGCGCCGTGTCGCGGCTTAACACGCGCCGTGTCGCGGCGGACGCGTAGATTAAAGATTCCCGCTAGGAGGAGATCTTCTAGTGGTTGACTTGTATTTTAATTATATTTGTCCAATAGCTCCTTGCCACGTATTCGCAACTTGTCATTTTTTGGATTCCATTGGGTTACACGACAAGTCGTAGGCTAGTTTAGGTGCGAGTACCGTAGGTTAGAGATTTTCGTGACTGGCCGGATCGGACTTGTTTTTTGTTGTGGGCGTGGGTTCCACGTGCGTACGGATTGCAGACATGGTTTTGGATTGGGTTTTGATTATAGAAAATTACCAAATTATCATCTGGATTTGGTTCCAGGTTTTTTAAGGTTTGATTTTTAAGTTTACCTTTAACTAAAATATACATTTTCATCTTAATTTTTATTTTTTTTTCTAAATAAAAAATAATAATAATTAATTTTTAAAAAATCAGTCAATTCTAATTTAAAAATTTTATCTTTAACTAATGAATTTAAGTAATGAATCAAACGTAAATTTATTTAAGTAGAGAGAAAATATTTTTTCTTAACTGGGGTTTTTTTTAATTATTATTTTTACAAGCATTTTTAAGTGAGAAATACTCAAAACTTGCTAACCACGTGAAGATTTGTGTTCAAACTGAGAGAGTCTTTGTGTGGTCGTGGCTATGACCATGGCTTAACTATGGCGCAGCCTCTTTGAACATATAAAGTTAGGTAGGGTTGTATTTGGTTATGATTCATTACTAATATCAACAACCTAATAATAAATATACCACAATAATTTTTTTATTTTATTTGTTTTATATTTTTTTTCCAAGAAGATTATTTTCTAGTGCAAGAAATTGATTTTCCAATGTTGTAATTTCCTTTTGAGTCTTTTTAATTCATTGTGATTTGGTAGAACTTTTATCGGTATGTAATTTATAACATGCTATGAGTGCAATCTGGTGACTTGTATCAAGCCTGATTTTTTTTTTTTATGGTAATCCCACCGAAGGTTTCGAAACCTGTATCAAGCTTGTATCAATCAACATTTTAACATGCAATTAGACGACGGTTTCAAATTTAACATTGGATGCAATTTGGCAATCCCACCGAAGGTTTCGCTGTTGATAGGGGAAATTTTATCTGTTCTTTTCCTTATTTTCTCATCGTTTCTTTTTGGGAAAAAGGGAGAAAAACGATCCTATCTCTCTCTTTTTTTTCTTTTTTTTTTCTTTTTTTTTTTTTTCACTCCCTCTCTTTTGAAAAATGGGAGGGACAACAAAGAAAAAAGGTGGGGGAAGGGGAAAATAAAAGATAAGTATAAGGAGATATTGTAGATTGCCATTTATGTTGTAACTACTATTCTACTAATGAAAGTTGGGCATTTTTGTTAAATGTAGGTGTTTGCTGTTTGGACTTCATTAAGGAATCACACTACACTCTTGTAATTGGTAATCATCCAGGATAGCATGACTCCTTGTATTTTCACAATAATGTGGCTGTGCAAGCGGGAGAATTCTTTGATAGGATATATAAAAATATCACATCAGTATGAAAAAACTTTTTCACAGTTAGATTTTCATCAAGTTTTATTCAATTATCATATATAATGCTTAAAAATTATATCATAGATATCGGATATATTCAATAGTGCAATTACAGATGACAATTTTATTTGTAAATTCATTATCATAATGACCCGTCTTAAATAAGATAAGAAAATCCGATCTAAACAAATTCAGAATTATCACTTGACAAAATTTTTAACCCATTATAAATTACAGGGTAGAGACGAGTTTACATGTTTCCAATTCTATAACCCTTTTACCCGCCTTACCCGTTTAACTATATTTTATCTTTTGGATTAAGTATATTTTTCTGTACAATATGCTATAATATATGTAATTTTATGCATTATATGAAAAATTAAATGTTATAGGTTTCTTTATGTTTAACTTAAAATTCTATATAATGAGTGTATTATTACTTACTTATTTATTTATAATATGAAAATTAAAATAACGAATTAAGTAGACGGGATACCTGAAAGAAATCCGAATTCGTGAATAAAAAGCATACCCCGTTAAATTAAACAAGTCAAAAAGACCGTGATGGTCATTGTTTTCTTTGCGTGATGGATTGATGAAAATACCACCCGTTACCTCCTTATTTGCAAGGACAAAAAAAGGTCATTATTTACACACACAAAAAAAAAGGGACAATAAAGGTCATTCAATAAAAAAAAATCTATTAAAAATACGTGAATATTTCCTATATATCAAAATTAAAAATAAAAAAAAAAGAAAAAAGAAGCATGCTAGTTATTAAGCATGTTAAAATTTTAATGGTCCAAGGAGATTCATTATAACAAGCGATATTAATTTAATAACATTATACTCCCAAAAAAAATAAAAAATAGCGCGTCTGACCAATATTATGCCATATACAATTACGTTGGTAGTTCGAACCGTTTGCATGCACAACTTTGAAGTTTCAAAAGCTTGGTAATACAAAAAATTGTGCCAAGAAATACACTTTTTTGCCAATAATAGCGACAATACTTTGATTCTTTGAGTATAGAGTTTGTCGAGAAAACAGCTTTTTGTTTCTTCACTGAAACCTCATTGTTATCTTTTTAAATTTTCCTTTAAGAAATTATTCTTCTACAAGAGTATAGAATAATTAACAATTATGCAAATATGGACCTTTATTACCGTTAAAGAATAATCTGGTGAATTGTATCGAATCCATTTTTATTTATACTAGCAGTCAACGTATTAATAGGTGATTAATTAGACAATCATTTCAAATTTATCGTTGAATGCAATTTGACAATCTTACCGAAGACTTTGTTGTTGACAAAGAAAATTTTATATGTTCTTTTCATTATTTTCTCATTCTTTCTTTTTGAGAAGAAAAAAAAAAGGAGGGAAACGATCTTATCCCTTCTTTTTTTTTTTTCCTTTTTTTTTTTTTTTGCTTTTAAAAAATGGGAGGGATAACGGAAAAAAAAAAAGGGAAGGGAAAGGGAAAAGAAAAAGAAAATTTATAAGTATAAGAAGATATAGTAGACTATCATTTATGTTGTAACTACTATTCTACTAATGAAAGTTGGGCTTTTTGATAAATGTAGGTGTTTGTTGTTTGGACTTCATTAAGGCATCACACTGTACTCCTATAATTGGTAACCATCCAGGATAGTCGACTTTTCACAATAATGTGGTACAGTGTAAATACAGAAAATTCTTTGATAAGATATATAAAAATATCACATATTTTCAGTATGACATAATTAGAGTATAATCTAATGCTTAAAAAAAATTAAAGATATCAGTAGGATATATTGAATGGTGCATGAAGAGATGACAATTTTCCCCATATACCCATTTTACTGCAGTGATTCGTCTGGGACGGAGTGGAAAAATCTGATTTGAACAAGTTTGAAAGTTAAACGGATAAATATTTAACCTATTATAGGTCACAAGACGAGGACAGGTTTAGAGATTCCCGATCGTATAAACTGTTTACCATCTCATTTAACTATATTTTGTTTTGAATTAGATATTTAATTCACAATTTGCTACATCATAATTTAAAGTATGAAGTGATAATTTTTATGCACTAAATACAACATCTTTCTTTTCTTTTAACTTAAGTCCTATATAAGTGTAATATCAGTTATTCATTTGTATAAAACATGAAAATGAAATAACTAATCGTATAAAAAAGGAGTCTGTGAGTAACCTGAGATTCTGATTGGAAAACCCGACCCATCCCCAACTATTTAAACGGGTTAACGAGATGATGATGTATAGTTCCCTTCATGGGGCAGGTTAGTGAGAAGACGACCTCTTTTTGTTGTCATCATTAAGTATAAAGGAGGAAAGTTGGGGGAAGAAAAAAAAGGGGGAAAAAAAATCTATTAAAAATACATGAATAGATCCTATATATCAAAACAAAAAAAGTATGCTACTAATTAAGCATGTTGGAAGTAATGGTCTAAAGGAGATTCATTATACCGAGAGATTAATTACTATCCTCAATAATAATAATAATAATAATAATAATAGCACGTCTAACCAATATTATGGCGCCATATATAATTACGTTATTAGTTCTAACTGTTTGCAAGCACAACTTTGAAGTTTTAATGACAATATTAATACCAAAAAATTGTGCTTGAACACTTGTTTTTTTTTTTTTTTCCCTCTCTCTCTCTCCAATGATATAGCAAGTAGCAAAAATACTTTTGTTTTTGGAGTATTGTGAGTTTCTCGATAAAACATCTTTCGTTTCTTCAAACTAGAAATTAAAAAAAAATGATAATAATAGGGTTAAAACAACAAATTCTCACTGAAAACCACATTATGGGCCTGTTTGGTATATAAGTTCAGTTTGAGTTGAGTTGAAATTTTTAAGTTTAAATAGTAATTTTTGTTGATTTTTTCAGAAAAGACAAAAAACTTTTTCAGAAAAGACAAAAAACATTATGAAAAAAATACAGTTTAGTTTGAATGGAAACTGAGTTCCAAACAAACTATATCTTCTTAATTTTTTTTTGGGGGAAAAAAACTATTCTTCTACAGTAGTTAAGAATAATTAACAATGTTTACTCAAATAGGGACCTTTACTACTGTTTTTGCCTTGTTTTTCATTCGTTTTACTTGGTTGTTTTTTTCTCATGTCATGTTGTACCAACCCCAAAAAGAAAGAAGACAAGCATAAGCAAAATAAATAGTTTTTATTTATTTTTTTTATTATTAAATAATTGATAATAAGCCCAAAGAAAATGGTGTTGAAGGCTTCAAGCGTGTCCTTTGGCAGCAAAGTTGAGCCACGTCAGCCCACGCGACACGTGTACACGTGGAAGCTGGCGATGCGCTGCCAACACTTTCCATCTCATTATAAGCACTTTGATTGGCCAGTGTTTAGTTTAGAATTCTCTCTGTCTTTTTTTTTTTTTAATTTTTAAATTTTAAATTTTTAATCTTTCCATTTAAAGATAGATATTAAATACAAGCATTGGCGGTTATCCCCTGTTATCCCCTATTGACTATAGTTTAGATATATACTAGCAGTTTATTTTCTTTTTTTTTTTTTTTGGAAGGGAAAAGTGAAAATCGTATTACTGGACTAAATCAGCCTCAATACCTCAATAATACTCGGAATTACAAAACACAGAATTAGCGAAAAGATGTGCTATTATGTTTCCAGAACGAAAAACATGACAACATTCATCATCAATATTAGCAAATAAAGACAATTAGATATCTTTCATAACAAAACAATCATCAGATAAAATAGTTTCAGCATTGGAGATAAAAATGCCAACCTGACTAACAAGTTCTATCCCGATTATGAGATCAAGACTTTCAGCAAAGCGGCAAGTGATCCGACCTTCAACCCGTTGAGTTAAGTAATCATAAGCCAACAAAATCCAACACCCATTTTCACAGCCCCATCAAAATTAAGCTTGTAGGTAGCCACATGAGCTAAGACATGCCCCCATTTTTCCCAACTAGTTTTTGCGGTACAATATCTAAAAACATATGTCAAAAGGAAAAAGAAAAAATCCACATCATTCTTCAAAGAGGGGGTTTTATTTTTATGTTAGAATGTTATGTAGGGGAATGTTGCTTTTTCTGCTGCATTTTCCTTTTTACCATTACTTTGTTTTTTTCTTTTTCTTTTCTCAATTGATTTCCTCGTAAAATTTTAATTTTATTTTAGATAATAAAGGAATTTGAATTAATTGGAGAAGCATATGTGGAAGCTGGCCAAATTTTGATGTGACGGCCATAAAGTGTATGAATAATTGAGGATACCTTAGAAGAAAAAAAATTTCAAAATCTATTGCTGTGTGGAGAAAGGAAGCAGAAAATATTATAAATTATCATGAATCTTTGACTTTCTTTTTTTTTTTTTTTTTTCTTTCTTTCTTTCTTTTTTGGCTGTTAGAAGCCTTGATATGGATTTCAAAGGATAAAGTAGTAACATTCTATTCTAGCAAAATATATATATATATAAAAATACTAAGAATACCAACTTTAATATCAATTTTTGAATACCAACTTATGTGGCATATGAATTATCATTTTTTAATGGTAAATATCTAAAGTATTGACACATTAATTGATAGTATTTAACAATAAAAATAGGACACATGAGTTGATATTTAAAAAATTTAAATTGAAATTGATGTCCTTGGCACTATTCGTATACATATATTAACATTCTAAAATACTGTAAAACAAAACGAATAACAATTATAAGAAAGGTCAGAGTGCATCCTTTTTGATGGACTTTGACTCCTCATACACTGTAATTAAGGATCCGTTTGGGGAGTTATCGGAGACGGAAAACTTGTTTGACATTAATTATTTTTAGAGAAAATTAGGTGAAGAGTCATATTTTGAATATCTACTTATAATTTTATCCACTTTAATATTAAAGTTGATAATTTAGTGTTATAAAATGATAAAATTATCAACTTTAATGTTATGATGAGCATAAATATATAGAAGTATCAAATTTACCCTTGTTTTTAGAGGTTGTTTTTAGATCATTAAAGAATCTACGGCATGTTAATTTGAGATGTTTAGTAAACCCTATTTTTATCCAGCAGATTTTAAAAACTGTTGCAATGCAACAGAATTTTATAAACATGTTAGGGATTGCTTATGCAAAGCAACTTCTGTTGTTATTATAACAATTTACTAAAATATCCTTAATAATAAATAATAATTTTAATATATCCACTTTATGTATGTCCATAACAAATAATAAAACTTCATTTAACTATTTGTCTAATATTTATAAATAGATTTTATTATTTTTTTAAAGCTTTTTAATATTATAATTTATGAAAAATAATTATTGTGATAATTTATGACCGTTATATTATTTCTATTTTATAGGAGAAAATATTATTGTCGGGATACGTCATTTACGCATCTTAGTGTGAGAGAAAAATATAGAATGTCCTTTTTGGTCAATAAACGTGTGGACATCAAGTTTATTTATAGTTTATCCAATGTTTAAAATTTTGCTTCTGGTATTCACAAAAACTTCGAAAAGAATTTTACTAAACATCTACATGCTTGGTAGGCATAGTAATTTTGGAATTAAAGCACAGCTATAGCAAAACATTTTCACAGTACAATAATGCCAAACTGACACTGGGTTTTTGATTGAAGTTGAGATAAGTTTTGAAGATATATGCTTGTTTAAAAAATTATTTGAAGTAAAAAAGTATAAAAACTTAAAATGTGTTAAAAAAAAATGACTATGGATTTTATTTCGTTATCCTCACAATTCTATACAATTTTTTAAAAAAATTCATCTCATTTGCATTTAAAATGATAAAGTTATAGTTTAAGTTTAAGTTTACTGTAGAGATTTGAAAATATGTATAGCAAAAATTAATTTTTGAGTTAGATCAGTCTGATAATCAATCAATCCTAATTCACTTGCTACTAATTATCATTTCTCCCAAAATTTTTTAGTATCATATGACGCCTATTTTGTCATACTGGTAGAATTTATTGTTTTCCACGGTTTGATGTATATTTGAAACAATTATGTACTTTGTCGCGCACTTAAAAGATAGATACTAATAAATTAAATTATTAAAAGTAAATCCTAAAAGGTCCTAGCATAGAAGTTTATTTAAAAAAAAAAAAAAAACCCCCGTATAACAAACATACATGAAACTTGCCACACCCTTCTTCTTCTTCTTCTTTTTTTTTTTTTTTTTTTTTAAGTTATTGCTCTTATCTTTAAAAAAAAAAATTTAAAAAAAACTTGTATAATAACAAATAAACTAACATGTCAAATTGTGGACATAAATTAATTGTTATATTATAATACATTAGCAGATAACTTAAACATCCTTAACTTGATTATAATTAATTAAACCTAATAAAAAATGAAAAAGAATTAAAAAAAAAAAAGAAAAGACGACTTTGAATTTGTGAACGTTTCAATTTTAAATGCTAAAAAGTGACCATAAAGATAACCATTTACAAGATCGTTGTTCATGTTACAATCACCATTACCTACCACATGCCATTAAAGTTTAATAAATTAGAAAAAAAGTTAGAAATTAACCTAGTTCACATTTTATCATTGAGTATTATTCGGCATTGCTCTTATTTATAGACCTACACAAAACTAAAAGCTTATTCCAGAACCGATGTGGAACTAAACGAGCAAGCTAATAGCCCAACTTTTGTCTCTCAAGAACCCTTATAGACACCAGGCATTGGTGCAGCTTATATCTACTAGCGTATGCAAAAGAGATGAGCGGCATTCAACTAACGAAGACGAATAATACTTGGGTTATAAAGGTTTTGCCATTGCAACCAATCATTGTGGAGCTAGTTGTAAGATCAGCACTACATATCCGAGTCTGAATAGCATTTTTCTGCTGAATTAAATGTTAGACATGGTTTTTTTTTTCTTTGCTACAGGACTGGAAAATCGAGACCGATGAGCAAAATTTGTATGTCTTTTACAGAGCTGAAGTCCCTTTAACTAGTAATGTAAGAAAATGATGTTAGAATTTGACATTTGTCTTTTAACACATTTGAAAATTGATCTTTCTAGACACATCAATATCTGTACAAATATCCCCATTTTCTTCCTTCTTTTTTTTTTTTTTTTTTTTTTTTCTTTTTTAAATTTATTGTTGTATGAATCTATCCTTTGTCTCTCTATATATTGAAGAGCTTTGAAAAGTTTTAATTCATCTAATTCTTCTCTTCTTCTCCTTCCCTTTTCTTTCTCTTTCTTTAATCCATCTTGTTCTACATCATAATTAGTTCTGTTGTGTATACGAATAGCATACACAACAGATAATCTAGCATGAACCAACTCACGGCTAGTTTCTAAGTAGAACATATGGAGCTCAAAAGGCGAAATTTCGAAAGAAATAAATCAGAAGTAGTCACTCTTTAGTACAGTGTTCCGGCATTCCTCCGACCCACGGGGAAGCAAACTTGCAAAACCAAGTTTGTTGTTTGATTCACCAATGTTTGTCCTATTGATTGATGCAACATCTTCGGGTTTAAGCTCAACTTTAGGCCTTGAATCAACCCTTTTTTACTAAAACCATTCCGGTCTTTTTGAAGCGTTCGGATTTTAATGACTCTTTTTTTTTTTTTTTTTTTTTTAAATATATTTTTAAATCAAAACCCAATCCAACGTCCAAACTTCCAAATTTTTGTCCAGTTCCGTCACTCTGGTAGTAGGTGTGGAAATTTCAGTGTACCCCAAGCGTACTCAGACGGCTCTTGGTGTACAAATCCCTGTTGCTGAAGAGACGGAGGAAAACAAGGTTTGGCGTGTACAGAGACGACAACATTTTTGTGGGGCCTCAGACATGATCAAGAAGATCATGATCATGCTCATCCAGTGGCGGAGGCAACGGGATACTAGTGGGAGCTACAGTCCCCAGCCCTCATTTAATTTTTTAATATTTTAAGAATATGTTTGGTTTGACAACTCAAACTCAATTTTTTTATTTTAAATTTTATCTTTTTCTTTAAAAGTCTTTGTTTTTTTCTCAAAAATTTTTTTATTTTTTCTGAAAAGTCAACAAAATTTACTATTTCAACTTCAAAAACTCAACTCAAACTAACGAACCAAACGAACCCTAAATTTATCTTAAAAAATTATATAATTTTTATAATTTATCCCCGTAAAAAATAAAAATTCTCATATAATTCATATTTTATCCTTATTAAAAATAAAAAATTCTTTAATAATATCTATTAAAATTAATTCAATCTTTATAATTTTACTGTCTTACTCTCACTAAAATTAAAAATTATCACATAAACCTATTAAAATTAAAAATTATCACATAAATCCACTAAAATTTATTTTATCTTGAAAAAAAAAAAAAAATATACGTCTCAATTGGATTATATTTCTAGATCCGTTTATGTGCGCTATCATACTATTCATCAACAGCAATCTAAAGGTGAGGAATTAAAAGATTATCGGTTGCACTCAAGTTGCTTAAAGACAGAGTGGTTGATAAAGCTACTGAAAAGAAAGAACAAACTTGCTGGCATGACAAGTCGTCATCACCATCATCGTCGTCATGAGCCGAAAAATGAAACGATTTGTCGTTTTCTTTGATTGCCAGTGGAAGATACGACAAGTCTTTTGCTGAAGGTGGAAGATACAACAGGTCGTAGGTGGGTTTTGGTGCGCGTGCCGTAGGGGAGAGTTTCACGCGCGTACGGATAGTAGACATTGGTTTTTGTGTACGGGTTTTTCATTTATATGGTCAAATTAGCCTCTGGATTTTGGTTATGTGCTTTGACTTGTTTGAGTGGGGGGAGAGAATATTTTTCACAACATTTTTTTTTTTTTTACAAGCATGTTTAAAGAATAAATCGTCAAACTTACTAAACCCTTGAATATTTGAACTTATGGAGTGTGTGTAGATAGGGCTTATTTGTATTTCGCTTTGATTATACTCATATGAACAACTTTCATTCTTTTTGGCCTAGGAGATAATTTTCTTGAGCAAGATATGGATTTTCCAATGTTGTAATTTCCTTTTGAGTATTTTTAATTCCCTAGCATTTCGTTTTGTGAATCCGAAACGAGTGTCGTTGTTAGTATGTTATTTATGATAGATTGTGGTGTAATCTGGTGAACTGTTTCGAATCGAATTTTATTTTTGATAACTATCAACGGGTTAATAAATAAGTAGACGACGGTTTCAGATGTAATGTTGAATGTGGGACCACCTTACTCATTTGTTGGTTATTTTCCTAGCAGAAACATTCTAATTGAGCCAATAAAAACAGCACAAAACAGAGAAGAAGTTATTTTTACAAAACAGAGCAACTTATAAATACTAACTTATAAACCACAACCAGAAGTGAATGGTGAGGAAAATTTCAAGTGTGCCACCAACCCAAAGCAGTACTCAGACGGCTCTTGGTGAAACAAATGATAACAACATTTTTGTGGGGCCTCCAACTTGATCAAGAAGATCATGATGATCAGATTATTCATCAATTAGCAGCAACCAAAAGTTGAGGCATTAAAAGATGATCATTATGATGAAATTTCGCATGAAGTTGCAACTGGGAAAGGCTTAGCACTTATCAGGTGCGTTAAAGTTTCTTAAAGACAAAGGAACGGTTGAAAAAACTACTGAAAAGAAGAGCAAAACTTGTTGTTATCACAAGTCGTCGTATCATGAGCCGAAGAATGAAACGACTTGTCGTTTCCTTTGTTTTCCAGTGGAAGATACGACAAGTCGCTAGTGGGTTTTGGGCACCATGAGCGTACGGTTTTGATTGTCTAAATCACCAAATTAACCTCCGGATTTAGTAATGGCCTTATGGGTTTTTACCTGTTTAAGTGGGAAGAAAACAAAATTCGCAACATTTAAAAAAAAAAAAAAAAAAATTTCTTTTTAAAAGCATTCTTAAATAAGACATCCTCAAACTTGCTCGCTTGAAGATTTGGTGTTCTTAACTTTGTTTGGGTGGTCGTGGCTATGACCATGGCGTAGCCTCTTTGAATAAATGGAGTACAGGCGGGGCTTATTTGTCTTTCGTTTAGAACTTTGATTCATTATTCATATCAACAATAATAAACATACCACAAAAATTATTTCATTTTCAGGCCAAGGAGATGATTTTCTTATCCTAGATTTGGACTTTCCAATGTTTAATTTCTTTTGGTTTAGTTCCTTTTTGTTTTGCATATTGCAAATGAGAACCTGTATCAGTAAGTTATTTATGACAGATTATCGTGCAATCTGGTAAACTGTATCGAGTAGGATTTTACTTATGATAATAATCAACGTGTCATCAAATACTTAGACAACAGTTTCTAATTTAACGTTGAGTGTAATTTGACAATCTCATTGAAGGCCCGTTGTTGATTGAGAAAATTTTATTTGTTATTTCCCTTATTCTCTCATTATTTCTTAAAAAAAAAAAAAATACATTCCCCTCTCTCTCTCTGTCTTTTCTCTCAAAAAAGTGAGGGATGAGCATACGGAAATATTACTAGATTGTCATTGCGCCCGCCCAACACCCCCCTCCCCTCTCTCTCTCTCTCTCTCTCTTTTGGTCGTTACTTTTTCACATTTTGTTTGTTGTCGTTTTTTATTACACTTTGTCGTTTTTTGTATTTGTTGTAGATTTCTTAATTGGAGTCATTCTTTAGATTTTGTTTGACTTTATTGGAAGATATTGTTGTCTTTTTAGCTCGACGTCGTTTCTCAATTCATGCCGTCTTCTACATCATTGTCGTTTTTAGATGATGTCATCTTCTTTTGTTGTCGTTTTAATGTTTCTCTCGACTTATCGCGTCCTCTGCTCCTGCTAACCTGGACATTTTGGTATAATCAAACGGTACACTTTATAACAAACAAAAAATGGCAATTTTCTTCTTCTGTGCCTCTCCCTCTAGAGAACTAATTCTAAAAGGGATTTATAATCTAGCTGAGAGAGAGAAGACAGAGGCCAAATTCAAATTCTTAGCTTGCCAAGGAAATTTAGCCATGAGAAAACATTTACAACTACTATAGGAGAAAAGTATGGTATTGCATAAAAAAAGAAACTCACACATAAATACACCTATAGAACATGTGAATTAACATTTAAAAAAACAGCTCCATCTCAATATATTTGACATGTTAAAGGCAAGAGAAAGTTATACTGCTATTTCTTCTGTTTCTTAGATAGTTTTTCCACTTTCTTTCAAAAAAAAAAAAAAAAAACCAACCCTTTTCTCTTTCTCTTCCTCTTCTCCCACCCCAATCAAAGCCAATAAATACAAGTGTTGGTTTTGCCTATGACAGGTTGTTCTTCATTGTTTTTTGAGATTCTCTTGTGTGAGATGCTCATCAATGCTTGACAGCAAAGTAGAGTACCCAATTTAAATTTATAAATTAAAAAAAAAAAATTTGCAATGTCTTTCCGACCTCTCTTGTCAGATTTTCAACAGCATTAACCTCTCACCAAAATGCTTGTTCCTTAAGTAGGCACTTGAGATCTGCAAGTCAGGCTTTGGCTCATATATTTATATATATATATATACATGTATATATATATATATATAGAGAGAGAGAGAGAGAGAGAGATGTTTGTGTTTATGGATGCTGAACTTTAAGCTTGTTTGAATTGGATATACCCGGGTTGGTCACTCGGTTTTGAGTCTCTTATTGCCGGAGAGATTCAATGTTATGTTTTGTTGTGGAAGATGTGGTTTCTGCAAGCTCCACAGCAGAAGAGTCTCAAACATAAACTCGGAAAGAGGCTCCTCAGATCCATCTGCACTAGGTAAGTTAAGTTCAGTTCTCATATGTTCATGATCCAATTAATTATAGTTGGATAAATTAAAATTCATTTCACGTTGTTTGTTGGGAAATCTCATTGATTCAAATCTTCCAACATTTGACGGTGAAAGAGATATCTTTCCCTCCGTTTGTGTCAACCATTTCCCAATATTTCCAACTTTTCATTTCTCAATATGTTAAATAGGCGTTTAGGAAGTAACATTTGGAATAATTTAAAATGTTGTCATTTACAATTTTTTGACAAAATTCTAAATGTTAGGGAGTAACATTTTGGCCATTTAGATATTTTTCTACCGAGTTAAAAATATTTTCATCTTAAATATTTACATCCAAATGTTTCTCCTAGCCAAAAAATTTGTTCAAATGTCAAGCAATCTGAACAAACTTTTGTTCATCGGTCGTACATTTTATTTGAAATTCGTTGACAGAGAGAGATCTTGTTTGTTTCATTATACAATAGAGGTTAAGAAAAAAAAAAGCCCATATATATAAAATCTATATACTATATGCAAATGTCCCAACAAAAATATTGCATCTAAGCCAAAAACCGTCTTACGTGCCGGTCATAGCTTTGTGTTTCGCCTCAAAAACATCTGAGTGCATTCCTTTTGACAATTACACTCCCGCCTGCTTAAAGAATTCAAAATATTTTGCCATCTCAAATTAATCAGTTTCTAGCTTGGAAGCAAGTCCTGTGAAGGGGAAAGACTGATTTGTGTTGGGATTTTGGCAAAATAAAAACAAGTCTACTATTACATCAGACATGAAGCAATAATGAAGAGAGATATCGTGAGCTTATACAAGGAGACAAAACCTTTTTTTTTTCTAATTGTTTCAATTATCAAAGAACACTGAAAGTATTGTATTTTGATCCTAGTTAAATTCATTTATTCAAACTGAAAAATCAAGACATGTCTGGGAAAAGAGTTCATTATTCAAACTAATTTTATGATTTTGATGCCATAATATTGGTGTCCTTTTCGTTTTCTTGTTTCCACAGCGGTGCAATTATAGTTGTTGCCAAAGAAAAATTATTGTTAAAATATGTATTTTCTTTACCTTATAGTTATGTATTTCACACCATAATTAAGGTCTCGTTAGTAACTATATATATCATTAGCAAATTTTAACACGTGTCTCATGCTTTCCACTACATCCATCACTAATCTCATAACTCCCACAACTGAAAAAAAAAAAAAAAATCAAAATCAAAATCAAAATAAAATTAAAAAAAAAAAAAAAAACATGGCAGTCGCTAGCACTCACTCCCAATGACTATCGTTTTCATCTAGATCCTCCGAAGCACACTCCACTAACTTTTATTATAAAAGATATGGGGCTAACTGTGATTTTTGTCCTGTTTACCAAACATTATATTACTTCTTTCATGCATTTAAGTGCCTCCAAACTAAATGTACACACACACACACACATACATATATATATGTATACACACTTAAGTACTCAAAGTATAAATCTTACTATTTCATGCATGTATATCTGACGGCGTAAAACTCATGATCAGCCATGCTACAGATTACTTGTCTGCATTAACATTGTTATACTTGTTGCCTGGACTTTTAAAAAACTACTTTAAAGAGCTTGTTCCAAGCTATATACCTTAGAAATATTTCTCTTACGTAGTTCTACATATTCACTTCATAGTTAATTTTTTTCTTCAGTCCGACCTGTAATCCATACATCTATTAAAAATGTCAAAAACTTTTATTGTTTTCGTCCAAAACAGTTCTTTTTTTGTTGTTTTTCACCCTAATTTTTTTTTCATTTTAGTCCCTTTCAAATCAGTTTTTCTTGTTTTAGTCCTTCATTTCTTTTTTTTTTCCTTCTTCGCCATAAAATTTAATTATTTTCTCATTTTAGTCATTTTTTTATATTGGTCCCCCCCTTTTTTTTTATTTTTCATTTTAGTCCTTTTATCAGTTTGTTTTTCTTAAAATTTTTGATTATTTTTAAAATTTTTCTTTTATATTTTTGCTATTAATTTGCTTTATTTATCTATCCTGCGTACATAAGCACACGCCATAATTTAGTCCTTTTTTTTCTTTTTTTTTCTTTCACCCCATTTTTTTTTTCATTTTTTCATTTTAATCCCTTGTTATGTATTGATCTATTTTTAATATTTTAGTTCTTTTATCTTTTTTGTCTTTTTTCATGCCTCCTTTTTTTTTCTTTTCTTTTTTTTCACTTTGTTGATTTGATTTGTTTTGTTTTTTTTTTTGTCTATTTTTTTACTTATATATTTTCTCCTATTTAGAAATTTTTTTTAAAGAAAGCTCAAAAGTAGTTTTCGTTTTTTTTTTGCCCCTTCATTTTTATTTTATTTTATTTCTTTTATATATTGGTCTATTTTAACATTTTAGTGATTTTATCTTTTTGGTCTTTTTTCATGTCTTTTTTTTAGGTACTTTGTTGATTTTTTTTTGTCTTTTTTTTTTTTTTACTATATATTTGTTTCTAATTAAATAAATTTTTGCAAATATGTCCTACACATACTTTTTAACTAGTACAAAAGAAAAATGAACATATATTTAGATATCTTCATATAATAGATAAATCCAAACAAATTAAATCTTGAAACTAGCTCAACAAGTGCGAAAGGAAGTTCAATTTTGGGTTTTAGATTTGGAACCTGGGAGGTTTAAAAAAATATAGACAAATCAATGCGACTAGTGATTCTACCTACGATTAGATATAGCCATTACATACGCATGTTTGTATACACATATATGTATCTAAGGACCTAAATAAATCGAACTGAGTAATTATATATACCTATCATGATGCATGTACGCGTGACTAAAGCTTTTCCTTAAAGTAGTTTTTTTTTCCCCTTTTATTTAACACCTAGGTTTTGGTTAGTTCATATCTAGCAAATTAGACAATAATCCCACTGATAACAGTGCAAAGAAATTTATTTATGCTTCGTTTGGTATTTCAATTTAATTTCAATTAAATTATATTTTTTCATCTCAATTTTTGTCTTTTTCTGAAAAAAATAACAAGAATTATAAATAGATTTTGAAAAATTAATCAACTCCAACTTTAAAATTTTATCTCCAATCGATAAACCAAATGTAAGTTTAAATTTGCTTGTTCCCTGTTAGAAAATAAGCATCACTTTATTGGTCCACCTTCTATGGCTAGCTTTAAAGCTTTTGAGAAAATATTGGTACACTTTTTCACTAATTATCACCACTGTATTCTAGCATTTTAGCTTCAAACGTTCCGTACCCCAGTCAAATCATAATTAATAAATTTTTTCAGACTTTAATAAACTAAGCATGCGTTTGGAATACAGATTTAAAATGAAATTTTTAGATTGAAATTGATTGATTTTTAAAAAATTAATCATAATTTTTGTTGATTTCTCAGAAAAAAACAAAAAACAAAAATGAATCTAAAAAAGAAAAAGTTTTGAGCTTCCATCGAAACAAACCCTAAATTGTCACCAAGTATTGGTTTGATTACAAATGATTTATGCTTGATGGCTCTAACTCACTATTAAAGTTGCGTATATCAAAATTGAAATATGCATGGAAAACCCACTAAGATTTTGACACGTACTGGATAATCAATAAGAGAGGATTAGCATTAATTAATCATCAATTTGCTATAATATATATATATATATATAATTTCTTTGGTTATCATACATTTGAATGGCTTCACATTATATGTTTGATTAATGGAGGCTATGAGGTGGTGAGTTACCATCATTTTATTAATAGATGAAATCAATTAATAAATATGAGTATGACAATACTTTAAATATTTATTAATATATATATAAAAAAGGATAACTCACATGTTATATAAATTAGTGGTATTTAAAAATTAGGATTATGGTTGATGTCCTTCACGTTTTCTGTTCAGATAATTAACAAATCTCCTAGTGGGCCAAACCCAGCCAATTATTTGGAAGCTATGCTTTACACTGGATTAGGTAATGGAATGATCTTTAATTAGGGAAATTGCAGGATATTCGTAAGATTCTCAAAGGACTTTCCAACTTATTGGATTAGTTTTTGACTTGTTCATGTTAATATCCAACCTTTATTTTAGGTGCTTCCGATGGGTTTTGTGTATTGTTTTGTCTTTATATAGTACTATCTAGTTATGTACCTTAGCGGAAAATGGAGATGCTATAATGTGTATACACACACACACACACGAGTATATGATATATGTGTGTGTATATATGAACTTATAATATACAACTCGTGTGCCCTCAATTTGTGGTCAAATCTACTGAAACGTATGAAAAACCAAAAAACAAAAAACAAAACGGTTCAACTTGGGATAAATATATCACATAGTGACATCCTATATAATAGCCAGAGAAGTTGGCGAAGAATCTTTTTTTCCTTTTAGTTTTTGATTACTCCATTTATATATTCTCCTTAATTATATTACTTTATTTTCGCATGATCTTATAGTGGAATGCCAAACGAAATTAAAGAAGATTCGTTTTTAGTACAATTTCTCATTGTTAAAATAACTAGTAGTGGTAGTACCCAATCTTATGACAAGTTTTGTTTTGGTCTGCGCGCGATAGAACACTATTATCCAGTCAACCACATTAAGATTTACACATGTATAATAATCTAAATTTATATATATAAATATAATACTAATTGGAAAATTAAAAATAGTGAATTAGTACTATGATAATCAAGTGGAAATTAACTAATTAACCATATCATGACCGCCCTTACTTATCATCTTAAGGCATGTTTATCAAAACCTTAGTAGAATATAATAGAAAAGGTAATGAATTTAAAATGGGAATTAGTAACAAACATAAAAATTGAGATCAATAATTATCCCTTCTTTATGGTGCTTATTTATTTATATAAAGTGGAATGATAAGCAACTTCCTTATTTTTAGTGCTTGCTAAACTTATCAAGAGGAATTGCAGCACGTAATTATTAAAATGTTAAATCTATCAAGATGTATAAGTAGCATTATATTTCTTTGAATTCGAAACCAATAGCTAGAGATTTCTGGCTATGTATATATTTATCTGAAAAACTTATAGTTTAGGATCTATTAAAGTCTAATTATATTTTTTTAAAAGATAAAACCTATTTCTAATAATAGTAAAGTATATATGGAACTTTTACCTTTCCTTTTTCCAAGCTTTAATCGATTTCTTGGGAGGCAAAAGGAGTGTGAGAGATAATATATATCTCAAAATCTTCAAAGCATTTATCTAATTGGACGAAAATTCAGTGCTCCACTTCAGCTCACGAGCTTTGCAATTAGTAAAGTTTGATGATATATACGTACACACAACATATATAAAATTCAAGCATATATATATAGAGGGAAAGGCTAGTGTCCTTTTCTCTCTCTCTCTCTCTCTCTCTCTCTATATATATATATATATTATGTGTGTGCTTGCGTGTAACTAAAGCAACTGATCAGCTTGCCAATACTTCTTAATGTGTATGGTCCAGGCCATGTATTATACCTGTAGATCCTATATATAATAAGCTTAAATGAAAGTAAAAAGTGTTGCATGCTGTCGTATAGAGTGACGCAAACTTCAGTACTTATTTGATTAATTAAAGTCCAATATTATTTTTCTCTAAATTAAAAGAGCAACGGGTCCAAATAGTCTCAAAACTTTTTAAAAGATAGCGGTTTGATCCATATTCTTTTTTTTTTTCTTCATAAGACCTTGAACTCTTAAAATGTTAGCTACTATAATCTTTTCTGTCCAAAACCATTAAGTTTTTAATGAAATCATGAATCATATACAATGCATGTGATCTAATTTGTGAGTATTTTAATAATTTAACAATAATTAAGTTGATAAAAAAATCATAAAAAACTAATTTTCTCTCTCTCCTCCCCCCTTCTCTGCCTCAAACAACGAAGAAGAAGGTAGGGGTTATGGGGGGGGGGGGGGGAGCCCAAAACCCCGAGCGCCGCAGCAGTGGTGGGGGGGATATGAAACCCAGATCACAGTAGTCCGGGGGGGGGGGGGGGGAGTGGGGGGAAGGAGGGAGGAAGGGAGACGGCCTTTGGCTCCGGCGTCGGGGTCGGATCTGGGGGGGAGCGGGTTGGGAGAGGGAGGGAGGGGAGCTTTGAGTTTAGCTCTATCTCTCCTCTTTTTTTTTTTTTTTTAATGTTATTATATCATGAATAAGGGTATTTTCATCTTTTTAGGAGTATTTTCCTTCAAAAAACACAAACGTGCTTCCCATATGATTAATCTATGAGTTTTTTAACGAAACCAGACGAAAAGGATTGGAATGGTCAAGAAAATAGGAGTTTAGGATTATCTCAGTAAAAAAAAAAAAAAAAATAGGAACCAAACCATCACTTTTAAAAGAATTCAGGGACTATTAAGATCAATTACTCAAAATTAAAAATAAAAAGTTAAGATCTTGTTGAATCTACGGGTATATATATTTATATATGTATATGTGTGTATGTATTATAATGCATATATATTTTGCATACTTTGCAGTACACTCTAGCTCACACTATCCTTTAATGTGTTGTTATTTCAAACATGCCTTGTCTTGATTTTCTTAGCTAATTGGAGAACTTTACAGTTCAAAATTCATATGGATGAGGCTGTCGCAACATACTTTCCTAATTGATGACAAGTAGGTTCCTCAAAAGCTTTGAGGTCCTTTTTACACACACACACACACATATATATATATATATATTACGATTATATAATTATTATTATTATCATAATTTGTTAATTGTTAATTATATAAAAGTGTGATCCACAACATCCCTCTCAGCATCCATTGCTATTTTTTTAGTAGTACTACATTTGCATGCAAGTAGCTAGATAGTCTACTAAAACATAAATTTTTTGGAATGTATGAGGCGCGTCTTTCATTTGGTTAAAAAATCATGGACCTCGGTCAACATAAATACATATATATATATATATATATGTATATATGTGTAAGTATGAATGTATCACACACAATGCAACCATATATATATATATATATATGATGTGTAAGGAAAACTATTGTAGGATATTTCTTTAACGTGGATGTAGATAAGAAAATTAAATGATGTCCGGAGGAATAGAACATATCCCAACAAAATTGTAGTAAAGGAATCTATTAATATTTCTGAACCAGGTTTATTGTGATATGTATGTATGTTCACTTAAACGACATCAGCTGGTGGTACAATGCCCCAGAATTCTGCTTATCATCTGTCAATAGGGATATAGCTAGTTTTTCTTGTTACAAGTTTTGTAAACAGCCGACTTTGTAAGTAAATATGTATCTTTTTTCCCCTCTAATTTTTTCTGATTGGGTTTTAGTTAGAGGATTTTTAACAAGGCATGTTTGAAGTTTTGTGCAAGGTGCAAGTTAAGGCTTAATCCTTTGAATCCGGCTTCCGGCTTTTGTATAGCCTTTAGGCTTATGGTCTATTAGGTTTTCCTTTTCGGTTGGTTTTTCTTATGTCATTCCCCTATTACTTTTGTTAATTTTAATTTTATTTATCAACAAACCAATAGATTAAGAAAATGAAGAGGGTGCTAAAGGGGTGCCGATTTAATCGAGATGTCCATGTGCATCTATTGATTCTGTTATCCATTATTCATTATATATATATATATATACACACACACACAAAGACAATATGCCAATCGATTTTGAGAGGTTAAAAAAACACTGAGAGTTTGAAGGTATGTGGGGATTTTTTTTTTTTCCCGGGTAAATTTCATGATCATTATCATTGTGAACTACCGCAACGCGACTAAAAGAGCATGTAGAATAATATTAAGACGAACTTTCTATAAATCTTGTATGTTGCTTGTTTATTTTTATTATTGCAATTTCATTGCTCTCAATAATAAAAAATTAGACCATTTAATCCTTAACAAAATATATACTTTGAAAATGTATTGTACTACGATTTTAGTTTTGATATCTTATATTTATATAAATAAATATGTATATTTATATGATATATTAGATTGATATTGCGCGTGTGGTCCAACATTAACAATGATGCCGACTGGTCGGCCTCATCACATGCTATTTTGAAGAATAAGACATTAGTATTTGTACATATATATATATATATAATATGTTTACATATATAAATCCATGTATAGATAAAGACATACGTATGTTCTACAGTACAAATACACAAACTTTAACATATAAAACGGGCGTTTTGACCCAAGAAACACAAAAACTCAACCTCAAGTAGTACTGTAGTAGTGCTAGTACTTTTGTTGTTTCAGGTCAAAATTTCTTCAAAAATAAAAAATAAAAATGGACAACCTTAACATTAACGGTCCTGGTGCTTCAAACATCAACAGATCAGAATTAGCTGATCATCATGAAGAAGGAATCATCAAAGAGCAAGAGCGGTTGCTTCCAATTGCTAACGTGGGACGGATCATGAAGCAAATCCTGCCGCGGAACGCGAAGATCTCGAAGGAAGCGAAGGAGACGATGCAGGAGTGCGTGTCGGAGTTCATCAGCTTCGTCACCGGCGAGGCCTCGGACAAGTGCCGCAAGGAGCGGCGCAAGACGGTCAACGGCGACGACGTCTGCTGGGCCTTACAAGCCCTAGGGTTTGACGACTACGCCGGGCCTCTTAGAAGGTACTTGCACAAGTATAGGGAAATGGAAGGAGATAGGGCTAACCAAGAGAAGGCTAGAAATGGCCATGATCATGATGATCTTGATCATCATGATCATCAAGTATTCGATGGACGACGTCGTTCCAAGGACGATACCGATGTCTAGTACTGAAGGCTTGGAAGATACTAGAAGATCAGCTCCCCCCACCAACTTCATTTTTTCATAACTCGGAGATCTCTTGAGTTTTTGAAGGTAAAACTAATGTGATTGACATGAGATAGAGAGTTATTTATGCTGCAAAAGCAATCTCATAAGGGGATTATCTAAAAATACTACTACTACAAGGAGACAATTGAAATTCTACTTTAACCATGATTTAAATTACTGTTTAAGTAGTACTATATTATGTCAAAGACTCTGCTTAATGTCTCTACTTTAATTAATAATTTGGGCATTAATATTCTCTCTCTTGATTTAGCTTATTTTGCTTATAATTAATTTGTTGAAAATATATATTTCCAATACCCAAATATTAATTCACGGTTGTATGAAATTTGGGATTGATCAAATTAATTAACTAATTGATTATAGGGTCTTGATGGTCATGATCATAAGGATGTTTCTTTTTTTTTTTTTTTTTAATTATTGGATCTTTCTATTTAGAACATATTATTCAGCTGATATATAATCTAGGAATTAATTTGCTAATTAGAGCACTTAACTAGTCCTCTATATAATAATTAGGCTGTCTTTTCCATTGTTCTAAGTAGTAAAAGTGCTTTAAATGTAAGAAAAACATTTCCGTTAATTCATATTCTTCATCATTGGTAATTACTTTGGTGAGTCTCTCTCTAAATATATATCTCTAATCTGATTGTATTTACCGACACCGAACATACCGGTCAAGAGTCACTATCTAGAAAATGTTATTAAAAATACGCAACCAATGTTAGTATCTTGTGTTCGTAGATGTTGACTAGAGATTGAAGATTAGTATATGTACATATGTGTGTGTATATATTATGTTTGTATATATCCATGTGCATATAATAATATACTTGTTGGGCGGGGGTTTCATTCTTTATTTCTTACAATTGGATGATGGGGTTGGGGACCACCATTTCATTGGCTAAGATACCACACTAGAAACTAAAAACAATTCTCGGGTACATGTAATAATGTTCAATGTATCAGGTCACTTTTTTCTTCGTCAATAAAAGACAAGAATATAGCGAGGAAAAGGAGTTTAGGTGGGCTAGCTAGGTTTCTACTTTCTAGAGTTCTCCAATACTCTTTTTTTTTTTTTTTATTGTTATTTCCCCTTAATTTTTTCTTTTGAGATATATATATGAGAGAAGTACTTCCTTGCACATATATACTTAGGGTTTTAGGGTGCTTCCGAATTAGGGTTTCCAAAGTTTCTTCATAAATTTAAAGGGGGTGTTTGGTGTGTAAGTTTGAGTTGAAATTGATAAGTTTAAATAGTAATTTTTGTTGACTTTTTCAGAAAAGACAAAAAACTTTTTCAGAAAAAGATAAAAATTGAGTTGATGGGTGTAAGTTTAAACTTACACCCCAAACAAGCTCAAAGTTTTGTTCTCTATTTTAATTCAGCCTCCAAGTAAAGTCTTAGGTGTGTATATATATATATATATATATATATATACATAAACGGTAAAACAGTGACATTTTTTGGGCATAGAA
This sequence comes from Ficus hirta, assembly GCA_038430175.1. NCBI lineage: Eukaryota > Viridiplantae > Streptophyta > Magnoliopsida > Rosales > Moraceae > Ficus > Ficus hirta. Next base: position 13,163,397 of record CM076593.1, on the reverse strand, counting down.
AATATTCACAAACTCATATACTATTTATATGTCAGAGAACGTAAATTCTGCCAGAGAGCTATACCCTCACTGTAGATTGGGCATATCGATCCTTAGAATTGAGAATAGTACTCTAGCTAGGAATACTATGTATAGCTATATATATACACGTATATATGATAGATATATGTGAGATATGATATATATATATATATATATGTTTAAAGATCCTCACATATATATATATACATATGTGAGATGTATATGTTTGTATGTTTGATCTATGCAGTTAACAAACACACACATAAATGTATGTACCTATATATACGTATTTATGCATGTACATGTACATTCATGACTCGTAAATAGGTAGCAATGCTTATTGACTATGGCTATATCATTTGTTAGATCTTCATTATTAGTAGAAATTTTTTGCTGAAAGGATTATATTGTTATAGTTATAACATTTGTTTAGATAAACTTGATGTTGAGGAATCACCAAGAAATACACGTCTGGTGATGAATATCACAACTAAAAGGACAAATTAATTAGAAGATTATATATATGTGTGTGTACGTATGTGTGTGTGTGTATATATATTAGTGCTATGAGAAAATGAAATTCTACCTAATTAACTAATATATATTGTAATGAACTTGCTGTGATCTCATTATGGAATTAAGTTAACGACCAGATTTGATCTGTTAGATGATCTTGATGATAATAAGATTATAATACAAGCTGCCAAGTGTAAGATATAACCCTCTTTGCTTCAATACTTTTGATTTTGAATGTGCATATACTTAAAACTTAAGTAGAAGCTTTTTCCACTAGATTGAGCATATTGATAATGTCTTTCAACACACATGATCATTATATATTAGGTCAGCATTACAGCTTGCATATATATATATATATATATTTTACTATAAATATATATATATATATATATATGCATGTATATTATGTTTACTACATAATGACCTCCAGTTTATTAACATATTTACAGACAAACGTAGAGATCACAGTTACACAAAAGAGAGCTTTGTGGGTGTGCAGTGTGTAGGGTAGAACTGTTTATTAGTACTTGACTTGATGTTATCAGCTGTCTAGATTAATGCTTTGTTTGGTGTGATGGAAAATATGAAGGAAGTATGTTGAAGGAAAATTTAATGGAAAATAATAATATAGTTTGTTTGGTAGGAAGGAAGAAATGATGGAACGGAAAATATTGGTGGAAAAAATTTCTAGTGATCTAAGCTCACCAATTTTAATCTCTCCAACATTTGGTGGAAAATAAAAAACCATTCACTGTTGATCAAAATCATTATTTTATCCTCATTTTTAAACTAAAATAAAACAAATAAGTGAATATAATAGTGATCGTATAATTTTCTTAATTTATTTCCTTCCTTTATACTAAACAGCCTAAAGAAAAGCTAAAATCTTTTCTCTCTCTTTTTCATCTTCTTTCATTTTTCTTTCCTTAACAAACGTAGGCTAAAATTTATGTTTTCCCCTCGGTGCTAAAAACTATATACTAGAATGGTCAAGTACATGGAACATGCTTTTATATACGTGTTATGTTGTGTGTGTATATATATATAAGTCAAGAAATATTTTGTGTAGATATGTATATATACTTCGAACTATAGATGGATGAAGGATGATGCATAACAAATAACAGCATCACCGTTCTACTTCCCATCTAAATAGAAGTATTATTGAACATTAGAATTGAGCATCTCTCTCTCTCTCTCTCTCTCTCTCTCTCTCTCTCTCTCTCTCTCTCTCTCTCTCTCTCTCTCTCTCTCTCTCTCTCTCTCTCTCTCTCTCTCTCTCTCTCTTATTTTTGTATTTTTAGCCAACTCAAATTTAAGTACTTAGAAATAGTTGTACTAGACTTTCTTATAGTTGGAAAGAATGTTTGTTACATCCAAGCCCTTTTATATTCTCCAAATGTCATATTTTTAGTAAATATAAAAGGAGAGTCTAGTCTCACGTTGATTTGGAAGCGAAAAAGAACGAAGTCTGAAACCTATACAAAAACTCCAAGCCTTTAAAACAGTTCGAAGTTATTAAGCATTGATTTCCAACTCTATGAGCTCCTATAAACTTCAAACCCCTCTCCCCTTTTTACTTCCAAACAACTATGCGAATTTGAGGTTACATTTCTGCACTATATATAAAGAAAATATAATTACTTTATCAAGTTTCATATTTTGTTGTCACCTCAGGATTGATGATGATATCAATTTTATAGGAGCAAATACGTTGTCTGTTTATAGGATCTTTCCGTTTTTACAGCCTATGTCGTCTTGATGTGTTTTCTTAATTTTAGGTTCCGTTTGGGGCACCAACGGGAATTAGAGTTTTGGAAATGTTTTGATTGAAAAGTATTGAGTTTTGAAAATATGCGTTTGGTTGAAAATGAATTGTTTTGAGTTAAAAAGTATGAGAACTTAAAATGTATTCGGGAAAAAAAAATAGCAATATGAATGTTGTTTGTTCCTCTCATCATTCAATGCAATTTAAAGAAAAAAAAAAATCTTTTTTTGACTTAAAATAAGAAAATAATGAACTTCTTAAAATTTGAGTTTTTTGAAAATGAAAAAAAAAATATTTGAAAATGTGAATAGTGAAATTGATATTAAAAAAAACAAAAAATATATATAATAATTGAAAAACTCTATCTGGAGTTAATACCTCAAATACCCCAAATTGTTGTCACTATTACAATCATCTTTTTCTCTTGACCAGCAACCGTATCTTTTTGTTCCTTGGCCATTATCGTATTTTCTCACTCACTGTTGTACTCTTTCAAGTCATTTGTTCTTAATAAATTTGGTAATTATTTCTTAATAACTTATTGTCTTCCCACCCCCCCCCCCCCCCCTCTTAACAACGTTATTCCCAAAATTTATTCCTTAAAAAAAAAAAACAGTGAACGCTAAAATTTAACGTGGTTTAACAATCTGCCTACATCCGGAAGGAGAAAAAATATGCTAGTTAGAACTTATAAGAAGCAATATAATGGACTTTAGCTAAATGTATATTACCAATATACAATCAAACAAGTTATTCAAAACTATCAAATCTGCTAAAATCTAAAGATTTCCTCATTTGAAAATAAATTCAAAACTACAAATAAAAGTAACCATATACAAATGTTAACTTTCTCTATTGAAAATTTCAATCTTGGACCGTAACAGAATGAATCTGTATATGTGGCGGGGCGGGGTGCAAAAATATGCAAATTAAGACAATACTTGTCAAGAAAAAAAAAAAGAAAAAAAAAAGAAGAACTCTCGACTCCACCATTGCTGTTAGGTGGTTTGGTTTCCAATTGGGATTCATTGGTACGGAACCGTCGATTCTCGAAGGTCAAACTCTTAGGTGCTGGTAAGTTTTTCTCGTCAAATTGGACATGCCAATTAAATTCTCACTTTAATTACAGACAAATAATAATGAGAAATCTTACAAGTTTCTTGTGGTTTAGATTAATGTTGTGTTGATCAAGTCCATTGTGTGCTATAAACATTAAGATTCACGAGATGTTACATAAAATATTAATTTATATGTCTTTAGATTTATACCACAACTCATCTGTGGTTAAGATTTTGCTACGTTGACCAAATCTATTTACATACCAAAAATCTTAAGTTTCAAAATAGAGGACTGAAAATTAAAATGGAGATTTTTTGCATTCCTAAAAAATGGGAAACGTATATAGTAGATAGAAAAGAAAAGAAAAGAAAAAAAAAAAAAATATATATATATATATATATAGTAGATAGTCTATATACAGAAGTTAAAATAAATAAACAGCATATTTATAAAATTATTAAAATAATTATTAGGAAAATAAAGGGACTTTTTTTAACTTGGATGTTGGGGGATTGGAACTCTGCGGCCCCGTTTGATTTGTCGATTGGAGTTGAAATTTTAGGTTGGACTTAGTTAAGTTTTCAAAAAATAGTTAAAATATTTATTAACTTTTCAGAAAAAAAAAAAAAAAAACTGAATTGAAATTTTTGAGTTGGAGATAGAGAGCCAAACATACATTGCATCTTTTTGGTGGAGTTAGATGTGGCAATTATTGCTAGATTAAGTTGTAATCATGATAATTAAATGGTCTTGATAAATAACTATTTTAACAATTTACCTAGTAAATATTTTAACAGTTTACCCTTTAAGTATGAATGGTTAAAAATCTAATAAAAAATTAAGAGATGAAAAAAAAAACATCTATTAAATTTTATAAGGTTATTCTCACAATTTTCTCTTCCACCCTAAAATATAGCAAAATTAAAAGCCCATTACCAACTGGACCGCTTTACTTTCTAGTTCAGGCTTGATTGACGATTGGAGATGGAGTCAACGGTTTTGCTGAGAAAGCCCGTGGTGATAATAATCGTTATCCAAATATATATAATGTGCTTATAAAAATTATTTTCATGAGAAAGATTTGAAAACCTCTCACTTTCCTCTCCAGATCTTCAAAATCTTGTATATGTAATCTTATGAATAATCAACTCTTTAAATACCACTTTCAAAAAAAAAAAAAAATCTTCAAATACCAAGTTGCAATTCCTAACTAATATTTAAGTTCAAAATTATTTTAAGTCTCCTTTGATACTCAATTTAGATTATGTATACCTGTCCTTAGTAACTTTAAAAAATTGTAAGCGAAAAATTAATTGTCACGTTAGTTTCTTTTTGTTAAAGATAACTGTCACATTTTTTTTAAGATATATTAAAGTATCTAAAAATACAATTAAAGATAAAATATAAAATCAATTACTAAATATCTTTTTTTTTAATTCAAAGAGCGAGTTAAGGTAAATTACGAGCTATTTAAGAGATATCTTAGATTAAATAAATAACTTGAACAGATAAACAAGATCTACGAATCCTTATTGAGACAATATCCATCCCAAATCCTTAACCAAATGTCTTGGAAAATATCCATCCCAAATCCTTACTAAATAAAAGTTTTTTTATAGAACCTTACTAAATTAATTTGGTCTCTGTAGCCTTATCTTAATTGGGTAATATGCAAGTATGTCACAAATTTGACAAATCCTTATTTTTATGCTTATTATAATATTAAAGTTAATAATATTGTCATTTCATAATACTAAAATTATCAATTTTAATGTTAGAGTGATTAAAATTATAAGAATATACTTAAAACATGACTATTAACTTAACTTTCTCATCCTCTTAATTTTATATATTTATTCTTATAATTTCCCTATACAAATTTGCTAATCACACTTAAAACCCGAGTATTTAATCATTACGTTAGCAATCCGAACTAAATTAGTTATAATTTATTTTTAGGTAGCACGTACAAATAAAATGGCAGTAGTATTTGTAATCAACAAAAAATACAGAGATCAAATTCTTCCTCTAATACACTATTAACTGTTTTGAGGATCTACATTTATCATGATATGAAACTCTTTTTCATAGACTAATAAAAAGTACTGCCCTTTAAAAAAAAAAAAAAAAAAGTGAACCTTTGCTGCCAAAAAAAAAAAAAAAATAGAGAACGTAAATTTGAAAAGAATATACACTTGAATGCATATTTTTTTTTAGGTAATGATAAAATATTTTATAACAATAATAACAATCACTACAACAAATCAATACTAAATTTTTTTTTTGCCTAAAAACAATTAATTTTCTAAAAAAAAGGTAAAAAAAAATAACATGAAAATAAATAGAATTGGAAGGTAATTACCATTAAAAAGGGAAATAATAGAAAGGACTCGAAATCCAAAAGAGTTCACATCTGATCTCTCAACTCCAAAGACGCTTTTTTCTCCGCAGAATTTTTTTTAATTTATTTTTTGCAAAATATATATATAGTAAAAAAACCAACAAAGAAAAACCCCAAATTCTCCATTAATGCTCTGTTGGAGCTCGTCGTCTTCGTTTTCCTCCTCATCGGCCTCTTTCCATCATCGGTAGGGTTTACTTCGCTCCGTCCTTTTTCTGCAATTCGCCTCCTCTTTCCTTCGCAATCAGGTTTTTTTTTCGCCTTGTTTCATTTGATTTCATTTTTCTCTGATTTGTTTAATCGTTATCTGCGTTTGTAATTCTCGATCCTTCGCCCGATTATTCGTGGGTTTTCTTCATTTTCCAGTTTTCGAGCCTGAATTTGTGCTGTCTAAAGTTTCGTGCTTTGTTTTTGGATTCTGATTTTCGTGGGGTTTTGGGATCTTGAGCGATTTTTGGTTGCCTAGGATGAAATTTTTGATCTTTGAGATTCTTCCTGTCGCGTTTTTGAGATTTCCGCCTCATTTTCTCGGTTGCCAAACAGAGTTTAGGGTTTCCAATAGTTTGGCTTTAAGTTATAGTGATAAACAAATTTGAGTGATTGTTTGGGAATAGATGTTTTCTCATTATGCAGATGCGGATTTGACTCTGGGATTGTGATAATTGTTGATTGGAAAGTGGCAAAATGACGATGAATGAGCGAAAGACGATTGACCTGGAACAAGGATGGGAGTTTATGCAGAAGGGAATCACCAAGCTGAAGAACATTCTAGAAGGACTGCCGGAGCCGCAGTTCAGCTCCGAGGACTACATGATGCTCTACACGTATTCATTTTGTTTTATATGCTTTTTTAGTTCTTAATTACAATCCCGTTTGTTTGTTCCTTTAAAGGTAAATTTTTTGGAGGTAATTGTTTGTTGTTCTTAATGTCATGTGCAGAACGATCTATAATATGTGTACGCAGAAGCCCCCGCACGACTATTCCCAGCAGCTGTATGACAAATACCGTGAATCGTTTGAAGAGTACATTACTTCAACAGTGAGGAACATTTTATATATTTGCTTCCGTTATGTGCATTTTCGTTCGTTTTACGAGGATCAACTATGATTAGTTGTGGTACAACGGAATGGATAAAAGGGAGAACGTTCAAAGAAATTATCTAAAACTGTGATAAATTGTTAATAACCTGGTAACTTGTCTCAAAGTAGAGAACTTGGGATTTAAATGGACAGTTGGAAAATTGGAGAACAGACTCCTTTTAGCTACTCTTGTCTTACTGTAAATTTGAAGAATTTGTTCTTTAACTCAGGTTCTGCCCTCACTAAGAGAAAAGCACGATGAGTTTATGTTGAGAGAGCTTGTTAAAAGATGGGCAAACCACAAGATCATGGTTAGGTGGCTCTCTCGTTTCTTCTATTACCTAGATCGCTACTTTATTGCTCGGAGGTCACTTCCGCCCCTTAATGAGGTTGGCCTCACTTGCTTCCGTGATCTGGTAAGTAATGACTCATCTCTAATTCCTGAACATAATAATTCTGTCCTTCATCATGTTATTTTTCAATTTCATTCAATAGCTCAATGTTAAACCAAGTCCCTATCTTCTAGATTGCATCTACTTTTTGCATGGGAATTTCTTTTCCCCAGACTTAAAAATGTAAAAGCTTTGGTGACTTTGTTGTGTCCTCCACTTCTTTGCAATTTATATCAGACTGCATTATCAGTCATGGGCACTTCTATTCTTAATTTCAGGTCTACCAGGAGTTGAATGCAAAAGTCAGGGATGCTGTGATTTCTCTGGTATGTCTACATTTTGCCTAAATTGGGGTATTTAGTTGGCTTTTGGAAAATGAGGCTTAATAAAATACTTTTTGATCAGATTGATCAAGAACGTGAAGGAGAACAGATAGACCGAGCTTTGCTTAAGAATGTTTTAGATATATTTGTGGAGATCGGAATGGGGCAAATGGATCAGTATGAGAATGACTTCGAAGCAGCCATGCTTAAAGACACTGCAGCCTATTATTCGCGAAAGGCTTCAAATTGGATCCTGGAAGATTCTTGTCCAGATTATATGCTGAAAGTAAGCTTCTTTTGCTTGTACTATATCTGGTAAAAGTGCAATATTTTCATATGCCAAATAATTTCTGAAAAATTGAAATTCCAGGCAGAGGAATGTTTAAGAAGGGAGAAAGAGAGGGTTTCGCATTACTTACACTCTAGTAGTGAACCAAAGCTGTTGGAGGTTTGTAATGCATTCCATGATGTAATTCTTTTTGGGTGAAGTTAGTTCCATGGTCGGAGGATGTTTGATGATCTGACACTTTTTCGTTGTTGTGAGCTTTTTGTAGAAAGTTCAAAATGAGCTGTTGTCTGTATATGCGACACAACTGCTTGAGAAAGAGCACTCGGGATGCCATGCATTGCTTAGAGATGATAAGGTTACTCACTGTTTAACATTTTAAATAAATGTAACTTAGGTTGGGGAATTGAAATCGTCTAATCATTAGCGATTCTAAAACGCCCCCTCTTTTTTATTTTGGCTGTTTAAGGTGGAGGATTTGTCTAGAATGTTCAGGCTCTTTTCAAAGATAACCAAGGGATTGGATCCTGTTTCAAGTATATTTAAACAGGTTTGCACTTCACTTATGACCTTTTTACTCTGTTTTTCTCGAGTTAAAAAGGGCTTGAGGTAAAACATATATTTTTTTTCCTTCTTCAATCTTTGATTTATTGTAAAATTATGATATTGCTTATCCCCGCTGCAGCATGTTACTGCTGAAGGGATGACGCTAGTCAAACAGGCTGAAGATGCAGCAAGCAATAAGAAGGTCGCTGCCTGCCTTGATTCTGTTTACTTTAACTAATAATATATGCAATATAGTATCTCCTACACTAAAAAGAAAAATGCATTACAGTATCCAACAGTATATATTTTCTACTAATGTATCATCTTCAAAATATCAAGTCATGATTGTCACTTGTCAAAACTGCTGAAATCTTGATCTTGTGTATTTAGCAGTGAAAATATGACACAGTTGTTTCATCATCTTTTTTTTTTTTTTCATCATGTTAATGAACACCTTTTGCTTTTGTTTGTGGTGTCTTATCTATGGTTGCATCCCTTTCGAGCTTGGCTTATTTTGTGTTGATTTGTTGTTAATGCCATGGTCACAAACAATTAATCATGCTGAATGCTGAATATTTTTTGCACAGGCGGAGAAAAAAGATGTGGTTGGTTTGCAAGAGCAGGTAACTTTATTAGAATTTGTATTTCTAGATTTTGACTGGATAGCTTGTTTTAAGCACACTCTAATGTGGCTTTTGATTTTCAGGTTTTTGTCAGAAAGGTAATCGAGCTGCACGACAAGTATCTGGCATATGTGAATGACTGCTTTCAAAACCATTCACTTTTTCACAAGGTATATGAAAGTGGCTAGAAGAATGCACTCATAAACTGCTGACTCCTGTAAAATATCTCATCTTTTGGTTTTAACAAAATAAAATTTTTGTTTTCCTTCAGGCCCTTAAGGAGGCTTTTGAGGTCTTCTGCAACAAGGGTGTTGCTGGAAGCACAAGTGCAGAACTGCTTGCCACTTTCTGTGATAACATTCTTAAGAAAGGTGGAAGTGAGAAACTGAGTGATGAAGCCATTGAGGAAACTCTCGAAAAGGTTTGCACCTTGCAGAATCGTTGATTTGTTATTCTTATATTTGACTTGTATATACGTATGAATTTAGTTTTTGACTTTTAAAAAATTGGCAGGTGGTAAAGTTGCTTGCTTATATTAGCGACAAGGATCTCTTTGCAGAGTTCTATAGGTAATGGTTGTTGTCCTTTTCTTTCTTTCTTTCTTGGGAAAGTTTACAATTATTTGATATTTTCACCTGAAAGTAGAAGATATTTTCATGGCTGACAGGAAAAAGCTTGCTCGGCGCCTTCTTTTTGACAAGAGTGCAAATGATGACCATGAGAGATGTATATTGACAAAACTGAAACAGCAATGTGGTGGACAGTTTACTTCAAAGATGGAGGGAATGGTCAGTTGCTTTATACGTTCCTTACTAGATAGTACTGTTTATGAATAGCTTACAATACGTATCTGAAAAACACTACTTTTCTCTCCTAGGTAACGGACTTGACTTTAGCAAAGGAAAACCAAACCAGTTTTGAGGAATATCTAAGTACTAATCCTCATGCAAATCCGGGGATTGATTTGACGGTTACTGTATTGACCACTGGCTTCTGGCCAAGTTACAAGTCTTTTGACCTCAACCTTCCAGCTGAGATGGTTTACTTCAACTTCTCTTATTTCCTTGTTATCTCTTTCTTGCCCTTGTAAGCTATTTCTTGGAGGGTTTCTTAGCTCTCTTTCTTCTTTTTTTTTAGGTTAAATGTGTCGAAGTTTTCAAGGAATTCTACCAGACAAAAACAAAGCACAGAAAACTCACTTGGATATATTCCCTTGGAATTTGTAATATCAGTGGGAAATTTGAACCAAAAACCATGGAGCTCATTGTGACAACGTATCAGGTAAGGGCAAAATTTTCAGTCTTGACATGCTTCCTCATTTGGCTGTTTCTTAGAGTCTTTGACAGAGGTTTCGTTATTGTAAGATGGGTTTGTTTTATTTTTCTTCTAGGCCTCTGCCTTGTTGCTATTCAATTCCTCAGATAGATTGAGTTACTCAGAAATCATGACTCAGTTAAACTTGAGTGATGATGATGTTGTTAGACTGCTCCATTCCTTGTCGTGCGCCAAATACAAAATCCTCAACAAGGAACCGAGTACGAAAACTATCTCTCCTACGGATTACTTCGAGTTCAACGCAAAGTTTACCGACAAAATGAGGAGGATCAAGGTGGGTTGATATTATATTTTTTCTCGTCTCTTCTCTCCTCTCCTATCTCTCTCTCTCTTAACATTTTTTTAACATGCAGATCCCTCTCCCTCCTGTGGATGAGAAAAAGAAAGTAATCGAGGATGTTGACAAGGACAGACGATATGCGATTGATGCCTCAATTGTGCGCATCATGAAGAGCCGTAAAGTTTTGGGTCATCAGCAATTAGTCATGGAGTGTGTTGAGCAGTTGGGTCGCATGTTCAAGGTTTGTATAGTTCATCAACTAGTTGTGCAGATCTGTTTGTTTTCCTTGTGTTCTAATCCTGTGGCTTTGGTTCAATTTTCATTCGCAGCCGGACTTCAAGGCAATTAAGAAGCGGATTGAAGATCTGATCACCCGAGACTATCTTGAAAGAGACAAGGATAACCCGAACATGTTCAGGTACCTGGCATGATGTGGTGCTGATGATTCCCATTCGCCAGATGAACTGACAACCATTGCTTCCCGAATTAGCACCAAACCAGGGTCATTTCATGTGGAAGCGGGACTCATCTTTATACTCCGGCGTGTGAGTGCCCCTTTTGTGATTCCTTAGAAGCAGGTGCAGAGAATGCTTGTACATTTTGCCTTTGGAGCCTGGTATGGGCAAGAATTTATAGGTTGTGCACTCATGGCGGAGAAAATTGTAATCGACTCTGTGATGAGGTCCGGTGATTCAGTGGGACCCTCATGTATCATGACTCAAATCTCTACTTGCTTTGTTGTTTATTTGTTTATTTTGTCCCACTGAAAGGGAAATGTGGTAATATTATTAACTCCACAGTGGTGACTTAAAAAATCTATCATCAGGTATTGGAATGGTTTGTATTTGAATGCCAACCCTGTTTATGCATTTTGTCTGGCCGCATGTTTTCATGGCAACTTTCTCCAGTTTCTTTGCTTTATGTTATGACAAGGATAAACGAGCCACTTGTAGATGCTCATGTAATTATTATGGATAAACTTTTTTATTTTCTTTCGGAAGTTGGAAAGCTTGAAGTGCGAGTTACTTGAGTCCTGAAATTAATCCATCGTCATAATAGATCAACCACAAGGACCTTCAGGAGGAAAAATCATATAGATTTATAAGTGGATTTTATGAAGTTACAATTTCTAGTAAATTGCTGGCTAGCAGAGAACTCATGGATATTTATATGTAAAACAAGGTCCTCGCTTTCCACCAATATGGGACTCACCAAGTAGCTTTTTTGGAATCATCATATTTGATTTATTATAAATATGTTTTTTATTTTTATTTTATTTTTTATTTTTATTGGGAGGGTGGGATTTGAACTTTAAAATGGGATTTCTTCAAAAGTGCTATTATTAATTTTAAATAATTATTGAAATCATTTCAAAACTTGAGGTAACTCTCCTTGACCATCTTAGGTTTTGAGTCTGTTACGTAAACTTTCCCTTTTTATATCAAAACAAAATATTTTCCAATAATATCTCTCGTTTGAAGTTGGTTTCTTTTTTTGATTCAAAAGAAGGGTTTTGGTTGGTTCTTTTGTTATAGTTAGTCTCCTTTTTATATATACTAGTTCAAAAGTATGTGTGATGTTGGACATATTTAAAAAAATTTATCTAAATAAAAAAATATATATGTAAAAAAAAAGACAAAAAATCAACAAAGTACTGAAAAAAGAAAAGAAGAAGAGGCATGAAAAAAAGATAAAAAAGATAAAAGGATTAAAATATTTAATATAGACCAACATGTAAAAAAGAACTAAAATTTTAAAAAATGAAATTAAAAAATTGGGGCAAAAGATAAAAAAAAAAAAAAGAAAACTGATTTTGAGTTTTCTTTGAGAAAATTTATTTAAATATGAGAAAATATATAAGTAAAAAAAAATAGAAAAAAAAATCAACAAAGTACCTGAAAATTAAAAAAAGGAGACATGAAAAAAAGACCAAAAAGATAGAAGATAGAAGGACTAAAATATTAAAATAGATCAATACATTAAAAAGGACTAAAATAAAAAAAAATGGGACGGAAAAAAAAAAAAAACTGAAGGACAAAACAAGAAAGACAAAAGTTTTTTCAGTGCACAGTAATAAAAAATAAATAAAGTGGAGGAGAACCCAATAAAAAATTATAAAAAGATCATTAAAAAAAAAAAAGGACCAAAACGTTTTGGTCGGAGGCTTCATGAACAATATGCATTTTTGCCTCTTCTAAAAATAGTATAGATTAAATGGAACGTGCGCACTCACTGTACGTGATAGACAAATAAAACAAATTAATAGAAAAAATATAAAAAAAAAAAATTTAAAAAGAACTAAAATGATAAAAGGACTAAAATATTATTAAAAAAAAGGCCCAACATAAAAAAGTGACTAAAATGAAAATATAATTAAATTTTAGGGTGAAGAAGGAAAAAGAAAGAAATGAAGGACTAAAAAAAGATAAACTTATTTAAAAGGGACTAAAATGAAAAAAAAAGAAATTTTGGGGTAAAAAAAAAGAAATGAAGGACTAAAAAAAAACAAACTGATTTCGTCTAAAACGGATCACAGTAAATGTTTTCTCCCTTCTAATATATTGTATAGATAAATGTTTTTGGCAGTTCAAAGATAAAACACTTATTAAAAAGTTCATAACGACTAAAACACCAAAAAAAAAAAAAAAAAAAATTTCTTTTGAAGTAAGCTACTTCAATCCGTAAATGGGATTTGAAGGGAAATCTTGTCAATTATTTAAAAAAAAAAAATGCTAGGGACATCAACTCTAATCTCAATTTTTAAATATCAACTTATGTGGTATATGAGTTGTCGTTTTTTATTGATAATTGTTTAAAATATTATCATATCAATTAACTGCATCTATCAATGAAAATATGATACGTGAATTGATACTCAAAAAGTTAGAATTATAATTGATGTCCACAGCACTACTCTTTGAAAAAACAAATGAAAGGTTTGAGAATTTCAAAGTTTTCTTTTTAATTAGTGTACAAATTATCATAGTAAATATGCAAGTCAATTATTATTATTATTATTTTTTTTTATGGTTGCTGGTATAATTTAAACATGTAGGGTTTCCACCTCTAAGTTAAAAAAAAATATATATTTATTTTTGGTAGTAAATACGTCATCTTCCAACTCTACAATCTAAATATAGTTGAAAAACTTTTCTAATATAAGATGGGGTATTTTTGGCTTTTAAAAAATATTTAACGTTAAATTTAGATTTTTCATCATGATCGGTTGTCTTTATAATTTTTTTATTAAAAAAATTAGGGGTATTTACTTTATTTATCCATTTTCAAAACAAAAATAAAAAATAAAAACAAATTAATCATCATTTTCTTTTCTTCCCTTCTGATACATGTGTTACGATAAACTAGCGAAGACTTTGATATATTTATATCTTGTTTATGTGTGTATATATATATAATATACAAAATATAAATATATCAACGTCTTGGCTAGTTTATTATATATATATATATATATATATATGTATATTTATGTTAGGCTGGTCATCCAAAACTTTCATGGTAGATCAGTTTGTATGTTTTGTATATCGCAATGCAAGGTCATGTTCATTTTGACACGCATCAAACTAGTGTTCTTATAAACAACGGATAAACATGAAAGTAGCTTTCGGCAAAGATTTGCAATTGTTGGTCATACAGCTGAAAGTTGAGAGCTTTGTTAACCATTTTGACACGCATCAGACTTAAAGAGTTCAACTAGACAAGAACACAAACCTAACTTACACCTTTTCCAAACTCTGATGTTTTTGAAGCCGAAAGCGCTTCTCGACTCCTTGTGGAGCCCACTCCGCATAAGAATAGATATGGGGCCCATATTTCTGTGGACCTCACCATAAGAGAGATGTAGAGTTGACTTTATACGAAACCAAATAGTTATACTATTTTGAAACTGATAAAAATATCAAATAATATCGACATTATTTGTCTAAATGTTTCTGGTTAAAGTCAGCTTGACATGTGTGGACTTGCAAAATTGGGGCTGAATATTCAAAGAAATTTGGGGTAATATTTATGGCATGATATTAAATGAAAGTGCATGATGAACAACATGTCTAATTGCAGTATGGTTGAGAAAGGAAGTGAAGGAAGCAAGATTAACGGCTCTCTTTCTCTTTGCATAAGCATTACCAGCCAGCAAAGAAAAGACCAGCAATTGCTTCAACTGACCCCAATTATTGTCCCTCTACTACACACACCTCTCTCTCTCTCTCTCTCTCTCTCTCTCTCTTCTAATGGTGGCATTACTTTTGAATTTCTAATTATTAAATTACTCACGTTTGGCCTTGGCAACTTATAAAGTTCGTTAGTCTTGGATTCTGGGACCCATTTGCTTATATCACCTTCCTCAAAATTCCCAAGCAAAAGCCAAAGACAAAAACAAGTGAGAATTCTTTGGTACGGACACGAAAAAGTAGCCTACTAGTCAGATACTATTTTAAACTGTCAGATCTGTATATTTTCTTGTTTTGATATGATTTTGATCAGATCTAATATTGAGAAACGTAGTAGCCTACTGTAGAAAGCTCGGAAAAAACAAAATCAAAGAAACAAAAAACAAAAGGGTTTCTTCAGAGGGATGAGTTGGGAAGGAATTGGGTGAGGTTCCAATAATTCTGATGGTCATGACAAGTAAGTTAACAACAGCTGACACTTGCGTGAGCACTCTACTTTTTTTGATTTTTGGTTTAGTGGATACTTAAATGTCAAGTAAGTCATGAATGAGTCAACAAAAGTAAACTTTGCTCTTTTTCACATGTAGATCTTTTTTTTTTTTTTTTTAATTTTGTTTTTATTGCTTTTATTTTTGTGGGCTTTCAGAGAAAAATCTAATCTTGAGAAGTCAATAATAGCAGAATCAAGCTTCCAGCTTTGTATGTATATTGTTGTAATTATGGGACTAGGGACTATTATGTAATAACATTGCCAAAATCCCACGTTCTAGTTTTGATTATGTCATCTTGTTAATGTTATTATAGTACTGATCCTTGAACAATAATTACAGCTTATAAAAAAATAAAAAATAAAAAAAATCAATGGTAGAAAGTGAAAACTGATTCTTCCTTTGCTGATGGTTTTTGTGGAAGTAAAGGTAAATTTTTTTTTTTTTTTGTAATGTAATGCTAAATGGCGTGATGCATTCTTTTTTTGCTTCTTTATTTCCACTAAATTGATTGCATCATCATTCATTTTAATTATTTTTTATATTATTTCATCAAATTGCAGAGAGGCCATGCGTCACGATTCAGCATTATGTTTCTCCTCTCCACATTTCATGAAGCCAATTGCACCATTTACTTACTTTACTAAGAAAAATCTTATAGTAGGACTTGTTGTTTTAGTCATTAGATCAACTTTTCAACGGATTAACTTATAACCGGAAGCAGTTCTACATATAGCGTAACACTCACGGATTAAACCGTTCAAAAGTTAATCTAACGGCTAAAACAACAATACTTAAATTTTGCTGTATAGTGTTTATTTATTTATTTATTTGGTAGCGAACTTTGTGGAGTAATAGCTCAGATCTCATGTCATCAAATATTAGCACTCAAAAACGTCACTACAGCTTAGAATCAGCAAATACCAATCAGTCACTAGTTTGCTTTACTAAGTGCTTCCCTTGAATCCAATAATATGAACAAGCTAAAAGAGAAGAGAGAATACGTGGCAGGGTATGGAAAAATAATATCCTATCAGTAGGATACATTTTTTAACCTGACAGTATGACAAATCATGTCCGAATCATTCATATTAAGGAAAAGTTAGATAATTAAACCGAACTTAAACGTTAAAAACAAGGCCTTACAAGTAGGGTATTCACGAAAGAATTCTTCGAAAAAATGTACACATGATGCAGTTGGGGCCTCTCCTCTCTCCCACCACTAAGAAAAAGAGCATTCCTTTTCCCTTAAACAATAGAGAATCTATGATTTTTGTGTCCATTTTCAAAGTTTTGATCTATTCAGAAACATGTGGTCGTGATGGTGGCGGCGGTGGTGGCAGTGGCGGTGGTGGCGGGCAGTGCTATATTAATTCTGCACAAGATTGTATCGAATTCTTCTTTCCATATTAGGAATCTAAGAGATGTGAAACAGTGAAAAGAGACAAGCTTCTTGTGTTTTGATTCTTGTTTTATGATGCATACAATTGCTAATTCATCTAAAGTTTGAGGCAAACAAACAGAATTTTACAAGAAGAGAGCCTTAAAGTTATAAGAACAAGACCCCCACAAGCCTCATATTGATTAGTTGCATATTACAATATAGTTACATCCAAACATTACTGTCCAATACAAAATAATTTAAGCTGTAACTTTGACATAAGCAAACCCCTACTTAAAAGTCTAAAACATTCTGCTTTTTTTCTTTTTTTCCTTTTTCATATATATATATATATATATATATATATATATGATGCAAATGAGGTGAGTCTCAACATGTGGTGAGACTAAGTGGGGCTTAGTTATAGTTGCTGGTTTGGATCTTGGCAAACTCCAGTGTCTTCTTGCCTTGCAACTTGTTTGTCACATAGTGTTTACTGTACTCTCCATGATTGTATCTTCTATACTTGCAGGGGTTGTTTTCATCCACCAGTTCGGGGATAGGGCCGAGCTCTATTTCATAGCTCGGAGCGTAGAAAGTGACAATCGAAAGCCGGTCCTTCTGCTTGTGAGTCACTGCTCTGTGTTCCACACTCTTGTACTTGCCATTGCTAAGAACCTGCATATTAAGAGCGAACCACTATAAATCTTGTGTGTACTTTCTAGTCTTTCTTTTAACATAGTTTCGATAAAGGAAGCGACGAAACCAAAGATGTAGATGTCTTACTTCTAAGGTGTCCCCAATGTTTATAACAAGCGCATTTGGGAGGGGCTGAACTGACACCCATTTGTCGTCTTTGAGGATTTGAAGTCCAATTGAGCTTCCTCTCCTTTCTTGCAGGACTGTGAGAGCACTTCCATCGGAATGTGGGCTTAGACCCAAAACAAGGTCAGGTCTCGAACACGGCGGGTAGTAGTTCATCCTTATAGCTTGCACAGCCTCACCAAACATCTCGTTAAGGACATCGCCTTTCAAGCCAAGAGTCATGGCTAGGTATTTCAACAGACTTTGGCATAATTTCCTTACTTCTCTTGAATATGCCTCCACAGTTTCACTGAAAAATGAAGAAAATAAGCAAAATTCGGCTTCTTAGAAAAAAAAAAAAAAAAAAAAAAAAAAAAAAAAAAAAGCCAGAACACTTGACTTGCAAGCAAAGCATCAGTAATTACCCGAAC
This sequence comes from Ficus hirta, assembly GCA_038430175.1. NCBI lineage: Eukaryota > Viridiplantae > Streptophyta > Magnoliopsida > Rosales > Moraceae > Ficus > Ficus hirta. Next base: position 13,145,470 of record CM076593.1, on the reverse strand, counting down.
TTTGCAGGCTTTGTTGGCCAGAGTTTCGGGTTCCTTATAACCTGTGGCTCAACCCCAAGAGCAAACATGTTGCACCAATCTAGCTTCTGGTCCTCTGAGAACACAAAGGCCTGCCCATATCCCTGAACCGTCCCGGGAGCCATCGGATACTTCTGCTTCTCCACCAACGGTAGCATGAAAAACTCCTTGGTCACCTTCTCTATTTTCTCCAGCAAGCTCAGGTCAATTCCGTGATTTATAACCTGAAATTGGTCCCAAAAAAAAAAAAAAAAAAAAAAAAAAAAGAGAGAGAGAGAGAATAGTTTCCATATCATAATAACCATGTTTCTTTTGAGACAAGTAACATGAACAAATATGAGATTTTCAACCTGAAAAAATCCCCACTCCTCGCAGGCGGTCGAAAGCTGCACAAGCTCGCTGAGAACTTGGTCGAAGTCTCCTTTCGAAAGCTTGGAGAAATCAATTATGGGAATGCCACTAGATGATGATGAACAAGTGGCTAGAGTTGGCCTCTCAGTTATGTCCCTCACAAATCTTTCAGGGATTTTGGATTTCGCTTTTCTCAGTTCCTGGACATCATCTATGTGCCCAACTTTGAGGGGGGAAACGGCGACTGGGGCCATTGGAAACAACAGAATATGGAGGAAAATGTTGGTATGTAAGGCTTTGGAAGTGTTATTTTGGTAGCTCTTAGCCTTGGGAAAGTATGTATTTATAGAGGCAAAAAAGCAGACATGAGGCCACTTGGTACTGTATTGAAGTTCTTTTTCTTCCCATCCCTTTTCTGAGTATGTTTTCCTTCCTCCATTCCTTTTCAATTATGTTGCTGTTTTGGTCTTTAGGGCCCCACATCATGAACTTTAAGAATTGATGCACAAGTGAAGCCTAGTTGATCAAAAATCAAAAATTTAAAATTAAAAAAAAAAATTTGTAGCAACTTTATTGGGTTCTTAGCATGACACACATTGCATGATTTTCCTCTCTCTCTGTCCCATTGTCTTTCTCTCTCTCATGTAGTTTAAATCATTTCAAGAAAAAAAAAAATTAAATGTTTTAGAGGTGTGTGAATTGTGATATCTTCATCTATGTGGAATAATGGCGTTAAGAAATGGAATTTTTTCATTGGGTTCTTAGTATGACACCGTGTTTTTCGTCTTTCTCATATACACACACTACACATAATTGATTCGAGCCATTTCTTTTTGGAGAATTCTACCTTAGGCCCCCTTGTGAGGTATCAATAAATACCGTCAGATTTGTATATGATTTTGTCATTTTACATATATATTTATTTTATTTAATATGATTTTGATCGGATTTAATGTTAAAAAAACATGTAATTTTTTTTATTCAATCATTGTAATGTTCTTTTTCTTTTTCTTTTTCTTTTTCTTTTTCTTTAATTTTATTTTTTGGGTTTGTGACTTGTGAGATCATAATCCATTAGGAATGATGATGCAAAGGAGTGGGGATTTTTTTTTCTTTTTCTTTTTTTAATTATTTTTGGGCTCAAAGGGTAGATGGAATGGGAATCTAACAAATAATGGTACTTGGTACATTTCAATTGTCTTTTGTGGGAAAACTTATTAGAGTGAGTGGGTAACTGGTAGGGGCCATTCCCAATTACAAACATAGATGTCTGCACTTCCACAGACCATTTCTAGTGTTGTTCATCATCATGCTTCTCTCCACAGGCGCCCCCCCCCCCCCCCCCCCTTCCTCTTCTCCTCCCAAGTTGCCTTTATTTACTTAACTAATTTAGGTTCTTGAACACACCTTTAATTAGCATGTTCTTCATGCAAAAAAAAAAAAAAAAAAAAAAGGTGTGTCTATACCATCTGTCAAATAGTACCTTGATTGATGGCGACCAGCGAAATATTATATAACTCGGTCCGCTTGGTGGTAAAGACATGTTTGATAAAACATGGTTATAGATTCAGTTTAGTCGGTAATAATAACATCAGAGAGTAAGTTTAGTTAAAAACAATTTTGAGTGCCTTGTGGAAGGAACTTGAGCAAAAGATGGTTCTTATTTATGTATTGGTGTCAAAAGATTTCGTCCAAGCTCTAGAACTTCTTAGGGAAGAGAGTAAACTCATGCTCAATTGACTACATCTTTGGAAAATCAACGGAGTATGAATGCTAGTAACTTTGTTTTAAAATATCAAAATATTTCACGGACATTTGAAGAATATATCATTAATTTATCTATGAAACTTTGACATAAAGTGTATCATTCTTTCAAAAAAAAAAATCAGTATTTTTGAACTATTTCAAAATCGATACTAATTTCTATAATTCTTAATTGTTAATTTTATATCGATAGTATTCTCACTCTCCCATCTCAGTGGTCATTGGGTGAGTCCGCTAGTCATACCGATGGGATAACAAGTATCTTGATCCTATGTTTTTAATAGCTAGTAAACCTGAAACTTCAAAAGCTGATAATACATAATTTTTCTTGCCAAAAACTTGCCATTATATACACTTCGGCTCGAATTTAAGACCTGATAAAAACAAAGATTTTATATAGGACATCCTGATCATCATGTCGCCATCACATAATTCATCTTATTTTTTCTTAAAGGAAAAATCTTCTATAAAAACATAAAAAAGTTTATAAATTATGGAGTAATTGGCCTAAATGATCCCTGAATTCTTTCGAAGGTGACGATTTGATCCATGTTTTTTCAGTTTTGGCCAAGAAGACCCTAACTCTCTAAAGGTTGGCAATTTTAGTCCTTTCCATTAAGTTTCTAAAGGAATCTTGCGTAAATGATCATTTTTGTATAAAAAGACCAAAATACCCTTCAATTTTCTCTTTCCCCTATACTCTCCTAAAAATCCATGTTCCTCTCTCTCTCTCTCTGCCTTTGGCAACAACCTCCATCTCCAGCGACGCCAACCCCCCCTCTCTCTTCCCCGTTGCCTAGATCACCCCCAACCCCACAACCACCCCCAGCCGCGAGACGAACTCCGGCTCCTTTCGATCTGGGTTTGCCACCCCCCACCCCAAACAACCAACTCCAGCACCCCCCTGCCATTGAAACTGAGGCTCCACCCCCCTTCCCCCTCCCCCCCCCCCCCCCTCGTGTTTTCTATTTGGGTTCCCCCCCTCCACAACGACCAACTCCGTCCCCCCGCCGTTGAAACCAAGGCTCCACCCCCCCCCCCCAACAACGACTAACTTCGCAGCCCCCTCCCCCGTCGTCGAAACCGAGGCCCAACACCCCCGCATTTTTGATCTGGGTTCGCCCCCCACGAAGACCAACTCCGCCCCCCCCCCCCCCACCCCAGCCCTGCCGTCGAAATCGAGGCCCCACCCCTCCCTTCTATTTGCAATTTAGGTCCCCCCCCCTCCATACCGTTGTTTTCTATCTGAGTTTGCCCCTTCCCCCCAGCGATTTGGGTTTGCTGCTTTAGATCGGAGGGGAAGAAATAGAGAGATAGGGAGGGAGAGAGAAGAAATTAGGGTTTCTTTTATGAGTTTTTTTTTTTAATTTTTGTTAAATTAAATTTACTATTAAATTATTAAAATATCCTCTCAAACGTTAGAAATTAAATGAAATTGGATGAAAATGACTAAGATTGCCAACATTTAGAGAGTTTAAGATCATCTTAGTTAAAATTAAAAAAACAAAGATTAAATCGTCATCACGTAAAAAGTTCATGAACCATTTAAGGCTAATTACTCTAAATTATATTAATGTCCTATAAATAGGTACTACAAATAGTAGAATGGTAGCTGTGGGTTTTTTTTTTTTTTCCCCCCTTTGGGTGCTGAAATTAGGACCCCAAAAAAAACAAAAAAGTACGAATGTGGCCTCATAAATGACTGAAAATAGACAAGTCGGCATGATTATTATAAAGACCTCAAACGAAAAACGACAACCAGATGAGGAAGCCGTTGAACAGAGTCTTCGGCCTCACCACCCACTTCCTTTCCCGCCAAAAAAAAAAACATGTCGTTTTTCGACACCAACGCCCATCTCGTCCGATACCTCCGAAACTGCAATGACTTCGTCGTCGCAGCTTCACTCCATTCCAACGCTCTCAAGTCCGGTTCTCTAACTCACACTTTCACCTCCAACCATCTGCTCAACTGCTATGTCAGATTGCGGCGAATCGACCTTGCACGCCACCTGTTCGACGAAATGTCTGAACGGAATGTTGTCTCTTGGACCTCGCTCATTGCCGGGTACGTCGACTCGGGTCATCCCAGATTCGCCCTCCGGCTGTTTGGGAAGATGCCCGGGTGCTCAGTGGCACCAAATGACTTCACTTTTTCGACCGCTATCAAGGCGTGTTCGATGCTTTCCGACCTGAGAAGCGGCAGGGGGATTCATGCCCACGTCGAGGTTTTGGGCCTTCAGACTAACCTTGTGGTGTGCTCCGCGCTTGTTGACATGTATGGCAAGTGCAACGATGTTGACGGTGCTAGGCGGATTTTCGACTCGATGGGGTCTAGAAATGTTGTTTCTTGGACTGCGATGATCACTGCATATGGCCAGAATGCGCAAGGCCACGAAGCATTATTACTTTTTCAAGAATTCAATTCCTTGGCGCTTGATCGTCCAAACCATTTCATGTTGTCCAGTGTTCTCAATGCTTGTGCAAGCTTGGGAAGGTTCGCTTCCGGGAAAGTCACACACGGTGCGGTGATTCGTGGTGGCCATGATGTAAATGAAGTGGTTGCCAACACACTGATTGATATGTACGCAAAATGCGGGTGTCTTGATTATTCATACAAGATATTCAGGCGAATTCCATACGCCTCTGCGGTTCCATACACTTCGATGATCTTTGGCATGGCCAAGTATGGCCTCGGAAAATTGGCCGTCAAACTGTTTGCTGAAATGCTTGAAAGAAGATTAAAACCCAATGAAGTCACCTATCTTGCGGTCTTGCATGCTTGTAGCCATTCTGGACTGGTTGATGAAGGCCTCAAACACTTGAAATTCATGTATGCCAAACATGGGATATTGCCCAACACAAAGCACTGCACATGTGTTGTTGACATGCTGGGACGAGCTGGGCGGCTTGACGAGGCCTACCAGATGGCAAAATCTATCCAGGCAGAAGGCGATGCTAGGGCTCTGTTGTGGAACACGCTTCTTTCCGCCAGTAGGCTTGTTGGAAGGGTAGATATTGGACTTAAAGCCTACAAAAAGCTTGTAGAGTCCAATCACCAACTTGCGGGTGCATATGTAACATTGTCAAACACCTATGCGTTGGCTGGGGATTGGGAGAGTGTTCTCAAACTTCGGCGCGAAATGAAGCGAAATGGGATCCACAAAGAGACTGCTTGCAGTTGGATTGAGATCAAGGATTCGAAATATGTACTGTTCTTCGCCGGAGAGCCGTCATCCTATGAGCAAGAGACTGAGTTGATGAATCTCTTGAGGGAATTGGAGAAGAAAATGAAAGAAAGAGGGTATGTGGGAGTCAGTAGTGTGTTTGTTGAGGTAGATGAGGAAACCAAGGAGAAAATAGTGGGTTTGCATAGTGAGAGATTGGCTCTGGCTTATGGGTTGATAAATATACCAAAAGGTGGTACCATAAGAATAATGAAGAATGTGAGGATGTGCATGGACTGCCATGAGGCTTTCAAGCTTATCAGTGAAATTGTGGAGAGGGATTTTATTGTCAGAGATAATAACAGATTTCACCACTTTAAAAATGGTTCCTGCAGTTGCAGGGATTTTTGGTAATAGCATTTCCACTTTTGACATTTTGGCAATATATCCTTTAGGGTTTGTTTATATATAGTACCTTATCACATGGTATAGGTTGAAAAATGTTACATTAGGATCACCTGATTGGTACAACATATCACAAAAAAAAGTTACAAGTGTCGTATTGGGAGAGTGCTGGATAACAATCCCTCTCTATATATATCAGAGACGAGAAAAGGAAATTTCAATCATGAGCCCACATGGTGTTGATTCTCGGTTTGATGAATGAATGTCAAATTTACTTTGATTAGTTCACTTTTTTTTTTTAATAAATCAACGGAGGAAAATGAAATTTTTGTAATTTTATGAAAAAGATTTCTATTGTTAACATTATAGCTTGATTGGTCTTTTTGGACACTATTTAAAAAGTTTTCTATAGTGTTTTCTCTCACAAAATTAAAAATATAATAATAATTTATACCTATAATCCAAACAGGAACTTAGTAAGACACTAAAAAGGGATTTGAATTGTTTCACCCTCCATGTTCTCAAAAGTAAACACTTCCAAACCGATTAATGTTCTTCTTACATTTTATTACGGTTTAAACATGTCCTTGTTGGATAATGTATTTCCTTAGATAAAAGTGTTTTCTTAAAGAATCTATATAGGTTGTAAAATGGCTACAATCACCAATTCGTCAACAAAAAAGTTATGTGTAAATTAAACAATTTCTTACAAAAGAATACTAACTTAATTGGAAGCGCACAAAAAAAAAAAAAAGGAGGGAGAGAGAGAGAGAGAGAGAGAGAGAGAGAGAGAGAATCAACTCTAAAAAAATAATAATAATAAAATAAAATAAAATTGTAATGCAAGTGATAGGCCGTCCATCAGCAGTCAGCCACCAAGCCATTGCACCCATATGCCAGTCGTAAAATTATGAACCTTTTGGATTCATTAAAGTCGATTTTTTTTTTTTTTTTTTTTTTTGGGGATAAAGCAATGAAGTTTGCTTAGATAAATATAGCCTGTAGGAATAAAATGAATGTTACCATGATCGGAACAGGTTTTTTTTTTTTCCCTCCCCTTTGGAACCATGATTGCAACAGGTTAATAATTTACATTTACTAAAATATTTAATGTGTTTATTTCTAAATGTTTGATATGATCAAAATCGGATGTAAATAAAATTATTTTTTAAAAAATTATGTTTTTAAATAGAATCAGGATTTTCTTAACTTCTACCCTGCACGTACGTCTGAAGAGTGCACATGCATATCTGCATGGGCCATGCAACTACACGTATCGCATCGTAAAGTATAATAGGGTTTAGTTTTAGCTACAAATGGTTAGGGTTTGGTAAACAGGAAATCACAAAATCAAAACCGCGTTGGCAAAGATTAGATCCTGGAGAACAAGATTGGCACCAACAGGCGACAAGAAGTATGGGGAACAAAAAGAACAAATTCAGTAGCTAAAGGGATAAATTCAATATCCAAAAGAATCATACTTTTACTGCATCAATGTGATTTCTTAAGATACAAGGTGTTTCTTAGAGGAGCTGTAGATTTGAGGCAATGGCTACAATCACCATCGAAACTTGAGAATTACGTCCGTTCGTCGTTATACAATCTTTGCAAAAAAAATTCGAAGATCATTAAAAGTGGAAAAGAAAATCCTCTTCAGAAAAGAATACCAACTAAATTGGAATTAAACAGATTAGACTCGAAAAAACAAAATTGTTGTGCAAGTGGGGGGCTTTTGTGCATCAGCAATCAGTCACCGAGCCGGTATCATTATACCAACGAATTCAAACCTTGCTTGGATCATGAAATAACCTGTGGCAAAATTAAAGACATTACCATCACAAGTCATAATAGCTTAACAATTTACATCTATGAGTATATTCATACGACATGAGGAAAAAAAAAATTACGGAGGATTTCTTTTTCACATCTATGCAAATGTCGGTCGACAAAAATCACGAATAGAAATTTTGTGGGTCAATCCTTACCCCAAATCCATCTCCTCAATTGAAAAATGCAAAATTGTTTCAAAGTTTATTTCAACAGTAATCTCTTTCGGTATCCCTCTAATTTTCTTTCCATAATTTCCTTACTTTCAATTGCATTGGTTTACCAATCAGTAAACATGCTCTTACTGCCAACCTAAATCAAATTTCCCAAAAAATAATAGCAAAAAAAAAAATATATATATATATATATATATATATAGTTTTCAGAGATAGGAAAACAATTGGAAATTTGCTTGTAGGTTGCCAAATGCCAGAATAATCGGTGTTCACCGGACTGCCAGAGTTCTTATGCGCTCCCAATTTTTTGTACATGCACAAATTGTAATAACTCAGTACACCTCAAGGTAATGTCAATTTATGTATATGCGTACGGTAGTGTAATCCTTTATTCGAGTTCAATTGCAGCCCGAACAATCATGATACGAGTGATTAAAACAAAAAAGGTAACCGATGTCTGAGTTTAGTAGAAAAAGCCAAATTGGAAGGACAAACTTCTTGGGAAATTTGTTCGTCAACAGGGAAAAAGAAAGGGGAGTAAACATAAGGTCCAATATATTACGAGCAAAAGCACCAGGGAATAAATGAGACAAATCAATAGTAGTAAAAAATTACCTACCAGCATCTTTTTAATTTACGAAATAAAGGAGATTATAAAATAGGAAAAACATAAATATCAGAGGAAAAATAAGGGAATATATTCTATGAAATTAAAAGAAACCTGAAATTGAGCTTTACCTCTTGGATTCCCTGTTCCGCAAGCAGTAGCGTCTACCACGAAAAATGTCCACATCCCCTCATCCAAGCATCAAGCAACTCTATCCATGCAGGATAAACAAAAACCTCGTGTCATTTATGACAAGCAAATATTTTTATCGCCAAAATATCAGCTTAATTGAGCAAATTGTTGTCATGAATAATTTAAAAAATAATAAATAGTAATAAACATAACCTTGAAGCAAATGACTCGCAGCAGGATGTCCTAAATTGTAAATAACATAGAACATGACAAATCCTATCAGCTTCTCACATGCTGACCGTACTGATAAAATGGGCTCCGACCAAGACGAAGTTTAATTACAAGCTATGCCCACGTCACAATTAACATTGTTAACCCAATAGACTGCAATAAAAATGAAATTCATCTAAAATGCCATAACAATGGAATTGGGATGTTACATACCTGAAGATCCAGCCCATACATCTCGCTTCCAAAGTTGGTGTATCCAGTTAAAACAAAACTTAAGCTTGCATTTCACAGTTACACAGACCATATCCAAGAACTTCGAATTTCATTTCATTAAAATTTTGAGAATGTACTAACTAACAAAAAGTCATTGATGGGACACTAACAATCATATCAGTATTAGTATTCAACCTCCTCAAACTGGTTGCCTAAGAATTTGGAATCTCTATAAATATAAAGTTCATCCCTCAAGCTCCAAATGACCGGAGCTACAAAAAAAAATATCATTAAAAGAACTGTTACACAACCTCTTGAGTCGTGCCACTGAACAAGTATCCATTTCCTCTTCCCAACCCATCAAAACTTAAGGCTGAGCACGCTCTGTGCCCTTACCCACGTTAATAGAACCTTAACATAAAAAGAAAAAAAAAAAAAGAACATTACAAAAATTTACTAATCAATCTCACTTTGTACACATGTACAGAGGGGTAATTAACTGTCGGTGACCCGCCACAGCAAATTTTCAAGTGCAGGCCTAGTGGTAGGCATCTCTTTCCCCTTCCTTTCCTGATGCCTATTTACTAGGAGAAAATCAGAAAAAATACGCTATATATACAGTGGTTGACTTAGTCTCTAGCACCACCAAAACCAGAACGACTAATGGACTCCCTTGCAAGCCGAACCAAACGTACAAGTTCCTCTATATCTTGAAAGCTGAAATCAATAACCCTTCTAATAGAGGCAATACAATCCTTATTTTGTGCCTCTTCGAGGGTTGCATTAGCAGCCAAGAAAGCATTCTGGGACTTTCTTGAGGCCTCCATGGCAAAATTTACATCCTGAGTCTGCAAAACAATCACATGTGAATACTTTTAACCCTCCTCCGTATACGGTCCAACGACGAATGCAAATGCATGTCAAGTGGATCAAGATCCTCGTCAAATTAATCTCCATATTCCCCATAAAACCATATAACGACTCCTAATCCTCAGTAGCTATAAAACCAGTAATTATCCTCCATCTGATTATCATAGCCGAACATGTTCTTAACCCGAAACACCTTGTAAAACAGCAACTAAACTAAACAAGTTTTAGTCCAACCAAGGAGACTGTAAACTATAGTGAATCTACTTACAAAGTCAAGCAGCCGAACAAAACTTGTACGATTTCGAGAAGCAATGACATGGTTTCCTGCAACATGTGAAGCACCTCTAGGTAATGTAGCCTTTTCCCCTGTTACTTGGGTATTTAAGTTATCAATATCTGATGCAGAAGAAGATGGAGACTCGCCTGAAGAAATAATTTGCGACATAAGTAAACACACCATCTTGTACAATTTTAGAAGCAAAGTAATTCTGTAATTTAATTGATTGTTAAACTCTGGTATGCTAGAACTTAATCAAGCTTATTGACGTAAAACTTAAAAGCACGAACATCACCTAAAGAAAGATCAATACTCTTTTGCTGGCATGCTAGAACAATGAAAGATTTATATGCACTCAAAAGGAGCTTAAAAGACGTAAAACTTAAAAGCACCGTCATCACCTAAAGAAAGATCAATACTTTTTTGCTGATATGCTAGAACAATGAAAGATTAATATGCAACTCAAAAGGAGCTAAAAAGACTTGTAAACAACATAAAAACACCAAACAACCATGTCCATCAGTATACCTACATGAGGCCCTTCTATTACCTTGAGGAACCAAAAGCAACGTTGCTTGCAACTCATGCCGATCTCTGTTTGTACTGGAATTTTTACAGTATACAACCCTCATGTATGCAACCTCCATGCATTTATAGGCCAAGGAAGCTGCAGCCATATCTTGGCGACTTTCATATTCATGGGCACAGAGTCTGTCGATTGCAAACACATCAGTATTATACCAGACACAAGAAAAATTACGAAAATGGAAGCTTCAGAACAGTGCAGTATAAATACAAAATAACTTAATCCAACCTAACTAACTCATTTCTTTGAAGATTCTATATTTAATCTGAATATGTATATTGTGCAACAATATGTGATGCCTTAAAGTTATAACCGCCGAAAACAAATAATGAGAAATTGGAGCTCTAAATAATGGTATATATGAGATTTTCATTCTTTTTTCCTCTCACAAAAACTTGCTTTTCAACGTTGCAAGTCCAAAAAAGTTGGTTCTACAATTTTTTAAGAAAGACAAAAAAAGCTCGGTTAAAGTGATATGAAATATAATGGATATTTAATCAGAAAAGAAAGTCAAACTTACTCGCAAAGTTTAGCTGTAGTAGTGTATATTTGCATTTGAGTCAGCTCTCCATGTCTACCATTCTCACTACTGCAGGCCTCCAGAAGTACAGCTCCTTGGAGAAACTTTAAGGCAGCTTGGAAGTAAGCCTCGCTACTTTCGAACGCAAACCCAGAGCTCTGTAGGTATAGAAGAAACATACTATAGATTAGAGAAGAGGGAAAACAAAACAAAACAAAACAAAAACCGATAACAAGCAACAAATAAACCTTTAGGCGATCAGCATAGTCTCTAAGCTCTTTGGCTTCTTGGAGGGTACTACTAGCTGTCAGTTCAGAGGACTTTCTCATAGGACTTGAAGCATTAACATCCCTAGCTCCTCGTCGATCGGGTGAGAGATACGTCGAGCTGTGATTAACTTTGACCTTGTTGCTTGCACTTCCAGCCTGTTTTATCTTTGGCCCTTTATCATTGACAGATGTATCAACTGGAGTTGCGTGCAATTTGGCTGCTTCTTCAGACCCCGGCACAGGTTGACAACCAAGGGACAGTGCTTCTCTTTTAACTCCACTTTCCGAATGAGATGATAATTTTGATTTAGAGCTTTTTGATTCAGATGTTTCTGGACAACCCTCAGCAACTTTTCCATTATAACTATTTCGAGCACTTAACTTCACATCTGATCCATCATTATCTCTTCGTTTTAGCTGAGTTTCCATCCCTCTGTCGTTTGACCCTTGTGCTGCATAATCTTCTCTACTATGATTCTTCTCCTTCTTGACAGTTTTGATGCTTAGCCTTTTCACAGAACTGTATTTGACATCGGTTGATGTTCCGGAGCTTGGTGCAAGATGATTGGGGTTCACCTTTAAATCATATTTTTGGTTCTTCTGTGAGTACTCACTCACTGGATCAGCAATTTTGGTCTTGCCTCTTTCTAAATCAGAAGTAAAAATTTTGTCTTTGTCCTTGGACAGCAAAGTGGAACCCACCGTACCAGATTTGGGCTGAGAAAAAGCGTCCTCATGATGATTCTTCTCAACTCTAACCTCATCATAGTAATGTCCTGCAGTGTGCTGATCAACGGTATCAACATTACGACCAAACAAATGGTTCTTCCCAACTTCAAAAGAAGGCTTATCTTTTGCTCTGAAGTCATGATTAGCATCTCCATTTTGGTATTCTCTGGTCAAAAATTTATGGGATTCAAAAGGCACGTTGGAAGAAATTTTCTCCTTCCTCGAGGTCCCAGGTCGATTAGCTTCACCATTAGCATCCAGAGCCTGACTCACAGATGAGAAACCACCATGAACAGCATCATCTCTCCTGAGATCCCCCGCAGCTGATGTAAGCTTGTCCACATTGGAAGTCCTCAAAGGAGATGAGGAAACTGATTCCACTGGCGAGCCTTTCGCATCTTCAAAGTTGCCTCTCACTTTGTGGGAACTGGAAACTTTTGAAGAGCTTGAAGTGGCAGCCACTGAAACGTGCCCAGACCCCAAATCCTTTTTTGATGAGTACACACCATCAAGAGCTTGTTGAGAAGCAATTTTTTTACTATGTTTCCTTGGTTGCCGGTCCTTGTCAACAATTCCATCTTTTCCCATTCCATCAACTTGATGACTTTTAATACCTGACAAAATAATCGGGCTTACTCGTCTATCTTTTCTGTTCATATTATCATTTCCGCTGTTAATACTTGATTCCTTCCCATCAGCAGCCTTAGAAACCTTGTGCTTCTTTTCCTTCCTAAATCCACTTTCACTACTTTCCTCCTTATGTACCTTCCCATTGTATGCAGAATTCTCGAACATATCAACATCTGTTTGATTGTCTTGCCAATCCTTTAATTTCCTTTTCTTCATGGACCTATCACTTCCGGTATACATTCTCACATCCAAAGACACTCCATTTGCCGAGACCAGACCTTGGTCTTCAAATTTCTTTGTCGAAATCTGAGAGTACTCTGCCTCGGTCTTTGGTTTTTTTGAAGCTTCAGATGCATATTGATCAGCGTCCCTCTCGCTTTTATTCCTTATTTCCTTGGAGTTCCCTGCAGAAGATAACAACCGTGAAAAAAACCCAGAGATTACTAACTTTTGCTTAAAGACAACAACGATTGGCAGAAATAACAATTCTAACTAGAATAGATACCGCCATTTTCCTGCTTTTCTTTCTGCTTAGCAATGGTTTTTTCCAAGATCGAGTTGCGTGGCTTGATAATATGTTGAGAACTAGATATCTTCATTTTGTTCGACTCCAAAGGAGACTGGTTCATATCATTTAAACTTCTGCTTTTCACAGGTTCATGCAGGTGGTTTGTTGTATGATTCAAGATCCGAGAAGGACTAGCACTGATGCCAGCATTTGATATTTCTTTCAAACCATGTCTCTTCTTTCCTCGATTAGACAAAGCCTGGGAGGTTGAATTCAGACCATTCTCATCAAAACGCAGGAAATCAGCTGAACTTACATGATTTTGTAGGTTATTTTGGCTTTCTGAAACTGGTACTTGGTATAATGCACGTAGGGCTTTCGTTGTCTCATCTTCACTGATGTCACAGCGATTCATTCCAGGCCTACGAGATAATTTTAATACCAGAGTGAGCAGGCACCAAACATGTGTAAATCCATGTATGCATGTAAACATAAACGAACATATGAGTGGATGAATATACAAGTGTATAAGGAGGAAATTTAGGAGAGACTACACACAAAATCAATGATAGAAGGCATTGCAATGGAATATATTTACCATTCAACTAAAATTTAAGCCACAAAGATTAACAGTTTAAATGGGAAGCTGCTTTGTCAAGCTCTAAACCGAGGAGGAAGAGGGAACTTACAGCCAGTCTAGCATACTACACAACCATTTCTCTGGGAGCTGCTCTGGCTTTTTGCCAAAGGGTAGAAGCCGCCATGTATGACAACGATCACAGAGAACCCAATCTTCTTCAATAAGCACAGAAGCAGCTATGGCAGGTTCCGTTTGTGAAGTGACGCCATTAACAGGACATACATCTGGAGCACCTTTTAGAACTACCGACTCGTCAACCTTTTTACTGCTTAACCTTTCCTTTGGCGTATCCAAAACTGCTTTCTTCTCTACTTCAGCATTACCAAGCTTAGCAGCCTTTGATCTATCAACCGTATGCCTCTCTCTCGGATCCAGTCTATTGTCTGTCAATTCCACATCTTTGCCACACAACAAATCTGAACTATTATCTCCGACCTTGCTATTATTACGTGACTTGAGCTTTTGCGTTTTACTACTGCAAGGGCCAACACTGTGGCTGCTTTTCTTTTTATCTTTTGGTACTGCACCCGTCTCAGTCCCCAAACTCCCCTCTGTTCCCTTTGACTTATTCCTGCCTTCATAAGATTGCTTTCCTTCCTTACGAGGCAAATTCGTTTCATCAAGTTCATTAAGTGTATTCTTTTGGCCAATATTCTTCCTTTGCAGATCTAGATCTTCTTCTAACTTTGATGCATCAGAATATGATTTTACAGTGACAGAAATCTTGTTACCCTTGCACTTACTGGCATCCCTCGGATCATCCGGAGCAACCTTGAAGGAATTTTTTACTCTTTGTTCCGAAAACTTTTCAACAAAACTACCCCTAGATGTTTGTTTCTCATTCTTCCCGTGGTCTTGACCAAATATAGTTTCAAATGATTCCTCCTTTGGTAATTTAGAGGAAACAAATTTGTCTTTCATCTCATTATTAACGGCCTCCTTATGAACTTCAGACTCCTGAACAATCACTTTCAAGAAACCACCAGCATCACATACTGCGTTTGTTATAGCCATGCGTTTTGAGCCATTACACAAAAACTCTTTCCCTGCACTGGTTTCCTTATCAAATGTCATATTTTCACGGACGGTGATGTCATTCTCAACATGTGTACCATTTCCATGCTTCATTTCAGTCTGCCTCTTACTTTTTCCTGATGATTTTGACTTCTCCCTTAACACTTTACCATCCCTCTGCTGAGAACCTGATTTATCTACTAACAAAGCAGAGTTGTCTTGAACACCCTTGAACGAATGTTCCACTTTACTCGCTTTAGAAAACCTTTCCTCTTTAATCAAGCAAAGCAAACTATCATGAAGAGGTGATATAGTTATACCTCCAGGAATTGGAAAGGAAGTCATAACCTGTTCCAGCACATCAAATGAACAAGAATACAACCGGATTATTTAGGCCGATCCATTGCCAAAACCATAATATAAAGAGAAAATGGTACAAAACATCACGTCATCACCTTTATAATGTTAGTGGGAGACTCGTCCACAGTCTCTTGAGATACAGGTGGCATCCCCCCACTTTCCTCGGAGCTGTTCCCCAGAGATGAAGATGGAGAGTTGTCAAGGCCGAGACCACTATAAATTGCATTCTTTTGTGCCAAGTTATCACAACTCATCTTAATTCGCAACTTCATTGGTCTTTGATCAGTTTGATTAGCTGATCTATTTGGGTTTTCATCCTTCGAAGCACATTTTTCAGCAACTTGAATAGAGCGTGAACTTTTCTTCACTGAAATGTCCCCAGAAGGTGCTCTTGGATTATGTGATGGATGATCATTACTTGAAACAATTCCAAGCCTACATAGGCGTGCATTTGAAGAAGCTTTCAAGACCTGAGAGGCTCCCTGTATCGTAACATAATCCACAGTGCTCAAGTAAAATAGAATTTCCCAAGCTGACAACAAGTCAGGAATATTTATATCTCTTTCCTACCAAATCACCAAAAGACAAGGAGGAAAGTTTCCAATATACCTCCAAAGTTAAATTGTTAGGAGATCTCGATATGCTCTGGTTTTTCTGCGGTGTCTTTGGATAAACAGAAGGGGAGCGTTCATATGTAGGTAAAAATGAGCCATACGCACCAAATTTTGCCCCTGAAATTAAAATGCCAAATACCATAAGTTTTCAATGTACAAGTATAACTACACTCATCTTCGTAATCTATAACTTCTACGCCATGTCACTTACCCAAACTGTCTGCTGAAACTCCACCCTCAAAGTCTTTCTGGAAATGGCCTAGAAGATTATGGATCCTCTCATCCTTGCAAAAAACAAAAACCAAAAATCAAGTTATCTTTCTGTGTGTACAAAAAACGGAGTCATAATGACCCCGAACCTAAACATCAATCTACAACAATGCAACCAAAATTTTGTGGAGGAAAATTCAGCAACTTATGTCACGACGCGTACAAGCAAGAGAATTATGAAGAACGAAATAAATACTAAAAGTCAATCTTTAAACTACAGAATGTGAACCAATATACTAAGAAAATTGTGCTGTTAGCAAAAATTCCTCTTTTTTGCCACTGTAGAGAAACCAGTTATGAGAAACATTGTTAAGTTTGATGATATTTCTTCAGCTGAGCTTGCATAAATAATCAAAACCAAAACCATATACACAGTTCTTTAACCTGATCCTCAATCAAAATACTTTATTTCTTTACTGAGAAATCAGCATGACAAAAAGCAACACTGCCAATTAAATTTCATTTTATAATACTTGCCAAAGCACTATATTTTAGTTCATCATTGCCGTTTGCGAGTTCTAAATTGTCCCATTTACTCTTTAAACTCCAATAACCACAATCAATAAAAAGTAATTAAAATAAAATAAACTTGAACTTGAACTTGAACTTGATTGAAACAAAAACTGAAGACGCCCTTACAATGTAAGAGAGATCAGTGTCAGGATCAATATTGGCGTTGTCATAGCAAGCCTCGCCTTCTTCGAGCTCGCCATTCTCTTCCATCTCCAACACCATCAAAACCCCAATTCCTTTCTAACCCCAAAACCCTAGCTCTCGTTCCCTAAAGTCCAACATCACTCCAATTTCCCCAAAATTCCTCTCCTGCCCAACAAAACACTCACGGAATCAAACCCAGAAACCAATTCCCTTGAAACGGACTCTGGCACTTCCAAATCACAAACCCTCATTTACCAAAAAAATAAAAAATCAATCCCTAAATTAGAAAAACAAAAATTGATATGAAAAACTTTAAAATTTCACGATCAGATACGAAGAATTCGCAGCCGAAAGTGGCGGAAACCGATCGTTGCGACTCTGATTGAAGGGGAAAACAGCGAGTTCGTAAGGATTCGATTTTCCTTACTTGTTTCTCTCTGTATATTTTTCCTTTTTTTTGTTTTTTAAATCGCATACAGCGGAAGAAGAGCTGGGTTTTGGTCTTTGCAAATTGCTTTCTTCTTTGTCCCCTTTTTTTTCTATTTTTTTTATTTTTTTCCTTTTTATTTATTTATTTTTTTAATTTGTCTTCCTTTCCTTGTTCTTTATGGTAAATTTTCTTTTTAAAAGTGAATATTTAATAAATAATAAATAATATTTTTGCTTTGAGTTCTAGAACGGTCTTCTTCCTCTGCGCGTGGCACAGAGAGCGAGTGGGTTTTGTTTGTTGTAAAAAAAAAATTTTTCCATTTGATTTATTTGGCACCTGAGTTTAACTCAAGTTAAACTGTATGTTTTTTATTTTTTATTTTTTATTTTTTATTTTTTTAAAAAAAATTAATAAAAATTATTATTTAAATTTAAAAATTTTAACTTAACTCAAACTCAATTCATTCCGACATATTAAAAATTAACATTTCATCTACGAGACAAAGCAAAACAAAAATAGGGGAAAATAATAACTCGCCGTGGTTGTCCCTTTCAGTCCGGTTAGTCTTTTCCGAGTTCTTCCACTTCCCCCACCAACCAGCCGCACGTGCGTCCGGTGCTCTCTGCCCTGACCAATCACTTTGACCATCTCTCAATATCTTCTCTTCACCCACAAAAATTAATTTTATATATAAAAATATGCCATATCCAAAACTCCCCAAAAAAAAAAATAAAGAAGCAAAAATTTTTTTTCCCCCGCGGTCATAAATTCCCACATTGTTTTTTTTTTTTTAAACTCCCACATTTCCCAAATTAAAAAAACCCAAAAATAATACCAAAAAAAAACAAAAAACAAAAAAGGAAAAAAATTCATTTTGTTTTTTTGGGACAAAAAATTCCTTCTGTTTTAATTAATAAATATATATTTTTTTCCCTCTTTAGACATCTCTATCTATCAGGGCTTCTCTGTCTTTTTAGGGTTCGGAAATTAGATTCGATCGTATCGCAATACCCCTCTCGGTTTTCTCACCAAGTCCGTCACAATTTTCGTTTTTTTTTTTTTTTTTTGGGCTGGGTTTCTTTCCTTAAATTACTTAAATATGATTCGATTTCTGTTCATTTAGGGTTGTCAATTGTAATTTCCCCAACTCGCATTTTCGCCAGGGATTCCCAAATTCAGCCAAAAAAAAAAAAGCTTTTTTTTTTTTTTTGGGTTCTAGGGTTAGGGTTTTGTCCGTACGACCTCGTCTGAGCAAGTAAGTTGTCGGCCACAATCTTAATTTTATGATGGTTTATTCGAATTGATTTTTAATTTTTCTTTTGGGTTCTTATTTCTTGGATTGATTTGTTGGTGGGGATTTGGGGAAATTGGGATTCTTCTCTGTGAATTTGTGATCCTAATCTGGTTTGAATTCGCTTCGCAGGTGGGAAAGATGAAATAGTAGTCGCGTGGATGTCGTGGAAAGAATTTTCTGTTGTGAACTCTCGGAAAGTTTGAAGATTTTCTTTTCTTTTTTCTTTTTTTTATCTTTTTTTGGGTCTTTTGGGAGGCAAATGTTTGCGGGGAATATGGATGGTGGGCGGGAGGTTGGTGGGGTTCCGAACACAGTGCTGGTTCCAATGCGGTTCGTGTGGCCTTATGGGGGCGGAAATGTGTTTGTCAGTGGTTCTTTCTCGCGGTGAGAGCTTTTCTTTAATTGTTTTTTTTTTTTTTCCAGTCACAACTTTCTACAAATCAATTTTACTTGATTTGAATATAATGCAGTTATTTATTTTCAGTTTTCAGTTTTCTGATTGTTAAAGGAGAGAGCTTTAATAGATGGTTTTTTTTTTTTTTTTTTCTTTTGTGGGGGTGAAGGTGGTCTGAGCTTGTACCTATGACACTGGTTGAAGGTAGCTCCACTATTTTTCAGGCTATTTACAGCGTAATGCCGGGACACCACCAGGTTAGTTTGATTCATGATGCTTGTGTTGTAGAGAACATTAGGAAAGAATGCTTCTTTGATATATTCTAATGTATTCGAATTTTACGTTTAAGTAGTATTGTGGGCCGGAGATTAGGTGACTACGTGTTCGATGTGATGTACTTTAGTTTTGCATTGACATTGTACAATAAGAGAAGTAAAAGTGCACAATGGATTTTACATTCTTTTGCATTTATATGTGGTAAAATGAGAAAAAGCGTGGGCTTTTTGAAATACCATTTGGAAATATTCCATAAGAATTTTTCATTCATTGATAAAAGTGCAGGAATGGAATCAAAAGCGCGGGCTTTTTAAAATACTGTTTGGAAATATTCTAAAAGAACTTTCATTCATTCCTAAAAAGTGTAGGAATGGAAACAAAAAACATTTATTAAGGTCTAAAATTAACTTCTCGTGTTTTTCCAAATTTACTTCGAAAGGAATCCACGTGGCTGAAAGTTGTTCTGATAACCAAAAGTGCGTTTTAAATATACTTTTAGACCTAGAAAAACAAAACCTGGCTGGCTAAAACACATACCAAACATGCTCTTATTCTACTTGAGGCAATGCTGCATCAAAATACGATAAGTTAGACTAGACTTCAGGGACCTGCTATGATTGGAAACCATCTAGAATTATGGAAAGAGAATGCCTATTGATGTAGTATTACGCGTGAGTTGCATTTCGTGGTATGATGGTATCTAAGGCCATTTTGGGCTTGCATGTTTGTTTGTTTCCTTTTCAGAGGATTTTAACTTTGTACAAGAATGAATTTGGAAGTTTTAATGGGGAGTTGAAATACATACCATGTGCGTGGCCATGGCTAAAAATGAGTTTTGATGACTCAGTACTATTTATTTTGGTTCCATGACGCATATGAATATTTCAATGCAATACCTTAACCTCTATTTGGATTCATTGTGCTACTGTTACATTCTTACATTAATCCCTTGAGTTTATGGGAGCTTGTGTTCATTTGTATGACATATGTCATGTGCAGTATAAGTTTTATGTTGATGGACACTGGCGACATGATGAGTGCCAGCCTCATATGAGTAGCGAGTATGGAATAGTGAACACACTTTTCTTTCCTTCAGACCCTAATTATAATGTCGGACCGGGGGTAGCACCTGGACCTAACATGGATGTTGATAACCAGGCCTTCCAGAATGTGGTAAGATTTGGCATTTTCTTAGTATATAATATCATGGTTAGCCCATTGCTTCTCTAATTCGCTTGTAATATGGCGTTCCTTGAAAATTTGCTAGAAATACAAAATCTTTTTTTTTTCCCCCTCCATCTATATCCCAGTTTAATTTGAAGATCTGGGATAGTAATTAAGATTTTTCGAACCTCTGCATACTTTGAAGTTTGTAATCCTGTGTTCTTATGGGTAGAGATGTTTCATTTCCGTCCCAAGTGGTGTCTAAATACAGGCCAGTTTTTGTTTTTCTGTTGTAGTCTACTTAACATGCTATGCCTTTGGTGTGTTGTTATATGTAGCACTTGAGAGTTTCCTCTGCTCTGTTAGTATTGCCAAAAACTGATTTTGCTCTTTGGCTCTTTTTTCTGGTTTTAATTTATTATACAGGTCCGTATTACAGATGGTGAGGCAGTGCCAAGGATATCAGAGGCTGACCTGCAGGGCTCCCGTCACCGTATTTCTATATTTTTGTCTACACACACAGCATATGAGCTACTCCCCGAGTCAGGCAAGGTTTGGATGCTTTTCCATCATTCTTTTCTTTTCTTTTATAAAATCTGTTTTTGGTTTCCTCCTTGAATTTAATTCTAAATAGATTAGTTCCACTGCTTTTAAGTCTGATAGCATCTAGCTTACAGGTTGTCGCATTGGATGTTGAGTTGCCTGTAAAACAAGCATTTCATATATTGCATGAACAGGTACTTGAGGTTTGCTTTTTTTAGGTTGCAATCTTGTTGAAGTTAAGTATGTTGGGACATTTTTTTCTTGCGTCTTTTTTATAAGCTGGAGGTTTCTGCTCATGTTATATTTTGGACTACTACATGTACTTGTCACCACACCGGCCCTGAATCTAGTCTTGGATAAAAGAGAGCATCCTAAGTGTTTTTTTTTTTTTTTTGGTAGTGGATTTATGATATTGATGAACATATTTTAACTTAGTTATGTAAATAGAAAGGCAATCCAAATTTTTAAGTGGATTATTTGTTACTCCTATATTTTATTGGGAAAAGAAGGGGAGAGGGGGATTTCACAACTGTGGAGGAAAAGTACAATTAGCGGTTGAATTCATGTAGCATTCAGATCCTTGGGCTTCTATGATTTCCTCTATTTGCTTCATCACATCCATTTCCAAAACCAACTGTTCTAGAAACTGGGCTAGCCTTCATGTTGCTGTTTCTCTCTTTTGTTATTAACATTGTTGAGTGGTTATTTTGTGCTGATTAAGCACTTGGATATTAGTTTACTGAGTTAAGTTGTTCCCAGGGAATCCCTCTAGCACCTCTTTGGGACTTCGCCAGGGGACAGTTTGTTGGTGTTCTTAGTGCGTTGGACTTTATATTGATTTTAAGAGAGGTATGTCTTTGTCTAGAACTATGATCTTTTACCATTCACAAGTTTTCTTTGCCTAGCATCTATTATTAACTGCGACTGAATTGTTGTCATTATCGAGCTGAAATAAGTTTTTTAAACATTTGACGACTGGGGATGTGCAAAAAGGATATTGGGCTTTTACTTTAGTTATTTTGCATGCGGCTTGCTTGGGCTTTTATTAGCGATAAATTACAAAGATATCCCCTGTGTTTTAGTGGAATGCCGCCCCCTTTTGGAGTGAACCAGCATTTCACTTAAACACAGGGATGTATTTGCATTTATCCCTTTTATATATTAATTAACAATATTTATTTTCAATATTGGATGTGTTTGTTGCAATACCTAGACAAACACACACACATATACTCGTGTATGCATTAATTTTTTTTTTACCTATTAAAGATTATACTGACTCAACTATTATCCTTAGCTTGGGAACCACGGCTCTAATCTGACAGAAGAAGAGCTCGAAACACATACTATATCTGCTTGGAAAGAGGGAAAAGCATATTTGAATGGACAAATTGATGGCCATGGGAGAGCGCTGCCAAGACGTCTTATCCATGTGAGAAATTTTGAGATCAAATGTACTTCTTATGTGTGTTTGTTTTCTTGTGTAGAATATATAATTGTAAAAGCTTATGTCTCCGGTTACCATTTCGTTTGTAATTTTTTAAAACAATTTTCAGGCTGGGCCATATGACAATTTGAAAGATCTTACGCTAAAGGTTTTACAAAATGAGGTGGCTACAATTCCAATTATTCATTCATCCTCCGAAGACGGTTCTTTTCCGCAGCTACTTCATCTTGCTTCACTCTCTGGAATACTTAAATGTAAGCTGTTTAGAGTGCCCTTAAAGCTACAGTGTACTGGTTTACTGTTGCCGACGAGCGGTGTTAGTTTTCAGGTATTTGCAGGTATTTTAAGCATTGTTCCAGCTCATTGCCCATACTCCAACTACCTATTGGGGCAATTCCTGTTGGTACATGGGTTCCAAAAATTGGAGAGCCAAATCGACGGCCGCTAGCAATGTTGAGACCAAGTGCTTCTCTTAGCTCAGCACTAAATTTGTTAGTTCAAGGTGCGTGCGTGCTTGTTTTTGCATTTTTTTTCTTTTTTGTATTAATAATGAGAATGATTTTTATTTTTCCGGCATGCTCAAGATGCTGAACAGAAATGTTGGAAGTATTTAACTCCTACATTTGCATTTTTCTATAAAGTTGATTTGATACCATCTTTTTTGCTTTTTTTGCAGCTCAAGTAAGTTCAATACCTATAGTTGATGACAACGACTCTTTGCTAGATATATATTGTCGGAGGTCAGTCGGTATATAACTATTCTTTGCTAATTGATTATAACATGTCTTGTCCTTTGATATTGATTTGTAAAACTCTGGAGGGATGTTTATTTATTTATTTTTTTAATGTTTTTATTTCTCCCTTACAGCGACATTACAGCTTTGGCTAAAGATAGAGCTTATACACATATTAATCTTAATGAAATGACTATTCATCAGGTAACTACTGAAAATTTGTTGTTTATTTTTTGAACAAAATTTCTCACGGAATGAAGTTCACCATATATTTTTAAGTGGAAATCTAAGTGTTGACTTGTTATATTTTTTTATCCTTTTGGAAACGTTGCAATTGATTATTTTGCTTTGAATACAAGACTGCTGCGTAAAATGTTGCACTTTTGAAATTGATTATTAATCATTAAAAAATCTGGAGGTGTTATTTTTCTGGCATTAGTTTTTGGAATCTTTCATCAGAGTGTTAAGAAAATTAGGTTTGAGATTTGCTGTGTTAAAGATGATGTGATGAAGATTTGTTTTTCTATTTCTTTTTTTTTTTTTTTCTTCGGAGCAAAATACTTTTCAAGCCACTTTGTATACGAAGCTATAACATTTTTTTTTTTTGCCTTCTTGACACTCTGTAGGCACTACAATTGGGACAAGATTCGTATCATCCTTATGAACCTAAGAGTCAGAGATGTCAGATGTGCTTGCGTTCTGATTCACTGCATAAAGTGATGGAGCGCTTGGCAAATCAAGGTAACCTTGTCTTTCCTTTTTCATGCCTGTTTCCGTAAACTAGTCATCTTGTTCGAACTCTGTAGTGTTTCATCAGTATCATTGCTTTATTTATATCAGTAATTCTATTTCTCCAGGGGATGATGTTTAAGGTTCCCATTAGGGTTCAGTACATCCTGCAGTACTGAAACTTTTATTCACCCTCCTTGTGGCACAAGGTTTTTTATAGTTCCCCTTTAGTACTTCGAGTCATTTTCCTTCCCCCATCTTTGAGTTATTATCTTCATTTTGGCCTTAAAATGATATTTATACACGGTCATCAGTCTTTGAGGCTGAGTTCCGATATACAGCAATGTGTCAGAATCTGCATACGGGATGTCCTTGCTTTGTATTCACAGCTTGTCAAGTATAATCATGTTAATATGTATTTGTTTTAAAGTATTTGGTCTATGTCTCTCTTATTGTTCCGTTTAACATGTTTCAGGGGTTCGACGGCTTGTTATAGTGGAGGCTGGAAGTAAGCGGGTGGAAGGCATTGTTTCATTGAGCGACATTTTCAAGTTCTTGCTTGGTTAGATCAACGCAACAGGCTGCAAATGCTGAGGAGGTGCTTTATGCCAGTGGTTTTCGACTCCAAACCTGGTTTCCGGAAATCATGACCCACCCAACTGTTCAATTAGAGAAATCCATAGTACTTGATCGGTGACTTGATCTCATTTCATTGGAATATACAATTGGATTGGCCTCTTTGCTTCGTCGCCTGGATTTTTAGGATACTAGGCTAATGAAAGAAAAAAAGAGGCCTGTAAATCGAGAGGATTTGATTCCCCTCCAAAATTTGTTGGTCTTCCGCACACCCCCGCCCCCATCCGTCCCCTTATTCTTATTGACCTCAATTGTGCTACTGATGTGTAGATGGAATTACTGGGTAGCAGGGACCTTTGTATTACTTACAATGAAGAAATGATGTGCCAAAATTATTGGGGGGGTTTGGAAGAACTTTTTAACAATTAAAATTATTTCTGTGTTATGCTCGCTTGTTAACCTGTAATTGTTGTTGTATTTGTTTTTTGTTTTTTGTTTTCATTTGTTTCCTCATT
The DNA here is from genome assembly GCA_038430175.1 of Ficus hirta. Classification (NCBI taxonomy): domain Eukaryota; kingdom Viridiplantae; phylum Streptophyta; class Magnoliopsida; order Rosales; family Moraceae; genus Ficus; species Ficus hirta. The sequence continues at coordinate 13,120,536 of CM076593.1, read as the reverse complement.
GTAGTTTTGTTTAGTCCTTTTGAAGACGGCTTCAACAATGCAAAACTATGGATGTAGATCAATGTTTAGTGTGTCTAGAAGGATGGAATTTATTTTTTGAATTTTTGAATCTAAACAAGGCATATACAAATATGTAAATATGACATCTTTTATGATGATCAAATACAAATTGTCGCTTAGCAAAATCAGAAATTTCTTCACAAGTGCTAACCGATGAGGAAGAAACTTCAAAAAAAAAAAAAAAAACCAAAAAAAAAAAGGAAAAGAAAAGAAAGAAGTATTTTATTTGGGGGGGGAGCAACAAGATATCTTTTCCAGCTCAAGTGGTATCAGAGCCTCAGGGAATAACCGCGGTCCGGGGATCGAGTCCCCACGAAAGCCAATGGTGGGAGGCCCCGACAGGACGGTTGATGAATGGGTATTTGGTCCCTCTCTGGACAAGATATCTTTTCCAGCTCTACCGTAGAGTCCAATATTAGGACTCTGGTAATCTTTATAAGAGTTTCAAAGTTTCAAAAATATTTTATTGCAAGTCTCTTTTTACACACCTAAGGGCGTGTTTACTAATGACTAATTAAATTTGGAAAAAATGAATTAAATTTCTAATTTTAAATTTTAGTGTTTATTTTTGTATTTGAGAATTAAAGGACTTGGGTCCCACTTAGAAATAAAGAATTAATTTATTTGATAAGAAGGAACTTGTCTCCTACTTACTATTTACTGAAATAAATTCTTTCCTCTAAAAAATAGGAAGTAACTGACTTTATACTAAATATATTCTTATTCTTATTTAATTATTTTTTTCATATAAGGATAATTTTGTAACTATAATAAATCTATTTTCAATCCTTATAATTTTTAAAAAGTAAATAACATAATAGGAATTTAATTCTTTAAATGAATAGATTCTTTAATATATTGATAAATATTTTTATCTAATTCTAAAATTTAATTCAGTGTAATTTAATTCTTTTTTTTTTTATAGAATTAATTTTTTATTTTTAAAATTTCTGATAAATAGACGTGTCCTAAATCTCTCTTTTACACACCCGAGTTGGACTCTAAGAAAAGGGGGAAAGTTTCTTACTCTCACTTTTCTTCACTTTCCTCGCTCTAAAAATTGGCTCCTTTCTATTTCACAGCTTTAATCTAGGACGAATCATCACCTTTATTTACTTTTATTTCATTTTACCATCTCTTCTTAAATACTCTCGACTTGTTACTTTATTTTTTTTTCCACCGAATTGTTTGATTAATCATGAATTCGAGTTTTTTTTTTTTTTTTTTTTTTTTTTTTTTTTTTTTTGCAGCCATCACGATCTTGCTTAACATGGCTTCCTGAATAGAAAAGGCACCTAATGATTGGATCACTTTCAACCATATCTAATTTTATTTATATTACTTCTTTGGGTCCTCCAAAAAAACAAAAAATACCTTTAAAAAAATGAAATTACCAATTAACCTATGCCCGTAAACACCTTTGCTGTGTTTTAGATGGGAATATATGTTCCTCAAAAAAAAAAAAATGAAGAAGAAGAAGATGGGAATATGTGTAGTAATTTGGTAAATATGATTTGACAATCTTGCTAGACAATAAACGACGTCGTTCAGTCCATCGTCTCCATTCTACGAATAACCGGGGGGGGGAAGGAAATTTGAAAAGTGAACCGCCCAGAAGAAGAAGAAGAAGAAAAAGATGAAGAAGAAGGAGACGGAAGAGCTGAGCGAAGAAGAGAAGAAAGCTCTCAGAGGAAGTAAATTCGCACCTCTTCCTTCTTTGCCTTCCTCTTCTCGTTCCCAGCCCAGGTTTTCTTTTCCTTCTCTTCTTCTTGTTCTAGGGTTTTATTCTTTCCCACTCAATTTTTCCAGAAAAAGTAAAACAAAATCTGGAATCACTAATCTTCAGTTTTTCAATCAAAAAAATCAAAATTTTCAAATTTTTTTTGTTTGTTTTGGGTCTTAATTTGAATTGAACTAGTCAACTACCATGAAATTTCTATTGAATCATAAAGGAAAAAAAAATTTTGGGCTTTTTTTTTTTTTTGGTGGGTGCATATTGTTTGAAATTGCATTAAAAATGGTTGAAATTAAAGAGGAAAAAATAGGTTGGCTCATCCAGGGGGACCGTTGACGACGAACAAGGCGGCGGCGTTAGCCAAGTTTCTGGAGAGAAAGCTTCAGGAGCCCAATGGTTTGGCCTCCATTAACCCTGATCTTCTCGAGCTCGCCGTCAAAAACGCTAAAGACACTGTTCTTGCAAGTAATTTTCCTCAAAGCTTTTCCACTGCTAAAATTCAGCTTTTTTGCACTTTTACAGTAAATTCGGCTATATATATTTGGTATTTTATATTCGATTCAAACATATATATAAATATGTATATATATATATATATATGGTATTTTAGCTATCCTGTTATTCTACAGTGGGAATAAGGCAAGCATTTAGTTGAAATTGGAATACCCGCAAATGTAACATTAAAATTAGATTTAGGTAGTTCTGACGTATAAGTATATAGTACTTGGTAGAACTTAAGTAGGGGGAATTAAATACAGAGGACTTTATGAAATGAGTTCAATTTGAAGCATTAGGTTGGAGGCTTGGAGCCAATGAAATTTTTGTATTCCGGTAAACTAGATGAGTAAACTTTCTTTTTCTTTTGATCAAAGCCAAGTAGACAATCAAATCTTTATTAGATGAATTGTTCAAGGGTTTTTCAATGAGACTCAAAACTTGAAATGTTCGGGTTCATGGTTCATCCGAGAATAGTGCTTCTATAGTAACCACTAGGCTACTCTGTATGGGCTAAACTGGAGGAGTTACTTTGCTTTAAAAAATTTTACTTTCTTTGGTATCCAATTCTATGTTGTTTAAGTGTCCATGAATCACCAAATATTGAACAACTCAAATTGCTTTTCATGTCTATGTGAATGATTGGTTTTATTTCCCATTTGCAAATGTGCTTTTAGAGTTTTAAAAAGGTAAACCAAATCATAATACTGTGGTCATTTTTTGGTTTCCCGCTTCAAAATCAGGTCGTGCTTCAAGTTTGGGAAAAAATATAAAGCATGTAGACTCCTTTGGTGACGCCGAGGTGCTTTGCTCCATCCCTGTCTTTTGGACTATGAATATTTGTTAAAAGCATTTATATATGGTATTTTTCAAATGATTATGAACATGTAGGACTCTTTTGAGGAAGAAAACGTGGAAACTTCGGAGCAAAAGAAATTGAAGAAAAAGGAGAAGAAAAGAAAGAAGAAAAACAAAAAACACAAGGTTGTTAGTAGTTGATTTTTTTTTCCTACTTATTGGTTATTTGTATGTCAGTGGTCTCTTTCACCACTAAAATGCGTATAATGGAGCAGGTGGAGGACCAAGGATGTGCAGTGATGAAAAAGCCAAAAAAGAAGTTGAAATTGTGATTGCTATAAGATGCGCGATTTTGGATGAAAATCAATTTATGACTCCTAAAGCTGTGAACCTTTTTTTTTTTTTTTTTTTTTTTTTTTTTTTTGAGTTTGCGTGTATAACAAATATTGTAGCTGGCTAGAAAAAGCATATTTCCTAACTTTGTAGTGTTGCCAAGATTTGTGGCCCCTCCAATTCTTGAATACGTTATGAGAATTCATTTCCTTGCAACAAGTTATATAGTGAGTCACGTATATCAAGTTATCGTGTTTACATGATATATTTGTCTGATAAACATTTCATGTCTACAAAATATATGCTTCAAAAAGGGGGAAAAAAATCTCTAAAATATCTTTGAGATCGTTGTTGGAATATTTTAGGCCATAGTACACAATCAAAAGTAACTAGAACGGCTCTCCTTACAATATAGTCATTAAAATAAATTTAGCCCATAAGATAGATAAATCAATTGATCTCTCGCCGTCAGAGACTTGGGTTTGAACTAACCTTTTACCGCGGCTGTTATATTTATAGACAGTTAACCCATTTTACCATGCAAAAGGCAACGACATCCCTGGAAATTATCTGAATATGTCGTCTTCTACCCCTAGAACCCTTTTTCTTTAACGGAGGAAAAAAGCATAGCATGCAGAGAGTTAGTTTGTGTAAAATATTTTTATACATACATGAAAAAAGATGCACTAAACAGCAAAAGAAAAAAGGATGTTAGTTTCGTCTTCTGATATACGGCTAGTGATATACTATACATCACACGTCACATGTAAAACATCGTGGATTATATCCACTGATCAGAATAAGGGTATTTTAGCATATGATTATATGGGTATAAGTGCCAATATCTGCGTCCTAATAATACCCATGAATTTCTGTATCTCCTCATAAAGTGAAAGGTTCTGTGAACAATGTGGCTGCAAACTTGTAAGAGCAGAATCTAGCACCTGGGCAACTTCAGCCGGCGGAAAATGCCGTTCTGTACATTTCTGCATTTTGTTTCACACAAACGATCAAAATTAGAAACTTACAATTATAACAAACATAAGTACCCATTTTATGCAAGATAATACACACACACACACACACACACACAACTTTTCTTCTCTTATCCAGAACTTCTGTTTACCTGGATCATGAGCAAAGCAGCTACACAGTGTGCAATTAGTTCTGAAGGGATTTTTGCTTCATTTTGGTCGGATAGAGAATTCGACTTTGGATCGGAGGTAGGATTAGCTGCAGGCCACTGTTCTGAAGGAGCTTTTACTGAATCTTTATAGGCGGACTTTTTCTCCATTGGCACACTAAAATCCTTAAAATCCTCTTCTAAAAGCCGATTATTTACAAAGTCTATCGCCTCCTCAATTCTCTCCAAGTTTTTCCCCATCTTTTCAAAGGATGAGATTGCCTGAAAGTGAAACAGTAATAAAGAATAATGAAAATCGTTAGCAAAGAAATGTGAAAAGCTGTAATATATACATATATATACACATCTAGCAGCAAACATATTCAGTAGCTCAAGTCTACCAAGTATATTACCCAAATAACATGATTCCACCAGGATCGATTTATGTTACGTTTTGTTGTTGTGAAGGCAAAATACTAGAAAGAAGCAAATAAAGGGAACTCGATCTATAAGTTGCAAGAGTGTAAAACTATGATAGTCCGAACCATTTGTAAAAGCAACTTAATTTGACAAATGTATAGACATATAAAGACGCATTGATTTTAATTCTCACATTGCATGGTTCCTTACTGGAAGGGAAAAAAAATCACATTGCATAATTAGCAAACTGCATAAAGTCACTCGACGAAAGTAGTACCAGCTAACCTCTCCGTACCTGCAGAGCTGCACTGACGACTTTTTGGGCTCTTATTCTTGAACTTTCCACAATTTCAGCCACCTGAGATCCACAATCTCGGGTGTTGTAATATGAACCCAAAGAGCTCGAGGGACCATTAAGGTCATTTGAACTAGCCACAGGCTTTGGTGACGTAAGTAAGGAGAATCCTTGATATGTGTTGCGTTCTCTCAAGCGAAATAGAGCAGAAGAAACCTGCACATGAAACGAGAAAATCAGCTAATTAACAATGGGAAAGGATTGAAAATGAAAACAGGTCAACGGAAATCATGCCTGCTCATTGACTTCATTTAATTGCAAGAGTACAGCAGCATATGGCTTTTTGAAAGATTCGGAATCCTTGAGAGGGTTGTCTCCATCCTTTTGCTTTTCAAAGATCTCGTCATTCATGCGCTTCAACTCAAACACTACAGCTTCCTACATATTTCAACATGATTCGTCAGCTCAGTCTCAACTTTCCAAGTTGACGCAATACTTAGAAAGTTTAGTTCTTTTATACTTCTAATAGCATAAGCTAGAAACTGATAGATTAATTATCAAGAGATGGAACCTTTTTGTCGAGGGCACGTGTTAACTCAGCAACAGCTTGCACATCAGCGTCTTTTGCCCGGATCTGTGAACTGGTTGGAGGCTCAGAAGCTATTTTCTGTAAATAACCGGACACAATTTCAGCTTAGAAATTACAAAACAACGATTTACCGTACATAAATGATTTCTTAGATAACAATATGGTATTATTCTACATTTTGGTTTTCCACTAAGGAACTTTAAGCCACACCAGCAGAAAAACGGGTAATTGCTTCAAATGACCAGCATACACAGATGAGAAAAAAAAAAAATTTTTTTGATGCCCCAAATATGAATGGTGAAAAGGCATATGCACTACAACATATGATCAAAATGAAAGTCCTTGTCACTGAATATACCACAACAAGAAACATGAAAAAATGACTACATATGACCTACAAATATCTATTTCGATCCTTACCAATAAAACTAAACAATAACACAGACGGGTCCAATTTTGAGAATTATAAAGCACCTCAATCTAATGGAACTAAGAACATGCATCAACATTTGAACGATTTATTTTCTCTCCGGGGATATAATTTTGAAAGTAATCACTAATCAGATGCAGTTTCAATCATGTTCCTTTTGCAAAATTTGCTCCACGATTAAGAAAAGGAAAACCGGTAGAAAATATTATTAAAATAAATAAATTACCAAATGTCTCTAAATTACCAACATTGTTCTTAAGCTCAGGGAACCACTAACCTCTTTGCACTTCAAAAACTCTTCAACATCATCACTTGATGGGGAAATATAATGAAGATCAGCGTTATTTTGCTTCTCATTCGAGGCAATGTTAACGGACCCATCAGTCTTTCCTTCCCTCAATTTTTCATTTCTTTTCAGTTCCTTCAAGTTCTCAAAAAAATAGTTGACTAAAGGATTGCGCTTTCTGAAAGATGCCGGAATGTTTTCCATTGGATTTAAAGGCATGCAATCAGTGTCCTGTGACAAGAAACACAATTTCTTGGCTTATCACCAAAAACAAAACAAAAAACAAAAACAAAAACAAAAAACAAAAAAATGGTGATCTTGAAAAATGATGCAACAATGAAAAATACTTACCCTGACATACACAACTCCTAGATCAGGCTTGTCAAACTGAACATGATACCTACTGTAATCAACAGTTAATACAGTTCCATTATGCAACTCATTTGTCGTTGGATAAATGGCAATAACACGTTGTCCAACTGATAGAGGCCTAGCCAAATCAGTTGGAAGTCCTTCACGGGTACCAGCACGAAGTTCAGCATAATGTTTTCTAACAGATTCCCGGTATTGATTAAGCTTCTCTTTTTCTTCCTTCAAAAAGTGCTGAGAAAATCTTCGTGGTTTACCAAGGGAACTGCATAAACAAGATATACAAGTTAACCATTATGTGGCTAATTCCAGAAGCTTAACCATTATTAACCCCAAAACAAAAGGTTGAATAGAAAATACCCTTTTATCACACCCCACTCAACACGAGTCAGTCTTGGAACATGACCTAACCCGACATGATTCAGGTACTCAACAAACTCACATTTTGTGAACCATGGATAATCAATTGCACTATAGAACCACTCAAAAGCACACCATCTCCGTGCTTCATACCAAGACAGGCAGTTAGAAAGGCTTTCCTGTAAGCATATACATAAACGTGAATAAAAACAAACTTCAGAGATTCAAGGAACTGTAACAAAAGGCCAAAAAAATAAAATGAAATAATTGAGGGATATAACCTTTGGATTTGGTTCTCTTTTATGAAGTAAAGGAGCAGCTTTATTTGGTTGTTCATCCAAACGTTTCACGGGGGAGTTTATATCTTTTCTAATAAACGTCCTCCATGTACTTCTGGCTTTCGTAGGTAAGTTGAACTGGTCTCCAGAAGTAACTTCAGTCGTTAATGAAGCAGAATCTTTCACTTCCCGTTTAGAATTGTTATCAGATGATGTATGGTCTAAAGGTTTCACCAATTTTACTTGTTGGTGTACAGAATCATGTGAAGAGCGTTTGCCTTTGAACACAGAGCTCTTTCCTTCTTCTGAAGCCTGAAATCAAGTGCAGAGTGCGTCGCTACCCAATATCACAAGATGCAGTGGGAATATAATAGTTTAAGAAAATAAATAAATAAAGCAATATACACTTGCTTCTTAGTGAAAAACATGCCAAAAGTCTCATCCCCATTTATGTGAGGTTGCAAGAAAAGAATGAGATCATATAGTAGACTCTTTGAAAATATGACTTTAGTTATGACCTTCACGGTGAGATTACACGCTTTAATTTTGCGATTATCACTCAGATGGGAATCAACTTGGTTTTCATCGTCATATTGATATATATGCAACTGATAAGCAATGTGCATATACTCATCAATCATTCCATATCCAAAAAGACACGGCTAAACTTATTAAGGAAGATATTTAAAGGAGAACTGAGAAAATTTGATTCAATGAACATACTCTCCCAGTTATCGAAGAGAAGGACTTCTGTTTCCTTTTCTTTATTCCAGTATCAAACTCTTGGCTATCCACCTTGGTCTTTTCTTTCTTGCCCTTTGCAGATGACTCTTCTTACAAGAAAAATAAAAAAATAAATGTCTCTCAGTCAAATAAACACTTGTACTTAAGAGAAGCCACATTGCACAAAAGGTTATCACCCTTTAAAACAAGGATGAGTATACGACAGATAAGCTATTAATAGCTTTTCTCTTGCATAAATAACTATTATTAGCTATTAATTATTGCATAATTACGACTAAAAAGAAAATTTGGAAAACATAAATGCCTTACCAGTGGCAGAAAACGTTGATGGCATCATCAAAGACAGATCTGCCAATGTTTGCAGGGCATCAAAGGGAGGGTCCTCATCTATACGAAGAAAATAAGCCAAATGAACAATACGAAAAAACTGACTGTAGATTCTAACTGAAATCTTATTTTGGTAAAAATAGCAGCCAACTGAATATTATAGCAGGTTCTGTTTTTAAAAATGGAAGTCCATAAGACACTAATGAAAAGAGGGGACAAAAAAGGGTAAAGGAAAGAGTGGCTTGGACACATCTACTTACCTGTTCCAAAAAGAGATTTTCTACTTCTCTTCCTTGAACCCTTTGAAAGGTACCTTGGACTTAATTTTTGTTTCTCTGTTCCAGTACAGGCTGCTTTTATGTTATCCAAATGATCATTTGCACCACCTTCATCTTCTAGCTTTTTTATATGGCGGTTCTTTCGTTTCCCTTGAAATTCCATGGAACCAGCACGTTCTCTACCTATTAAATAGCTTTTTTCTCCATTATAATCCCTATTATCAGCTCCTGTGATCCCCAAGCTTAACTTGCTTTGATCATCCTGAAAATTGGTAAGATGAAGCTATGTACTGGTCATATCTGGTTCACTACTCTAAATGTCAAGCGAATCATCAATATGTAAGTATTAAATAAAAGAGAATTCTGAGAAAGTTAACTCTCATATTACCATCTCTCCACCATCCTGAAGTAGTGAAGATATAGCAGCTTCCGGTTTCCTTTTAGCCACCCGAGAAACATGGGGCGAACCACTTCTTTGTGAGGCCTCAGTCAGAACCATAGCTATCTCATGAGCAACATCATCATCACTAGTATCTGTACTGAGTTTCAAGTTCTGCTTAGCAGCGGGTGAAAATTCTTTTTCGGGATATGAAATAGGTACACGAGGAGTTCTTTTCCGAACAGCATGAGACACAATTCCTAAAAAGAAAATTTCCAACAGACTGAATAAAATTATGACCAAATAACAATCAATAACTCAAAACATCAGTATAAATCAACAAATAGCTCAGATTTTCTAGAAACAAAACGAGAATACAGTTATGAACAAGAAATAACAAAGGAATTTGCATTGTGGTGCACAATGGTTTTGCACTACTATATTGGCCTGTTTTACACATCTCCTATAGTTACAAATCAATGGATTGAATGGCTTAAAATGCAGCACTAAAAGTAGAAAGAAAAAAGTTCTCTCACCAGTTCGCCTCTTCTTCAACAATGGCGGGCGTCCATTACTTGGTGAAACTGAGTGGGATTGTGAAAGATGATCATCTGATTCTTTATAGGCCCGACTCTGAAACTTCCCCCGTGCATGCTTTTGAGGCTCTCGAGACTCTCCTTGCTCATTGCTTTCTGATTCAGTGTCACTTCCCCCCTGTACGTCAAAAGCCATATATCTTACTTCCACACAGGCCATACCCGCAAGTGGTAGCAAAACCAACCAGAAGAAAACTAGCTTACAAGGCTTTAGCACTAGAAATTTTAAGTTTATAAAGTTAATGATTGAGATCTTAACCCACCAGTACACAGTAATGATCAGTCATCATTGCTACTAGTCCAACCACAGAGGCAGTACCCTCAGGAAGTGATAAGTAGGCCTGAAAATAAAGAACAAACTTAAATCAACATGTTTTAAACAGGGTCCAAGAGATTAGAAGCCTCCTAAAGTCAAATTCACCATTCCACTGCACTAGACAAGCTGGACAATATGATGTTGAATTAAAATGAAACACAAAACACATCTAGCATGGTAATTGTAGGAACAAGCAGGCTATTCGCTAACCCAACATACCCTATTCATAGAGTAAAGCGCCTCTACCATTTCTGCATTCCGATTACGAACTGTAGCAGCCACCTGAAAATGAAACCAGCAAAAAAATTTAAGAAAAACAAATACTATAATTAGGCAAGTAAAGAATGATTGTGGATGAACCAGCTGTCAAATGAATTTCATGTGCTCTACCTGTTCATTAAATATCCACTATCTACAAGTTAAAACACACAAGCCATGTAAATAAATCATGGAATATGTACTAACCTTCTTCCAATCTTTTCCGTACTTGCGATATGCTTCATAAAAACGTTCAAGCTCTTGCTTACTCCATTGAGGCCCTAACTTGTCAGATAACTTCCTCTTCTGCACATTTTAGAAGGAAACAAACCACCAAAAATATCATACTACAAACATTCTAAGTTTTACTGATTTCAAAGTTTTAATGTAACATTATGGAGGGAAAATGAAAAACAATTTTAGGTAAGTATATTTAATAGAAAGAGAAATCCAACCAATATGGACCACAGATTAACGTGTTGCATCTTTTAACTCCTATTATAGCAATGCATAGACATTTCATAGAGACACAGGTTCTAAGTTTTTGATTTCAGCGTAAATAATACACCAAAAAAAGAATTTTCGCACTTTAAATCCTATAAATTATATCGTAAAGGAGTATATATACATGCATGTCCATATGATCAAATTTCAAAGTATTACCATGCAATAAGTACGAAAATAAAGAGTTATGGAACACCATTAACCTGTGAGAAAATCGGTACTTACTTTTTGCTTCCTTTTCATAGCATTATCTCCATGTTTATTCGGAGAAATTTCACTAATATAAGAAAACCGCTTCGTCCCACCCTTTGATTTTTTTGATGGGGCCATGACGAACTTCCTTAGCTTTCTGAAACACAAGAACGGTAAACAATGCAAGATCAGATTTTCATTTCACAGCACAGAAGACAGAAAATCCAGCCATTATACAACCAGCTTCAGATTTTCACTTCTCCGATTGTTTACTTTCCCGCCAAGTCTACAGCGTAACCTAGTCAAGAATTCTCTATTCCAACTGACCCAAACACAGCGTTGATTCTCCGGCCAATCAGATGACCCAGAACCACTGTTTCTCTGCTCAGAAACAACCAGAAAAAGAAAAATCCACACTCGAATTCGAGAATTCTCACAAATACAATCTCAGGCGCCACAGCTCGAACAACAAAATCAAAACCAAAATTAAACATAAAAAACCACTAAAGACAGAATCCATGAACCAAACTACTTATTCAGAGTTGCAGAAAAAGAAAATAGGGGGAAAATTTTGGGCAAATTTTCCAATTTCGCAACTCTTTCCCGGCCCTAAGTTTTCTCAGCAACCAAACAGAAAGTAAAAGTTTAAAAAACCCCTAAAAACTGAAAAATAAACAAAAAAAAAAAACCTCGACATTCCAGAAATTTAGAGCTCCTGAATCCGATAATTTTTCAGAAACAAGAACACAAAACGAAATCGGTTAAATTTAGAACGCCGTGCTCACCAATCAAACCGGAGACGGCGATAGAGATCGGAGCAAAGGAGAGCGATTTTGCAGAGAAGCAGATAGAAACGAGCTATGGAAGGAGAGAGAAAGAGAAGATCTCGGCGATGAAGACGACACAGTGATTGGAGAAGAAGAAGATGAAAGGGAAGAGAGGATGGGGGAATTTGAGGGCATAACCGCGAAACTTTAAAAATAAAATACCCACAAAGATTTTCATAAAATTTGCCTCGGTTTTGAAATTCTATTTTTTAATTCTCTTCCTAAGTTAATCATTTTATTATTCGCTTGTGAGCATTAAAGGCTTGAAACGGTGTCGTTTGTGAGATTTTTGTGACCGTTTCTGTTCCTCGCAAACACGCACGTGTTGCAATTCTGCTATCTGAGCCGTGGGCCTCTTGATGGGCTTGCTTCAATACCTGAGACTGGGCCATTTTTATTTTTAGGCCCATTACAAACCCAGCTTACGCTTGAGAGGTTTGGTTCAACGACATGTCGTTGCAATTACAAGGAACGGATAAAAGTTCACTTTTGGGGGTTTAGTCGTTGGACAATTCGTGCTAAACCTCAAAGTACTTCCTTTTTCTTCCCCTCCGAAGCTCAAGCTTTGTTTGAGATAAAATAACAAAATTTGATTTGGTTTGAGATCAATCAACATAATTAGCGGTTTAATAACCCGATAGTTTTGATGATACAATTTAATATGATTTAAGCGATTCATAGATTTACACTTGCATCTTTAATAAATTTTTAATAAATATTTTATTTACTTGATAAATTTATCATTTATTCTAAATATCGTAAAAATCCTCTACTTATTTCAATTATTTTCCTAAAAAAATATATTATTTACTACAATTTATCTCAGTTTAAAAACGGCATGACGTTTAGTCATCATCCACAAACATGACCAAGTCAAAACCCTTACCAACTTTGACTTATTTGCATGAATGCCTCCTAACTTTTTTGAATTTGATAATTTAGTCCATAATTATTTTTCCTAACAATTCAATCCCCTTGAACTTCTAATTTGTAGCAATTCAGTTCTTTTTACTTAGCTTGCATTTGATTCACCAGTTTGAGATAAAAAATTTAAGTTAGAGTTGGTTGACTTTTCAAAAACAAGTTATAAATTTTGTTGACTTTTTAAAAAAGACAAAAATTAAGATGAAAAACTATAATTTAGTTGGAATTAAACTTAAATGCAAAACAAAGCCTTAAAGTTTAGGTTTAAATTTGAGTATAATTGAATTAAGGTTAAAATTTTTAAAGGAATTATATTGAAGTTAAGTTAAAATATCAAGTTATCAACAATGCTCTTCTTGGACTTTAATGTGCAAGTTATGTATAATAAACAGTTCAAATTTTTATGAATTTGAGCAAAAATGATTGAATTGTCAAAAATTATAAATTTAAGTTGATTACCAAAAGTTTAGGGACTAAATTGCCAAATTAAAAACGCTCAGGGGTATATATACAAATAAGTCACTAACTTCTGAGTTTTAGCTGTCGTTTTAAGCTCGAGTACTTCCACCTTCTTCCCCTCCGAAGCTCTCAAGCTTTGGTTTTTTTTTTTTTTTTTAAACCAAAGCTTGAGGAAAAACTCAAGCTTTGTTGAATCACAGAGAGAATCGCCCCCTCAAAGTTCCTTTCCAACATCTAAATCCAAAAGCCCATGTCTCAATTTCTCATCAAAACCATTCTTTATGGGTCTTTTTTGACAAGACCTTCACCACCAATCAGTAAAATGGGTTTTCTCCGACACCCAAATGTTTTTCTTCTCAGATGGATGACAAGCAGTTCGGGTCGACGATCTTTTACGGCCTCGTACCTCGTAAACTCACTTGGGTTTTCTTCAGAATCCGCTTCAAAAGTTTCCAGGGCTGTTAATTTCGAGACTTCCGAGAATGCAGATAAAGTCATAAATTTCTTCAAAAATCGCGGCTTCAGTAGTACCCAAATATCCCACTTGGTAAGAAACTACCCCACAGTTCTCTTATTGGATTCTGAGAAAACCATTTTGCCCAAGTTAGAATTTCTGGAATCCAAAGGGATTTCAGGCCCTGAAATGGACAGAACACTCTCAATGTTTCCTGGTATTCTGAATACTAGCTTAGCTCAAACGATTAAACCCTCTTTTGATTTCTTTGGTAACTTGTTTCGGTCCGATGCGATGGCCGTTGCGGCTGTTAAACGGTTTCCTCGTATCCTCCGAATGAATATCGAGAAACATGTGTCGCCTAACATCAACATTTTGCGAGAACACGGAGTGCCCGACTCCAATATAGCTACATTGATGCACCACTGGCCTGTCGCCGTAGTGTTGGAACCGGATCGGTTTCGAGAGGTTGTGAAGAAAGTTGAGGACATGGGGTTTGAATCTTCCAAATTGAGCTTTGTAGGCGCGGTGCTTGCGTTTCGGTCAATGAGCGAATCGAAATGGGAGAGTAAGGTTGATGCCTATAAGAAGTGGGGTTGGTCCGAAGAAGATTTTTTGGAAGCCTTTCGGAGGAATCCTTGGTGCATGAGGTTATCCGAAGATAAAATTGCGGCGGCCATGGACTTGTTCATAAACAAAATGGGTTCGAGCCCTCGCGTTATTGCTAAGTGCCCGGTGCTCCTTTCACTGAGCTTGGAAAAGAGATTAATCCCAAGGTTTTCAGTTTACCAAGTTTTACTCTCAAAAGGTTTGGTAGACAAGGAGATTAGCTTGATTCGACTATTTAAACATCCAGAAAAGAAGTTCCTGCAGACTTTTGTCGCGCCTTATAAGGAGGAAGCTGCGGAGCTGTTGAAGGTGTACAAGGGAAAAACGGGCGTTTCAAATGGGACAAAGGCTGAAAAGGTATGATAAGTATATTGTAGGGTGTTAGACTAAGCAATTTTCTTTAAGTTCTTATAAGCAAGCACGGAGCCGCGGAGCCAATGAAGTTGTAATCTCAAAATATTTGATCTTTCAAATGGATCAGAGATGGATAAGGAATGAGAAGTAGCATAACATGAACTGCATTGCAGCTTATTTGCAAATGATCTTTTTCCTAGTAGGAGAATTTTCGTTTTTTGATTTTGAACCTCCATGTTTGTATGTGTTTTGGTGGTGTTGATGTTGTTTTTTAAATTGAACTTCTATGTAAAATGATTGTTGAGGTCCAAGGCTGGAGCTTTTACTGGCAATTTATGTTAAAAGTCAATTCATTTCAACATTGTTTCACAAACTGTTAGATAACATAGGCTGACCATTATAACTAACTAGTTGTTAACTCTCCTAATAGTGTATTTTTCTGATTTGATGCCCGTTTAAGCATTCAACGAATCTATATATATATGGTGAATAAAACTGAAGTACTCAAGTCGAGAAAGTAAGATTTTGGGGTCTAAAATACTTAAGAATGACTGGAAATATGTGTTTTTGTATGTGTGTATGTATATGATCAACACAGGGCATAGGTGATGGGACCAAAATGAACGTTTTCATTCTTTCTACTGAACTACCTATTTTTGTAAACAAAATCCCAAAAGGAATGCGTGTTACAACTTACAACTTAGAGCAACTCAGAGGTCTCAAAAGTATTTCATCCAAAAAGAGGGTGAAAAAAATGCAAAAACAATTAGAGGGCTCAAGTGACAAGAAAAAGACTATTTCCTTGGTCCGATCTTAGGCTCAGCAGCCACAGCAAATAGGTTCGTTGATCTGTCTATATATCAATTCGTAAATTACTTTTCTTGTCAATAAATTTTGACTTGAAATACTCAAAACACCATTACATATTTTTATTCTGTAGAGTTTTTTTATTTTTATTTCTTTTTATAGTTGTTTTAGTTTTCTTTTTCATTTGAGGGAAGCTTAGGTATTCTTGAGGTAAAAAATATTATGTGATGGTATGAAATACAACTTTTTAAAATGCTGAAACGTACACAAAGTAAATAGCCCATATCTTTGTTTACGCCGTGGTTGTATATGCAAGGAGGCGCAATGTTGTTTTAACAGTAAACGACAAGATATTTAGCAAAAAAACAATAAACGACAAGATCTATCAAAAGCAATAAACGACAAGGGTATTTGAATGGAAAACGAGTCAACGACGTGGCGCAAGCCTGTCAAACGACAAAATCTAGATGTCGTTCCTTTACACAAGCAACAATGGATATGTGAAACGACTTCATTTTCTATCGTGACTTTTTCCAAACTAGAAACTACAAAAGTACAAACTACAACGTGTGGTTACTTGACTTCATGTCGTTTTACGCATGACTTCGGCTTCTCCCAGACTTGGGATATTTATAGGTCTTATCGAAGCCATCGTCATTGAAAAACTCTTCATCCCTTTTGTCTGCAGAGAGAAGCCTCTAGTCAGTTTATGAGGTAAGAGACCGTAAAGATCCGATTTCAACTCCTTGAAATCCATCTCAAAAGTTAGAGATATTGGTAAAATACCCAAAACACCACCGAATTTATCATGATACCACATTTAACCCTTTTTTTTGTTAAAATATATATATATATATATATATATTTGCGCGAAACAACCTACTTTGTTAGTGAAATTGATCAGAGAATACCTCCTCAACCCATTAATTTTTTTTTGTTTTTGGTCTCAAAACCTTTGCAAATACATATTGAATAGGGATATTTTCTTTTCTTTTCTTTTCTTTTTTTTTTTTTAAAGTATGTACCATGCATTTCCAATTGTAAATGTGAATTTCAATTTCATATCAAATCTATATCTTTTCTCAATCAAATGTCGATTTTAGCCACTTAAAAAGATGACTTTACTTGCATCCTTTGTGAATTTGAAGAGGGGGGGAGGAGTAAAACGACATAAATGCCTAAAAAATTTAAAAACACTAAGAACGACAAGTCATTTTGCTACATTCTCGACAACAAAACACTCATTTTTTAATTAGGGTTAAGACGCGGTTTCTTGTTGGGTAGAACGACAAGTCGTTTTGTTGCCCGACATCCCCCCCAACCTTCACCCAAAAAAAAAAAAAAAAAAAAACATGTCAGTTTCTTTTGAGATAAGAAAAACACGTTAGATTTCCGTTTTACCAATTAAACAAAAACATGTCCATATGTTATTGATCATGCACTTTGACATCAACTTTTGTTGCTTTATCATACATGTATGGATCTTTGATGGCTGATACTGATAATATCTGTGTTTCAAAGACAAGATCGTGCTGTTTATTCGTGCAGTAATAAACACTGCCAGATCGATTTACAAATCAGTTGCAGAGATAAACAACCCGTCACAGAAATATGGAACTAGCACTGAGATCCGAACTCAGAAATGGAAATCGACAAGGTGGTGTTACTAAAAGAATATCCTTTGAATAGCTTCCAGGATACAGAGAAAATCACAAAAAAGAAAAAAGGAAAAACATATTCAGTAAATGAATCAACGTACATATGCACATTCAGGAATGCAAACAAGAGCTCCACCCCTGTATCTCAGCTCAAGCAACTTAAAAACTAAAAGGGTTTTCAATTAGATCGAGTAAAAATCGATTTGCGCCTGATACGGACATGTCAAAGTCGCCAACCTCATTCTTCGTAAAATACTTCTCAACATGTCATATCATCGATATGTAGTCCACTTGAACGATCCAATTTTTGCTTGTACAACTTCAATAGCTCCGGAGCTTCCTCCTCGTAAGGCAAGACAAACTCCTGCAGGAACTTCTCCTCCGGAACTATCAATAATGCATGAAGGCTAACCTCCTTCTCCACCAACCCTTTTAACAACAAAACTTGAAAAACTGAACACCTCGGGACTACTCTCTTCTTCAAGCTCAGCCCAAGGATGGTTGTGCATTTAGCCAAATGGCAGGGCCTCCAACCCATTTGGTTGATGAAGAAATTCATAGATGCTGTAAGCTTATCTTCAGAATGTACCATGCACCAGGGATTCCTTTGAAAGGCTTTTGCAACCTCTTCTTCGGACCAACCCCACTTCTTGTAAACGTTAATCTTGCTTTGCCACCTTGATTCGTCTACAATCGAAAATGCGACCACCGCTAAAACAAAGTTTACCTTCGAAGCATCAAACCCCGAGCACTCAACTTTCTCCACAATCTTTCGGAAACTATCCGGACTTGCTATGAAAACTTTAGGCCAGTTCTTCAATAGAGTAGCTATCTTGGGGTCAGGCACTCCGTGGCTTCGTAAAATATCAACATTAGGTGCCACATGCTTCTCAACATTCCTAAGAATATCTGGGAACCGTTTGACAGCCGAAACCGCTGTCTCATCAGATTGAAACAAGTTCCTAACGAAATCATAAGAGGGCACAATTTGTCTGTCTAAGCTACAGCGCAAAATAGTGGGGAATACAGATAGCATTTTGGCCATTTCTGGGCCTGAAATGCCTTTGGCTTCAAAAAACTCCAATTTGGGCAAAATGGTTTTCTCAGCATCAAACGAGAGTAGTTTTGGGCTTATTCTAACAATGCTCGAGATTTGGGTCTGAGTGAAACCATATTTCTTGAACAAGTGTATAAGTTTGTCTGGTTTCTCAGGTGTCTGAAAATTAACATACCTAGAAGCTGATAAAGCAGATTCTGGAGAGAATCCAAATGAGTTTATGAGGTAGGAGACAGCAAAAGATTGTTGATTGGAGCTGCTTGAGAGCCATCTGAGTTGAAAAACATTTGGGTTTCGAATAAAACCCAGAATACTACTGGTTGTTGGCGAAGGAGAAGGTCTTAGAATAAGACTTGCAAATAGAATGGTTTTGGAGAGAGATTTAGACATGAGTTCTGAAATTTGATGTGTATGAAAGAGAATTACAGATTTCGGACAGCCGATTCTTTCGGAAATTGAAGAAAGCCCAGTCTTTGTAGCGGAAGTGGGACAGCGATTAGAGATTACTGGAATTGGGTCTGGTTGGTCGTGCAGTTCTTAAAGAACGACACCCATTAAAAGGCATTTTTACGAGAAATTGAGACATGCGTTCTGAAATTTTATGCGCACGAAAGGAAATTACGGATTGTGGACAGCTAATTCTTGCCGAGATTGAAGAAAGCTCGAGTCTTTTTTTATGGAGGAAGTGGCCAAGTGAAACCCTAGAAATTGGGGATGGGATATGTACGAAAGAGTGGCGGGAGTGGGACTGCCTCGTAACAATATACATGTCGTTTATGAATGATCTGTTACTACAAGTATAACGAGACGCCGTTTGTAGTTTTCATGAACGACAAGTCGTTTTCTGACAATCGAATGAACAAAACACATGTCGTTTGTGAATGATTTGGGACTACAAATAAAAACGAGTCGCCGTTTATCGAGCGACATGTCGTTTCTGACAGTACAACATTTGCACATGTCGTTTGTGAAGGATGTGTTTGCGAGAAAAATGAGACGCCGTTTTAGATAACTAAAACGACTCGTCGTTTTACTTCGTAAGGTTTTTTTTTTATTTTATTTTTTTATTATTATAATATATAATAAGCTACTGGACTTTCCGAGAGGTTGTTTCTCCAAGTATAGGCAAATGTAAACTGCAAGCCAAGAGCAATGTGAAACCATGGGAATTCAAGGATTAGTTCATGTTAATCCCCCATATTGTGCAATCTTCCTTGCCTTTTCCGCTCCCACTGCCTTATCCACCTCCTAACCATTTCTCACATGAAAAGACAGGGTCAGTGAACACAATTTGGGTGTTCTTCCCAGCTAAGCTGGCATACGAAGGAGATACGAAACAGTATGGACCAGAACATGCTGCAATGAAATAGAGGATTGTTGAATCTAGAGGTCGATGAATGCTCATGAGTCGTTTTCTTGTCTAAATAACGACTCTGACTCATTCTTCATCATACTTTAAATCAAAGATTCAACTATAAAGCCAGTGTTTAACAGAAGAACACATAATACAACCTTCTCATGCTGAATATCTTAGACTTGAAACTCTTTTTACCTTCTCAACTAGAGTGCTTTTAGTGAATGAGCCTTCAATGACCATGTACTCTAAAAAGACCGAGGATACAGTCAGTAATTTAAACCATCTGTTCGAACGGTTTAAGAAATAGTAAGTTACACACTTCAAAAAAAAAAAAAAAAA
The DNA here is from genome assembly GCA_038430175.1 of Ficus hirta. Taxonomy (NCBI): domain Eukaryota; kingdom Viridiplantae; phylum Streptophyta; class Magnoliopsida; order Rosales; family Moraceae; genus Ficus; species Ficus hirta. The sequence continues at coordinate 13,100,526 of CM076593.1, read as the reverse complement.
AAATGAAGAAGAAGAAGAAGAATTGCAAACAGAATTGCAATGGTTAGCTTCTGCTAGCAAACAAAATTGCATTGATCTCAACTTGCAATGTAATCAAGAATTCAGTCCATTTAACGATAATACTTGATTTGCACATAAAATGCTACCGAGCTGCTCAACTCAGGAGGTATCAAGCCGAACAGTTTTGAAATTGATAAAACAAAGCTTTATTTGAACATAAATTAAAACGCAGCTCATGATACCTCTCTGCATACTTTATCACCAATCTCTGGTCCATATGAAAGATCCAATCTTTCCTTGTACAACTTTAGCAGCTCCGGAGCTTCCTTCTCGTGAGGCACGACAAACTTCTGGAGGAACTTACTATCTGGAACCATAAATAATTGGTGTAAGCTAAGCTTTTTCTTCACCAAACCTTTTGAGAGTAAAGCTTGAAAAACCGAAGACCTTGGGATTACTCTCTTCTTCAAGCTCAGTGAAAGGATTACTGGGTACTTAGCGACAAGGCAAGGCTGCAAACCCATTTTGTTCATGAAGAAATCCATGCCCGCAAAAATCTTATCTTCAGATAGCATCATGCACCAAGGATGCCTTTCAAAGGCTTTCAAAACCTCTTCTTCGGACCAGCCCCACCTCTTAAACGCATTAACCTTACATTCCCTAGTTGATTTGCTCGAACAACGAAATGCAAGTACTGCTTGAACAAAATTTAGCCTCTCTGGATTGAACCCCATTTCCACCACTTCCTCAACAACCTCTCGAAACCGATCCGAACTTAATGTGAAAGCTTTAGGCTGGCTCGGAACCAGTTTAGCTATATTGCAGTCAGGAACTCCGTGTCCGCGCAGAACATCAATGTTAGGGACCAAACATGTCTCAACATCCACGACAAGTATATTCGGATACCTTTCGACAGCTTTAATCGTCTTCTCATCAGACTGAATAAAATTCCTAAGGAACGCATACGAGGGCCTGATCTGTTTAGCTAAGCTACTTCCCAGAACAGTAGGGAATTGACTTAGTTTCTTGGAAAATTGAGGCCATGAAACACCTTTGGCATCAAAAAATTCCAACTTGGGAGAAATAATTCTCTCCGAATCCGCAATAAGAAGTTCGGGTCTTCCTCTGAGAAGGCGTGATATTTGGGTCTGAGTAAAACCATATTTCTTAAACAAGTTTATGACTTTCTCTGGTTTCTCACAAGTTTCAAAATTTAAACGATTGGAAACTTTTAAAGCAGATTGTTGAGAGAACCCAAGTGAGTTTATAAGATAAGAGACCGTAAAAGACTGTTGGGTTGAACTACTTGAGAACCATTTGAGACTAAAAGTATTTGGGTTTCTGACAAAACCTACTAGAATACTGGTTGTCGGGTAAATCCTTACACTTGAAAACCCAAAAAGAATCGTTTTTTGGAGAAAACAAGACATGGGTTTTTGAAATTTGACAAGTCCGAGAATGAAACTTACAGAATCTTGAGAGCCAAATAATGTCTCCGTCTCTGAACGAAACTCGAGCTTCGGAAAGGAAATGGGAAGAAATCGTAGTAAATTCCGAAATCGCAAATGAGACGACTTCAGATGTAAACGGAAAGGAGTAGAAGATGTAATTCGAATCGGACTCATCCACTTTCTTATTGCTGCTTGATACAGAAACCCTGAATCCTCGAAACAGAGGTTCAATGGAGGCCTGTCATGTCTAGATGTCGTTTTGCGGAAACCTGTGCTTTTCTATGGAGAAAACGACAACGACTTCCTTCTCTTTTTAAATACTCGTTTGGTCCTTAATGTTATTCTTTTTTTTTTTTAATTATGATTTGGTTCCTAATTTAAAAAAAAAAAACTAAATCTCCCTAAACTTTTTAAAAGGATATAATTTGGTCTTTTTTTATTAATAAACATCAAAAATCATATAAATAGATCACGTGTATGATATATATAAGTTGAATCATTTAATTTTTTTATATTATTATTAAATAGTAAATCATGTATGATTAATGTGAAATTTTCTACTAATTTTTAACATCTATTAAGAAAAAGAATGATTTTGCACATTTTTAAAGAATTTAAGGATATTTTAATAATTAAACTAAATTGCAAATTCATAAAAAAAGATTAGTGACCATATGTGCAATTTACCCATTAAAATAAACCACATACCATTTAAAAACAAAACAAAACAAAAGTTTAAAGATTTGTCCACTCAACACTCAACAGTAACAAAAGGAATTTTATTCTTGCTTGTATTTATTTTATTTTATTGTGATATACTTCCCATTAACGTTTGCTAAAAGGATATCTCTTTACGCAACGGAGCAAATGAGGTATGCTACAGTTTAACGGTCGCCTAATTTGGAACTTTACTGACAATATAATGTGTTAAATCAAATTCAGTTGTCGTTTGCTTAATCCTAAGAAAATCCGGCTCTATAGGTCAAATTTCAAAGGTGGTGCAAAGTCGAGATTTCACTCGGAAGGCCTACGACAAAGCTCGGCCACTAGCGGTATGTTTGTTTACCCGGAAAATATCGAATTCAGATTGATGCACCCTCCTCCGCTCGCCGGCTTAGGAATCAACGGGAAGATTAAACTGCAACTTTGGATCATTTCACATGCTATGAGGAGTCAAGCCATTATTATTCACTTGCTACTGAAATTCAACAGGTCATCAAAATAATGTTTCCATAAGACATGTTACGACTCAACATAATCTAGAAAAGTTTGTTATTTTTGGACACAACTACTTGAGAGAAAGTCATTTCACAAGCCCAAGCAGCACATTTTTCTTATATTCGCAATCCTAGCACCAACCGCAAGCCAAGAGCAAAGTGTGGTCATGGGAATTCAACGATTTGCTCATGCATATTGATCTTTCCTGCATAATAATGACTCAAAATGTCTTTCACAGTTATTATTTTTTTTTATCATAAGACTTTTGTCGTAATTAAGAGATGGTCTTTGCTGTCGAAAATGGTCATTCCGAGTGTTAATATTTATTTGTTAAACATATATAGGCTGAGAGGCTTTTTGCGTTCAAGTGAATATCAAATTTACCTATTAAAATAATAACTAAAAATAATTTTCAGAGTTACTAATTTTTTGTCACAAGACTTATGCTGTGAAGAAATTGTTTGTTATCTAATCTAATCCATTTATGAGTGTGCGTATGTTGGGTTGTCGAAATTGTTTTTTAGAATATTAAAGTTTATATATTTATATTTATAAATTGTTTTGCCTTGTATTTATAGAGTTTATATACTGGTTATTGGTAAAATCCTTAAACTTGAGACCATAAAGAACCTATTTTCGGAGAAAACAAGACATGGGTTTTCAAAATTTGACGAGTACGAGAATGAAACTTACAAATTGTTGAGAACCTGCCCCGATTGTCTCTGTCGCTGCACAAATAGAAGAACTCCAAGTAAAAACCGAAATCGCAAACGAGAACGACTTGAGATTCTAAAAGACTCGAGGTTTAACAACGGCATGCCCGGTGATCTAGATGTCGTTGTGAGGGAAAAGGAACATTGTCGTTTTCTCTGATGAGTAAACGACATTACTTCTTGTTCTTTTAAAAGAAACGACATGTCCTTAATTTTTTTTATTTTTTTTTGGATTGGTTAATATGTCCTTAATTTATAAGATTGCTTTATCATTCAAAACAAACTGTCGTTTAAAATAAACATAAAACGAAACACCGTTTTTTCATTTAACGAAAAAACATTCAAACGACATGTCTTTCTTTCCATAGTAGAAATTAGAAAATTTTTTTGAAACAAACGACATGGCCTTAATTTATGAGGTTGCTTTATCATTCAAAACAGATTGTCGTTGTAAATAAACATACAACGAAATAAGTTTTTTTTTTTTTTTAATTTATACGATGTTTGGTAAGAGAGAGAGAAAATAAAAATAAAGAAATAGTAAAATATTAAGGTGAGGGAAAAAAAAAAGGAGATAAAGATATATAATATGTTTTACAATAAGGGTTCGTTTGGTGAATGAGTTGAGTTTGAAAATTTTAAATTTGAGTTGAAAATTTTAAGTTTGAGTTGAATATTTTTGTTGAATTTTCAGAAAAGACAAAAAAATTTTCAGAAAAAAACAAAAACTTTTTCAGAAAAAAATAAAAATTGAGATAAAAAAGTACATTTTAGTTTGAAATGGACTTAATTACTATCATATCAATTAGAAGCTTAACGAGGGATTAAGATCAAAATGTTAAGTTAAAATGCCTTTTTTAAAAAAAATTTCCCTCATTTCTTCAAAAGTTGAAAGGATTAAAATCTAATGTGTCCTATGAAATTACAATTTCCTACCCATTTACCACTTTATAAACAATTTAAGATTTTATTTTCCACTTTAAATGTAACAACCCATGCCACCCTTTGATATGATATTATCCGCTTTAGGTCTCGTGCCTGTATGGTTTTACTTTTGGGCCCACCCCAAAAGATCTCATATAATGAATAGATGGTCTCTTTACTTATGAATAACAATATCATACCAACGAAAGACACGGATCGTTATATTAAAATCCCTAATTCAACTTCCTTCCTCTTCCTTTTTCATTCCACCAAATACAGACTAAAGAAGATCTTAGACTTACTACAAAAGCAACTGAACCGCCTTTTTTTATTACTAATTTGCTCTAATTATTTGAGAATTAGTGTGATATTGGAGGGAGAGTGAATACGAAAGGACTCACTTCCATTCTCACCTTCATTCGAACAATGCTAGAAAATATCAGTGATGTTTAACATCACTCACTAATAGAGGGTGAGTCCCACAATTTGGGGTCCATCAGTAGAGCCTACTTCTTTATTAGTAGGATGTTAAATATCACTGATGTTCCCTAATATTTTCCCCTCAATTCACTCAGTAACTTAAGAGAATATACATGTAAACATAAATGTTAGATTATGAATTTATTACATATTAATGAGATACTGGACTATCATTTTCCTAAATATCAAACTCAGGTTTTATAAGTGATAATAGATTTAGACTAAGCTCATTTGACATGCTAAATATGAAAAAGGACGTTATATTTAAATTTATTTCACATCTCTAATAAAAGTTTCTAACAACATCAAAATAAAGCCGTTGCATAAGGAACTGAAATTTGTGTTAGCATTATTACCTTAGATATGTGAATCATTTATGAGTCAACATAGAGTACAACAACAGTTGTCATCCAATGCAAAAAGTGGACTAAAAATTTTAACCCGTTAAAACCGACCCGTTTTTTCTTATAATAATAATAATAAAAGCATCCAAGGATTGGGCTAGGAGATGGGTGAAAATGCTAGTTAGGTGCCAAAGATGCTAATTAGTGGAAACAGACAAAACAGGCCACCTAAAAGACCACTTGATGATGATCAATTTTCAAAAAGCTTGATTGATTGTCATTCATGTGACTAACGTAAACTCAATTCATGGTCATTTGGTGTGTGTCACGTGCACTTTGGAATATATATATACATGCATATTTATATATAAAAGAAAAAAAATATTGAGGTTTTCCTTCTCATGTGACATTCAATTTTTGTGAGCAGGAATTTAATGAGTCACAAGAAGAACCAAATGTGACCGCCAATGTTTGCACACATCTTAAATGCATTTCAATGAGGAACACAGGAAACCAAAAAAAAATATATATATATATCTTATTTTAAAGTACAACTATATGTACATACTCTCAGTACAAAATTGTTGTAGAATTGGACTAACTAGATACATCATACATTATATTTGTAGAAAAAGAGAGGAAAATAAAATACTACATATAACAACAGATTTGAGTCTTTTCTTTTTCCCCCACAAATAACTCACATTCCTAAGGAGATGCACAAAGCCATAAAAATGCTGCTAAAGAAGCAAAAGCAGCCAAGCATGAAGAGTGAAGCAGGCTTCTAGTTGCTGCAGTGGAAACCGCCTGCATTGGTCCGAACGGCGAAAATGCGGGCCCCAAGGCGGGCAAGTCGTCGGGATTCGGAGGACTTGGATTGGAGGGGATGGTGGAAACAGAGGAGGAAGTTGGAGTTGGGACAACTCCACCGGGTGAGGGCAAAAGTGGGGTGATCTCAGGGGACAGTTCTTGGAAAGAAGAAGGAGGTGGGTTTGTCAAGAAGGGGAGATTAGTGGCTTTAGAATTGTGCTGAGAAGAAGAAAGGGAAAGCAAAGGAGAGGCTGAGAAGGCCATGATGAGGACTAAATGGAACCAAAAAGATGCCATTTCAATGATGAAAGGTATCAATATATGGCTTAGTGGAGAGTGCCTGCTGAAATATATATTTTGTGTTGTTTTTGGGTGATGTGAAGAGGTTTTTTTTTTTTTTTTTTTTTTTTTTTTAAGGAAAAAAAAAAAAAAACACACAGACGAAGAGCAAATGGGGTTTGTGTGGGTGTGGGCTTTTTGGTGGTAAATTATGATTTGGGGCTTTTTAAAAAGCTATGACTAGAGGCTAAGTGGGGTAATGTGCCAAGTGGCGTGTGGGGACTGGATGATGATGAGAAAATACAGGTTGGCATGTTAGGGGGAGGGACAAAGATGGGGAGAATATATTTTTTTTTTCTTTCATGAAATGATTTATTTTTTACACTTATCACCAAGGAACAAGAGGAATTTGTGGGTTAAGGGACTTTTTTAAAAAGATAATTTTAATAAATGGTTTAAGTTTTGTAAAATTAATAAAATAATCATTTTTAAAGAAATGATCAATCAGTTATTATGCATAATTAATCAATTATTTTTTAATATTAATAGATATATTACAATGATTGATTGTGATTGATCACTTATTAACGATCATTTTTATAGATTAAAAATATTTTGATCGTTTAAATTTCAAAATAAAAATACTTCTAAAATTCGAATCTGAAAACTCTGGGTGTCAACACGTCTCTTTTATGAAATGATTTGTTTTAAGTAAAAAGAGGGTGCTGTCTTTTTTGTTCTTTATTTTTAGTTGTACCGTGGTTCTTGGCGTCTTCTGGTAATCCGGAATCAAAGGAACTAGATTGAGCTAAATATGACTAGAATGTCAAAATCACCCCCCTTTACCGTGTCAGTTTGATGAATCGGTAATTTGGAAATCATTGAAAAAGTTGCGAGGAAATTTGGTGGATGGGTTCACAAGCCAAATAAGAAAAAGTAGCTACAATTGTCGTCCTCATTGGCTCCACCCTCTATAACCTTGTAACGAATAAATTAAAGAAAAATAAGTACCATTCAAAATTTATAAAAAAAAATTTTTCTTGATTAAAGACAAAAAAAACCAATGCAAACCGTCTCTTTTAATTGATAAAAACAAATTAGCCAACTTGGCCGACAAAGAGAGTAAATTTAGTATATGTTTGGTTCACCGAGTTGAAAAAACTCAACTTTTAAATTTTTAAAAAGTCAACTCAATTATATTTTTTACAGTTTCAATTATAACTAAAAAACTCTAATTTTAAAAATCCATAACTCTGGATATATAAATCCAAATGAGATTATAAATATATATTTTTAAAATTACATAAAATTTCAAAACAAATGAAACAAAATTCACATCGATATTTTTTTTCTAAAAACATTTTAAATTTTCACTTTTTAACTCTAATCAATCAAACGCATAACTCAACTTCAATTTAAATTTGTCAACTTAAGCCGACACCTCAAATGCATGCTTAGTGAAACTAAGCTGGTTCTCAATGAACATATCTCAAACCAAAGTTTGCTGTAAACTCCAAATTCTAATCCCGAGTTTTTTTTCCCCCTAAATTATTCTGACCTCGGAGTTCAGATTGGAATTAGAAGAAAAATTGCCACGGTAACCAAATAGACCGTCACAAACAAATGGCTACAATTCACTCTCCCAAGAACATTATTGGGAAGTCAATATCTTTCTAGTTGGTGTATTCAATTATCTTTCAGGACCTTGACTTTTTTGTGTTTTGGAACCATATAGGTGTTTGTATATCCTTGATTTAAATATATCCTCCGTTAAAATAAAGTTTCAAAAAAAACAAAAAAACAACCCCTCTGATCACTATTCTTGAGGAAAAACAAACCTCTAATCACTAAATCAAGAGAAAGAAATATAAAATATTGGATTGAGTTAAGATGATAAAAAGCTAAGAGAGTACAGGACTTGTATCAATTTGCTGAAAAGCAAAAAAATCCACTTACATGAGAATTGGAGATACAAAATGTAGACAAGAATTAAACTACAGACCAAGACGAGCTTAAGTAATTGCAAATACAAGGCAGAGAAGGATTTGGTTGGACTCACCAAAATGAGTCATTGACGTCTCATGTGGTCTTCTGAAATATTGTGCATGCCTTTCTTTCATGCTGTTCTTGAAAAAGATCGACTTCTTTTACATCTTGCCTGAATGAAAATGAGAATCGGATTATTGAAGACTAGTGACATAAATTCGAACATATGAAGAGGGTAAAGAAACAGACCGTACACTATCCAGGATTTCAAATGCAACGTGGCAAGCGTTGTAACTCCATGGCAACAAGCGAAGCGGTGTTGGCTAAACCGGGGATTCCAGAGCTTTTGAGGTCAGAAAGAATGGATTCGATCTTTGAAACTTCAGGTATAGATATGGACAATATCATTGCTTGTGACAAATACTGCTTACAAGCATAGCCAAGAGCGTGTAGCATTCGCTGCACCAGTATGTGAGGTATGCCTCGACTCCATGACTCAAGAACTGCACTGACCTTCGGAAGATTGGTTAGCAGACTAGCAGTGGCTTCCTTTGGAGCGGCCTTGAACAGCAAGACCACGCATTCGGAAGCTATATCTGCCATATTTGCTCCATGGAGCCTGCACAACTCAAGCAAGACTGAAACGTTGCTTCCAAAGTCTGCAATATCTCTTATTCCATGCTGCTGATCTACTGCACAGAATGCCTCGGGAGAACCATCACCTAAAAGAGCATGTTCTTTTGTGTGGGTGAAGTCTTTCCTGCTGGTGACTGCACGGAGAAGAAAAGCCTTGCAGAGGCCAAGTGTCGGTTCTAGAAAGTCTTCCATGTCCTTTGTATAGACGAACTCCAGAAGATTTGCAATCCTCCTAACTACCTTTAAGTCCGAGAGTAACTTGAATTCCATTTCGGGAGCAGATACCATAGCCAGGCAAAGCTTGACATTACTAACATTTGCATTGGAGAGATCACCAAGCAAGAACTCAAAGCACTGCGAAATTGTCTTAAGATGTAGAATGTCCGAAATTTTGATGTAGTTGAACTCAATGAGCATCACAAGAAGCTTTTGTGCATACATGGGAATGGGGTCTTCATCTTCGATCAAGGAGGGATAGAGAGGGAGGAAATGCTTATTGGAGATGGTCTCCAAATCCTTCAATCTATGCTCATCCTCGAATCTTTCATTTAAAAGAATCACCATAACATCAAACAAAATTTTCAGGCACAAAAATCTGGCGTCACCATCCTTGTTCCCTTTATAAAGAACCGCCAAACTTGGAAGAATTCCACGGATAAAAATATCAGGGTTTTCAACGATGACAGGTGATTCCTCTGAGACAGATTCAAGTACTCTGAGAAGGGTAATTTGAAAGTCATCCCTGCCCTGGAAATCAAATTGAAAGACAGCTATATCAGTACCAAGGCGGCAAGGCCAACCACATTCAATTTATTTTGATTGACTTTCTTTCTAGGTTCTGTTAAAACAGCAAATATACCATCTAGGTGTCTGTTTCAAAAGTTTGATTCCTTATTTTCAATATTAAGTATAGAATTTGAAACCTAATCTCAATTAAAACAGTTTTAAAATCTGAATTATGTTATTTATCACAACTATCAGCAAAAATATTACTTAAAACGAAAGTGTTTAAAAGACCGAGAATGCTTAATCTGCTCAGTTGAAGTTACGTACCTGAAAAGGAGTCTCTGTGAGTTTGATTAGATTTGCCAACTGTTGTAGCACTTGATGATTAACCACCTTGTGCTTGAAAGATGAGCTTCCAAGGAAATGAAGAACCACTGGAAGTAATTGGATATTACTCTTTGGAGCAGCTCTACTGGTAAGGGCAGATATATGACCATGGCGCCTTCCTCCCATCAGTTGCTGAATTTCTCCCGTTATGATATCCAATAAACTGGAAATGGTAGAGGCAACAACATTTACGAAGGCATCCAAGCACTGTTGCACAAATCGATCTTTCTCTTTTGCCAATCTGTCCACCACGGAGAGAAATCTCGCATTGCAGAAAAACTGTGGCAGCCACCTCCTACCATTCTTGCAAAGGAGTGCAACAAAAACGAGTGCCTTCCCCTTCAAAACTTCACTTCCCTGCTCAATAAGGGACAAAAGACCAGCGACAAGATTCTTATCCTCGGCTAATGGTAAAAGATACTTGCCAATATTTGTGAACATATGGCTTCCGATCATGGCCGTATTTAAAAGGTTTAGGCTGATTTGCTGCTCCCGTAGACTACCCTTGACAAGGGCAGAGGCCATATCCTTGAATGAGAGTTTTTCTATGACTGATTGAATGCTTTGAGGATTGAAACAAACTAAGCGGACCAAACATGATCCTGCCGTAAGCCTCATGCTCTCCTGTTTCCCAGCAGCCCTATATATATAAGACAAATTATTTATCAGATCCTGGCTAGTGAAACGAGCCACCCAGTGCGCTCCTTGACTAAAAATGTTCTCGATGGTCCTCAAAGCATAAAGTTGAGTCATATCATCCTCTCCTTTCCGCAGAATTGATGAAACCAATGAGATCAGTGAGTTTGGAACCTGCTATTAAAAAAAATGTCATGCAATAAATATGGCAAAAAAGAAGAAAGATTGAAAATGGAAACAAGACATCCAGCAGGCGACAATTACTCCAAAATATTGTTCTTGATACTCCAATCATGATTAGAAAAACAATATAAAGTTTGGCTAAATCAAAATCATAATAGGGTTTTGACTTGAAAAGTAGAAAGATACGGTTAACATAGAAGAGCAATCTAGTTTGACATGATCAAGTGCATAAACAATGAGCTAATTACAATTAAGTTGGAAGCTAACCTGCCACCCAGCCGAAGATCGGCTATCCTTTGATGGAGATTCTAATGGAATCTTATCTTTTGTATGCTCATTTTGGGTTGATATATAGAATAGCAGCTCACCTAATGCCGCCATCGAAAATCTCCTCACTTTTTCCTGTTTATCTCTTAGTCCATCGGTAAGTGAACCTAAAATTCCAGAATTTGCCAAACTGTCTTCAATAAAAGTAGAGTGCCGAATCGACAAACCAATCAATGAAGCAAGTTGGATTCGCAAAGCTGAAGTCTTGGACTGTCGGAACATTTTAACAAGCATGAGCATTATTGGCCCATTGGTCAAAATATTGGCTGCATCAGCATTAGTGCTCAACATCTCAAGGTATCTGATTACATTTTGTTTCTCCGAAATGCTACTGTTTCCATGTAGTATGGCTATAATCTTAGTATTGAGTGCATCCAAATGCTCCTTAGACACTTTTACAAACTCGGATGCTGGCAATGCCTCAAAGGGAAGTGAAGGAATCACATCTAATACTTTGTCAGACTTTTTACTAGGCATTACAGGTCTGACCGAGAGATCAGATGGATGCCAAAGAACCTGTGAAAGATTATCAGATGATTTTGTAGAATCAGACTCAAGAACAGATCCCACGCCTTCTCTGATTCTCTGATTTTTAACTTGAGGACTAGCGGTTGGTGGGGTTGCAGGCACTTCAATGTGTTCTTGAGGCGATTCCTGCTCAAATGTTCTTGATTCATCTGAGGTATCTGATTGCTGGACGATTTCCATGTCTTCAACTTGTCCATTATGCTGATTGTGGCTAGACAATTTATCTTCAGGTGTACAAGCTTGGTTGTCAGCTCCATCAGCTTCGTCATGTCCATCATCTTCAGTGTTCTCATTAAAATCAAGCTCCATATCAGTGTTCTCGATTTTGACTTCAGAATCATTTTCTGAATTCGTACACATGGGCCTTCGGTAATTTTCCTTCTCATTCTCTCTCTGCAAGTTTAATTTTGCAATTCTTGAGAGTCTTAAGAGGTTCACACCCCTGGTTGCACAAGAATTATTTCTTTGCTTCTCTTCAAGAACTCTGCCAGAAACCTTTGGTTGAGTTCTGCGACTTCCTGGTGTACTCTTTACAGGTGTCTCACTGCCTTTTGATGCTAAATTCTCATCCTGCTTGAGAGCTCCTTTTACATCTTTTTCACGAGATTTTGGAGGGGTTCTATTTTGGGTAGGTTTATCACCATTACGCTCAGAGAGACATGGCTTATCACACACTCCTATCATATTAGCAAAAGCAGGTTGGGGTGGCAATGGCACTGGGCTTAACTTGCTTTTCCAAAAGGCATGTCCACAAAGCTCCGACCACTGTATTCTTTCAGCTGGATCTTTTACCAGTAAAGAATTTATTAGATTTACAAAAGGGCGGCTAGGAGAACCTGGTAAAGGTGGAGTTGGATCTGAGACGATGGATTTTACTAGCTGAGTAAATTCTCTTCCAATAAACGGAGGTCTACCAGTGTAGCATTCATATAGTACACAGCCTAGTGCCCAGAAATCAGATGCAAATGAATGGACTCCTCCATCTTCGAACAACTCTGGGGCCATATAACATGGTGTTCCTCGTTTTGCTTGTGGCAACTGAATACATGCAGTAAGATAAAACTTCATTATATTATACATTTAGCAGGAAAAAAATATATTAAACCCAAATCCCTGCAGAAAAGTTTAATATTAAATGCCACAATTGCAATAGTTCACAGAAAATATGATAACCTACCGAGGAAGAAGGGACTTTCGATATTTCATTCAGTCTTCTAGCCAAGCCAAAATCACATAGCTGTTGTACAAAGACAGAAGAATACCAGTATATTGGTTGAAGAACATAATTAAAAAATTGATTAATTAATAAACCAACCAGATGACAGATATTCCAGGCAAGTACCTTTGTCCTCCCATTCTCATCCAATAGGATGTTTGAAGGTTTCAAGTCACAGTAAATAATTCCTTTTGAATGTAAAAACCTGAATGCAAATGACCAAGTTCAGAACACAGCTAAAGAGAAGCTGAACAATTAATGAAGGTAGTGAATATTTCTTACTGCAAAGCTTTTAAAAGGTCATGAGCCAAATCATGGATTGAATCTTCTGGCAGCTGACCGTCCTGCAACCCATTAATAAACCTTTTTGTAAAACAATGCTGAAAATCTTCATCTGTTTTCACCAATACTTACATTGGATCCACGTTAGGGTATTAAAAAAAAAACAGAAAAAAAAAAAAGAAAAAAAAAAGTTTAGACTACTAAATCAACAAGTAGCCCAAAAAAGTTTCAGACCACAACAGTCAGTTGACAAATATTCGCAATTTATAAGAATGGCAACCCAGTACGAGATCAAATTTACTGAAAACAGGGTTAAAAAGACTAAACAATGATGTTTGTTGACATGTTCATGCAAATTACTTATTTCGTGACAATAAGATCACCATGACTTCGCATATCAAAATGGCCTAATCGACAAAACCCCACTCCACTCCAATAATTATACAGCATTTTTACTTAAAGTAAACAAGAAATTTTGTTATACAGCATTTTGAACTGTTGCCATACGAGCTCGGCCTTCATATATACCCAGCAGGATCATTTACGATTCCATCTGTTTCAAATTTTAATTAACAAAAAGTGTACGTTAAAATCAGCTTTGGTTACATAACTTTGAGTACCTGCTGCAACAAGGTTCTGAGATCTCCTCCAACACAATACTCCAAAACTAACCACAAGTGAGCTGAAGTTTCGTACCTGACGCAAAAATTGAGAGAGAATGTGACCAAAAACATAAATTCAAAATTTACACAATTTAGTACTTATCCTAAGCGTACATATACACAATTATCTATACAACACAAACTTCTATATCTAGAGCAAAACTTACCACGAATAGAACTTTAAAATATTCGGGTGGTCAAGCGAATGGAGAATCCTAACCTGCAAACAACATAATGAAGCAAAAATTATGCACACACACACACACACACACACACACAAACCCCATAGAAATTTCGATTATGCGAAAGCAAAAATGGAAATCGAGAAAACAAAATTCGAACAAAATGAGGGAAAAAAACAAGTATGAGCTTACTTCTTGAAGAATCTTGTTCCTCTGTGGTTTATCGACACTCTTAATGGCGAAATACTCGATTGTCTTCTTCTTCCTTCCTTTATACACAGTCTTCACCAAATTCCAAAATTATACATAAATATACACACGTATATAATTATAAATGTGGAAACAAATCAAAATTAAAGCTATAATCCACTGAATCGAAGAACAACCTAACTGTATATTGAAAATTCTGGAAATCTAAAAGCGAAGAACTTCATTTACCGAGTATTTGCCTCGTCCGATGGCTTCGTAAACGTGGTACTGATTCATTTCAGCTCGGATTTTTTCCTCGGATTTTGAGGGAAAAACTCAGAAACGAGAGAGAATTTGCGAAGAAAAAGATGAAGAAATCTAATGAGATTTGAACCCGTTTTTAAGTGAGAAAAAGCTTTTGGGGATTATTGAGTAGTCAAAAGAGGTAGAGAGAGAAAGAGAGGAACTGTAGAGAGAGAGAGAGAAAGCGGGAAGAGAGGTAAAAAATGAAAATTTTGATTTAAAATCAAAATCAAATGGAGAATTGGAATAAAAGAAGCCCTTGTCCTGTGTGGTTTTAGCTTTTGAGGTGTGTCCAAACAGGGTTAATGATTTGAAAAGTGGAGATTGAGTGCGAAAATGTAAAACCTTTACGATGGATCCACTAATGGGAAGACGAAACGTGGGAAAAAAAAAATTAAATTTGACTTAATTTTTCAGAGTTTTTGCGATATGATGTGTTCTATAGTCCAGTCTTAAATAGGATCACCCGCATGTGAATAAACCACTGTCATTTGGGTGGAGGCCCACCGTGCTCTTCTTTTCCATAAAAATGCCCGTTAAACTCATGAATATTTATAGGCATGTAAAAAAATTTTTTGGGAGAAAAAACGGTAGATAGATTTTTTTTTTTTTTTTTTCTCCTTTCAACCACATCCTCTTATTTTCCTTGAAAATGCCCGTTATACCTGCGAATAATATAATATTATAGGCCATATATATATATATATATTTTTTTTTTTTTGGTATAAACGGTAATTCTATAATTTTTTTCAACCACCATGCTCTTCTTTTCCTTGAAAATACCCGTTATACTTGTGAATAATATGGGTAATTTAAAAAAAAATGGTACATGGAAATTTGAATCTCAACTCCATAAAAACATGAATATTTCTTTTCTTTTTTTTTTTTGATTTGGTGCTAAGGGCTCATTTGGATAATAATCTCCAACCTCTATTTTTCAAATTACTTTCCAAGAATTCCTATTAGAGAAAAATAGGGAAATAACAATTATTTACATACCCCTTTATAATTTTGTTCACTCTAATATCAAAATCAATAATTTTATCATTTTATATTTTTTAACTTATTTTCTTCTTTGAATTTTCATTTTACCCCTGCTTAGATATATGAGATTAGATTTGGAGTTTTATTATCTCTTTATTCAGTACTCTATTTTTGTCTATTTACTATTTTTTATTTAATTATTTAATTAATTATTATAAAATAGTAAAATTATAAACTTTACTCTTATGATGGGCAAAATTACAAGAATGTAACAGATTTATGGCATTCTTGCAAATCTCCCTTCCTATTATAGCCTATTATTCATGAAAAAAAGAAAGAGAGAGAGCGCTTTGGTCAGAGTCCAAACACAGTTTATGAGTGTGTCATGGAAATATGTTTTTGTGCACGAGCTCAAAGTGATGAGGTTGAGATGGTGGTAGGGATAACTTTTGTTGCTCCCAGACATAGATGCCGAATCTGAGACATAATGGGGTGGAGGTGTTGATTTATTTGGGGCAACATTCCAAGCACGTCGCTTCTCCGACATCAATGCTCAATTGAGGTCTTACTCCAAATGATGCAGTGCATCTGATGCTTGTTAGGGTTAGACTTTGTCTGCTTATTGATCATCAAAGATAACATCAGAGGTTAACCGATGGCATAAGCTTGTTGATGAATGTTGAAAGCCCACCGTTCGATAATCGGGATTCCGATGACTCAAGCCCACAGGCCAACAGCCTTGTATCAAAGTTCAACACTCGATAACAAGGGCTAGAATATTCTTATCAAGAACGTCAAGGACTGAATCCGGCCTGACAGTCCACTATCAATCGTTGTCCACGTTTGCATACACGTTCCTAGATTTCAGGGGAGTGGAGAGGAACCCATAACTATCATAGAATTATGCACTCATTACTTTTTCTCTATAAATAAAAGAGAACCCCTCATAACTAACAGAGACGAAATACTCACCAAAACACAACCAAAACTATCCTTGTACTCTTGTAACCTTCATTCCCGACTATAGTGAAAGCTCCATACACTTATAAATTCTAGTGTCGTTATCTTTTGCATTTCTTTTACCTTATTTCTCTTGATTTTGAATTCATTGTTAAGTGATTTTCATAAAAAGATGTCTAAAGACCTCTAATATCTGTCTTTTATCGCTTAATCTAATTATTTGGTCTATAAGTTTGACATTAGATACCAGCATCTACAACGCTATCTAAACGTGTAGTTAGATTGCGTGTGTGATATCCATGCGTTTGGCTCGGAGGTAAAGAAGTGCCAAAAGATAACGCTGAAGCCGATGGCTATCGATTGTAGACAACGCTTGCTTTTGACACAATAGAAAATTATTCTTTGTCAAGTTTCCAAAAGATCGGATGAGTCAACATCACAGGAACGAATCTTGTGACCCTCTCTGGCAGCCATTGTTGGTGTTGAAGAGCTTCCACTTGTTGACTTGCTGTGATACAGTTGAGAAAGAAGAATCAAGAGTAAACTATAAGCTAAAGGATGACATTGAATTGATTAATCAACTCCTCTACTATAATAAATACAGAAAATTTAAATACCGATTTAATTCAAGATAAATTGTTCACACGAATTATGTTGATATTTCCCAGCTCGAGATTTGTCTTCACATTACTCCAATCTCCTCTCTCTTAAAAGGAAAAAAAATCCCCTCGATAAAATTAGTGACGTTATTAATAACAAAAAGAATACGATTATTATTATTCTTATTTTTTTTTTTTTGTAATATAAAAAGTGGCTAGACTCATTTATAAATGAGCTGCCTACGTATCCCGTGAAGAAATCAAGCCTTTTGTAGTTTATCACAATCCTACGTCCGCATCTAAAAGTTCATAAGGAAAAAAAAATGATATCCAAGTTATTTACATATAGGTAGCAAACTAAATAAAAAAGATTCTTACCCCTGTCGCAGTTTACAGGGATTAGTTTCCTTCAAACTTGAAGCTTATTTCACTAAAAGCTTGCTCAGGGGTCCTGTCACGTCCAAATTCATCCAATCTCTCAAGGCATATCCCATTGTTCTTGTAGAGTCCATGAAGACGAGCCATCCTTCAACTGAGCCAATTCCAAGAATTTATTTGGTGTTTGGGTTGAGTTTGAAATGAAATAAAATTTTTAAGTTTGAGTTGGTTGATTTTTTACAGTTTAATTGGAGTTAAACCCGGATATCAAACATAGGCCAAATCAGACAATGAAGAACAAAGTTGGTCTTCTTTTAGTTATTATCATCATTCAAGTCCATATAGTCTTTTCATCACGATCTTTTATTTCTTGATCAAACTTTTGGTTGCTGCTTATGAACAATACGATCATGATCATGATCATGATGTTCTTGATCAAGTTGGAGGCCCCACAAAAAAGTTGTCATCTCCGAACACATGACCTCGCTCTCCTCGTGAAGTTTGGTACACATAATTCCGCATGAGGGTTTCATTCCAGTTTACAGGTGGAATTGGTTTTTATTTTTATTTTCAAAAAGCTTGCTTTTTATTTTTTATTTTTTATTTTTTGTGTATAAATGCCCTTTAATCTCATTGTGCAATTATAATTTACTCTGTGGATTTTTAATTTGACAGTTTACCTCTTAATAAACCAAAGTAACAGTAATCAAAGTTTAGAAGATGCTTCCCAGAAGAGGAGGGAATTGACCTTGCTGTTGACCAATATCAATGAGAAAGAAAAGCTTACTGGGACGAAGCACTTAATGAACACAAGCTTTATAATCCTGTCATCATGAAATTCGATTTTCATCATTGCTTTCTGCATAAAGATCAAGTTAGTTTCATGGTTGTAAATATACATATAATTATATTCTTTCCATCTTTTTTGAGTTTTAAACAATGGATAATTTCAAAAGCTAATAAGATCTTAAAAATTTTCTAATCACTCAGTAAAACAGGCACGACAAACTTAATCCTATAAACAATAGTCTTGGATACAACTTTATAAAATTAAAGGACATTACATAGACTAAAACATAGGACGGAAGTCAGATTACTATTTTGGATTGGTTAATTTAGTAATCAGAGTAGAATTAATGTTGTTAAAATCGTAACTGGCCGTCATGAAGACTCAGAACAACTTTTGCTTAGTAGGTTTGAAATTTTGTTAGAAGCCTTAGAAGAAAAGATCTAATTCAACCTCTGCAGCAGTGTCGGTGAAGTGATATTTTTATTAAAAGAAAAGAAAAAAAAAAAAGAAAAAAAAAAGGTTTTTGTAATTAAAGGGGCTGGACTCGTTTATAAATAACAAGCTGGCTATATACCCTAAAAAGGGGATCAAGCCGTATGTAGTTCTCTACAATCCTACATTCACATCTAAAAATTCACAAGAAGAAAAAGACATGAATTCAAGCTATTTACAGAGGCATCAAATTAAGCATAATTACCACGTCCGAGGCCTTATCCATTGTACACTAGATAGTAGTCCTTCCGAGTCCATATTCAACTCCGTACTCGGTCGATTTTTGCCTTTTCCAAGTTCTTAGAGAGGCAACAAATTAAATATAATGATAATGTCTAAGGATAAAATAATGCTCGTCACCTAATAATTTCTGCATCCACTCCACTCAGGCCAATACTCCTAATACTCATCGGAAGTCCAAATCCATCGAATTTGTCAATGCGGATCTCCTTGTTCTCGTGTACAGTCTACGAAGGCGAGCGTCCTTCAACTGGGCCAATTCCAAATCGGACAATTTGCTCGTTTCGTTCTTCTCCGGCTCAATTTTGCTCTTCTTTTTGCCAACAACATTATTCGAGCTGCTACTAGTATATTTTCTAACCATTCCTCTCCCTTTAAGCAACTTTAGTGCACCTGATCAGCCTTTCCCAATTGCAACTTCATGCTGAATTTCATCATCATGATAACCATGATCTCGCCTAATTTTATTTCCTGATCATCAACTTTTGGTTGCTGTGTCTGATCATGATCAACTGTCTGATCACGATCATGATCTTCATGATCAAGTTGGAGGCCCCACAAAAACGTTGTCATCTCCGTACAGATGACCTCGCTTTCCTCTGAGTCTTGAGTAGGGATTTGTTCCTCAAGAGCCATATCTGATCACTACTGCTTAGGTTGTAAGAGAGATTAGAAAAAGCTGTGTGATCAAGGTGAAAGGTGCACATGGGTGAATATATAGAGTACCTGTCCCACCTAGAATATGATTCAAATTCCTAATTTATATTGTTTTAGTGTTTATATGTGTGTGTGTGTGTATATATATATGTATGAACTTGTATAAATGTAGGACAAGGAGCATGGGACCTTCTTAATTTTAAGTTGATATATAACGGCTGAGTGGGTGTATTATGTATCTAAATACTCTCTATGGTCGATTAATTTAAGAATTAGTTAAATTAAAGTTTATATAAATTTGTGAGGACATTGATAAGTTTTATCGGAGCAAATACAATTTCCCTTTTGTAATGCAAAGTTTTTCTGTATGTGCTTGAAGCTTGTATGCTTGGCGTAGCCGTTAAATTGACAACCAGTGAAATAATTATTCATCCATTAGGGAAAAAAAAAAAAAAATTTAATGACGGAGAGCTACGGCATTCCAAATTGGTTTTGGTATTTTTTAATAATTTTATCTTATCTTATCTTATAATAATAATATATAACATATATATAAAAGAATTAAAGGCTCTTTTCTTATTTTGACACATATCATTCCCCCTTTTTTTTTTCTTTTTCTTTTGAATGCTCTTTCATTTTTCCCCTTTTCCTTTCCTTTTCTTTTTATTTTCAACTGCTAAAATTTTTTCTCCTTTATTTTATTATAAAAGTTCTCTCAACATACTTATTTATTTTTTCATGACCATCTTAGATATCAACTACTTTTTTTTTCATAATGTTTGAGATATACATTTTATTCTTTATACCCTTTAAAATTATTATTCACTTTTGTTCAGTTGTTGATCTCTTTCTTTCATTGTTTTAGATTATTATTTTCATTCTTTTGTGTCAATATTGAAATAATTTTTTTCAAATGTATTCTTACTTAAACATTTTTTGACCATCTCAACTATTATTTTCTTATAGTACCATCTAATTAACTTTCTATATGATTTGTTAATTTCTCTTTAATTTCTTACAATTTAAATATTTTCTCCTCAATATTTTTTTAACAACTATTTTATCATAATATCTCATAATTAATGTTTTATTTAACAAATTGATTAAGTACGTATATGGTACGTGCCTACAACTAGTTTATTACTAAAGAGAGTGTTCTCTAAAGAGAGATAGAGGGAGAGAGTTTTGAAAAAAATAAAAAGTTGAAAAATACACAATTTAATATAGGTTTTTTTTTTGGCGTGACAATGAGAGATATGTGGAAAATAATAGTTAAAATTTTAAATGTAATTGATGGGAGATCTAAGTAAATATATGAAAAAAATATATAAAAGAGTGTCAATATATCCACCAATATATGTTTATATTTTATAAATTAGGATTGTTGAGATTTTTTAACATCAAAAACTCATCAAATTTCTCATTAATTTTTTTTCTTTCTTATACAAGTAAAAACAAACTGCTTGTAAGGATAAATTAGCCAACGACCGCTCAAAGTAATTATTTGAATCACATTTAATAGCAAAGTCCTAGTTCTAGTTGCATTCACTTAGGGGCCGTTTCGAGGGATATTTAAATATGGAGTTTTGGAGTTTGGGTTAGAAACGCATGCTGTGATATAGAAAAGAGTACAAAAATTTGAAATATGTTAAAAAAAAAAAGAAAAATGGATATTATTTTGTTTTTCTCGTCGTTGTGAGCGTTTTAATACAAGAATCATTATTTCGATTTGAAATGAGAAAGTAATGGACTTTTAAAGTTTGAGTTTATTATAGACATTGAGAAATGTGAATTGTAACAAGTAGTTTTGAATTGAAAAAAAAAAAAAGACAAAAAAAAAAAACATTTGGATATAGAGTTGGAGATTGCCCCCGAAACAGCTCCTTAAGATCAGTTTGAATTTTATTAATATTTTTTTACTAATTAAGATTTATTAGTAAAAAATAGTGCTAAATATATTTTAAGATTTATATTTTAAAATATATTTATTTAGGATTTATTTGGTGTTTTATTTTAACTTCAACTAAATTGAATTTTTTTAACTGAATTTTTATCTTTTTCTGAAAAGTCAATAAAAATTATAACTAGTTTTTAAAAAGTCAATTATTTTCAACTTAAAATTTTTAACTCCAACTGGCTCTCCAAATGTATGTTTAATTTTTATTGATGTGTTACATCAGTATTTTTGTTAAGTAGATAAATGGAAATGGACGTGTTTAAGAGATAAAATAAAATTAGGTATATAATTTGAGGTATTCTTGAAATTAATCCAAGACATAATGACAATTCATGGACATTTATAAAAATGAACTTATAACTAAATAGTTTTTGTTTTAAAGTTTTTTAATAAATAATCAAAATTTTTAAAAATTAATTAAAAAATTATTTTTTAAAATAATTAATTAATTTTTAATTGACTATATTATTAATATTGATCGTAACATAAATCATTAATTTTTATAAATAATTATTAATTAAATAAATTTTTAAAAAATGATAAATAATCATTTTGTTAAGTCTCCGTTTGATAAATCATCTTAAACATAAATTTTTTATATTAATTTTTATTTTTTTCTGAAAAATTAATAAAAATTATAACTAATTTTTAAAAAAATTAACTAATTTAAACTTAAAATTTTTAACTCAAACTGTAACATCAAATGGAGTCTAAATAAAAAAAGAAATGGAACATCTATTAAATTGGATAAAGGTCATGTGGCATAATTTTTTCTTATAAAAATAACCCAAACTATATGGAAGGCAAAAGTCATTCGGCTTACGATGAGCCAAAACGGCGTCGTTGCTTCGAAATCGCCCTAAAAGGATGTTCAATTAATTTCGTAAGTCATCGTCTCGAGAAAAGCCCTAAAACGACCAAACCCTTCTCTCTCTGATCGAACACCATAGTCTCTGCACCAGTTGATCGATCGGAGATTCACTTCTGAGCTCTCTAAGATCGAAGAATTATGGAAGCTTTCGGTTAATTGTACTCTTTTTCTACACCTTTTGGCTTAATTTATCAGGTGAGCTGCTTTCATTTCCGAAGAAATAGATCATTTTCTTACACGTTCTTTCGCTATTCTCATTTTCTCGGCAGCCAAACAGAAGCTCCCGAGGTTTTTGCGGAAAACGGTGGTTCAGGAGCTCGTTTATTGAGTGCTTGATTTCTTAGCTAGGTTTTTGGGTGTTTCGATGATATTTAGGTTTACTCGAGCTACGCAATTGCTTATCATATATACAAACAAATATATATGAGATTTGTAACAATACGTGCTGGAAAGTTACATAATTGTGTGCGTTTTGTAGTTCAGAATGAATTAGAACCGACAAATTGTTGGAAATGGGAAAATTCTTTGGCATTTTCGTGTGACTGGAATCTTAATTAGTGCGTAGTTAGGTTTGAAATATCTTTAGTTAATGAAGTAGATGTTTTGTTCTTGATTCTGTGGAACTGCTCCGAAGAAAGGTCAGACCTTTGAGTTGATATGCTTGGACTGATTATTGTCATTATTTGTTTTATTTTTTTCGTAAGTTAAAACTAGATGGCTGCGCCTGCGCCTTCGCACAATGTCGAATTGGAGGCAGCGAAATTTCTGCACAAGCTCATCCAGGATTCCAAAGATGAGCCATCGAAATTGGCTACTAAGCTTTATGTGGTTAGTGTAGTTAAATCTCAATATTTGTTATATGTATCTCTACTTTGGTTGTTTCTGGTCACTTCTAATTTTTGTATGTTATATCAGATATTGCAACATATGAAGTCAAGCGGGAAGGAGCATTCCATGCCATATCAAGTAATATCGAGGTATATTGGTTGGAATTATTTTGGTCTGTTTTGTTCTACATTTGGAAATTATTGTAGGTTGCTTTTAAGTAGTAAAGTGAATTTTGACTTAGAAGAACGTAGGATCCTTCTTGCAATCTATTTATCTAGTGAAATGAAAATACGAGTCTGCCTTTTGTTTTGGCATTGATTGCCACGGGCAGTATAAGTTTTTTTTTAATCTTTCTTCTGCATCCTTTGTGCCTAATGGTTTAAATTATCTTTCTTTAAGGGCCATGGAGACCGTCATCAATCAACATGGTCTTGATATTGAAGCTTTGAAGTCATCACGCCTTCCCGTGACGGGTGGAACTCAATCAACTGATTCTGCAACCACGCAATTTGGAGGTAAAAAAAATAAAAATAAAAATAAAAAAACTTAAAAAACGTCCACCAGTACTCCTAGATTGTGTTAAGAACTGCTTTTGTTAGTCTCTTCTCTCTCTCTCTCTCTCTCTCTCTCGCACTATATATATGTATCGTATATGCTATATATTTATAGTACATGCCTACATATTTTGAGAATCTTTTCGGACCTGTATTTAGTAGCCAGAAAGTTTATATGCAGGGCCTTCCCAAACTCTAGGTGCTGCAAAAGATTCCAAGGGGGGATTGCCTGAAAACGAGATAACCAAAATGGATCCCTTTTCTTCAAGCAGACCACCTGTTGGTCCAAGCAGTGCAGGTCATGATTATTTTCAAGGACCTGGAACTCATCGGAGTAGTCAGTCTTTTGACCATGAAAGTCCATCCAGTTTGGACTCTAGGTCAGCAAATTCTCAGTCACAGGACAAACAAGCAAATCAGAAGGATGGCAAAAAGACCACTGCCAAGAGAAAGAGGGGAGATACTTCAGTAACTGCAGAACCGCAAAATGATAATGCTCAGCAACTTGATACTCGTAACACTGTAGTTAATCCAAGGAAGGGGAAGATGAGCAAGGTTGAATCTTCTTCTGGTGTTGCTATCAAAGGTGGTGAACTTACTAATTTTAATATTCATCAAAGTACCAGCCCCATGGAACAATTTGCATCATTATCTGGCAGTATGAGACCTTTGATTAGGCCCAAGCAAGAGGGTCAGATTTTGACGGATCAGGCAAACATCAACAATCCTATGATTAGGCCTCCCAATTTGAAATTCCCTGAAGAAACAGAAGTTTCCTCGGGTCATAATCCCCTGTCACAGCAACAATTACCTTCTGTTGGTCATGACACTATGGGTATATGGAATCCAAATAAAATGGGGTTACAATTTGAGAAATCTCAGATTCCTCGGTTTTCTTCTAATGTTGTTCCGGGTAATGCAGAAATTCAATTGCAGTCATCTGCCCCATCTCTTGGAACAGGTAAGGCATATTCTATTTTAACTGTTTTTTTATGAAATGAAATCTTTGGAGATGCTAGAAGTAAACTAGCAGCAGAGATGGGTAATTTGAGATTTTGACTGATAAACTGGGTATATCGTTAAAAATCTTTATTTTGCTCTGAAGTAAGTATATCTTGATTGGATGTACTGAAATTTAAGTATGGAAAATGAATCTACATTTGGAGTGGCAATTGGTTATGATTTATTTTTCCTTAAGTAGTAGTAGTAGACATAAAACATACAAAATCTATCCTCAGTTTGAGTGTCTCGTGAGTCAGTGAGTTAACTGACATAATGATATATATGGAAATTTAGGTTCTTTTGGAAAGGTTCATGGAGGGGTCCCTGTCGCATTGGGTTCATTTCCAACAGCAGAACCAGGATTCTCAAGTCCAATGCAATTTGGCGGCTCAAGTTTTACCACTGCCAAGGTTTTGGAGCATGATGGAGGAAGTTCGAATAAGTTAGCTGATGCAGGGAAACTTGCTCAGGTACTAAACTATAGTCATTATTCGTCATTATTCACCAAGGAGAGGGTGCCTGATATCTCTGTGTTTGTACTGGATCTCTCTAGTCGTACAAGATAAAGTTGGCTACTTGCTACTTGATGGATTTTAAGATGTCATTTTGTTTTTGCACTACTCTTTTGATTCCTATACCCAAAGTTGTTTCTCTGTAACAATTTCTGATACAGAGCAGCAGATCAACCTTATGCGGTTGCCTTGACAGGCAAACTGGCCTTACATGAGTAGTTCAGGATATTAATCTGTCTGTTGTAAAATCACCAGATTGGACGTTGATAATGCTAAAACTATAGTCATGTGTTCAGCTGCACTACGTACAAGGGACTTAGCTATTTTTCTATTTTCAATATACTAATAAAACAGCGAAAAATATGGTATCTTAATTGAAAATCTGAAAGCATGTCGGTAACATGCAATCAGCATATCAAAGTAAGAGCTACTATTTGTTTATTTTTTGTTTTCTCACAAAATTTTTTTTTTTTTTTGAATAATAATGGTTGCCTGATTGTAGCTAAACAGCATGTGGAAATAATATTTCGCTAACTGTCAAATACAGTCTTCAGAAAGGGAAGGAAACTTACTCGGTTTAGATTCATGGCGCCATGCCATAGCACAAGCTTAATTATGTCACTGGATTTGTGTGTTGTCAATTTTTGTTGATTCCTGTTATGCTCTTATTTCTTGATTGTCTCTCAGTAAATGTAGATATGTAGATCGTATCCAAACTTCAGTATGCGGCATCATTGTTGGAGTTGTTATTTTACGGCAATGTATGAAGTCATTTGTGCTATGTGATTGTTTTGTAGGTTTGCAGGCAAAACAGTGTTTCTGAGATGAATATGCCTAGAAACGCAACACCAAGAGATACAGGAAAATCTCCTGTTCTCCAGTCTCCTGTAGCTGCTGGGATGCCTTTCAGGGAACAACAGTTGAAGCAGCTAAGAGCCCAGTGCCTTGTCTTTTTAGCTTTCAGGTGAATATTCCTTAAGTTAGCATATTACAGTAGCCTTTTAGTGGACAAAACTATGCTCTAGTAAACTTTCTGTTGGTAGGGTTTTGCTTAGTAGTGGTTTTTCTATGTGCAGAAATGGTTTGCTGCCTAAGAAGCTGCATCTTGACATTGCACTTGGAAACATTTTTCCTAAAGAAGGCAAGTAATTTTTTAGTCAATTTATAAGTTATTTCTGATTTTCTTTGTAAATATAATTGCTCTTTATTTACTCTTGAAATCAGGTGGAAGTGCTGATGGATCTCGTAAGGAGTTGGTTGATCAAAAAGGAAAAGTGTTGTCTTCTAGTGAGCCAAATACTGCGCCTGAGATGACAAAGCCATTTGGAAGGATGACCAATGCAAGGGAAACAGATAAAACTCCTCCAGGCACCTCATCTATTGGAAGATTCCAAGATACCGATCCCTTGTCCAAAGAAGCTGGTAACCCAAAGATGGAGGAAAAAAGTGGGCCACCCTCTGACCATTTTGTTCTATCTGAAGAAAGAAAACACCTCCAAACTTCAAGAAAACCGGATGGTGAAATGCAGATTCATGAATCCACTGCATCACAGGCCGGCCTAACAATGCCATCACAGCTTGATTCTTCTGGTGCTAGGAGTGGTTTGGCTGTTAGTGCTCCAGGGGACAAAATGGAAAATGGCCATCTTCAAGTTGGAAGGGCCAACCAATCTGTCTCCATAATGGCTGTGAATAGGCCGATGAACCCTGAAACAGTTGGTTGGACGGCAGTTGGTAGTCATGATGAGGTTTCTAGGGGAGTTCTGCCACCATCGTCTCTTCAGCATGATTTGGTGCCTGAAAGAAAGGATAATGCACTAAGTCAGGTTCAAAAACTTAACAATATTGCTAGTTCGGGGAATCAACATGCTGATCATAACTTATCTTCTCTTTCCTTAAGAGACCGCTGGAAACCAGTTTCTGGAATGGACAATAATTATCACACAGTACATATGTTGAAGGATGCTCACATGATGCCAAAACATGTATCACAAGGTAAGAACCATACTGCTAAGTTAATTTATATTATAAAATTATCCTTTGGTTTTCATCTTTCTTAGTGACCGTGTTGTGTGAAAGCCCTACTGCAGATAATTTAAAGGTTTATTAGTTTTCAGTCAGATGTTTTCACAGACAGCAGTTTCTGTTTCTGTTACTGACACTGAAATATTAATGCTTTTACACCAGAACAATCAGAGGACGGTAGCTTTGTACCTACTGATTTGCCACCCTCTCCAAAGTACACGATGTCAGAAAAATGGATTATGGATCACCAGAAAAGGAAACTCCTGGATGAGCAAAAATGGGTTCTGAAACAACAAAAGACAAAGCAAAGAATGGCCACATGTTTTCACAAGCTAAAGGTTCGTGCTTGAGACTTGGGTTTTGTGAAAGCCTTCTTATACCAAAATAAATCATCTTTAGTGTTCACGCTGGGTATCTAATTTTTACGCGTTTTGCACTGTGAGGCTTATGGTAAGAGTAGCCTGAATTAGATATGTTGAACAAGTGAGTTCTTGAAAGGCAATTTCTGATGCAAGTAGTCTTAACATTTCATGTATTGAGGCCTTGAAACAATTGGCTCCATTGAAAGAATGCCACGGTGCTTTCTTTATTATGGACCATTTGGATGGAGAGATTCTAGGATTTTTGAGGAAAAGAGTATGGAATTGATTGATATTTTTGAAAAAGCTAAATAGTTGGCTTCCTTATGGGCTTCAACAGATAAAGTGTTCAAGGATTTACCATTCTCGTTGATTGTTTTAAACTGGATGGATGTAATTGGTAGATAGTGGGTATCTGAGGTTAGAATTGTTTAGATAAAACTAGATTGCCAGTTTAATTTTTTGTATGGATTATTTTTATTTTCTGTTGTCTCTTTGTTATTGAGGATTTCTCATCCTCTTTCCTTGTAATTGATTTATAATCAATGAAAACGTTTTTTTCTATTAAAAAAAAAAAAAATCTTGTCTTCACCCCTTGGTCGAGTAACGATTTCTTTTTCAAGAACTATTCACATTTCAACTTATTGGTTTTAATTTTAAAATTTTGTAGCTTTTTCCATTCCTTACCATTGATAGTCCAGTACATATTTATGCATGTATGTCTTTATATGTGCAAATTTTTTTTCCAATTTTCTAATGTATTAAGCTAAACATACGGCAGAGGTTGCCATTCTTGTCTGTTGTTTGATGTTATGTTTATTTCACAATGTAGGAGAGTGTAAGCTCATCTGAAGACATATCGGCAAAAACAAAGAGTGTCATAGAACTCAAAAAGCTACAACTTATGGAGCTTCAACGGCGTCTTCGGAGGTTATTGATTTTTCTTTATTGCACCAATTGGATACTTAGTGGATTTTTCGTTAATAAATTTTTTGTTTGCATATAAAATATTCAAGTGTTACTTTCATTCCCTTAGTCCAAAATTAAATTGTCTATCTTAAAGAGATCAGAACTTTTTTTGAATGAACTACGTCAATGCTTTCCCATCAACTTATTTAATTGATTTGCTCATTCCTTATTATGAAAAATCGGAAGACATATTTCATCTTTGATGGTTAGGAAAGCTTATGTGTTGCTAATAGTGAACAATTTGAGGTGTTCTTATGGAGAGAGGGAGTATGTTTACGCTGGGGTTTCTAGGTCAATGATAAAATTTGATTTCATTTCCTTATCTAGTTATGATTTCTTCTTTCAGTTTGTTTTTTCAATATAGGGTGTTTGCAATTTTTATTCCACATAGGTTAATTTACCGAGTAATAGCGGATCAAACTTTTGAATTTGAAAAACGGGTCAAGATGCTACCTGAGAAGTGGTTACTATCTAGACAAGAGAAGAGGGGGGAGATGTATTAGTCTGGGATATTAAAAGATATGCTTACGCTTTCAAGAAGCTCATTGTAACTCAACTCTATAACATCAATCACAGTTTCATTAATAAAGACAATTTTCATCCAAACAAACAAATTGCACATGCAAGTCACCTACGTTCCAGACTTCAGAGAGTGGTATGCAGTATTATTGAAATTCAGATGTGCTGATCCCTATTACCCAATGGTTAACTCAAAAAGAAATTATCTTTCAAACAATCTTCTTACTTCTAACTATGCTTTTTTTTTGGGCAGTGATTTTCTGAATGATTTTTTTAAACCAATCACTGCTGAAACTGACCGCATGAAATCACTGAAGAAACATAAACATGGTAGGAGAATAAAACAACTGGAAAAATTTGAGCTGAAAATGAAAGAAGAGCGACAAAAGAGAATACGAGAGAGACAGAAGGAGTTCTTTGGCGAGATAGAAGTTCACAAGTATGTAACCTTTTTCCTAGCTCCATTATTCTCATTTATTTTTGGGAAGTAGTTGGGTTTTGAGGATGATATGTGCTGGCTTATTACCAAAAAATATAGGGAAAGACTGGACGATGTATTTAAGTTCAAGCGAGAACGCTTGAAGGTTTTCAATAAATATGCGAAGGAGTTCCATAAAAGGAAGGAACGTATCCATCGGGAGAAGATTGATAGAATCCAGCGTGAAAAGATTAATTTATTGAAGATCAATGATGTGGAGGGATATTTGCGGATGGTGCAGGTTTGTCCTCCTGTTTCCCGTTTGACTCGAGATTCATATGTTACTCTCGTTCTCGCGTCCTGATGCTTCTGTGTATGTTATAGGATGCCAAATCTGATCGTGTCAAGCAACTTCTCAAAGAGACAGAGAAATATCTTCAAAAGCTAGGATCCAAGCTGCAGCAGGCAAAGTCTACGGCAACACGATTTGAAAATGATATGGGTGAGATAGGAACTGCAAGCTTTCTTGAAAACAGTGAATCAGCTGTTGAAAATGAAGATGAAAGTGATCAAGCAAAGGCAAGTTCCCCACCCTCCGTCTTTCCTGAAGTTTTGTTAAACTTATTACTATAAGACTGTTGCTTATTCTGTTATTATTTTAAAATCTTTTTTGCAGCATTATCTGGAAAGCAATGAGAAGTACTATATGATGGCTCATAGGTATTAACACTATTGTCTTAATAGTGTTTCTTGTCATAACCTTGGTCGCTCATTCTTTAAAAAATTTTTTTTTTTATGAGGCTGTCTTTCAAATGTTTTATTCTCTTTCTTGAAATGGGATTTGTTGGGTTTCTAATTATTACTATTACTAATATTATTGTTATTATTATTATTATTGTTGTTGTTGTTGTTGAGCTTGCTTATACATGATCTATTTTTCTCTAGTTCCCAAGAGAAATTGAATTACATACTTAATATTACAATCTTCATGGCCTTTTGCAGTGTAAAAGAGAGCATTGCTGAGCAGCCATCTAGTCTTCAGGGTGGAAAATTGAGGGAGTGAGTAGATACGGACAATATTATTAGGAGCCTCTTGTTATATTGATTCATTCAGCAATATTACGTTTTATCCATTTTTATTTTATGTTTTGAAATTCCTTAAAATACGGCCTTCTGAACTTCAGGTATCAAATGAATGGCCTGAGGTGGTTGGTTTCACTATACAACAACCATTTGAATGGTATTTTGGCAGATGAAATGGGCCTCGGTAAAACAGTTCAGGTATAGGTTGATTACAAAACAATGAACTGTCCTTTTTTTGTTTCTTTACTGCATTCTACGTCCACAATACTGGTTTGGAATCTGAAGATGTTTGCTTGCAGGTTATTTCTTTAATTTGTTACCTGATGGAAACCAAAAACGATAGAGGACCTTTTCTAGTAGTTGTGCCATCTTCAGTTTTACCTGGATGGGAGTCAGAAATAAACTTCTGGGCACCCACTGTGCATAAGATTGTCTATTCTGGGCCGCCAGAGGAGAGGCGTAGATTATTTAAGTATTGACTGAAACACCAATGAGCTACAACTTCTTCTTTGTTTCCTTTATATGTATGAACTTTGCTTTTCCTCTATATTGCAGGGAAAAAATTGTGCATCACAAATTTAATGTCCTTCTGACCACGTATGAATATCTGATGAACAAGCATGACAGACCCAAGTTAAGCAAGATTCACTGGCATTATATAATAATTGACGAGGGCCATCGTATCAAGAATGCTTCTTGCAAGCTAAATTCTGACTTGAAGCATTATCAGAGTTCTCACAGATTGTTGTTAACTGGAACTCCACTACAGGTAAGAGGCTCTCTTTCTTGTTTCTCTCTTTTTGTGATTCTCACTCTTATTCCTGAAATATGCTTCTGACTGTTAAGATTGTTGTTAAGGGGCATTAGAAGTAAAATAGAAGCCTAATAAAATAAAAAAAAAAAACAAAAAACTGGCATTACAAGTACTCAACTTGTTGTTGTCTTCCCCACAAGAAGAAACGAGCAATTTTGTTTAGGGGGAAGCTGATTGTTCTATCTTGATGTGGACTTGTTGATCTGACAAACTAAGTAAGTTTTACTTCTGGTTTAATGCAGAACAATCTTGACG
Source organism: Ficus hirta (assembly GCA_038430175.1). Lineage (NCBI taxonomy): Eukaryota > Viridiplantae > Streptophyta > Magnoliopsida > Rosales > Moraceae > Ficus > Ficus hirta. Next base: position 13,068,798 of record CM076593.1, on the reverse strand, counting down.
AGTTATGGGCGCTATTAAACTTCTTGTTGCCTAATATTTTTAATTCATCTGAAGATTTCTCTCAGTGGTTCAACAAACCATTTGAGAGTAATGGTGATAATTCAGCAGATCAAGTAAGTGTTGTTTAGAAATTGGTGTTCTTTATTCATTCTTCTTTTTTTGTTCAACTTGGTTATATAATTGTTTTTAATTTGTTGGCTGATTATTCCGAGAAAAGGCCTTACTTTCTGAGGAGGAGAATCTTTTGATCATAAATCGACTTCACCAAGTGCTCCGACCATTTGTACTTCGGAGGCTAAAACACAAGGTACTTAAAATGAAACTGTTCCTTTAACCAAATTCAGAGATTCATGATTTTCAGTAATATGAATGCAGCTTTATGTGTTTGATTCTTACTATGTGATTGTACCATCAAGAAAACTTCACATGCAGCAGTAGTTCTACAGATCACCATGATAAATGCTGACCCCACAAGCTTAAGAATTAAAGTTATCAAGATTGGGAAATCAATTCTCGTATATGATGTTTTTGAGTCGATTGTTTTTGGTAGGTGGAAAATCAACTACCTGAGAAGATTGAGAGACTTATAAGATGTGAGGCTTCTGCTTATCAGAAGCTTTTGATGAAGAGAGTAGAAGAAAATCTCGGGTCCATTGGAAGTACAAAGGTATTTATCCCTCGGTGACGCTTTTCTCTTAAAAACTAAGGTGCTCAGGCTAAGCTATCTATTGGATTATCACTATGCTATTATCTAACCTTAAAGACATTCCTCAGGTCCGCTCGGTTCACAACTCTGTTATGGAGCTTCGTAATATATGCAATCATCCCTATCTCAGCCAGCTTCATGCAGAAGAGGCATGTGCTTTTACTATTTCATTGAACTGCTGTTTGGTCCTTCTTGATGATGGAAAAGGAGAACAAATACTTTTTGGACGACTTGATGTTCTTTTATAATCCAACCTTTTGGTTTAGGAGATGTTTTCCTCCTTTTTTGATGTTTTTTTCCACTAAATATTTTTTGTTATCTGATCGTGTTTTTTAGGTTGATACTTTAATACCGAATCATTATCTGCCACCTATTATTAGACTTTGTGGGAAGCTTGAGATGTTAGATCGACTATTGCCAAAGCTAAAAGCAACGGATCACAGGGTATGATTTTTTTCCCCCCTGTTCTAATGCTTTCCCATATTTTATGCTCTTATTTGTTTTATAACTTTTAGTTTTGATTTGTTAATGACCTACAAATGACTGGTAACTTATTTTTTCTGTAGGTTCTTTTCTTTTCCACAATGACCCGACTACTTGATGTTATGGAGGACTACCTGAACTGGAAACAGTATTGGTACCTTCGGTTGGATGGGCATACATCTGGTGGTGATCGTGGTGCCCTTATTGATAAGTTCAACCAGCCAGATTCACCATTTTTTATATTTCTATTGAGGTGATTATGATGTTCAATGAGTTGATATATACCTTTCCTGATTTTCTCCATGCTGGGTAGTCAAGTAAGTGACTACGGCTGTGGGACATAGCAAATTATTTGGGGGAAGTGGTACATTGGTGGAAGGGCCACGGGCATGTTAGAATGGCTGTCCAGCGTGCCCAAGGGCTCACATTTATTGTATAGGCTTTTGTAGGCTTATAGTCTGAGTACATATATTAGATGAACAGAAAATGTCAATTACTCAAGTTCCTACTTTCATTCTTCTTGCATCATTTTCCTCTACATTTGTGCTACTTCCTAGTTCACTCCCCTTGAACTACCATTTCTTCTTATTAGTGTATGTGTACATGCCTGTTGTAAAAGTTATATGGTTCTCACATTTGGTTTCCATTACAGTATTCGTGCTGGAGGTGTTGGAGTAAATCTTCAAGCTGCTGATACAGTTATCATATTTGACACCGACTGGAATCCACAAGTAACAAGATGAATAAGCGTTCTTTGATTCTTTCAGTGTGAAACCATAGGCTCATTTACTGAAGGTGTTTAGTTTTCTCATCGTCTGTATTCACTTTTCAGGTAGATTTGCAAGCACAGGCAAGGGCTCATAGAATTGGCCAAAAGAGGGAAGTGCTTGTTCTGCGATTTGAGACAGTAAGCTATTTTGCTCTATTTCTCTCTGGTTTGGAGATTGAGCAAGCATTTAATAACGAGTCTTTTCCTTTATTTTCAATTTGGAAAGATTGTATCTGTGATTTGGGACCTGTGTAATTGGTATTCATCGGCTGACCTTAGTTGTTAACTGAGGGATCTAAGTGAGACATGTCTTACGAAAACAAAGAATTCTTCACACATAGAATACTTCACACAATTTGGAAAAGTTTATTTTCTCAATGTTTATACATTCAAAGTTTTTTGCTCAATGCATATTAACGTGCGTTACTCTCATTTTTTGTGATAAAAAATTGTCTTCTCTTTCTCTTTCTGAAAAAAAAAAAAGGTATTAAAACTTCTGACACGTTTTGATGGTTTTCCTTTTGCAATGCTTTTCAACAATTCTAATGTTCTTATTTTGTTTCTTTTGAGTGGATGAAACTTTATTATTGGGTTCATTTTTCATTTGATTGTATGGATTACTAAAGCTCTCATCAGCAGTTGGTTACATTTAGAATTGTAATACTACACCGAAACAGGGTTTCTTAGATTTTTATTCACCTTTTTTAATCTTTGCCACTAAGGTCCAAACTGTTGAAGAACAAGTCAGAGCTTCAGCTGAACATAAACTTGGAGTTGCTAACCAGAGCATTACTGCTGGTTTCTTTGATAATAATACAAGGTATAATCTTGTCATCTTAGCTGAACTTCATTTTGCTCCATAGTTTAAGGCTGGTCCTTGGGGTTTTTGATGTTTGATTTTTAACAGTGCTGAAGATCGAAGGGAATATCTTGAGTCCCTTCTGCGAGAGTGTAAGAAAGAGGAAGCTGCACCTGTATTAGATGATGATGCTCTTAATGATATCTTAGCCCGGAGGTAGATATTGTTTGGTGTTCTTTGTTTTAGTTTATCTGCACATCATTTGAATTTGTTTGGGCATGCAAAAGCCATCACTTATGCTTTTTAGCAACTATCATTTTTGCTTGGCACATGTGCTGTTTCGGTGTCAAGCGACCATGAATTCACTGTTCCATTCAATCTGTAAAAGAATGCAGGACGTAAGTTGCCTGTGAAATTAAACAGCTAGAAGATATTTTTAGAGAATTTTTTTTTTGGTTTAAGATATAATCTGGGTAGTTTAATTGGTTGTAGTAGTACTATCGTCCCATAGCTTTCCACCTTTTGTGCTCTGACCTGAGAATGTTTTTGTCATTAGTCTTGAAGCATTTTTGCATTGGGTTTGCTTGACATATTACTTTTCTAGCACCCTCCTATAACAATTATATATTACTTTTTTTTTTGGCTAAAATAATTCCTTACTTCATTTAATATTTATTTGATCAACGTTTATTCCGCACTGTGCAGTGAGTCAGAGATTGATGTCTTTGAATCAGTTGACAAACAAAGGCGGGAAGCAGAAATGGTATGCGTTTAAGTGCTTTTATCTTGGCTCTGTATTTGGTCCTCCACATTGTCATCATGCTTTATCCGGTTAGTGCTTGTCTGATGTAGAAAAACTCAATCATGCAGGCAACGTGGAGAAAGCTGTTATGTGAACAGGGGAGCGATAATTCTGAAACTTTACCTCCCCTACCTTCTCGACTTGTTACAGATGATGATCTGAAGGAATTCTATGAAGCCATGAAGATATATGAAACACCAAAAGCTGCTGTAGTGTCAAATGTTGGGGTCAAGCGGAAGGGTCAGTATCTCGGGGGTCTGGATACTCAACGATATGGAAGGGGCAAAAGGTCAAGAGAGGTATGTATAGTATTCCTGTAGCCTGAACCTTTGCTCACTGCAGTCGTCTCGTCTGTTTTTAAGTTCGTCACTTTACATCTTGTTTTACAGGTTATGATCTTTGGTTGTTATTATATTTGATTGTTATTCAATTGTTTGATTTATCAGTGCTGTCACATGGTTTATTTTTTCAGTACAATCCTGCGCAAGATCTTGTCTTATGGATTATGCTCTTTCCTTATTATTATTTTATTTCTTCTATAGGTTCGTTCCTATGAAGAACAATGGACAGAAGAAGAGTTCGAAAAATTGTGTCAAGTTGATTCCCCTGAATCTCCTCCTAAACCAAAGGAAGAAGTTACAGATGTGAATTTGCCAAAAGATGCCAGTCAGGTTGTAGTAGCTGCTGTCAAGACAGAACTTCCAGCTCCACCTGTAATGCACCTCCCACCACCACCACCAGTAGTCCCCCCCGCACCACCCGCACCACCCGCACCACCCGCACCACCTGCTGTGCAGCAGCCAAACTTGCAGCAGAACAAAGAAGTAACTCCACCAGCCAAGCGAGGTCGTGGCAGACCAAAAAGGGTAGATAAATCACCAAGTACAGTGGCTCAAGCACCTTCTGGACCTGGCAAGGTGGATCCAGTTTTACCAAGAGGAGCAGTATCTCCCACTGAAACAAATGCCCGTCCAGATTCTTTGCCAGGAGGTATTAGTGGGCCCACACATCATGTTAGTGCAGGGATTGCAGTTAGCTCTCAACCAGTCACTCCCACCTCTGTTACTCCTGGTTATCAATCAAGTGCTGCTAGCTCTTCAGGGCCCATGCTAGTACGTGGACCAGGTCGGAGAGCCCAAAGTGGAACAGAAGCACCTAGACGACGGGGAAAAAAACAGGGGCCTGTATCACCTGTCGTTACTGGTGCTTTAATTGGTCCAGATCCAAAACCAAATGAGCCTATGCAGGATAAACCTGTGAATGTGTTAGGAAATCAAGCTGTTGTCGTGACTGGAACAGTGGTTAGTGTTCCTGCAGCCCAATATCCTGATTCTTTATCTGGTTCTGCTACTTTACAAGGTACTGGTGGAGCCGATCCTCGTCCTGCTATAGCTGTTGCGTTAAATTCTCCACCTGCTCCTCAAATTGTAGCCCCTGGTTCTCTATCCTCTTCTCCTTGTCCTATTCCCATGCAAACAAAAGGGCAAAGCCGGAAGACTCAGACTGGTGGTTCTGGACCTCGGCGTAGGGGAAAGAAACAAGCACTAATGTCCCCCCCTGTTCCAGTGGTGTCATCTGGTGAGGATTTAAAACCTACTTTGGAGTCGCAGAATAAGACACAGGATTCATTACGGGGTAGTGCCATGGAGAGTAAGCAAGTCAGCGCTCAGGAACTGACAAATTTAGGCCAGGGGCAAGTAGTTCATGTACCTGAAGATGTAGCAAGCCAAGATCTAAAATCAACTGAACAGTCAGTTGACGTAGCTCAAAGAAACCAAACAGATGGCTCATCAACCGTGCATGATAGCACAAGTGTCCTAGGTAAGTATTGTCCATGTTTAATTAATTTATTTTCTGGAAATAAAAACCAAAAAATAAAACTAAGTTTCAATATTGCGCAGGCCATACCTTGGGAGAAATTCAAAGTGCTGGTGTGAGCAAAGCTGCTACTGTGGTAAAGGAGGCTTTGCCTGAAAATAACTCATCTAAACCTGAAACTGGTAAACTTTCTGGAGATAAAGTTCTGGTTGCCCCAGCTGCGAATCTACTGGGTACTTCCGTCCCTGAAGTCGTGAAGAACCAAAGTTTGGCGGACAACACTCTTCCACCTACATCTAGTGCAGCTTCAACTGCTTCTTTGCCCAGTTCTACTGCAACAGACGGTATCACTAGGCATCTTGTTTCTGCAAACATTGCTATCAGCCCTCCGTCTACTGTTACTTACCCTACTGTTCCTCCAGTAATGCAACCTAGTTCTGCTTGTCCTCCTGAACCCATGCCAGCTAAAAGGCCAGGACGAAAGGCTCCAAGCAGAGCAGAAGCACCCCGTCGAAGGGGAAGAAAACAGGCTGCGGCTTCATCTGCTGTACCCGATGTTTCAGCTAGTCAGGATCCAAAATTAAGTTCTCCAACCCAGAATAGAACTGCTGATAGTTTGGGTGGTAAATCTGCTGTCCTGAGAGGTAAGCTGGGGACTGAAGCACAGGAACTAGCGAGTGTTACACAGGCTCAAGCAAATGAAGTTCAGTTGACTGCTGCTGGTCATGATCCAAAAAGAAAAGATCAATCAAGCCAAACTCCCCAATTGAAGCAGTTGCCAAATCCTCCAGCAATAGTTGATGCTGCTGCTGGATCCTCTGATAAAGCCTCTGGTTTTGGTCGAATACCGACAGCTGATGTAAATGATGTTGCCCGTGTCATGAAGGAGGTGTTTTCAGGAACTTGCTTGTCTAGGTCGAAAACTACCGAGTCTTCTGGTAAAGAAGGTAAGGTTAGCCCTAGTATACCTTCAAGTAAAACTCTTTCGGAAGTGGCCAAAAATAAAACTTCAGAGGATAAAGTTTATTCTGATGCTGTGAAGTATGACAAACAATCTGGGTCCGGACCTGATACAATAGCAGAGGGGAAATGCAGTTCTGTTTCAAACAGGACCTCTGGTGATCCAACTGATGCAGGAAAACCTGAAATCAAGGCCACTGCAGCCTTTTCTGATAAAGTGGAAGTTTCAGTTAAACGTTCTCAAGAAGATTCCAAAAAGGTGAGTAGTTCAAAAACCTCTGGTACTGCTTCTCTTGCTACTGGAGAAAAAGGTGATAGACTTTCTCGGGGACAACCTCCTGCTGCTGATCCATTTGTGTCCATGACATCTGGAAATGAGTCAAATTCATCTTTGGTATCCGCAACTGCCATGGAGCTTGTGGTGACTCAAAATGTTTCTGAAGACAAAACTGAACCTTCGTCAAAAGAGTCTCCAAAATCCTCCAACCTTGATGCCACTGATAATGAAGTACAGCCTCCATCAAAAGAGTCTCCTAAACCTTCTTTTGATATTCCCACATCTACTGTTGCTCCGGATCATTCTGGTAATGTGAACTTGGAGGAGGGCTACTTTGACAAGTGTAATCTGCCCTCCATCGAAGCTGAAACTGTTAAATGCACTGGTGAAACCACTGCTGTAGGTCCAGAATGTTCATCAAAAGCCATTGGTCTTGGAGCTGGTGATACTGCCAGTTTGCATGATGCTTCGTCAAGTGACAGAAACTTAGAGGGTCCATGGGTTGATAACGGAAACAAAGGGGAAACCACTTTGGAACCTGTGAACTCAGTCCCTGCTGAGAAATCAGCTCATGCTGAGGTTGTCTTAAAAGATCATGTTGGAGTGCCACTTTCAGAGGATGTTCAAAGTGGTGGTGGTGGTGTGGCTGAAGTTTGTAGCCCGCAAGTAGCTTCTGAGGGTGACAAGCCGGATATTTCTCTTGGTAGTACAGTATCTGAAAAAACATTTGAAGATGATTCTGATGTTGCTGGTTCTTCATCTGAAAAATTATTAGAGAAGAGAATTTTGCCTTCTTCATTTGCTACAGAAGAGAAGTTTGATAACTCTGACAAAATTCCAGTTGGCAGCTCTGGACCACTTGAGGAGCCAAAAGGATCGCCTGCTGAATGTGATCAACTGGATGTTTCCAATAGTGGTGGTTTTGTGTTGAAAAATATATCAGATGACTTGCCTTCATCTTCTTTAGTGGAAGGGGAAGAAAAGGATGAGAAGGAGCCACTTTGCAGTTTGGCACCTCCAGAGGCACCAAAAGGCTTTGAAGCAGTGATCGATGATTCCTCTACAGGTGGGAAAATTTTGACAAAAACTCCAGAATCTTGTTCCTCGTTAGTGTCGGGAGAAAAGATTGAAAATCCATCTGAGAAGGATCCAGTTTGCAGCTCGGTACCTGCAGTGGAGCTAAAAGATTCCGAAGGTGACATGGATATTGATTCCGCTGCTGATCAGCAAAATTCAGACGAAAAAACTCCAGAGCCTTCTTCTCCGGCAGTATCAGAAGAAAATATTGAACATCCATTGGAGAAGGGTCCTGTATGCAGCTTGGTACCTGAGGAGAAACTAAAAGATTCTGAAGCACAGAAGGATCTTCAGTTGGACTCCTCTTCAGGTGGGGAGATTTTGCTTGAACATACTCTACATCCCTCTTCTTCTTTAGAGTTGGAAGAAGAAAAGATTGACCATCCATCTGAGAAGAGTCCAGTTTGCAGCTCAGTTCCCGAAGAGGAGCCGAAAGATTCAGAAGCTAAAATGGATGTCGAGTCAAATTCATATGAAGGTGAAGGGGTTTTGCCTGAGAATATTTTAGAGCCTTCAGCTTCTTTGGAGGCACAAGGAGAAAACATTGGCTGTCAATCTGAGAGGGATCCAGCTTGTAGCTCAGTTCCTATAGAGGAACCAAAAGTTTCAGAAGCTGAAATGGTTGTTCAACTGGATTTGCATACTGATGGTGGAGAAAATATTGGCTGTCCATCTGAGAGGGATCCGGCTTGCAGCTCAGTTCCTCTAGAGGAACCAACAGTTTCGGAAGCTGAAGCGGTTGTTCAACTATATTCCCGTACTGATGGTGGGTCTTTGCCTGAAGAGATTGTGCCAGATCCTCTACCCGCTTTAGTGTCTGGAGATGAAAAGTTTGAAGGTTCACCTGAGAAGGATTTACCTTGCAGCAAGTTACCTGTTGAAGAAAAGGCCGAGTGTTCACCTGTGCGAGATTTACTTTGCAGCACAGCAGCACCCCTTGAAGAAAGAAAAGATTCTGAAGCTGAAACGGATGCTAATCCTCTGAAGGATCCTGAAGATTCTGATGGAAAGACTGTTCAAACTGATTCGTCTCTGGTTGATAAGATTTTGCTAGAAAATGTTGTGCCGGGCAATACTTGTCCTCCATCTTCTTCTTCAGTGATAGAGGAAGAAATGATAGAGGACTCCAGTGAGAAGGGTCTGGCCAACCAGTCTGTACAACTTGAAGGTTCAAGAGAAGTTGAAAATGAGACGGAAAATAAAATGGAAAAGGGCCAGGTTGTTGGGGATATTCCAGAAAAAATGGAGTCAGAAACGCTGGAGTTACCTTCATCTTCTTTGGGTTCCGAGGACAAAAAGACTGAAGTCTCTACTGATGAACAAAAGTTGAACGAATCAAGAGATACTAAGGTTGAGACCGTTGGTGATGTGGATGCATCCCTCGCTGGTGGAGTTCCTGAAGAAAGTTCACAACTTGTGAGTAGACCTTCATCTCCCTTGGCAATAGAGGAAGGAGACATTGGCTCACCTTCAAAGCATCCGGTTGGGTGTTCAGTTGAAGCGAGAGAATTAGAAGGTTCTAAAGACGAAGATGCTGATCCAATGGACACAGATGAAGTTGCTGATCAAATGGACACGGATGAAGTTGCTGATCAAATGGATGCTTCGAAGATTGGTAGTTTGGACAAAGAAAATACATCAGAAACCGTGGTACCTTTGTCTACTTTTCAAGAAGTTGAAGAAAAGATCAAGGGCTCATATGAGGAGACTCCAGCCAACAGCTCAGCACCTCAGGATGAATCAAATACTAATGATGCTGAAATGAATAATCATATTGACAAGCCTGAGGTCGCTGGCTCTTCTTTGCCAGAAGAAGATATTGTATCAGAAAAAGTTGATATCCCCTTGTCTGAACAGGAAAATGTAGAGATTGACGGCTCTTTGGAGAAGAACCAAGCTAGCAGCCCTGTTTCAGAAAAAGTAGATCAGCCTTCGTCGACACTGGAAAATGATGAAATTGAGGGCTCGTCTGGAAAGTCTCTGTCTACACAAGAAAATGAAGAGATTGAGGGCTCATCGGAGAAGAACCAAACTAGCAGCCCCGTATCTGAAATAGAGCAGCCTTCATCTACACAGGAAAATGAGGAGATTGAGGGCTCATCCGAGAAGAACCAAACTAGTAGCCCCATATCTGAAAAAGTAGAGCAGCCTTCATCTACACAGGAAAATGAGGAGATTGAGGGCTCATCTGAGAAGAACCAAACTAGCAGCCTCATATCTGAAAAAGTAGAGCAGCCTTCATCTACACAGGAAAATGAGGAGATTGAGGGCTCATCTGAGAAGAACCAAACTAGCAGCCTCATATCTGAAAAAGTAGAGCAGCCTTCATCTACACAGGAAAATGAGGAGATTGAGGGCTCATCTGAGAAGAACCAAACTAGCAGCCTCATATCTGAAAAAGTAGAGCAGCCTTCATCTACACAGGAAAATGAGGAGATTGAGGGCTCATCTGAGAAGAACAAAGCCAGCAGCCCCGTATCTGAAAAACTAGATCAGCCTTCATCCGCACAGGAGAATGAAGATATCGAGGGCCCATCCGAGAAGAACCAAGCCAGCAGCCCCGTATCTGAAAAACTAGATAAGCCTTCATCCGCACAGGAGAATGAAGAGATCGAGGGCCCATCCGAGAAGAACCAAGCCAGCAGTGCCGTTTCTGAAAAAGTAGAGCAGCCTTCATCCGCACAGGACAATGAAGAGATTGAGGGCCCATCCGAGAAGAACCAAGCCAGCAGCCCCATATCTGAAAAAGTAGAGCAGCCTTCATCCGCACAGGAAAATGAAGAGATTGAGGGCCCATCCGAGAAGAACCAAGCCAGCAGCCCCGTATCTGAAAAAGTAGAGCAGCCTTCATCTACTACGCCGGAACATGAAGAGATTGAGGGCTCATCCGAGAAGAACCAAGCCAGCAGTCCTGTATCTGAAAAAGTAGAGCAGCCTTCATCTACTACACCGGAACATGAAGAGATTGAGGGCGCATCCGAGAAGAACCAAGCCAGCAGTCCCATATCTGAAAAAGTGGATCAGCCTTCATCTACAGCAGAAAATGATGAGATGGAGGGCTCATCCGAGAAAAACCAAGCTAGCAGCCCTGCATCAGAAAGAGTTGATCTTCGCTCATCTACCCTGGAAAATGAAGAGACTGGTGGTCCATCCGAGAAGAACCAAGCTAGCAGCCCTTCAGCAGTGATGGAAGTGGAGAATTCTGAAGCTGGTGTTGATGATCAAATGGATGCATCCCAGGTTGGTGGGATTCTGCCAGAAATAAAATCGATGTTTAATAGGGTCTTTAAGGCTTTCCAAACGATGCATTCCAGTAGGCTTGGCAAAAAAGATTAAGGGACTGATTGATTGAATAAAATAAAAGTTGGTCCTCAATTACATGTGATGTCATGTTCGTGGAAGCTAAAATGTTCAAAGGTTAAAAGAACTTGCCATTGCCATAGTTTTGCTCTCATTTCCTTGACAACCGGTAAAGTAGACTATTAAAAGAGGGGGAGGGGAAGGGGGTGTGGGGTGTGGTGGGTGGTGTGGGGTTCGGGGGGAAGAAAAAAAGAAAGCTCAACCTCCTTAACTCAAACCATGCCAAGATTGTGTTGTATAAATAAGTATGATACACATGTGCATAGAGCCATATAGATTTATTTACTTTCTATATCAGATATTTATATTTGTAATTAGTATGCTTAAAGTTCTACACAACTTGAATTTACTTTCTTGTTCTTGTGACTTTGGTTTGATATTGTGTTCAAACTCAGGCTAGCACGGTGTTGCCAGAAAATGATATGCCAAGTACTGTTGACCCGTCCTCATCTTCTGTTGTGATGGAGGACAAGATGATGGAGGGAAAGGAGGATGTACAGGGCAGCGCAGCGGTATCGGAGGCATCACCAAGAACTACAACTGAGCTTGTGAATCCAGTTGACAATTCTCAGGGTTCTGGGACGGTATCAGTACTCGAAAACATGGATCAGCCTCAAGAGGCCTCAGTTACAGATGGCGATAATGACACGACAGGACATGTTGGCAGTATTGTCCCACCTAGCAAATCAGAGTCAGAAGTTAAAGCTGGAGTTGCTTCTCCAAGTATTGAGACAGTGCCGGAATGTGAGAAGAAAGATTTGCCTCCATGCTCTTCTGAGCAGGAGGGTGTAAATGTCGAGAAATTGCCAGAGGATCCTCTTGGCAGCCCTGTAAGATTGGAAGAAACCAAAGAGTCCCAAGTAGATTAATTGAATGTATTAGTTGTACAGCTAAGATGGTAATATATTGTTGGACCAAGCGGTTCTTCCATATAACTCAGTTGCACAATTTATTAAATTAAGAATTGTTTTGCCCTGTATAAAATTCTTAACAATAGTAAATATCCTTTCCTGTCGTATAATGGAAGATTATTTTTGTACCAACACATTTTGATCAATGAGCACAAATTCAAGTTGATAAATGAAAATTCTCTTCATGGCAGGACTTATATTTTAATATTTATTATTGTTATTTTATTTTACTTTTGGCTGCGCAAAGGTTCCTCCATGGTAACTATAGGGTACTCTCAGATGTTGGTTCCATTGGTTTCTCATTCCTTTTTCAGACATATATGGTTGTTTGGTAGGAGAGTAAGGACGAAAAAAGAGATTAGGACTCCAAATCCTTTGAAATACTTCAATTTTAAGCTCTTCTATATTTGAGAGATTGTTGGAGGGGTTGTATATCAACCGTCATAAGAGAAATGACCTAGCCCTTCGTTTTCATTTCTCACATAGATAGTCTACCACTAGTTCATATTTTTCATTAGGGTTTGTTTTGTAGGAGAGAAAAGTGGAGGGAATAAAAGAAGATCAGTATTTTTCATTAGAGTTTGTTTTGTAGGAGAGAGAAAGTTAATGGAATGAAAGAAGTTGAAGGATTAGTGAAATGATTTTGACATTTATGTTTGTTTTAAGTAAGAGAGAGAATATGAAGGAAGGAATTAGGGGAGAGATCCTAAATATTTCAAAATAGTCTAATATTGATCTTTTCTAAATTGGAAAGATTGTTGTAGGGATTACATACCAAACATTATAAGAGAAAAGAAACTCTCACTTCTTTCTCATTTCTCTCATCTAGGTGGTCTACCACTCACTCCTTTCTATTTTTTATCTTCCTACTTAATATACCCTTAGGGCACATTTTGTGCACGTTAGCTAAGCTACAAAAATTTTTTCATTGGGGCAACATGTTAAAAAGTTAGAAAAATAGTTTGACCAAAAAAAGACATAAATATATATATTTTAACGGTTTAATGGGACACAACTATTACTTTTCTTACAAAATATGTAACTTATGGAAAACAAGTTTCTTTATGTATCTTTTTAATGTTTTAAAATTATTTTTCATAATTTTTGGATTTTTCTCTGATATTTTCACTTATATCGATATTTTCTTCGAAATTTCTCTAAAATTGGAGTTTCTTACTAACTATTACCTAAGACTGAAGTATCAATATTTTCACGCATCAATATTTTCTTCCTTATGTGTCCTCACTTACACACAAGTGTGGCTTTCTCACTAAATATTATTAGAGATGATAATATTTCCCCTGGGGACGGGGCCCCGCGGGGATTCGTCCCAAACAAGGCGGGGATGGGAGACAGTTTGTGGACGAGAATGTGGATGGGGATGAATTTCTATCCCCGAAGAGTAACGGGACGGGGATGGGGAAAGCACTTTCTGCCCGGCCCATCCCTGTCCATATATATATATATATATAAATGTGATTTCATATATTTATAAGTATATAATATACTATACAAATTATTTTTAAAAGTGTATGCATCTATGAAATGAAGATTGATGTTATGAGGAATAGACAAAGGAGGATTATTTTATGTTTATTTTTTATGGTTTCAAGTTTTTTTAGCTTAAGTGTTTTATAAATGTTTAGTTTTCAGATATTGTAATGTTTTAATGAGATTTTTAATGGCTTTATTATTAAGATTTCATTTGCATGTAGTTAAAATGTGGTTAAAAACTAAATTTATGGTATATTTTTACTTTATTGTTTGTTTTTACTTTATTATATTTTCAAATGAATATTTATAATAGATATGAAACGGGGTGAGTATGGGAAAAGCCCCTTCGATGGGGAATACTCGTTCCTGACCCTGCTTCTATTTAAACGGAGATGGGGATGAGAACGGGGATATTTTAGAGGTGGGGATGGGAACAGGAAAGCATCCCCCAACCCCGTCCTATCCCGTTACCATCCCTAAATATTTTGATCTACATAAATTTAAACTGCTCAATTTATCGATTAAATATTAACGATTATCCTTTTGAATTTCTAAAAATTACACTTAAAATTTGTTTTTCTAAATGTAAATATATGTTATATTTAAATCTTTATCGACATCTACAAAGATCGATATTTGCACAAATCTAAACCCTTAAATTTCAATTTACATCGATATTTTCATCCTTAATTGTAGACATATTTGAAAAAATTATCATTATTGTTTCACTCATTGCAGGGCAAAAAAGTAATTTCACATCTAGGGGTAAAATGGTCATTATAAAAATTAAGGGTAAAATGGTCATTTCACAGAACAAATTAGCCCTTGAACTTGAACGGAATTACGCCAGAGTACTCCCGAAGTAGTACTAGAGAAGAGAAATCGATCTAAATTCACAGTTTTTCTTTTGAAATCCTCGAAAACCCTAGTTCCTGCTTCGAAAGTTTCTCCCCCAAACCTGTTTCTTTGATTTCTCGTGCATATTAGCAAGTAAGCTCTTCATTTTTAAAATCTTTGCTTTGTCTTAATCAAACATTCATTGAGTTTTTTATTTAATTATTCATAACTTTTTGTTTCCTTGACCTTTGTCCCAATTTGCAAATCTCTTCCCCTCAGAATTTCGGTTTAAAAAAAAAAAATTTTTTTTTTTTCAGTTTTCTGTTATTTATCCGTTTCTCTTATAATGGGTTTGGGTTAGTTTTGTAAGTTGCAATAGTTAAGTCATCGTCTTTATCTGTTTCTCTTTAATGGTGTTAATAATCCCTAAAATTGGGCTTCAAAGGAGGTTCTTATTTTTAGGTGTTTGCAAAAATCAATTGGATTTAGTAACTTTTCATTACCTATTTATCTTTTGTATTTTGAAGCTGTGAATTTAGGTTGGTTATTTGTTCTTATCTCTGTCTCTGTCTTTTCCTTTTTTTTTTTTTTGGGTATTAAAAACTATGTTGTACAGTTGTTTTTGTCAATATCAAGCCTTAACTTGTCCTTTTATAGAACTGGGTTGATATATAAAAGATAAATTTTTGGCCTTTTTTTGGTCTCTGGATTTAAGTTGACATATAGATATAATTAAAAAACATCATGTTTTCTTTTCGTATACAAGGGCCACTTCTTTGGAGTTATTGTTGTTTTTGTTGTTGTTGTTCTTTGTCTATATTAAGTCTTCAATTGGTGCTACATAGGGTTGTCCAACGGAAGGTTGGTGCGGATTTCTAGTATGCTTTTGGAGGCTTCAATTCTCAAGTTGCGCGCCCTGCCATGATAGAGGGAGCATATGGTGTTGTAATGTAGTCTTTTGTTGGGTTCACTACTGAAGCAATTTGACGTTGACTCTCGTGATTGGTGATGGAATGCAATAAGGAAGAGGCCTTGAGGGCCAAGGCGATTGCTGAGAAGAAGATGCAAAGCAAGGACTTTGTGGGGGCTCGTAAGCTGGCTTTGAAGGCCCAACAACTCTACTCTGATGTTGAGAATGTTTCTCAGATGCTCATGGTATGTGACGTGCATTGCGCCGCTGAGAAGAAACTGTTGGGGATTGAAATGGACTGGTATGGAATTCTTCAACTTGAGGTAACAGCGGACGAGGCAATGATTAAGAAGCAGTACAGGAAGTTTGCGCTCCAACTTCATCCTGATAAAAACAAGTTTTCTGGCGCAGAAGGAGCTTTTAAGCTGATTGGAGAAGCTCAAAGAATACTTTTGGACAAAGAAAAACGGAGGGCGCATGACGGCAGACGTGGGAGCCATCCTGTCCCGTATCGTCCACAACCTAATGCCAATTGGAACTCTAATGTGGTTCGTAACAACAATAGAAGCAACCCTGCGGGCCTGAATTCCCAAAATCAGCAGTCACAACAGCCAGCTCAGCCAGGATACACCGGTTCGCAACCAACTTTTTGGACTGCCTGCCCCTTTTGTTCAGTGAGGTACCAGTACTACAGAGAAGTTATCAATAGATCTATCCGTTGCCAGAATTGTAGTAGGCCCTTTGTGACATACGACATGATGGAGGCACCGAAAACCGCTGACTTTAGTAGACCAGTATTCCCCCAACAGATGAACAATGCTCAGAATCTCAAAGCACGAGTCCAGCAAAATTTTGGTACTGGTAACCTCCCAGCAGAACCGGTACAAAATGCAGGTCAAAATGTAGGTCGTTCTTCTGTTGTGGGTACAGGAAAGTTGAATCGCCAGAGAGAAAAGAAGCGAGGTAGAGATCGTAGTAAACTATCCGACTCTGAAAGCTCCGATTCGCTTAGTAGCTCTGATTCTGAAGAAGACATGGAGATCGATGAGAATGGTGACCTTCAGGGCGGGCAGACCTCTGGTTATTCTGAAGAGCAAAGTGTGCGCAGGTCTTCACGACGTAAGCAAAAGGTCACTTATACAGAAAATTTAAGCGACGATGAAGATTACGAGTCAGAAGAAAAGGCAAAGGGGAAGAAGAGATCATCCTGTTCTCCTAGCGAGGAAAATGGAGGTGCATCTAAAGAAGAGTCAGCTGAGGTGAAAAATCGGTCGGGATTTGCTGTTAACAGAGAAGAAGATGTGAAAGAGGTTAAACAGGAAGAAGCTGATGAAGAATGCCTACAAAATGGGAACAAGAATACAGATTCAAGCTCTGAGGAAGCTCCAGAATCGTTGTTTAGTTATCCTGATCCAGATTTCAGCAACTTTGAAAACGATCGGAAAGCAGAGAAGTTTGCAGCAGGGCAGATATGGGCTGCTTATGATGAATTAAATGCCATGCCCAGATTCTATGCTAGGATCAGGAAGGTTTTTACCCCTGGATTCAAGGTGCAGATAACCTGGTTAGAGCCGGACCCAGATGATGAGAACGGGATCAATTGGAAAAATGCGGAATTGCCATTTTCTTGTGGCAAGTTTCGGCATGGGAGTTCTGAAAAAACCGATAATCATCCTATGTTCTCTCATTTAATTGCTTGGAGTAAAGGCAGCAGTAAAGATACTGTCGTGATATATCCAAGAAAGGGTGAGACCTGGGCTCTATTCAAGGACTGGGATATTAATTGGAATCGTGATCCTGACACGCATCGTAAGGAGTATGAATATGAATTTGTAGAAATCTTGGGCGATTACATCAAGAATGTCGGAATACATGTTGCTTTGTTGAGTAAGGTCAAAGGGTTTGTGAGTCTTTTCTGTCGGACAGATGAGGTCGGAAAGAGGACATTTTTAGTTCCTCCAGGCGAGTTATTGAGGTTCTCGCACATGATTCCGTCCTACAAGATGAAAGGCAATGAAAGAGAAGGAGTGCCAAAAGGCTCTATTGAACTTGATCCTGCTGCTTTGCCAATAAAGCTTCTTTATTCTTCGGTGTCGGATCAGGAAGTTAAGCCCATGTCGGGGTGTGACACTGACACAAAGAGGAGCCATTCACAGCCTCAGTACAACTGTTCCAGCGTTCATTCGGCTTCAACCCCAGAACCAACTGAAATTCCAGAACCTATATTTTACAACTTTGACGCTGATAAATCCAAAGAAAAGTTTCAGGTGGGCCAGATCTGGGCATTGTACAGCGATGAGGATGGCTTGCCTAAATATTATGGTCAGATAACAAAAGTTGATTCTTCTCATAAGTTTAAATTGCGTATTTCATGGCTTATTTCTTGCTCCACATCAGAGAACTTTATTAGATGGTCCGACGATGAGATGCCAATTGGTTGTGGTAGGTTTAAGCTTAAAAAGAGTGAGTCTCAGTCTTATGAATGCAACGGCTCTTTTTCACATCTGGTAAGAGCGGAACCTGCAGGTAGAAAGACTGAATTTAACATCCTTCCTAGGAAAGGTGAAGTATGGGCATTGTATAGGAACTGGAGTGCTGAGATCAAATGTTCTGACTTGAAAAACTGTGAATATGACATAGTGGTGGTCCTTGCAGCAGACGATTTACAAATAGATGTGTTGTTTTTGTGTCGTGTGGATGAGTTTACCTCGGTTTTTAAGCCTCTAGTGCAAGGAGGATCAAACATCGCCAAGAGTATTCCCCGGGCCGAGCTTCTGAAGTTCTCTCACCAGATTCCTGCTTTCCGTCTCACGGAGGAGAAAGGTGGCAAGCTTCGAGGCTTCTGGGAACTCGATCCCGCTGCCATGCCGGTTCAGTATTTTTGATCGACGACTTAGCAGGGACTGCTAACTTTCTTTATCCAATGCTTCTTTAGAATACTGGTGTAGAAAATGTGGATGGTTTCACTGTTGCAATGTTGGACGTTGATGCCGTTGAATCCCGAAAGGTGCATATCTTGATAGACGTTTTCTGCAGCTTACAGCTTCTTTTCTTTTTCTTTTCTTTTGTTTTTTGGACCATGTTGATAGAAATCCTTGTTCTCAGCTGTTCAATCTGTTCAAGGTCCAGCTGCAATTTGGAGAAAAAAGGGGTCTCATCTTGCCGTTGCTGGATTGCTTACTTGGCTGGAATTTTTGGCCAACCTTGAGAAGGTGAAAAAGTAATCCTTAAAATAGAAAACTAGACTATGGTTTTTGGTTTTTTGCCTTTTTTATTATCCGGATTCATGTCTCTCATGTGAAGAAGATACTTTGTTAGCACAAAAGTAAATCCAGTAGATGATATTAACTTAAGTCACTTTTTAGACATTATTTTGTTTTTGTACTTTTTTTTTCCCTTCTTCCAACAAATTCTTGGTGGGTCAGAAGATGTTTACACCACATGAATATCTTCATATGCATTGGATGATCTCTCTCTCTCTCTCTCTCTCTCTCTCTCTCTCTCTCTCTCACAGAGGAATATGGTCCTTTGCATGTGTTTCTCTATAAACTGCAATGTTAAGGATGCTTTTACCACGCTTTTTTCGTTTCTCTTTTTGGGCAACATTTTAGTCCTTTGTTTCTAGTGAAAGCATTTTTTGAGGGGGGGGGGGGGTGGGGTTGGTTGGGGGGGGGGGGGGGGGGGTTGGTTGTTGGTGAGGAAAAGAAAAGAAAAGGCCCTTAAAAGGACTTGGTAGAAGAGCATTTGAAGCTGGCATCAGGCACAATGCATGAGCTCCGGCAAAGCGAGGCTCTTCACCTGCGTTCGCCGGATGTATCACTTGTCCCGCTCCTAAGGGAACGTTGTTTCACGATGTATTGAAGTGGGCCCCTCTAACCGGTGAAAAGTGGCAGGCATTCACTAGCGCCCATTCCTGTATCGACTCTGATAATGCGATTCCGGGAGGAGTCGGTGGTTGAGTATGGATCCCTTCAGACCGGGATCTGCAAGAAAAATTTTCTGTTCAGCCTTCATTTCAGGCTTCACTGCTTTTAATTAAACCTTCTAGCAACAAATTCTCACTGAATCTGAACAGTCAGATATTTATGTAGATGACACCAAATCGTTATCCCTCGAAATGATTTTCCATTCCATATATAAATTAATAAATAAAGTCCAGCCTCATAAATATTGAAAATGAATTTAGGCAGTTAAAGGAAGAAATTTTCGAAAATGCTACCCAAAGACCTCAACTTTAGATTTCTTCCACGGATTTTGAAATTTAAGATTAATGTCATACAAAAGGAAGGACTTGATCGATATTTAAAAATAAAAAATCTCGACCGTAAATAATAATAAATTGTGACGTGAATTTAAAAACATAAAAGCTTATGATTTGTAATTGACTTTGTTCTTCTGTATTATATAAGTCTCTAGTTACGAGCTCTATTTTGTTATATCACAAGAGTCTAACTAGGCAGGATTTTATTTTATTTTTTCTATTTTATTTATGTTGACGTGAAAAACGTGAAGACAGAAATTCCGCTTTAAGTTGGAAAAAACTAAGAATTAAAAATGGAAAAGAGAAAAAGAGAAAAGATGAGGAATAGCCAGTGTTTAAAAAGGCTTTTGAAATTATATTTATTTAACTTTTCAGAAAAGCAAACATATGGGCATTTGGTCTAGTGGTATGATTCTCGCTTTGGGTGCGAGAGGTCCCGAGTTCGATTCTCGGAATGCCCCTTTTTATTTATTTCATTTTCATTTTGTTATTTTAAAATAATAAATTCCCAATTTAGAAGGAATTTATAAATTTTTTTAAAATTTTTTTACAACTGTATGTAAAATCACAGGGATATCTGTGTGTGTGTGTATATGTATCGATTTTCCCTCCAAAAAAAAATTTTGCCCTAAACCCCAACTGGTTTCCCTCCACCTTCAAACCCTACCCAATCTCATCTCTCTCTTCTCTCTCTCATTCTTCTTCGACTGATCTTTCGTAACCCATACTCTTTTTCTTTTTCTTTTTCTCTTTCTCATGTAATTTTTGACCTCTGGCTCGTTTTCTCGGAAAATTCTCGGGCTCGCTTCGCAGATGTGTGCAGAAATGGACCCTCTCGGCGACGACAATGGCGATCATAATGAGCCGATTAAAAAGAACTCACCTTTCAATGCCTCCAATGGCGATACTCAGTTCTTCGATAGCCAGAGTTGGAGCCCAGAATTTCTCGGTAACTGTTTGTTTTTCTATAATCAAGTTTTTTGCTTTTGTGTTTAAGTCTCCAATTTAGCCCCAATTTCTCACTAAAGCAGCAATTTTTGTTGAGTTTATCCGGTTCTTGACATGAAATTAATAGTAAATTTAGAGTTGCTAATTTCGATTTGATTTTCAATATTTTGATTTAGGTGGAGGAATGGAAGTTGGAGATGGGGATGAGTTGTTGCAAAGTACCATGCCTCTGGAGGATACTGTAATGGTTGAAGATGCATTTGAAACCCAAATAGTTGATCTTGCTGGTGAAACCCAAGTAATGGATTTCGGCGGTGAAACCCAAGTTATGGATTTCGGCGGTGAAACCCAAGCGGTGAATATTTGCGGGGAAACTCAAGTATTGGATGATGCCTATTGCTTTGAGAATATGGATATCCGGTTATCAGATGACTTTCAGAATGAAGATGTGAGTGACAATGATGGTCAAGGGAGTGACACCACTGAAGTTTTGGGCGATCAAGATGACCTAGTCGATGATCAATTAGTTAGAGAAGGTGGTTGTCGGTCTGTGGATTCGATAGATAAGGAGAAGGGTCAATGCTTCGCTGAATGCAAAGACAACGAGAAGTTGATCGAGCAACCCAATGCTTCTAGCGATCAGCAGAACAATGCTGGTTGGTATTTTCTAAACCGCATGATAAGATTATAATTTAAGTGTCTTGTAATTGTAGAGATGGCTTAATTTATTTTCCAAAGCTCAAGTATTCTTCATTCAAGAATAGTTTATGTATATTTTATTTGCACTGTCTAGTAATCAATAGATGCATTAGCTACAGTATATAATGGATTATACTCATGAGATTTTTAATTTGTTTCATCCAACTGTTGAATCGCTAGAAACATACCAGTTTTAGATATACTCAGAATTTTTCCGTTCTCAGGGCTTCCTGTTCCAACTGCAACAGCTGTGCCTCAATCTCCTGTCACACCAAAATCTGGTATGTGTTTCTCAGAACCATAGAATCCAATTCTTAATCTCATAAATATTCTTTGGCATATACTAATAGTAGATCAGAAGCCCTTGGTAAGTGTGGTTTTAGCATGGTTTGGAATTTGCTTTGACTGATTACTGTTAATGTGCATGCGTGCCTGTGTGTGTGTGAGTGACCTACTTTTCATATCACTATATGTCTCCCTGTCATTTCAGGATCAATGCGGTTTACCTCAGTTCGTGCAGCATCTTTGCGGGCTTCTGGTTTAGCAGCTCGTAATACAGCTTTGAAGGGAACCAAAACTTTATCTTCATCTATTCCAACTTGTAATCTGTCCTCAGAAAAATTTGATGCTTGTGTTACTACTAATGCACTATCTGCAATGGAACTTGGAAAGGAAGGTGATCAAGAGCAAGATGTTGGGAGAAATAATGGAATAGTAAATGGCTTAAGGGGCGATAACATGTGCAAAGGTAGCAATATGGCAGTGAGAAAACTTTTTACCGAGGATTTAGACAGTGAAAAGAAGGAACTTCCTTATGATTCCAATGTAGACGGAGGAGAAGATTTGATAAAGCTGTCTGCTTCTGATCAGGCAGGGTTAAGCTATGTTGAGTCTCAAGAACCTGGAGACCTATCGCAAGCGAATGCACTTGAATTTGTGGATCGGTTTATTAAAGAGAGTGCTGCAGAATTTGATAGAGACATTGAGCGTGGAAGTACTGGGGGGAAATCAAAATGTATTTCAAGTATAAACGGGCCACAACAGTTGGCAAAAAAGGCCAATGAGAAAAGTATGGTTGAAGAATTAGGCATTTACGACTGGGATGATAACCGTGAAGATGAAAGAGGGGGTGAAATTTTTCAGAGAAGAAAAGAAGACTTCTTTGGTGGTGGAAGCATCGGGAGGAGACCCTCAAAGCCTGGAATTAATGGGCTGAAAGAGCTGAAGGACTGTAAACAGTTAGTTGGCAATGAGAAGAGGATGGATATGTTTCATTCTGATTCAAAATTAGTGTTGAACAATCGAAAAGTTGTCAAAAAAGTAAATGAAGCCGAAAGGAAGTTTAGAAGGAATCTCATCAACGAATTGGACAAAGAGTCCAATGTTGACTTTCAGGACAAACAGTTGGAAAATAATGCTACCAAGGCAGATGCGCCAGAAATGCTAGACGTAGGTTTTGATACTCAGATGGCTGCTGAAGCTATGGAAGCCTTACTTCACGGTGAAGATACTGACAATCGTGATGCCAATGATGCTTGCCAAGGTGTCAAAAAGAGTTCTAGTTCTTACAAATGTTCGAAACAGCTGTCATCAAGAAAAAGGGCATGTCTGAGTGATGTAGGGTATGCTTCTGGTCGCTCCATGAAAACTAGGACGGCTGCTGTGCTCTCAAACAACGTGTCTTCAGTTTCATCTGATATACAGTCTACGAATGCAAGGAAGCAGGGGGAGGTGGTCCTGGGTATAACGAAATCTGGGAACTCCATGAAAATATCTCAGGAGAATATCAAGAAAAGAAAGGCAGGATCTTTAGAAAGAGGAATCAATTACGTGGGTAGATATGATTATACATACGAGAAGGTTGGTAATTTAGAGCCCGTTGCCCATCGAAGTAGACGGTCGGAAAGGAATAAAAAAAGTGGTGCTGGGGCTTCTACAAGGTTGGCTTCAGGAGATGCTCATTTACAAAAAACTGAAAATATTGACCGAAAATTAGATAAGGAATTTGAAAAGATGGAAGCTTTTACTTGTAGGGACAAGAATGATGAACCAAGTGTTCCTAGAAGAAGAAGATCTAGTCGAAACTTGTCACGTCAGGTTAAGAAGTCTGATAACATAGATGATCCATCCGAGCCATCTGTTCTGCCAGAAGATGGACGGACTAGCAGTAGGCAGAAAAGGTCATGCAGGGAAACACGGTCATCTGTATGTGGTCAACCAGCGGATGCTCAAAGTGTGCGATCAAGTGCCAGATTGGATGAATCGCCAAGAGAGAAATCTAAACCTTCTGATTCACCATGTACTCCATCAAACTGTAAAGTACCAGTGGGTGAGATATCACCTGTTTGTATGGGTAATGAATATTTCAATCAATCACGTCAGAGGAGCCTCTCAAAATTTCTGTGGAGGGAAATCCAATCAAGTGCCGCAGGGCCTCAACCGATCAGTCCATCAAAAGACTTACGGAAGAGGAGAGAAATTACTGATGTTCGAGTCTTGTACAGTAACCACTTGGACGAGGATGTTGTTAAGAGGCAGAAGAAGGTAATTTTTTCTTTTATTAACTCATTTTAGCCATGTGCAAACTGTGGTGAGCAATGTCTCTTCTGTTTTTTGTCTCAGATTTTGGCTCGTCTTGGAGTTTCTGTGGCATCCTCTGTTACTGATGCAACACACTTCATAGCTGATCAGTTTGTGCGCACGAGGAATATGTTAGAAGCTATTGCTTCTGGGAAACCAGTGGTGACACATTTATGGATTGAGAGCTGTGGACAAGCTAACTGTTTCATCGATGAGAAAAATTACATTTTAAGAGATGCGAAGAAGGAAAAAGAATTTGGCTTTAGCATGCCTGCTTCATTGACATGTGCATCCCAAAATCCGCTATTACAGGTAAACAAACACGCGCAAGTATTAGTCAAATGCATTGTGCATTTGCTTTGCTTTGTTGCTCACGATTATAGGTCTTCTGCAGGGTTTTAAGGTCTTGGTCACCCAAAATACGAAGCCTGGAAAAGAAATAATTTCAAGTCTGGTTAAGGCAGTCCAGGGCCAGGTATGTAGTTTTCCTAGGGCTACATAACGTATGTTTTTGTTCATAGCCAAGCAGTCGATTGGTCATTTCCATTGTCGATACCTGCTCTTTATAAATCCTTTATTTTACCTTGGACCTGTTGCCACTACTTCCGTAAATTTTCATTTTAAATTTATTCTTTTGTGTAAAGAATAATTTGATTGAAGAGGTTCCGGTTTTGTCCCTGTTAGGCAGTTGAGAGGGTCGGTAGATCGGTGCTGAAGGATGGTGGATTGCCAGATGATCTGTTGATTCTATCATGTGAAGAGGATTATGGAATTTGCGTGCCCTTCCTTGAAAAAGGTTGACAACAATGATGTTCAATATCTATTAACCCGAAAACCTCCTACTACGAAAAGGCAAAATTAGTAACTCCATGCTGCCTTATCATTGCAGGAGCAACAATTTACAGTTCAGAGCTGCTATTGAACGGGATAGTAACTCAAAAGCTGGAGTACGAAAGGTCAGTTATATTTCGAAGACATTAGTTCATTGATGAATGAAGTGGGATGATATTCTGCAAAGGGTTGCTATTCATTAGTGTTCATATTAGCTTTTAATTGTTCCAAAAAAAAAAAAAAAAAAAAAAACGACTCGGGTCAAGTCTTCTTACGGATAGTTACTTTATAAAAATTTATAGTTGTGAAATCCTGAATCTGAACTTGTTTATTTTCTAACAAACTTGCATTTCATCCATGATAGATACCGGCTATTCACGGATCATCTCAGAATAACCCGTTCTACAATAAGGCTGAAGAAAGATGGCAACAAGTTCCTCCCAGTGACTAAAAGCAAGAGACACTAAATTTTAGGCTATGTAGTATCTCCTGCATTTTTGTGCATTCCACTTTCAGTTGTGTGTGTATGTTGTATTGCCAGGTCCTGGTTCAATTTGTTTTCACTTGTAAAAATAAATTGTTTATAATGTATATAAAAAATATTTTCTCTTGTTTATTTATTAAATTTTTTTTTTTCCCCTTTGTTGTCCCAACTCTTCTTTCGTCTATTTGACAAGGTGTTAGTTACTTGGTTCAACTTCAACCTACTTTCAAGAATTTGATTATAAACTGCAATGTGATAGGACGAGAGACACAAATTCAAAAGCCTGAAAATTTTTATTCTCTTTGCAAGGAGAATTGATTTACAAGCTTCCACACCATAACGCAATTTTGACCTTTTTTTTTTTTTTTTTTTTTTTTTTTTTTTTTTTTTTTTTTTTTTTTTTTTTTTTTTGGTGGTGTGTGTGTGTGCGCGCGCGCCAGGGAACAGATACAGAACATGAAACGTTACTCGAGAGAGAGAGAGAGAGAGAGAGAGAGAGTAATTTCATCTCATTGGTTGAGGTAGATTTTTTAGATTTTATAATAAAAGAAGATTTGCATCCCAACATTGTGATTAGCAAGTATAACAATACTAATAACCTACTTAAAAACCAGACTCCACTGTACCAGGATTACAAATCAAACGGGATTAGTGTTTTCAGCAGCCACCCGAACCCTCCAAATAAAATACTGAATGTACAGTGCGTTGAGTGCCATTGCAATCCCAAAACCAAAAACCGAAGCAAGTAATACTGCAAATACAGCCTTAACATGAAGCTGCCACAAAACAAAAAGCCGTTGATCAACACCTTCAACTGATTTTTCACTTTTACAACTTTATCTTCGACCATCTCCAATGTAAATGCCAATATCAATGCTATCTGTGGCACGATAAAGCGTGAAAATAATAGCATATTTGATGTGTTATTCTACTTGGTGCTTCACTCCATTATGCTATTTCAATTTTCAAATGCAATATCTACTTTCTGCCATTATTCTTATGCTTTGAAAATTGTAAAAATGAACTTCTAGTTTTTAAATAATTTGAAAATGATAATATTTTAATAATTAAATGAAAGGTCAATACATCAATCAAGAGCAATCAAATTTGCAACCAAATGCCGAAATTTGGTATTTTTATCACTAAAAATAAATAGCATTGCACTGGAGAGTGGTTTTCCTACTCAAATACCAAAGATTTGGCATTGACACGTTAATTTGGCATTACACTGGAGATGCTCTTACAACTGTTATTACTTTAAGAGCTCGAAGCAAGATTAATGTATATCTCCATTAAAAGAAAAAGATAAAACCAGGATATGTACACAAAATTGGAAGTCCAAAGCGCCACTTACCACGGTGTAGAAGAGGTGGACAATGAGGGCCACGAGGGCAAACTCAAGAGCTGCATATGTCCAAATAAACTCCTTGATTGCTGAAACCAAACAAGTAAATTACAAGACAATCTCAAGTTATATATGACGGACGCAAGTAATAGAAACAACCGAAGTTTGAATTTACCTAGGATGACTGCAAAAAGGGATGACAAAAGTCCGAGAGTAAACGCGAATGGGGCTGCGATTATGATTGCTTGACCTTTCAGGTCATGAAGCTACAAGATGAGAAGGCATAGATAATCCAATCAGTTTATGGCAGTTAAAATAGAAGATTAAATATTTGAAGAGCCATTTCTTTTGCCACAAAAACGTCTTTCTAAGGATAGTTCAAGCTTTTGCACGAAGAAAAAAATGGCGTACCAGAAGCTGCTCAAGGAAGAAGAAATAACAAATTGTGCTAATTAAGATAAGCACCACCAAGTCCTGCCACGCACTGAAAAAAAAAATGGTAATTAGTGACATATTTTAGCTCAAGAGAGTGAAGTCCATACACAACAATTTCATGTAGGGAAACACTGAAGTGAGAAGGAAATCAAAATACGATCTGCTCTAAAGAAGATGCCAAAGCAATAATAAACGTAACAAATGAACTCAGAGGGGATGAACAAAATCCAACATTATCCCACCTTATCGAATCTGATTGTTGACTACGTTGATTGTGCCCGAGCCCGTTATCCCTTTGAGCACAGGTCGGCATCCGGAGTAAAGTCACAGGTAGGTTCTGAACCTCATGTTGACACACCTCGCATTTCTTGTTTCCCTTTATGCTAAACCACTTCACTGCACACGATTCATGTACAAGTCGGAGGGCACCCTTGCAACTGCATTCCATTTTAAGTGTGTTTTCTTCTTCACAAGGGTCGAGACAAATCCTGCACACTGCTTCCTCTTCAGGAATCTCTTCATCATCTCCCACCACGGGAACTGGAGTTATTTGATCTGATTTTTTTTTTTCAATAGCAAAGGGTTTAGGAGATGATGAACTATACACTCAGGTTTCAACGAGTTTATCTGACAACTAGTACGTGCATCAAAAATAAAAACAAAATAGAAGGACAGGTAATTACATACCATCACTAGGATCTGTTATGGTCGGCTCATTACGAGTATCAAAGGATACAGATCTTACGATGACAATATTTCGCCCAGGAACAGACAGGGACCTCGAAACCGTAGCCTTCATTGCTCCTTTCTGCACAAATTGATCACGACCTACTTTAGGCAACTGAAATACGGCAATCATTCTCTTGTTATCAGATTCTGGAATAATTTTCTTCAAGTATTCCGTTTCATAGCCCCCAAACACAGATAAAGTACATAAAAATCTGCTTTTGAGGTTCATAGATGAGTAATGAATAATTGCAAAGTATTCGAAAACGTACAACTGGTTTAGGCCGTTCATTAGGCATTCTTGCCGAAAGTGGCGTGGTAACCGAAGGGGATAAGTTTGTTTCTGGTCTAACGGGTAGCGACGTACACCTTTGCCAAGCAAACACTGATTTCAAATTGGTCATGATGGGACTTTCAGGAGGTCTTTGGTTGTCTGAATCAAGGAGAGAACTTCTCTCGCCATCCGGTACAACACCTTTCTTCTTGAAGCTTAAACCCCGTAAGAAGCCACCGCCTGGTGAAGAACTACCTTTAGCAGAGCCTTGAGACTGTAGCAAACCCTTCCCACTTCGGCTACTTCCGAAACCTACAGGTCTAGGAGGAATTTGAAGCGATATGGCTGGCCGACTCCTGCTTGGCCCATGATCCGGAACCTCTTCCTTCAAGGGTTTCACATTTTGCGGATCAGCCTGCATCGAGCAAATAACTCAATATCGAATCGAATTAACTGTCAGTAAGCTTTCAAACAAACCAACTATTGTCAAAATCCAGAAAACCGTGTAACTCGAATATCCCACAAAGTGAAAAGCATGATTTGCTTCTAATTTCTATTTCACAATCTTTAGTCAATTAGGACTATTATCATATTTGCTTATTCTCTGAATAATTCGACTACCATATGGGAACTTGCTCATTTTAACAGTAACTCGATCAAAAATGAAAGAGTCCAATAAGCAATAATTAAGATCTGAAATTTCTTGCAAAAATAAGAAATTTAAAACAAAGAAACATACATAAACAGCTAATCTAGAACCAACCCTCCTTGATATTACTTCCAACTAAGCATAAACAAAACTAATAAAATTGAAAACCCTAACCAAAGTTACTGAGCTCAGATATTTTACCTGAAAACAAACAACCCACTATCTGAAATCACACAACCGATATACATTAATATTTATATATATATATATATATATATATTCAGTGATCTAGTTCAAACCAATCAGGGATAAAATAAAATAAAATAAACTGTTCACAAGATGGACCGGCTGATCCTAGAAATTACAAAAAAACTTATTTTTTTTAGAGGGGGGGGGGGGGGGGGGGGGGGAAAGAACTTCATAAATCAAATATCAGAGAATGAAAACATGGAAATACACTGAAGGAGAGTAGAATTCAATAAGCAACCTGGAAATTACTTTCTGCACGTCCATTAGTGACTGCTTGAGCTGCTTGCATTATTGCAAGTTCAAAAGCCAGATAAACAAGTGGAAAAGTGGGAGATTTAAGAAATACCCAGATGCCCAAAATGGGAATTATATACCAAAAAAAAAAAGTGAAAAAAAAAATGTTGAACAAAGATTGTGAAAGGAGGGAATCAAGGAGGAATAAGAGAAGATTGTTGGTTGGGGTTGTTTAATACTGGGTTTTTGTTTTGCAATTTTTATATTGAGAAACTGAAGAGTATTATAATACGAGTGTCTCACGGGTAAGAGAGAGAGAGAGAGAAAGAAGAGAGAGAGAGAGAGGAGAGGAAGACTTGCGAGGTGAGAGAGAGAGAGAGAGAGAGAGAGAGAGAGAAAGACGCTTGTCTGGTCTCTTGCTGCGTGGAAGATGAATGAGAGAGAAGTTTGTACCTTTCACTTTCTATACTCGCACTCTTGTTCGGTTCATTCACTACTCGCCCGGAGAATTTACACGTGTCAAGTTAAGCTTTTTCTTTTTTACAGTTACTTATTTTGTCTTTCGTGAAAAAGCAAGAGTATAAATAAAGGAATAGCTTTTTTTTTTCTTTTTTTTTTTTGTTTCTTTTAAGGATAATTTGAATTATTCTTTTTTCCCACCTGTTGAAGAACATTATGTTTATCTAATCTTAATAGTAAAGGTATTAGAGAATTTTGTAATAGATTGTGCGAAATCATCTTATTATATTTGTAGGACTTGATTTTTAATTATCAGATCAAATTCAAATTCAAGTATAAAATATATAATTGTAAAAATAATTTACAATCTTATAACATTACGTTTGATATACTGATTTAAATTTTTATATTAAAATTGATTGATTTTTAAAAAATTATTATAATTTTTATTGATTTATCGAGAAAAAGAACAAATTTAGAATGAAAACTTTTAAGTTTAAACCTCATAATCAAATTAATCCTAAGATTGCACAATCTATAATAATTTTGATAAGACTCAATGAAATCTAGCTATTTTTTTTAATTAGAGATTGTGTCGAAACACCGATTGAAGACGAAGAAATCTCTTACGATGGACTCATGGGAGGTGGTAGCCTAGATCTCATTAGAACTGAAAATATACACACTGGAAAAATAAAAAATAAAAAGAAACGAACTAACTTTCTTTTTTCTTGAAACTTTTTTTTTGGTAAATTTCTTTTTTCTTAAACTGAACACTATTCTTTTGTTTTTTAATTGTTATGAAAAAAAGTGATTAAAATCCTAAGATGTTAGGAGTAGTTATCTCTTTTCACTTGACCGGAATATCAATGTTACACTTAAATATTAAAAGTGTGAAAATGACCTACTTAACATGTTATTCTATTTCGTACCCTTTTCATAATGCTATCTCGTATGTGATATCTACTTTTTATTATAACTATAAAGTTTTGAAACTTATAAAAATAAATTTTTTAGACTAAAATAATTTGAAAGACAACTTTATTACGTTTATATGAGAAAGCTAATCCATCAATTTACAACAATCAAATGTTAAATTTGATATTTATCATACATTATGTCAAATTTATCACTAATCATAGTATTTATCAAATTTCACACAAAAATAACACTTTATTAAGTGGTGATTTTTCTACTCAAATATTAAAATTCAATATTAACACATCAATTTACCATTAGAAATGCTCTTTAAGTTTAATTGTCTGCGACAATATGAGAGGGTTTTTTTTTTTTTTTTTAATGATTTACATATAAGATACTTTAATCTTTAAAAAAAATAAAAGAAAAAGAAGTAATAACATAAAAGCTCGCATTTAATTATCTAAAACAAGGTATTCGCAAGGGCGAGTAGGTGCAACTAGAGACTAGAGTCTTGTCCTTTGGAAAATCCAATTTACAAGAAAAAAACTTTCGGGTAGGTCCATGCCCATTGAATTTATAGTCTCAATTCATTATTTGTTTTGGAATTTGTTCCCGTTCATTGACTGCCAAACTAATGCTGGTATTTCAATTTAACTTTAGTTAAATATATTTTTTTATTTTAACTAAAAAATTAATTAATTTTAACTTAAAAATTTTACGAACCAAACATAAATTAAAAATGACTGATGACCAAGTCTTATTATATTGTTTTTCTCCGTCTTGCAGAAAAAGAACTTCTACCATAAGCGTGCCTTTTACGTTATCGAAATAGTTGTGTGTTGTGTATTGTGATTTTTTTTAGTGTAAGTCTTAATAAATTAATCATTAAAAAATTAATCTTACAGTTAAATTAATAATAATATCTATTGGTGAAACATGAAAACAATTTTTTAGTAAGGTTTTTCCTTGCATCACATATGGACAAAACTACCATAGCTGTGCTTTTACACAAAGGAATATTACAAATCTAGCAATAATTCTTGAGAAATATTGTTGATAACCATAAATCATTGCGCAACAAATTCACAAAAAGGCAACAAGTCTCATGTTGCTTATGCTACGCCTATATGCATGTAATTGGAATTAATAGTGCTAGAATTACACCTTGTTCGTATAATGATTAAAAAAACAGAAAAAAAAAATCTTATTAAAAAAGTCAGAAGTAAAATGCACACCAAATAACGTAACTCACCATCAGTTTGTAGGGGTATTTTGGTCAACAAACACAGCTACGAAAGTGCATTAGCTTTGTTTGCGTGTTAAATTAGAGAGGGGAAAAAAAAAAAAAAAACTTAGTGTCTGATTATAATAAAATAAAATCTATGGTATCTCTATATCCAAAACTATTATTATCATGTGGCTGTTACTTGTTAAGTTGCTTAAAGAGAACGCTGGGGTACATTAGCAGCACATGTTTTAGACAGCTGGAAAACGACAGTATGACTACAACGACATGTATGGAAAATGTCTGAATATGGATAAACGACAGTATGACTAAAACGACAGAATATAGAAAACCGGCAGTTTGAGTAAAACGACATCTATGGAAAACGACTGAATATAAAGAAAAAGACATAAGCGTGAGTTGCACGACAAAAAGGAAGCAACATCCAATAGAGAACGACATCAAAAGCAAAACAACATCAGTCGTCAGATCAGTCATGTACCCTTTTTTTTTTTTTTAATTGTTGACCTAATTTTTTAAAAAAATTTTGTTTTACTCCTCAACACTTCTAAAATTTGTAAATGTACCCCATTTATACTTTTTTTTTTCATGCCTATGCTCTCTCTTTCATTTTGCTCACTGGTTCCTCTCTCTCTCCTCAACGGAAGCACCATTTTCTGTCATTTGGCTGATTCACCACTGAGTAGAAGGCCGATTTTCTGCAGCGAAACTTTTTGGAGCAAAAAGGCGAAATTTTGAGGTTTGGGTTTTCTCTCTTGAATGGCCTTAATCTGAAATTTCCCTAATTGAATTGGTTTCCTTCTTGATTCTGATTCAAAGTTTTGATGAAATCTCTTTTGTCAAAAAAAAAAAAAAAAAACCCTAATTCTCAGTAGTTCGAATTGGGTCTATTGAGTTTTTCCTTGATGAATTTCTTTTTAGGTCTGAAAACTGATGGAATATCTTTTTCTAGTTCTGGTGTGAGAGAAAGATGCGAATTTTTTCTTCTTTTTTTTTTTTGGTTGGATTTTTTATAAGAACGCAATTTGGTATTGAAATGCAGTAACGATGAGGTTTTTAGGTTGGTATTTGAAGATTTCGGTTGGGGCGGCTCTGGTCGGAGCTTCCATGGAGATGTTCATGATTAAGACTGGCTTTTGTGTGAGACCCCTCCTTTTTGCTTCGTTGATTTCTTGTTTTTGTTTCGAATTTCGATTAGAACAGTTCGAGTTTTAAGACAATTTAAATTGGGATTTCCTTGATTTTGCACCTCCTAAACCCTAAACCCTAGAACACAGATAAAGAGAAACAAGCAAAATTGAACTTATCACGTGAAATCATGTTGGGTACTTGTAGAAAAATTGTTTCTTCGAGTTATAGCTAATCCTGGAAAAAGGGGAAATTTCTGCTAGGTTGGTTAGATATGGAGTTTTTGTGGTTAAATAAAAGAGCTAGTTTTAGTTACTACAATTGATATGTTCTTTTATGCATATTTGGGCTTGAAAAAGAAAAAAATAGCTAAATTGTGTTACCCTCTGATGACGGAGCATGTCATGTAACGTCCACGAGCGTTTTTGTTTAAATTTAGCAGCCGTCGTTGATTTTTGTAGACTCTGCAATAGTTTATGAATTTAAGAAGTAGTTTATCAAACTTCAAAGTTAAAAGAGTTTAGGGGACAAAAGCACGAAAAGACCTATTGATTTTGTGTAAATCACATTTGGCCAAAAGCCCACATGCTTTACAGTTGTTTTCTGGTTTTAGTTTTGTGTAATTTAATCCTGATTATTTCCCTTCTTGTTTCAATGCTTGCAGATGAGAAAGTGACTGTTTTGGAGTCGGAGAAGCGGGCTTGGGAGAGTTCTTCAGAGGCCGAGGCAATCAGGGAAGCATTGAATCCTTGGAGAAAACGAGATACAGAAGCAGGGAAGAGGTCTTAAATGGGTTGTTTTTCTCATCAATTCAGTTTAATCAAAATGAAAATTGTTTTATGCGAATTGTTGCGTTAAAGGGGTAATGATAACCAGTCTTGTTGGTGAAATCATTTAGCTTTTGAGCAGGAAACTCTTTGGTTCATTATAGCCCTAAGCAATTTCCGTTTTTTTTCGGGTTACTAACTGCCTTGTACTAGGTTGCAATGTTTACAATGACATTATACAATTCTTTCTGCTGTTACTCCGAACAATAAGATGAATACAAGGATGAACTAAATTTTTGGCTGCTTCTGTCTTTATAAAGAATGTTATTTCAGTAGTTGGGGGTGTTCTTCTGCCATTATTAAAAAGAATGTTATATCAGTAAGAATTAAAAAGTTTTTGGTTCTTCTGCCTGATCTGTACCTGTTAGCTAGCAATCCCATTTGTTTCTAGAAAATTTTCACAAGAAATGCAAAAGCTAATCTAACAGCTAAAATAGCAGTTTTTACGGGTAGGTTAAAAGTATCCTACTTTAAGTTTTCCAAAATAAATACTTGTTCAAGGTTCAAACTTCTCTGTCGTGTTTTGAACCTGTAAATCATGTACTCTGTTTCTTTTCTTGCATTGCTGTTGTTTACAGTGGGTTGGTTGCCATGATTTTTTTCCCCCTATAAACGATTAGGAAAATGACAGTATTAGGACGACAGCGACTTCTGAAACGACAACAATAACAAAGAGAAGATAAAGAAGAAACCATCACCCCGGCATGTATAACGATAATATTCAAAGAAATGACATTAAATATAAAAAACGACAATAACCAGGTAAAAAAAATTCTAGAAAATAAAACTATATATTTATATATATCTTTAAAACGACAATAACCCAAGTAAAAAAAAAATTCTAGACAATGATAAATATATATATATATATATATATTGATCTATAAAACAAAAGAAGAAAACGTTCCCAATTTATAAAAAAAAAAAAAAAAAAAAAAGCCCGAAAAACAAATAAACAAGCTTAAGAAAATCAAAGATCTATTGGAGTGAAAAACAACTTTGGCCAAGGTGGTAGAAAACTCTCTCCGCAAGATTACCTGAAACGGAACGTAAATAGGACGTAGACAATAATTAATGCCGATATGTGGAGTAGAAATCAATGTATATCTTTTTCTGTAAATCTCTTGTCAAAATATGTCACCATATACCAACACTTGAACCTTCCTTTCAACTAAAACCAAACAAAAAAAAAAAAAAAAAAGAGAGAGAGAGAGAGAGGAAAATATACAAAGTTTAGAGCTTTCCAAGAAACAGATACTTTTGGAGTTTTTCTTCTCCTTGTTTTCTGATTTTTATTGGAATTAAAACGCGTTTAAGGTATACATAAATATATTTATATAACAAGTGGGTGAGAAGGGGGTTTCAAGTTTTAGATTTTTTTTCAAAAAATTATAGTAAGTGGGCACCCGTTTACCTTATCATTTACACAATATATATATATATATATATTTACATATTTAGGCATATGTTTGTGGGGAACAAAGAGATAATTAAGATTTATGAGCTATTAATTACTTTCCTTTTGTCTTCATAAAATTGCATTAACCGTTTGCTACTGATCAGTCCCATAAATATATATATATATATATATGTATGTATGTATTAATGTATGTATATCTAAAGTTGAAAATAATGCATTAAATAATATTAAATATAATTGACTGTTTCCCACAAAATGCAAGAGAATTTGGTGAACAACTCTAGGTTCCTTTGAATTTTATTATATCTATTCAAAATCTTTAAGTGAATTGACAACTTTTATGATCTTCTTTTACTAGAAGCCCCAAAGAAAATTGCAATTTTAGTTTAAGTCTTAAGTCAAAGGATGATTTACACGATAACTGGCATCTTTTAGGCTAGTCTATCTTTGACCATTTTTGGGGAGTAAAATCAAATTAATATCCAAGCAAGCGCATTTCAATTTGAGAAAAGATAAGAAACAAGATTAATTGCGGCCGGGAATACTTTCACAATAATTAAAGCATCTATTATCTTTTTTTTTTCCTAAATTAAAAAAAAAATTGAACTTGAAGATGCGGGGTTCGAATCCTATTCGTATTAAGATAAAATCGCATATGAAATTATCGTTAAGTCATGTCTGCAACCACGTTACCCCTATCTTTTCCTTCCCTTGAAGTGAAGTGTGAAACTAATATTTTTCATTAATTATCCTTGTTTTCATTGGTTTCCAACATTCACATAGAGTAAGATATTCAATAAGTTGTCTAATATTAAAGAGTAGTACATCATACATGAAAAGAGTTCCTCAAGAAAACATGAAAGAGATCATATCAATGTCTATTCTCGCGTGCAAGCATATATTCATATATATGTATATGTACCTATAATATATCATGACTTGGTAGAAAATTATTTTTATATTCACTAACGTGTTTTAGCTAGGGCATTATTGTTTAGATATTTCTTTTTACGCGCTTTTTGACCTGTGTTAGAACAATTTTAAGCCTAGACTTTAACCATGGATTAATATGAAAACGTCATGTTTAGATATAGTCTCAGATATCAGCCAATAATTAAAAATTAAGCCTGGTGGATGCAACTAAAAATTTACCTACCGTCTTTTAAAAAAAAAAAGATTAAATTTCCTTCATAGGGTGCTTCTAATTATTTTTTTCAAAAGAATACTAGTTAATAGTAGTCTACTGTTGATACATGTAATTATTAATTGTTCATTAAATTTTCTATTATATCTCATTTCTTGGATTTATTTTATTACATTTTTTAACACAGAGAGATAGTTCCAACCAATGCTACTTTTTTTTTTTTTGGTTTAAGAAAGAACTAGAGAAAAAATTTTCCATATGCTTGTTCAGTACTTACTAATTTATCATGATAGACATTATAAAGCCTAATAATGAAAGAGACTTGCAGAACACACACACACACACATGTTTTCCTCATGCTGAAAGGTACTTTTTCTAGAAAAAAAAACGGGAAATTAACAAAAATCTAAGAAGTTAACCAAGTTAATGGAGAGACTTGCATCTAAAATATGTAATGAAAAATCCACTAAAACACTTCCTTTTTTTTTTTTTTGGCTCTAAAATAAATTAAACTTCCATTTAGATCGTTAGTTGGAGTAAAAATTTTAATGTTGGAATTGGTTGATTTTTCAAAAATTTGTTATAATTTTTTGTTAATTTTTCAGTAAAAGATAAAAATCCAGCAAAAAAAAAAGAACAAACATTTTAGTTGACACTAAGTTAAAACACCAAACAAATCATAAAACACCGAATTTGATATTATAACTTTTATATAAAGGTGCTAGCTTATGTCCAATATTCAACGCCTGCTTCCATTTAAAGATCTTAAGGTTTAGGTGACATATAACTAATCCCTCACCTATCGATCGATGATTTGAATGACATTTAAAAATAAAAAATAATAAAAAAAACCTGTGCATTACTCTTTTTTCTTG
Organism: Ficus hirta; assembly: GCA_038430175.1. Classification (NCBI taxonomy): domain Eukaryota; kingdom Viridiplantae; phylum Streptophyta; class Magnoliopsida; order Rosales; family Moraceae; genus Ficus; species Ficus hirta. Next base: position 13,031,860 of record CM076593.1, on the reverse strand, counting down.
GCGGTCAACATCTAAAACGTGAGACTTAATTCAAGTTTCTGTTTCCCATTGAGTTGATCAACTGTTTTACATAAGCAAATCCAAATTAATAAGAAACCATATACATGTGTGTGTGTGTGTGTGTGTGTTAAGTTGTGTGTGTATATATATAGCTGCATCGATCATCGACACACAAACATACCTGAAGCCTTCGTATACAACCAAATATTATTGCAATATTCATACTATATAGAGCTTTAGAGAAATTATAATGAGAACTAGTTTGTTAATCTCTATACTTATTTTTCTAGTTCTTTCACTTTTTGGAGTAGTTTGCAATGGAGGGCAATTGAAGAAACACTTCTACGAGGACACTTGTCCCCTCGCAGAGGAAATTGTGAGGAGCATCACTTGGAAGCGAGTTGCTACCAACTCTTCTTTGCCCGCAAAGTTTTTGAGGATGCATTTCCATGATTGCTTTGTCAGGGTATATATATAAATACATAAACACACATATATATATATATATATATATCTTAATATATACACACACATAGACCATATATAGAGTAGTAGATATCATGTCTTGCTTACATAATTTTTATCATATATATGCATGGACATGTTCATGCCATGATATTTACTACGTCTATGCATGGCGTAGATTTTATTTAAGATGATGCTATATATGCGTATATTTTAACTCATGTTTCGACTTTTTAATATCAATTGACGTGATGTTGATATGTTGAACTTGCAGGGTTGTGATGCGTCGATCTTGTTGGACTCAACAGCAAAAAACACCGCCGAGAAAGAGGCAGTCCCAAATCTATCACTCGGGGGATTCGACGTTATAGATGAGATCAAAACCCAGCTGGAGAAGACATGCCCTGGTGTAGTCTCTTGCGCAGACATCCTTGCTTTAGTTGCCAGAGACTCAGTTTCCTACCAAGTAAATTACACTATTCTTTATATTCAACATTTAACATTAATTAAAAAAAAAAGACATATATTTAATGTTTCTCCTTCATAAAGGAAGATGTTTTTTTCTTTCTTTATTATTTTTTTTTGGTAACTATTTTTATTTGGTAATTAATTTTAGTTCAAGAAATCACTGTGGGAAGTGCTAACCGGAAGAAGGGACGGGAACATTTCGCGAGCTTCGGAGGCCATCGCCAATATCCCTTCGCCTTCGTTCAACTTCACTTCCCTCAAGCAGTCTTTTGCAAACAAAAGCCTCACGGTTCATGATCTTGTTGTTTTATCAGGTAATTAAATCAAATTAATATTGATGAAGTTATCAGTAAGCTAATAATGCTCTAGTATTCATTGGCCGAAATCCCTGATTTGCTCTTATTCCATCATCATCATCTGTATACTATTTCACTCTTATTCGCACATTGTTTTGTTGCAACTTTCAATCTAGCAATTCAATCATGGGAAAAATGGATGATAACTATTTCACTTTTTTTTTTTTTTTTTGGGGAATAATTTGGAAATGGTAGGTGGACATACAATTGGGGTAGGGCACTGCAATTTCTTCAGCAGCAGGCTCTACAACTTCACAGGAAAAGGCGATGCAGATCCGTCGCTGAACACGATCTACGCTGCTTTCCTGAGAACCAAGTGCCAGAGCCTCACAGACAACACGACCACGGTCGAAATGGACCCCGACAGCTCGCTCTCCTTCGACAACCATTACTTCAAGACCTTGAAGCTCCAGCAGGGCCTTTTCCAATCCGACGCCGCACTTTTGACGGACAAAGGAGCTAGCAATGTTGTGGACGAGTTGCTGAATACTGAAATGTTTTTCACTGAGTTTGATCACTCTATGAAGAAGATGGGGGATATTGAAGTGCTTACAGGAAGTCAAGGAGAGATCAGGAAGAAGTGTAATGTGGTTAATTAATCTTGATAAATATATGACTAAAGTAGTAGCATTTGACAATTTTCAGAAGTCTGTGATTCTTGTTTAATTTCTTTTGTTAAGCAAATTATAATAAATAATTTATATGTGTGTGTATCTATATATGTATTGTTCAAAAGATCATATGATCTACATGCGTGATATTAAAAATTTTAGTTCTTCATTTTTTTAATGTATAGTGAATATTGTAAACTAAATGATCTTCTATTAGGAGGAAATAATTAAACTTATTATTAACTATATATATATATATGTTGCTGAATGGTAAGAAATTGATCTAAAACGATAGAATTGGACTAATTATGACTGTTTTATGGTCTAATTTACAGATTTTATTACTATTTTTTTTTATCAAACACAAGAAAGAGACAACAAGTATAGCGTGAAGGATGACAGGAAATAGAAACTTAAAATCCAATTTTAAGAGTATATTAAAAATAAAAGGAAAGCAATTAATTAACTAATAGAAGCTTTAAAACTAAAAGATCTACTCTTATACTTGTACGCAAAAGAGGTCTTATTAAGTGATTACAGTCTTACATATATAGTTTAGTGAATTTTATAACTAGTTTATTGTAAGATGTAGACTTTGAATCTTCTGACTTTAAAAATGGAAAAAAGAGCCTTATTAAATCTTCTAAATTGCAAAATGACTGAAAAAAATCCACTCAAGGGAAAAATGTTTTACTATTGTTTATATTTGAGTGAGATAACTAATTGATTTCCAGCGTTGACTAGGAAAATTACAAAATTCCCAGCAGCTCTTAATAAATTATAATTAACATCCCTTTAGGATATTTACTCATTAATATTTGGAGTCTTTGGTTCGGAGAGAATTATTGAATATTATCATCATTCTTTCTCAAAATGCATTGGTTACTTGTGATTAACTTTTCATGGCTGCTTAGACCAATTCTATACTTCCATTGATCACTACCAAAATTACATCACAAATGTACTGTGGTAAAAAAGATTTTTTAAAAAAAAGACAAGAAAAAGAGAAAAAACATCACTAGTTTTGGTGTCATAGAGTGGAATACAATCTGGGCTCTACGTATTAGATGTATTTTAAAAAAATGAAGAGGAAAAGAAAAAAGAGAAATGACCCCTTGACAATATTTGTGATAGATTATATTCTTAGGTTTTCAATTGCTTAAGATCCTAGCTAGAAATTAAGGATGTGTTTGGTTTTAAGGTTCAAATTTAAAGTTTTCATTTTAGTTTTTGTTTTTTTTCTTAAAAGTCAACAAAAATTTTATAATTAGTTTTTCGAAAAATCAACCAACTTTAACCTAAAAATTTCATTATAAATATGTACACCAAACGGAAGCTAAGTTTCATGGACAATTCCAATTTAGGTGGAGAAGGAATTTGTATAGTTATTCATATTTTCATACTCATCATTTTCCATTGCTTAAGATCCCATTAAAGTTTCAGACACCAAAACCAACACTAATGTAGTTAGGTTGGCACAAAATTTATAATTGTAATCTCAACTATATATATATATATATATATAAATATATACAAGAAAATAAATACAATGTTTTAAATTAATTGACGTGATAATTTAACATCTACAAATAGAAATGACAATTCATATGTGTATATAAATACTATAAGCGAGTATCAGAAATTAGGATTAGATCAGTTAATGTCCCTAATATTATTATTTTTTATCGAAATTAAAAACTTTGCACGCATTTTTCCCATTGCTTAGACTCCTATAGAAAGTTTAATGTATACAATTGCAATTTAATTAGGTGGAGATAGAGTTTCCACATTGTTTGTAATTTAAGTTGTCAAAAAAGAGGATGAACTTGCTAAGTACTATCCTATCCTTAAAACGTCCTAAACGTTTTGGTCGCCGCAATTTAGGGAAATATATCATCTCTTCAAATACAAGTTAGCTAGAATTAATACAACTGTATATCTGTATATAACATATATTTATAAATATATATATCGACTGAAGTCTTCCTATATAAAATTCAAGGACACCAGTTCTAGTTTAAGCAAAGCATTAATTTGACAACTTGTGTTCTTATGCTATTATATTTGATAATTCAACGGTTCATATAGTGTGTTTTTTTTTTTTTTTTGAGGTCGTTTTTTGTTTTTTATTGAGTATGTGGTAGGGGAGTATGGCCGTATGCAATGCATTAGTTTAGTTTAAATAATAAATATAGCCAACAATACTAGACATATGAGCGATTCTCGGAGACGTGCAAAAGTCATGTATTTCAACAAATTAGGAAATTTGTGTGCCTCGTATTGGGTCTAATAGGGTGTTTGGTGAATGAGTTGAGTTTGAGTTGAATTGAAATTTTTAAGTTTGAATAGTAATTTTCGTTGATTTTTTCAGAAAAAGACAAAAAAAAAATACAGTTTAACTTAAGTTAAACTCAAGTGCCAAACAAGCCATAATACTTTGAACATTAATTTCTTACAAAGATGCACATATATATATGTGTATAATAAAACGCACCTCCCTCATTTGAGTTGCTTCATTAATTATGATTTAAATGAGAAATTCTTTTTAAATGATTGATCAAAATTCTCTCTCTCACATGTATTACTTTTTTTATTTTCGGACTTAAAATTAAAAATTCAAACTCTACAACCTATATTATATTAAAGTCATATATGAAGTTAACGTTTGAGTGCTCCCTTCTTTTTTCAATAATATATATATATATATATATATATATATATTGTTTGGAATTCTGTCTTTTTGTCTGATGTACGTGGTATAGTTTTTTCTTTACTTTTCTTTTCTTTTTCTTTTTCTTTCTTTCTTTTTTTTTTTTTTTTTGGAAAATCGGTATGGTTACTTTTATTTCAATGTATAAACAGAGTTTGTCTTTTTCACTTAAAATTCTTGAGACCGACTCTATATAAATGCAAGATTTATTTAAAATAGGGGTTATCTTACTGTTTATAACTTAAAATGAAAGAAAACAAGCTCATCTGCTAATTATTGTTGCAATTTTATTTTATTTTATTTATTAAAACATCATCTTTTTAATTGTTTTAATCATATTTAAGTCATCTGATTGGTTGGTAGGGATATATATATATATATATATATATTATGATTTTAATCACGTATTGGTAATCAGACAAGCATACGTAATACCAATTGTTTAAAAATTAAAGCTTTAATGACAAAAGTACGATAGTTGTTATATACTTTTATTGCATTTAAATTATAGTGAGCAAAGTAAGATAAGTCTTTTCTTCAGAGGTTAAACTTGAAATTAACCAGTTTATTATAAGGTACTTGACTACATAAGATAAAGAATATACCTCTTTTTTTTTCAATAATTGGAAAATTTTGGTAATTAATATGAGGTTAGTAGTACGTCCTGCAGGAATAATTGGAACATCTGATCCTGTTAATGCAATATTCCTTTCATAAAGGGTTCCTCTCTTGATCATTATGAAAGATCAGTAATAAGCACATTTTCTTGTTAATATAACCAAATTGATGAATTTATATTATATTTTATTTTCTACAGAAATCAAAATCGAAATTAATAATTAGCACTATTAAGAGGGAGGTAAGTACTCAAAGTTCAATCCTTATCAAAAAGATACAAATCAGTAAAATATATAATAAGGAATGCTACCTATATATAGATAGGACAGAACATGTCAAGGCCGGTCCATATATAATATTATAATTACAATTGGCTATATATATTTTTTCCTGGTCCACCCCAATGAACGAATGATAGATAACACGTCAAATGATTAGCTGCAAAATACTTAAAAAGAAAAATGTCAAACTCTAATTTTAACTTTGAGTATCAATCTATATAGTGATTATTTTATCAAAAGAATATTTAAAAGATCGTCATATGATCGATTGACTATATTTATCAAAGAAAAAATAAAAATTTACAGTCACATAAGTTGGTATTAAGATTAAAATTGATATTCTTAACACTACTCATATTTAAAAATAGTATTTGACTTGAGTAATTTTTAAAATGATTTGACTAACTATATTAGTTTTTTTTTCATTTTTTTTATCAGTTATACTTTGTACATATAAAGAAATTGAACTTGAAGCCTTGATTTGCTGGCTTCCTTCAACAGAAAGATAATCCCAATATTTAAAAAATGGAAAAAGCTGTTCCCCATTGCTATATATAGTCCGTTCCTTGGTGGCTTCATTTGCATCTTCTTCAAATATTACTAGAAGAGAATAACAATAATATTGAAATTAATAGTTACATTTTTGTTTCTTTGAGATTAAGATGACAAAGATGAGAGCTAGCAATATTACTATTATTGTTGTGCTTGTAATTTCCTTACTAGCGGCAACAATTAGTAGTGACGATGGTAATTACGAAAGAGAGAGGAAGAAGCGCTACTTTTATAATTATAATAAAGGAGGGCTAAAGATGTATTTCTATAGAGAAAGTTGCCCTCAAGTTGAGAAAATAGTGCAGGATATCACATGGAGCAACGTTGAAGCTAACCCTACCATGGCGGCCAAGCTGTTAAGGCTCCATTACCACGACTGCTTCGTCAGGGTATGTATATGTATTTTGAATCTATACATACATGTGTTATATTTATATATATGTGTGTGTGTGTGTGTGATTTATTCACAGTACATTAGCTAATTATAGCTCATGTATATATGTAGATAGACACACATGCATGGTGCATATACATACACATACAGACATTAATTTAACCACGTCATTTTATACGTCTCTCAAAATTTTCGTTGAGATATATAGTTTATAAAATTACTGTTTACCCATTTTTTTAATAGCGTAATTTAAAAAAAAAATCAATAGAATTTGTCTTATTTTGTGGCCATATAAGTCCGATAAATATTATTTTCTTTATAGATACATTGTTACGATTTTACATATAACTTTTTGTGTGTAATTAGTGACTTATTTGGAGCTATTTTTGCAAATATACATATATTAACAGAAAACATTACACTTAATAATATTGGTATCACACATTATTAAATTTAATGTCACCGTCAGAGCGATACGACTGCACGGTGAACTTAAGACTTTACCTTATATATTTTAAACGTGAAATATACACGCAATTAAGTATATATATGTCTAAAACCACATCTATGTATTGAATCCATCCAACTATCAATCATGAATCATTCACAAATATATGTGAAACGTGAATTCTAACGGATATTGCATGTGAAATATGATACATTTAAGTTTTCTTGTTTTAATGTTGCATACATATATAACGTTGTATGCAAAAGCTTGTCAACTCTTAATCATGTATGAAGCAATATTAATATAAATGCCTATATACACACACACACACACACACACACACACATTGTGTTTCCTTAATCTGTTAAACATAATGTATATTGTGTGAAATGGCAGGGATGTGATGCGTCAATATTGATAGATCCAGTTAATGGTGACAATTCCACAGAGAAAAATGCAGCTCCAAACAGCTCTATACAAGGATATGAAGTCATTGATGAAATTAAAGCTAAACTTGAGGAAGTCTGTCCTCAAACTGTCTCTTGTGCCGACATCACCGCCATAGCAGCTCGAGATGCTGTTTCTTTCCAAGTATGTTACTACACATGATATATATATATATATATATATATATATATATTACATATTACATCAATCACCACATTTACCAAAATTATTGCATGCAGTAGTGATGTATCACTAATAGTATTGATGACTAATAAAACGCTATTTACATAATTGCAATAGTCTTTAGCAAGATCTTACAAGCAAAAGATAGATTATAATTATAAGCACCATCTGTTATTATATACCTAATTCTCAATAATTAGCTCCGTAACATTTGTTATATTATTCTTTATTAATTACTCTATTTTCTATCAAAACGTGCAGAGAGAGCCAATGTGGCCAGTTTATGGAGGGAGGAGAGATGGAAGAGAGTCACTTGCCTCGGAGGCTTTAAGAGACTTACCATCTGGAGGAGCAAACTTCACCACCCTCCATAACCTTTTTGCTAGGTTTGGCCTAGACGACACTGATCTTGTCGCTTTATCAGGTAAAAAAAAATATATATATATTATTTTTCGTGTATCCTTTTTTTCAACACTCGTAAACGATATTTAATTATTAATTGATTTCCCACAAAAAATGAGCAAGTAATATTAAATTACCTAGTACTCCAATTCCTTAAAAATTGTGAGGAAATGGAGAAAATGTTGCACTAATACAAATTATTTATTTAATTCGGGTTTACAAAACCAATATTTTAAATTCGATCAGGAAAATCGACATCTAGGCTGGTTGACGTTAAAAGATCGGTCAATGGCGTCGGTGTTCAACTTTTTGTATATATATATATAATGATATATATATATACACACTGATCACCATAAATTGTTGCTAATTGAAAGCTACTAATTCTAGTGTGAGTATTAATTAATTTAACCTCTTGATTTTTTTTTTCTTTTTAATTTTGAAGGTGCACATACAATTGGAGTGGCACATTGCACGGTGATCTCAAGGAGGCTCTTCAATTTCACAGGGAAAGGAGACACAGATCCATCTCTGAGCCCCGAATACGCGAACTTCTTGAAAACCAAATGCTCAAACCCGCCAAACCCTACAACGACGGTGGAATTAGACCGCGACAGCTCTCTCACCTTTGACAGCCATTACTATGAAGGGCTAGGCCGCAGCGAAGGGCTTCTAGCTTCCGACGCGGCGCTCCTCACCAACCAACAAACAAAATATCTCGTGCAAAGGTTTCAAAACTTTTGGGTTTTCAAGGACGCCTTTGCTCGTTCAATGGTGAAAATGGGTGCCATTGGAGTGCTTACGGGAAATAATGGAGAGATTAGAAAAAATTGCCGTGTCATTAATTAATATAAATGGTGGAGATTAATATATTACTTAGATATATATAGTAATCTTAATGAAATGTTTAATCATGTTTGTAAGAATGATTGTCAATTTCTGTTCTAAAGTGTCCGTGATGATCTTGTGGCGGATCTCAGAGGCTGGTTTCATTTTAAGGGGTACTAATAAAGTCAATATATGTGACCAATTCTAATATATTTTAATGAAATTATATATCTATTTTTGGTTCTTTATTAGTTTTTTTCTCTTAATAATTCCTTGTCCTCATGTAGATAGAGTTTTTCTTTTCTTTTCTTTTCGTTTTTTTGAGTAATACTCATATATATATATATATATATATTATATTGGGTTTTTTTTTTGTAATCCTACTTAGGAAAATGTGGTTTTTATTTAGGTGAAAAGATGTGGTTTAAATAAGTCGGATATATGAGGTATCATATCATCCAATCAAGCAGTATAAATAGGCACTTGTTTTTTGCATTTAGCTATATAAAAAGCAATATATATATATATATATATAGATGTACATGTGCGTGTGTATATATATAGATGTATATGTATGTTGGATGGTTAAGAAGCAATAAAAGGGAGTGAAAAAAAAAAAACGTAAATACAAAACGAAAAATTGATGTGCACCTTCCACACACACCAAAAAAAAAAAAAAAAAAAAAGAGGGCAGTGTATCTCCTTTCCCTGTGAAGTTGAAGAGCCTCCTTGAAAGTACCACGCAATGTGCCACTCCAATTCTAATATATTTTAATGAAACAACAAAATAACTAATCAATGTGAGGCTCTATATGTATATGATTATTTTTTATTACAACTTATGTTAGTCTTATTTTAATTTGGTTGAAATAGAGATCTATGTCAGCGAAGATTTTCAATATGAGCTTAAAAATAACTGCTTATTGAAAATGAGTAAGTATTTCTATGGTAAGATCTGCTATTTTGCATTACCATATAAATTATTGTTTTAGTTGTTGGATCAATTTTTGTAAATATTTGATTTATGACTGAAGTATCGCGTGTTACAAATTTCTAAATACTCAAAAATTAGATCATTAATAAACTAATGGTTAAAAAGTAATTCTTATCGATAGTGTAAAATAAGAGTAAATAAACTCCCAAATACTTGAAGCAAAATAGTAGAGTATATATATGTTGTTCTGGTTCTAGACGTGTTGTCGTTTTTGAGCTGACCGTGTTCATGATGACGTCCTTCTTTTACTTTTATTGTCGTTTTTGAGGTATTGTCGTTTATTAAGTCGTTCCTATCAGTGCTTGTATGTTTTCAAACCGTTGCGCTTTCGATAAAATTTGTCCAACATGATGCTGCCTATCGTTTTACAGTGTCGTTCTCCGGCGGAGCAATTGTATATCGCTTATCATCAATCGTCTGCTGTTGTCGTTTAAATTAAACTGCCGTTTTTATAAAATTTATTGTCGTTTAAACTTAAATGCCGTTTAAAGTAGCTGTCGCTTATACATATTCGTTTGTTGCATTTCCCATGTTGTCGTTTTTAATATGCAAATTTCATGTCGTTTTCACCATTCGTTTAAAGTAAAATTCGTCATTTGATGTTGTCGTTTTTAGTTCTTGCGTTCACGGATTGGTGTTGTCATATTTTGCATGTCATCGATATTTTTCTGATGTCGCTTAACTGAAGATTTCTGAAAGAAGTTTTTGACTTCAGTAAGTTCTAGCCTTTCGAACTTTCAAATCATTTGTCGTTTATGATTTTTTTACGTTGTCGTTTTTCAGGAGTATAGTTTTGTCGTTTATTATATTCTTTATTTTTCTTTTCTAATTTCTCTGGAGAAGAAACGTTTTGCTTGCAATTAAGATCAATAGGATTTAAAAAGGATTCGTCTCCTAGTAATCATGAGAGATCAGCACCAAGCACCTTTAAACGCAAGAAAACATCTGTTAGGATTAAAACCTTCAAAGATTTCTTGCAAGCACAATAAATTTAGAATCAGCTTATTTAGCTATATTTGGCCGTAAGTCAATTCCTTATGAGCAAAAGAAAAATTAGTAAAGTAAGATGTTTTAGCTATAGCAACATGGGAAGGGATAAATCATATATATTGTTACAACAATGTTACAAAACATTACTGGTATTTAATATCACTCACTAACAAAAAATGTGTCTCACAACATGCACAAGAACCACATTAGTACGTTGTTTAATGTCGTTGGTGTCTAAGTACTTTTATGCTATTATTGGCATCCCATTGAGTGCCTTGTAAAAATAACTTTAATAGAAAAAAAAAATTAATTAGCAAAATAACTTGAGAATGACTATGAACGACCTGTTTTTTACATTATGCGACCATATGGGCAGTCTAATTTAAAAATATGTCAAGTTGCTAATTTTCATTCCCCTTTTTTTTTTTTATAACAAAGTCCTCCTCACCATAACTCTTCAACTTTTCCTCTTTTTCAGCTGGTCAAACCCATTACTAAATGAAACCGACTCAAATGATTGGCTGCAAAAGTCCAAATAGTAGTAGTTGACTTGAGTAATTAAATTTCTATAACAAAGTGTACTTGAGCCATCAAATTGATTTGACTAATTCAAAATTACATTAAATTATCATACATATTTTCTGCAACTACATACATTTATACACATATAATCTCCAAAGACATACATATATGGAGATTTGAAGTTGCCGCGTTGAGAACCGAACTTTGAATTTTATTAGTGGCTTTCCTCAATAAACAAAGTGATCCCAACATTTTTAAATTGGAAAGTTGGTGATCCCAACGGTTATTAGTACCGTTGGTAACGGAGAAAAAAATCAGAAGGTGAAAAAGAATGGAGGGCTCGAGATGAATTTCTATGGCCAAAGTTGTGATCAAGTCGAGAAAATTGTACAAAATATTACATGGAGCAAAGTTAAAGCAGATCCTACCATGGCAGCTAAGCTACTAAGGCTCCATTACCATGATTGCTTCGTCCGGGTATGTCTAGTGATTTTTCTTATTCCACTTCATGCGTATGTTTGTGCATTTTATAGTACGTATATGCACATACATTTTCAACAACGATGAAAATGTTAATGTCGACAGGGTTGTCGAGGTTTTGATTTACGGATAATGTCAACGGAAATGTGTGCAGGGATGTGATGCGCATCAATATTGATAGATCCAGATAATGGTGACAATTCGACAGAGAAAATTGCAGCTCCAAACAGATCTATACAAGGATATGAAGTCATTGATGAAATCAAAACTAAACTTGAGGAAGTCTGTCCTCAAACTGTCTCTCTTGTGCCGACATCATAGCCATAGCAGCTCGAGATGCTGTTTCTTTCCAAGTATATTACTACACATAATATATATATATATATATATGTACATTTATATTTATAAAAAAAAAATAATTATATATTACATCAATTACCACATTTCTCAAAAGTATTGCGTATATGTGGTGATGCATCACTAATAGGATTAGTGACGAATAAAACGTTATTTACATAATTGCAGTAGTCTTTACCTAGCTCTAAGCAAAACATAAATAAGAACTATAAGTATCATCTGGTTATTATTTAACTAATTCTTAATTAGCTTTGTTATTATTGTTCTTTAATTACTCTATTCTCCATCAAAATGTGCAGAGAGAGCCAATGTCACTTGCCTCGGAGGCTTTAAGGGACTTACCATCTGGAGGATCAAACTTCACCACCCTCCATGAACTTTTTGCTAGATTTGGCTTGGACGACACTGATCTTGTTGCTTTATCAGGTATCAAACTTCTTCTTCTTCTGCTTTTTTTTTTTTTTTTTTTTCTCTATTCTTTAATTTGGGAGGGACCAACAAAATGGACAACTACAAAATTTAATGTTAATTTTGGTTTAAAAAATCAACAATACCAATATTTTTACAATTTCGCTAAAAAAAAAATAACCAATGTTTATGCCGGTGATGCTTAGAGACCAGTCATCGATGACGATTTACAACTTTTGTACGTCATTGAAAGCTTGTATGAACTTTCAACTATTGGATTTATTTATTTCTTTTTTTTTTTTTTTTTTTTTTGGGGAAGGTGCACATACAATTGGAGTGGCACATTGCACGGAGGTCTCAAGGAGGCTCTTCAATTTCACAGGGAAAGGCAACACAGATCCATCTCTGAGCCCCGAATACGCCAACTTCTTGAAAACCAAATGCTCAAACCCGCCAAACCCTAGACCGCGGCAGTTCTCTCACCTTGGACAGCCATTACTTTGAAGGACTAGGCCACAGCAAAGGGCTTCTAGCTTCCGACGCTGCGCTCCTCACCAACCAACAAGCAAAGACGCAGGTGCAAGGGTTTCACATATTTAGGGTTTTCAAAGACGCATTTGCTCGTTCGATGGTGAAAATGGGCGCCATTGGAGTGCTTAATTACAGGAAATAATGGAGAGATTAGAAAGAATTGCGGAGTCATTTACTAATATTATTGTTGGAGACTAATATATAATAATATCAAATGATCATGCGAAAGATATATAATCTTTTACTTTGGTCATGTTTGTTAGAATAATTGTCATTTTCTGTTCTAAACTGTCCGTGATGATCTTGTCGCTGATCTCACATTCTGGTTTCATTTTAAGGGGTATTAATAAATTCAATATTATTTGACCAATTCTACTATATTTTAAAGCCCTGTATATAAATATATATCTATATATATATATATATTTTTTGGTTCCTTTTAGTTTTTTTCTCTTAATTATTTAGAGTAGTGCTAGGAACACCAACTACAATCTCAACTTTTTAAGTACCAACTCATATGTCATATTTTATTAATAAATACAATCAATTGATGTGATAATACCGTAAACTCACACTAATAAAATAACGACAATTCATATGTCATGTAGGTTAGTACTCTAAAGTTGGGATTAGAGTCGGTGTTCCTAGTATTTTTCAATTATTTATTGTCCTCACATAGAGATTTTTTTTTTTTTTTTTAAGTAGACCTTGTATATTGGTTTTAAAAAAAATGCTAATCCTCATATATTGAGTTACTAGTTAGAAAAATGTGGTTTTTTTTTTAGGTAAAAAAAATGTGGTTTTAATAAGACGGAGATGAGGCAAAAGTAATGCGTACCATTCAATCAAGCAGTATATAAAGGCTTTTTTTTTTTTTTGGATGTAGCTATTATAAGAAGCACTAAATATATAAATGTATATATATATATATATGTTCAGTGTCCTTATATTTTGGTGTTTAAGAAGCAATAAAAATAAGTGAAGAAATAACGTACAAATAGATACTCAATGGACGACGAAAAATTCTCTATCCATTCGTACTGAAATACTAACAACCTTTTATTCAATACAGAACCTACAAAACGACAGGACATTAAATAGGAAGAAAACGACATTAATATCATTTGTCAATCTAAACGACAACTAACGATAACCACATTAAATTGGAAAACAACAGCAGCCGAAAAGCAATCTTGTCGCATAAACGACAACTTATGAAAAACGATAATTGCTTTGAGAAACGACAACACAGTTAAAACGACAAAAATCGTAAATACCCCTCTGCTTGTAGAGTAGAGACAGCTGAGATATCATGTAGTTTTGTTGAAGGGCTGTCGGTTTACGAAATTCTTTGTCGTTTCATAACTTTTTTGGGTTTTTTTTTTTTTTCTCTTTTTGTTATCGCTTTCCCCACACTGTCGTTTTCTTGCTCTTGTTATTTTCTCATTTAAAACGTCGTTTTCGTTGTTTTTTGCCCCCTTTTTCGAAGCTTTTGTTGTTTCGTGATTTACTGTTGCTTTTCTTATTTCATGTCGTTTTCTCCACTTTTCCCCATTTTTGCAGGTTTTGTCGTTTTTTTGTTATATTGTCGATGTTTAAAACTTGTTGTCGTTATTATACATCTTCATAGTTGTATGTGGTCCATTTTTATAATTTTGGATAAAATACCGTGGCAAAAAGACTGGGCTACGGAACGTGACGGCCCCACCCCCACCTCCACTCTTCTTTTTATCCCTCCTACCCGTTCTAATACACGTTTAACTTATAGCGGTGGTCAAGGAATTCCTGTTGAAAGTGCTATACTCATTTCATATCATTTATTTATTAAAAAATTAAAACATAAAAATAAATTCTATTAAAGCTTTTATAAAATTTAGTAGCATAATCTCAAATAATGCTAGGAGTAGTTTTCTCTCTCTCTTTTTTTTTTTTTCCTTTACGTCGGTGTTTCCTTTTCGTATTCCAATAAAAAAATCAAAATTTAATATATATATATATATATATTTGTATAAGGGTAAATATAAGTAGGGCGGGAAGCTTCCCTCACACCCGTCCCGCACCTATACCTTATTGGGAGTTTAATCTTAACCCCATATCTATCTCCATATCTATATAATATCCTCATACCGTCCCATTAAGAACAGGTATATGAACCATGCATAAAAATGTCATCCCAATGTTATCCAAACAGGCCACTAGTTTTACATATTGATCAGGGCTTCATAAAGAACAATCACTGGACGAGGACCAATAGGGATGAGATTTTGTCACTATCAAAACAAGACAACGAAAGGTACATCTGGTCACAAAGTTGCCCAGTCAAGGAGAGCAGTTTTTGGGACTTCAAAAACAAGTTGAAAAGAAACGTCAGCTTAATTTGTGTATCAGAACAATGTCCCAGCAGAAGCAAAAACGACAAGTTCTCTTAATTCAGGAACATACACACACACACTACTGACTTGACCAGACTACAAAATTATACAAGTAACAAACAAACTGGTTTTGGACCACACATGCTTCCACAATCTTCCACAGACTCGGAAGAGTTTTGCCCATGCTGCTTAAAATTGGCCCATACTGAATAAATGCAATGCACCATGAAAAGCTTTCAATAATTTGCATATCATGGAAAGTTCTAGATTATAAAGAACAGACCTTTATACAGTTTGTGCATGTTTCTGAGCGTTATATATGTTTAAGATCACATCAAGTATGCAACACTAGCAAAAATGGCAAAACCTGATAAAAAAACGAAACAGAACGAATTCTGTAGGGATTAGGATCATATCTGACACAATTCTCTCTCTCTCTTTTTTCAACATAAGAGGGAAGAATTATCTCCCTTGTATTACAACATCTATATAAATTTATGTTTTGCATCGTCCCAAGAGAGGTTACACTTGCTTGGGTTTTTTAGCCCCATAAATTTGAGGAAGAATCGCCTAGGAAAAAGGTTTTGAGGCACGCACGAATATTGTTACAGTAGATTGAATCAAAATACAATAATAGAACACAAAATATGTTGAGGATGATGACCAACAATTGTGTATTGATTAGAAAATGCAACGAAAAATTCTCCTTCCGATTTGTAATATGGGATCATTGGGGAAGAACGGGAGGCGCAATTGTGCGGGTATTGTACGATTTGCAGTGGCTGCATTTCTGACCGATTATGTGGAAGTAAACTTCAGTAGTGTCGTTACAATCGTTGCACAGAATCCAAACCTGCAAATTAACACCGGCCTATAAGAACACGTACTAATAATTTTCCTAATACAAGTGTTCTATGGGGGATATTTTCAGATTGATCACCATCCATAATCCCACGAAGAAATAGAAAAATCTTAATAAAAAATTTTATCAGACTTAATTGTCAAAATATGAAGAAATAAGGAAGGATGAAAGTTGTAACCTTTCTGGACTGATAATCCTCAGGCATGACAGTCTCTTCGATCTGACAATGTGACACGAGAAATTAGCGTCGGATATTGGAAGATAATTGCGGTAATATATTAACTAGCATTTTCACGGTTTCTTTGTGAAGATATAAAAATTAACCATAATGCTTAAAGTGGAGTGTGAGGTCTAATTCAACAAGTACCTCCTCGTCTATTCTCTTCCATGTTTTGGACATGTCCATCACCGATTTGGAGCATATGGGACAACAGTATCTGTGACGTTCAACAAATTTGTGTTGACAAAACCAAGAAATTAAAGGCAATATGATCATGAATCATAGTCACTTACTTGTCCCGTTTGATCATCTCGGAGTAACATTCACAGTGCATTGTGTGCCCACATTTCATTACGGTAGTATCTTTCAGCGAGTCGAAAAGGTACTGCAAGTAAACAATATGGTAATGTTACGACATCCCTATAAATATTTATATTCACTTTATTAAAAAGGAGAGTGAAGAAGGCAATTATACAGAAAGAAACCTCGTAACAAATGGGGCAGTGGTGCTTCATTGAGTTTTCCACGCACAAGTGATTGCCACGCAGACCAATTGAATAACAAGACCCTGAAAACTTATATAGCAGTTCAGTAAATGAGAATTTATCTTCTTTTTTTTTTTTTTTTTGGATAAAGACGAGAAATTATCATTGTTAATAATGGATACAGATTCCGAGCTTATGGGACACATACCAAGGGCATTGACAAAAAATTGAAACAGAACAAATCATAAAAAATTGTAGAGTGCCAAGCGAACAAGGAACGGGATATAAAGAAAAAATTGGAAAGATGTTTCAAGTCAATTGCACTAATCTAGCAAGTTACAGTCTTTCAGACACAGTTATGAGCTGTCAGATCATGTCATAATTATATTAGATGAAAAAATATATATGACAATTTATTAGAAACTGACAGTTCAAAACTATGCCTACGGCTAGGTTCTTTTTCTTAGTCTGTCATAAAACTCTCCGAAGTTAAATTGAGAACCAAAGAGCGAGAAACTCAATAGGCTAGCCATTATAAACTAAATGCATACCACACTTCTTGCAATGGAAGAAATTCTCACGACCGCCAACTCTGTAAATTATACATAGCCACAAGAACACAAAGTCACCAATTTGCAACAAAACCAATCAACAACAAACAGAGGAAAGTTTTCGAAACTCGACTTACTAACCTGCAGATTCCACAATCATCACAATGAAATTGACCCTTCTGAATCTGCTTAGTATTCAAACACAACTTATCATGAACAAAAAGTTTTATACAAATGTATATATCATAGACTAAGTTTTGATCTCAATATCTACCAAGTCCCTAGCTCAAAATAGATCAAACAAGACTAAAGCAACAAACTTTAACTAAATATTTCAACTCTAATCCATTGGGGAGCTGAATTTGAGTTTGTTGGATTACATCATCATCATAGAATTTGCATATGTCACAGAAATATTCCCCCATGTTGACGCCACAGTTTGTACAAACTTTAGCAACCTGAAACCAATATATGTACATATATATATACATAGAAATATAAATCAGACCAAAAAAGGAAAAGAAAGTTTCTCTCTTTTTTTCAAACGATCAAAAAGGCAAATACGTACCGGTTGTTCTGTATCACAAACTGAACAAACAACCTAAAAAAGAAGGCATTAGAGTAAAAAAAGATGTCAAGTTATTCATAGAGACAAATTCACAGACAGTACAAAGTGTAAATGAATGTAAAATGTAAAGGAGAGAAGTGAAACGTACTTGCTTAACATCGTACCGAACAAGCTCATGTCTGTCAAAGGGGATTCTCAACATGCTCTAACGGATCAAATAAACAGAAATTAGCACAACCCCAGATCAGCAAAAACATTTATTTTAAAAAAATAGAGAGCAAAAATGAATGAATCGAAGATTTGTACATATAAACATCTATATATATATATATATATATATATATACCGTGGCCTCGTTGTGACAATGGCGACATGGATAGATCTCGTTGCAACATGGAGCTCTGATCCTACATCTCCTTCTGTAATGTTGGCATCTAACCAAAAAAAAAAAAAAAGTCCAGAATTTGTTTGCATCATTTCATTGAGAAAACAAATCGCATCAATTCAAAGAACAAGAAAAAGAGAAAAGAATGGAGTTTTACCCGTAGCCCATCTTCCCAAAATCTAGACGTTCATTAGCTAAGCCTTCCATGAGAGTTGGAGAGAGAGAGAGAGAGAGAATTGCAGAGAAAGAGAGAGAGAAAGAGAGAGAGAGAGAGAGGGAGAAGGGAAGGCAAAGGACTTTCCTGATTTGGGATGGATGGGGAATGGGATGATAGTTGTGTTTGTTTTGTCTCAATCCCTCAGAGTGAGAGAGAGAGAGGAGAGAGAGAGATGTCCAATAGATCACCTTTTTATATATCGCTTCCATTATAAAAATAGTATCTTTTTTTCTTCTAATAATGCATTATAATATTGCATCATCATATCCATACATGCCCAACTTGGATATATATAAGTGTGTGTGTGTGTGTGTGTGTGTGTGTGTGTGTGCGTGTGGGTATAGATATGGAAAGAGAAGATACAGAGAGAGAGAGAGAATATAAGATGAGGCAGTGGCTACTGGGTGACTTTGAGTTAAAGCAACAGGCGCCGTAATTGTAGCGAATTGGATTTGAGCGAACATAACCAAAGCCCACCATCACAAGCAAGTTATTTCCCTTTTTTATGTTCGATTTTACTTTTTTAGAAGGGCCCCCCTCTTTTTTTTCTTTTCTTTTCTTTTTTTTTTCCTGAATTTAACATGGAAGAAAACACCATCAAACTCAACAACAATCCTTTTCTTTTTCTTTCGTGAGAAAAGGAGTGGGAAAACCAAGGAAAATTCCTTCTGGTTTGGAAGTAGTGGTATTGTTTTCTAGGAGTTTTTACAATAGTATCTTTTATTTTATCTTTTTATTAATATTATTGATTGTTTTTGTTATTTGAATAATCTAACATATTACTAGAATAATTTTGCATCATGTTATATATTTGATCAAGTGATTAAAAAAAAACAGTGGTATAAAATACGAGGACCTATCGTAAAAGCCCTCTAAGCATAATACTTCAACAAATAATTGATTCACTTAACAAGAAAAGCAACCTTTTAGAGGTAGGTTAAGCCATTATTATTACTATATATCTAATTTCGAAGAAATAACTTAAGTGCACGAACGATAGAATATTTAACGAACATTTTTATCAATATCCGAGTAACTTATTTAGGTCACATTTTATAGGGATGTACCATGTCAACCACCACTTTCTGGATTTCCTTTAAAGATCTCTGGCATTGGCTGCTCTAGGTTTAATGAGAGCAACTACTCTAACAGAAATCAGTTAAGCACTCACCATCTTCAAACTTGGACGCAACCATTGTACCATCTTCTCATCTTCCTCTACCTTCAAAAATTTCATACCCGTATCTTGTATTTTCCTGTTGGATTTTTCCCAAAAAAAAAAAAAAAGAGAGAGAGAGAGAGAGAGAGAGCAGTGGATGGAATTGGGAAAGTAATAATAATAAAAAAGAAATTATTTGTTCTGAAAAGATCAGTAACTAGAAGGTCAAGTTGACACAAAATTAAAGATGACATCATTGGATGTGAGAAGTCTATAAGAGGCACACTTCCTTGTTTTATGTGTCCATATTCTATGTTTTATTTAATTCTTCGAACTCCTAGAGGTCTGTGCAATGAATATTAATTATGTTATACGAAACTAGACTAAGATGAGATGCATGTATATGGAGGGAGGGACTCTTATACAAGCTCCCCTTTCATATGTATATTATAATATAATTTATTTTATATTATATCAATAAGATGACTTGAATGTTAAAATTTTTAGTAATACTTATTTTGTTATACGAATAAATATATAGTATTTCGTAAGAAGATTTTAAATAAAAATTATGCATAAATTATTAGTTATTATAAATTTTTAAATAAAATATTACAAATATAACATGACATGCGGTACTACATAAGAAACATTTTTACAAATGTAATACTGATAGAACTGTTGTTTCTGCAGGTTCTTCCTTGGCTTACCCCAAAGATATTAGCTTTTACTTTATAAGTCCATTTGTTTTGTAATTCCTTCTATTTACAATTTTGTGTTGGCCAAAAGCTGTTGTCCACCTTATTATGTATGTGTATAATTGAAATATTTGTTTATTAAAACTTGAATACCAAATCATGACGAGTCAATTGACTGATTAAAATATGATTAGGAACTAAATCATATTGGATTCAACAGGAAAAAAAAAATTCATTTTTGAGTCAAATATACACATTTTATTCCATTACTTAGGCATTGACATATAAGTAAGTAGTATTTGACTACTTTCACCTCATATAGTACATAAATTAATTGACAAATAAGTTAGTACATATTACTCAAAAAAAAAAACATAAAAACAAATTATTATAAATTTTTATCGGTAAATGTAACTCTATATATGTTTCAGTATCTTTACATGATGTTTTATAGACAGGAATATTTTGAGCTCTAAAATCGTTTTTGTGTATATAATAGAAGATCAGTTATGGTATACTAAAAAGTCTAAAAATCAAGTATTGCATTAAAGTCATTCAATAAAGAAAAAAATAAAAATAAGTATTGCAATAAAGTTTGCACGTGAACTGTCTTCAACTTGTTAATGCATGTCTCTAGGTAATTGTAATATGTCACTCAATCTAAGACAGATCTCAAATTAAATGCAATTTGTAGATCATGTTCATATATCTTTTTTATAACAGAAGGTACCTTATGGAAATTCCTATTTATTCGAAAGAAATGAAAGCAAATTTAAATTTTGAACTTAAAATCTTTCGATCTAAATGCCTCATCCCCCATCGTCAACCCAACGGAAAAATAGAAAGTTGTAGATACATAAAATTACAAAATAAATGTATAGAGATCATGGGCTCAAAATCATTTATTCATTTGAAATACTCATGCCTACATTTCCTATATTTAGTACTAATTGCCTAAAAATACACAATCTTTATATACATTTAAAAATCAAAAAATAATAAATAATAAAAACTCAATCCTCAAAACCACAAAACAATAAACCAAAACAGTTCCTTTTATTAGCTTAATAGAACAACTACACAAAAACAACAACAAAAACAAAATTAACAAAAACAAAGAGAATAAACTTCCATAAATATTATAAATAGGGAGAGAAATCAACAAAAACTTTTCATCTTCAAAATGGGTTGCAACGAATCGAAGCAGGACACGGTGGCCACCGGAAACACCATCCTCCGGCGGAAGCAACCGGACATTGTTAAGAGCACCAAGGACATAGAAACCGTAAAGGAAAACCCGACGGCCGATAATATCGATCATGAGCACCATGCAAGGGACGTGGTTGGCCATGAAAACGACGTCGCATCGACAGTAATAGGGGAGAAAGATCTCGATGATGCGAAAAAGGAATCGAAAGGAGACAATTATGATCAAGAAGAAGTAGTTAATGAAGGAGATGATCATGATCAAGAGAGGCTGATAAGTCGCGATTCGCCCAACCATTTCTTCTCATCGAGGAAGGACGCGGAGGAAACAGTTTTAGGGAATAATATTGATGGAATTATTTCGGAAGGACGTTCGGGGAAATCCGAATACAATACTCCTCGCCATAAGGGTGATGATCATGTGAAAGCTGATCATCATGATCAAGATCAATCAAAACCAGAAGAAAAAAAAGGTTTGTGATGATCATATATATATATATATATATATTAATATATATATACCTTAAGATATATTTTTGTAGTACGTAATTTTGACATGCAAAATTATTACGTGTACGTAATACTCTTTACTTTTCTGTTGTTAAACGGGAAACACAATTATATATAGCTACAAATATATATGATCCTGTTATGTAAGCCCCTCATTTATATTCCGAATTATATATAACATTATTTAACGGTGTTTAATATATATCTTATGAATCATGATTTTAATATGATGTGACAATTAAAAACGTATACTCAGCATATCTTCATATATATATATATATATATATTTATGTCAACTATATATCAGTTGGAGTATTGTCACACGATCTCTACAATTTTCATATTGCGAAATTATATTTGTATGCTTTATATGTAATACTATGGATAATGATGTTTATTAACATTTGGACAGTTACGATGGTTAAATTATGATATGATATTAACGTGACGTGACATGATATTTAATAAACGCACACTGCTTATTGATATTCTCGATCTACAACGGGAGCCGGGTTGAGATTAATTTGTATATATGAATACATGCAAATGCAGAAAATCCTGGAAATTTGGAGGAGAATGCAGAAAAACCGCCAACAACAGTGGCTGAAACAGAAGTTCCTAGTCCCATTAAAGAAGAGAAAAGCACTACTACTCCAAATGAAGAGGGGGTAAATTTTCCATAAGCTTAAGTTTCCTATTGTTTTATTGTTCCCAGGAGCAAGAAAATATAGATTTCTTTTTTTTTTTTTTTTCGCTCTGAAAATTTAGAATTATTTAGTAAATTCAAGTAAGGAGTTTGCTTCTTGCTTCTGCAGAAACAACAAATGGCTGATTCATCACCGACAGAGGAGTTGAAGACAGTGTAAAGGGGAAACTATACAGAATTATTAAAGAGCTTTTGTATTTGTTTTGGCCTTCCGTAATATTGCTCTTTTTTTTTTTTTTAAACTATTGAGGGTGTTGTTAATGTACTAGTGCAGTGTTTCTGCTGAAAATGCTTCTTTTAAAATTTAAATTAATTATGCTTCTTATAAAAGTGATGTTTCTTTAATTATGATAAAGTAGTACCTATCTACTATTGATTGTATAAAACTTTTTTTGGGCTTAAAACATGGCCAACTTGACCGTTTACAATTTGTCCCTTTGCCATTCTAAATCAATTACGAAACACACATGAAGATAAAACATTTGCCCCCAATTGAAAATGGGTTTTTTTTTTTTTTTTTTTTTTTGGTTACATAAAGTAGAGATCGCATACACTTGACAAACTACAAGAGCTTTGGAGTTCACGTGACACCTTGTGAAGTCCACATGACAATGTTAAGAGAAGACGAGTTGTTAAACACACTACACCAATTTGTAATTATAATATTCCAATACTAATAAAACTTTTAAGATTTACAAGTATAACGTTACGTTTTGCTATTCAAACGTTGAAATTCGTACACATGTTTTACTTCCGACATTATCAATATTGAAACTTTGCAAGTAGACCGTTATATTTTGCTATTCAAACGTTTAAATTCACACATATAAATTACTTCCGACATAAGTGTGAAATTCTTTTGTGGCACGGTAGCACAACCCTTGATATATTCAACATATATACACCAAAACCTTCCATTTGCTGCAAATCGAATAGATTGTGTTTGAACCTGTTTACAGAACTTGAGCTTTTGCTTTTTAACTTTTAGCTTTTGTTTTTAGCTTTTCGTTAGTAGAATGAGATGTCTTGAAACTTCTACCGAAGTTTCAAAATCTATCAAAAAAAACTTTTTTGAGAAAACCACATTTTGTGATTTTAATTGAAAGCTTTTTTTCTTGAGAGCCAAAGCTCTTCCGGTGGACTATCTAATAGCATCTTTTGGATCAAAAAGTCAAAAGCAACTTCGAGAAAGCCTAACTGACCGTAATGTGGCTTATCCAACACATGTTGAAGCCCATTTTCAACGAATTTTCGTGAGTAGACATATTTCAGGAAACGGGAACAGAGCTAGCAATAACGAGTAAGGACTAAATTGTATTACTTATAAAAGTTGATCCAATTTCAAATTCACAATGATTATTTACAGTTTCTACTTGGGGACAAAGAACCAAACTACCATCGGTAAAGCTAGCAGTCACTGTCCGTATTGACGCAAGCTATTCACGCACATAAATGATTATATACACAAATTCCTTCTCGCCCCAACCCATTACAACAACATTCATCGGCCATTGTTTTCGAATGGCTCGAAAGATACGGTGAGAAAACTTATCCACGCCGTTAAGCCCACGACTGATGGAACTCCAATGAATCTCGGCTATAATGACTGAGTGGTTAAATATTAAGGGCTGTTGCTCCCAGCATTAGACTGGAATTCAATTTGATAATGGGAGTTGCAGGATCTCTGGAGAAGATAAAGTTTCCAACATCATCTGTTTTTCCATATTCTAGCAAAGGGCGTTCCATCACGATTCTGCAGGATCGCCACTCCTTGCACATTAATTCGACGCCAAAGTACACCAAGTGGTCCGCTATGCTGTTTCCAGTCACCGATCTGCACAAAATTCCCAAGAAATTGGGGGCATCTTTTATATGAGATTATCCTTTCTAGCTCCAACATTTGCTTATCAGTTCCAAATGTTTCTAAACATATCAAATAACTGAAGAAATTGGAATTGGGCATTGATGAAAACATGAGAATCCCAAACCCATTAAATAAATAAATATCATGCGCCCATTCACGGAATTGCAAATTTACACAAAGCAAACGATGAAACTAAGAAAACCATATTCATGATTAAGTAAAAACTTACCTGCTACAGGTAGGATCTTCCCCTGTTTTATCACATATTTTCTCAACATTATACACAACAAGACTTTGAATTCCCATGTCCTGGAGCCAAACCTATAAGAAAATAAAGGCAAAATAAAAACATCAGCAAATCAAAGAAGACTCCCAGTCTCACTAGCCTAGAAAAGAAGCATTGTCCACATTGTGAAGGTAAAATGCATGTGATGATAATCTCAACATTGGTGGCGTACTTATTATAAGATATTTCCAGAAACACTTGCATAAAAGTGTGTTGGCTCTATTCCTTAAAGGATGACTCAAATCTAAAAACTCGTCTAACAAGTGCTAGTAAACCAACTAGGCAACAGGTGCCACCCTACTAAGTACATGAAAAAGTATTTAGACAAACCATTACCTCGGTTGGAAAATGGTGATATGTTTTTTGGGGGAAAATGTAATAATATGGAGGCAAATGAGGCACAATATCATGTCCATGTGTGACTCGTATTGTGTTTGGTAGAAGTTTGCTGTAGTATGTTGCAAATGCCGAATTACCAATGCGAGGTTGTCCAAATGTTATAACCTGAACATTCTGGGCTTCACAATTGACCTGATAACAAACAAATATTCTCTCATGAAAATAGAAATCCAGAATGTAGTTACCATACAAAAGTAACAGTTCGATAGGGAAAAAAAAAAAAATATATATATATATATAAATATAAAAGGGGCTAAGAATGCTCTCCTGACAGCACTAGTAGAACTATGATAGCACTGCGTGCTAGAAGAAAGAACTAAACAATTCATCAAGGCCATAAGACAGGCAAAATAAAGCTTTGGTAGTTGTGGAAAAGGTTAATTTATCATACTACTAGATCAAGTCCACAAAAGGCAGCCATTGCCCCTCCCATTGAATGTCCTGTCACTATGATGTCAATATCTCCATAATACTCCTTGGCTCTTTGAACAGCATTTAGGATTCCCGAGCGCACGGTTGTGTTGTGGTAAGCATAATAAAACCCATGGTGCACCTAACAACGAGAACAGGAATTAATTCATTTCACGTCCAGGACAAAACTTGAGAGAAAAGTGGAACTTTTCTATAACACAAACCATTGCATCGTCCATGCCAGGGTAGTTTATATCAAGCTGTTTCCAGAACAAGTCTTCAATCCAGTTTTGTATGCTGAAAACACGCAGTCATCCCATAAATCCAAAACACATCAACGGAATACATATAAGAAGATGATGTTATATGAGAGACTGAAATTCATTGCATTGTTAACTCATTTTGATCTGTATATTTTTAACCCGAATGTTGATGGAAAAGCAAACTGATGTTCCTTAGACTTGAGACAGATCCAATTAAAGTTGATCCTTCATGATGTTCAAAAAACTAGAAGGCCAGCAACAAAAAAATTCCTAATTTCTTCTCTATCATCCTCAATAACCTAGCTAACTGGCTTTTTTTTTCCTGGGAGTGGGGACGCCTCCCTTAAGCAGCCAAGACAACTAGTGCAATTTACCCACAAGCAATAAATTAGCCCAGAGCGTAGCTGAAGAGAAAGGATATAAACAATAATTTTACCTGTGCTCTTGAGTTCCTCTAAACGCAATTATGATAGCATTAGGGTCTTTTGCCACTCCAACAAATGCCTGAAGAAGATAATCAGAAATCATAACATTATTAATATGGGAACAGAAAACTTTAATAACACAGTACTAAAACAATTCAGTCGTTGATAATGCACCTGTAAGCAGTGTTGGACATCAACAACCAGCTCAATCATTTCAAATCCCTGTTCCAATGGAATTTTCAGTTAGGGCTTAATCGTTCAAATCCTTAACATTTGTAGGGAACAAATAGTGATATAATCCAAGTACCTCAATTACCCCATTACATTTTGAGCAAGTCCAAGTAAAAAGTTCTGTCAGATCGGATACGTACACCTGTAAGAGCAAAAGCATTTTCTCAGTCTTCAAACTTAACAAAGCTAATGGCAGTTCTAAACTACACTAAAATGATTGACATCTAAATATCTAGTGAACAAGTTTTTGGCTTAATCTAGCAATAGAAGCAACGTCATCTGTAGTTTTATGCTAACGTCTTTGAACCACAACAAGCTTAGAAAAAATTTTGTTTCTCTATCGGCCAACCCATCAATTAAACACTAATAGGGTTCTGAGCCAAAAAAAATTAAAAAATTAAAAAAATAAAAAAACGCTAATAGGGTTTGAACTTGAGTCTTGACTATTCTGAACTAGCAGAAAGGAAATGAAGTTGAGAATCGTAAGGTATATGTGTGACGTTAACAATTAAACTAGAAACACTTTAAAAAGGTCCCCAGATTGCTAGCTTTATCTATGTCAAAAGTATGAGAAGTACACTAGCCACATCGCTCAATTGGCAATACGTCTTGGAAGCTGCTTTTGGCTTCATAAGTCAAAAAATTGCTTCCATGAGTGTTTGAATAATTTCTCCAAAGAGCTTTGATCCTTCAGAAAGCTTCCGGTGGAAGCCATGTATGCATTCTCAACAAAGATCTTCTAAAGATACTTTGAAAATTATACCAGAGCTTTAATAATAAGATCTTCTAGAAAATATGGTCCCAAACCTAATACTAACTGAAAAATCGTAATTTTTGCTTCTCTTCTTCTACTGGCTAAAAGCAAAAGTGAAGACAATTCCAATCATGCCCTATAATAAGCAAAATTGAATGATTGGAGAATACATTTGAACACTAATTTTGTAAACCAAATTCCCCTTAATGGGTCCAACAGCAATTATTAAATTATAAAAAAATAAAAAATAAAAAACCTTACCGCAGAAGCATAATGCACTACTATAGTGGTAAGTGTGTGATTGTAGACGGCAGAACAACTCTTATCCCTGAATTTAAGCTTTAGCCCTGCAAAGAACAAGCAAAATTATCTGTTTAAAAAAAAAATTTTGCCTCTTTTCTTTGTTGTCAACGAAAACCAAACTGAATCTAAATCACCAAACACCCACTTAAACTAATACAAAGAGCTTAACATAGAACTTCAGAAAATATATACATACATGTATAGATATAGATATATATATATATATTTCTGCAGAAATTTACCTCTTCCGTCGGAACAAAGAAGCAGACATGTAATAATTGCCAATATGAGAAACCATCTATTTCTTTCCATTCTCCGCACCAAACCTCCAATCACAACCCCAAAAAAAAAAAAAAAAAATTGCATATTCATTCAATTTTATACACGGAAATCAGAATGATTAAACAATGGAGTAGGGTAAAATTGAAAAAAAAAAAATTTAAATTGAAGAAAGGCGAAATTCACAGGACTAAACGGAAAATACCAGGACCGCGAAGATTTATCAACGAATCCGAAACGGAAGAGAATTCTTCTTCGCCGTAAGCCCTCGTTTTGATAGCGAGATCGAGTTTTGACGACTAATTTGACCAGAGATCTGGTTTGCAAGAGAGAGAGAAAAATAAAAGAAAATGAAACGAAAGGAAAAAAGAGTAACAAGATAATAAATGAAAGAAGGAAGGAAATTAAAAATAAAAAATAAAAGAGAGGCGTTTTTTGTTTTACCGATAATACCCTCAAATTTGTTGCTTTTTTACCGTTTTTACTTTACTGTACGGTGAGATTCGCGGTTTTGGGGTGTGGGGCATGTATGGCAATGTGATTGCTACTCGTGACGTGTCTCCACGTGGTGGCGTGTGGAATTTCTATTTTGGAGTTTTGAAAAGATTGATAAATTGAGTCGAGTGGGTCCAATCCGGAGTTTGCCTTTCATTTTCGGCCGCTATTTTTTTTTCCTTATTTTATTGTATTTTTCCCATTGTCCCCCCAATGATAAATATATATATTTATGAAAAAGGAAAAAGAATTTAAAAGTATGATCATCATATTCCTTTCTAGAAATTGTTTGGTTCGATTTAATAACGGAATAATTGAGCATATACCATAGAAAGAGAGAGAGTTGTGTAGAACAAGCAAGATAAACGTCGGTCCAAATTTTGGAGAAGTTGATAAATAGACGGTTAATGCTATGAAAATACATCACCAACATCAAACTCTATCCGATAACTTTTATTCTATCCAATTCAATCAAATATCTAATTCGATTTATGCGTAAAATTCAACCTCATTCAATCTAATTGAACTTGAATAGGATTATAGTTGGATATCAAATTTTCCTTTATCTAATTTATAATTAAAAATGTTAAAAATTACTATCTAATAAAAGAACAATCCATAAAAGTTAGGGAAAAAGAAGTAAATTTTAGTTTTTAATAAAATAATTAAAATAAAAACAAGTTCTTAAATTATTTGACATAAATAGTAGTAAATATAAAATTTATCATGTCTATTTAATATTTATTTTATAAAATGATTTGCTTTTTACTTCGTCTAATTTTGCAAAAATCCTATATAAAAGAAAATTAAACGGAAACTTAGGCAAATATCTTCAAAAGCGGTGGGAACACAGAAAGAATAGAGTCTAAAGAGGAATGAAGAAATTAAAAACCAAAAAGATACTCATGTGATTAACTCTTATACTATATGTGTTTGGTTAGTGACGAAATATTCAAATGCATAAATATTTTAACTATTTATACAATAATTCCCAAATCTAAATTTTCAAAATTTTTTTAATCCTTACCACACTTATTTAATTTAAATACAAACCACTCTTATGTATTTTGTATACACAATTCAAATTCTATTAACCTTTTTGAATCAAATATTCTAATTGTAATATTATTCAAACCGAATTTTTGTGTTTAAGAATAAAATTTTTATTGTATATTCAAATTAAATATGTGTCTGAATAATTTTTATTAAAAGTAACATTTAAATAGTGTAAATGTAAAGAAATAAGTATTATATAGATATACAAAGTGAAAATATAGATATGAGCTAAATTGTCATGAAATAGTAAAATTTTTCTAATAATTACTATTGACCGATCAAACAAATATTATATTATAGTCTAATAATAAGTGTTGAATTGCTTTATCCAAACACATAATATATTTAAATATAAACATGCAACTTAAATGAACATTCAAATACCACCTATCATCTAAAACGACAATAAAGTAAAGACCCATGATTTTCATCGTCAATGTGGGTGAGTATTGGTAGTATTGAGATATGGGGAAAGCACCTAAATGGCACAAATTAAAGACCATTGCATTAATATCATATAAAAAATTACACAAATTAAAGATCATTACATCAATATCATATAAAAAATTAACACTAGATTAATATAATATAAAATTAAATTAAAATTAATTAAATTTTGTGTCAGATCGATTAAAAATAGGAATTTGTGTCATATTAATTAAAATATGAAAAAAAAAATATATTGTTATGTAGGTTGTGTTGAGGGGAGAGGCGTTGCTTCCTGTACCGTGCATTTTTTGGGCTTGCATATACTTGTGAGTCCATGATCTCAGTTGGATTAATAGCCCAGTGGGCTTTGTAGCGAATGTTGGGCTCTCAATTTTGGGCTGTGTAAAGGCCCATTTGTTCACGAGGCGGGAAATCACGTTTTCCTTTTCATTGGCGGGAAAAGGGGTATTTTTTCAGGAACAACCGCCTCTAGACCGCACATCTTGCTTCCCCAGATCAAACGGCTATAAATCTCCCAAATCCCAAATCGCGTCAATTTCTTCTTTTAGTTTGGACTTTTCCTTTCTGATTCAAAAGTCGGTCTCTGTCTTTCTCCCCCTTTCTCTATTTCTCTTCTCTCGACGAAACCCTCGATCTGAGAAGGACCCAGCCATGGCGAAGCCCTCGAAGCCTCAGGTCTCGTCCGACGAGGCGCTCTCGAATTCCGAGGAGGAGGAGCAGATCAACGAGCAGATCGGCGAGGAAGAGGACGAGGAGGAGCTTGAAGCCGTCGCGCGCTCCGCCGGCTCCGACGACGATGACGCCGCCGCCGGCAATTCTCCGGCCTCCGATGATGACGCCGCCGCCGATGAGAATGGCGACGGCGACGAGGATGAGGTAAAGTCGCCGTTTTTCCCCATTTCCGAGGGTTCTAAGTGCTCCGTGGTATTTTCGTGTCCGATCTAGGGCATGGTGAGCTCTGGCAAGGGTTTGAGAGTTTTTTATGGCGGTTTAGGTTGCTTTTGGTTTGTTCTTGGAGAAGAAGGTGAAGAAGAGGTTTCGGGGATGTATTTTCGGTAAATGCCGGTTTTTGTTGAATGAAATTGTATTGATTATCTGAAACATTGAAAGTAGCTTTTGTTCAACGCCATTGGAGATTTTCTTGCCTTGGGCCTGAGAAATGAGAAGAAAAGGGAGATTTCGTATTTGTTTTTTTGTTCATTATCATGCATTTTCTTGGTTGCCAAAAAGAAAATTGGCGAAATGCTAATTTTTAGGTGTGTGCAAAATGTAGCTGTGATGTTCAGTTGGATATTTCATTTTTGAGATAGGTTGGTCTGATTATTTTATGCTAGGTTTGTTAATCTGTTTAAGCACATATTTGTGTTGTTTCAGATATGTGCAATTTCTCAAAAACTCATGGAACCGAGTCTAGCAGGCCATTTGTTATCCTAGTTTACCGTTTTCTTTGTACTTCTGTTTAATATTTTTCTCTCGACGTCTGATCTTTTTCAAAAGAGATATGCTAATTTGGGTGTGTAACCTTTTTATTGTTGATACCCATAACAGTTCTCTCACAGTTCTTTTGTATTATCTATGTGCAGGATGGAGACAACTTGCGTAACGCTGAGATTAGCAAGCGTGAAAAGGCCAGACTGAGAGAAATGCAGCAATTGAAGAAACAGAAACTCCAGGAAATATTGGATGCCCAAAATGCTGCCATTGATGCTGACATGGTCTGTTTAGTTTGAGAACGGTCATATCTATCTGTTGGCCATAAATTGTGCCAGCTATTTTATTAGTGGTTTATTTTTATTGCAGAATAATAGAGGGAAGGGGCGCTTGAAGTATCTTCTACAGCAAACTGAGTTATTTGCTCATTTTGCTAAAGGTGACCAGTCTTCATCCCAAAAGAAGGCAAAGGGAAGGTATAACCATCTAGTCTTTTATCTGTTTTGTTCCTGCCATTTTGAAAATGGAGTTATTGTCCTCTCTAGTTTCAAAGTTCAAACTATATAACTGAAATGTTTTCAAACATGTACATAAATAAGGGGTCGTCATGCATCAAAATTAACTGAAGAAGAAGAAGATGAAGAGTACCTAAAAGAAGAAGAAGATGGTTTATCTGGCACAGGAAACACGAGGCTTGTGACACAACCTTCTTGTAAGATCCGTTCTCACATTGTTTGCTTTATCCATTCTTTTCAACCTCTGCGTATTTGTATATCTGTTATCTTAATTAGTTTTCTTTCATGTTGAAATTTATGCATATAGCAGAAAATATGAATAGGAGTGTTATAGCCGTTAAAAACCTTTTTGCTTGACATTATGATAAAAAAAATGTTTAGTTTGATCATAAGCTTCGGGAAAGTTGCATTGTCTCGGTTCTGCTTTTGCTACTGTTTTCCAATTTCTACATTTTTGCTTGTACCATATAAAGATAAAGATGATTTCTAGCTGTAGCTTTATCTATTGGTATTTCAGCATCAAAATTCTTTGTTTACTGGACAGACTTTGTTGGTCTATTCAAGGTACTTTAGAATTCAAGCAGGGATGACAAAAGCTACTGCATGTTGAAGCAACAATGTATTTCTTGTGATTCATTATTTTCCGAAAGCTAACTTGACTAACTTGAGAGTTGATATATTCTTTACCTCAAGTTTCTGTGATTCTCTGATACATGATAATGAGTTTGCGGTTCGTGACCTCAGAGATGGCTTAACTTTGGAAGAGCTGACTTTCTCTTATATCTTTGTGCAGGTATACAAGGAAAGATGAGAGATTACCAACTCGCTGGATTAAACTGGCTTATCCGACTCTACGAGAATGGTATTAATGGAATCCTTGCGGATGAAATGGTAAGTATTATAGTGTGGCACAGTGGCAATTTGGTTTGGACTATTAATTTCCTGTATTTAATTTAGGCTTATCCACACTTAAGTTAAGTGTATTTTTCTTTTCATCTTTTTTAATAAATGACAAGTGGGTCCCTTTTATTTTGTTGCTGTCAGGGTCTTGGCAAAACATTGCAAACAATTTCCTTGCTGGGCTACCTGCATGAATTTAGGGGAATCACGGGCCCTCATATGGTAGTTGCTCCTAAATCTACTCTTGGAAACTGGATGAATGAAATTCGCCGTTTCTGCCCTATTCTGCGGGCTGTGAAATTTCTTGGCAATCCTGATGAAAGGGTGAGTCATTTTGGCTTGAATCTGATATGAGTGTGTGTGTGTGTGTGTGTGTGTGTGTGTGTGTGTGTGTGTGTGTGTGTGTGGGTATATATATATATATATATTTTTTTTTTTCATTTTCTAGTGCTTTGCTTCTGTTTCTTCATTTTTCCAATTTCTGCAGAAACACATACGAGAAGAGTTACTGGTTGCTGGGAAATTTGATGTCTGTGTCACGAGCTTTGAAATGGCCATCAAAGAGAAGTCTACCTTACGCCGGTTCAGTTGGCGCTATATAATTATTGATGAAGCCCACAGAATCAAGAACGAAAATTCCCTCCTTTCCAAGACAATGAGGATTTACAGTACAAACTATCGCCTTCTAATCACGGGAACACCACTTCAGGTATAGTCTAGGATCCTGCTATTGGTTAAGCCGAACGTCAACTTATATAATGTTTAATGGTTGGCCTTTTTGCTTGCAGAACAATCTTCATGAACTCTGGTCTCTGCTCAACTTTCTCCTGCCTGAGATATTTAGTTCTTCTGAAACATTTGATGAATGGTTTCAAATTTCTGGTGAAAATGATCAGCAAGAGGTTGTTCAACAGCTTCACAAGGTGAATTCCTAAGATCATTTTTAAATGTAATCCTGCCTTTAAGACCCAGAGAAGGCATTGTTGTGTTCTCCTTAATCTGATATGATGTTGTATGTCTTTTATTTTAAGGTCCTTCGACCATTTCTGCTTCGAAGACTGAAGTCAGATGTTGAGAAAGGCTTACCACCAAAAAAGGAAACTATCCTTAAAGTAGGCATGTCACAGATGCAGAAACAATACTATAGGGCTTTGCTGCAGAAGGACCTTGAAGTTGTTAATGCTGGTGGAGAACGTAAGCGACTTCTGAACATAGCAATGCAGCTGCGTAAATGCTGTAATCATCCATATCTTTTCCAAGGGGCAGAGCCTGGCCCTCCTTACACCACTGGAGAGCATCTTATTGAGAATGCTGGTAAGGTTAAATTTCTTGTCATATTTTGTTGATGGGTGTCCATCCTTATCGTTGTACTTATTCTACTATTTGGATATAGGTAAAATGGTTCTTTTGGATAAGTTGCTCCCAAAGCTAAAAGAGCGTGATTCAAGGGTCTTAATTTTTTCACAGGTTGGCTATATGAACTTTAAGCTTACTGTGATTGCTTGAAATGGCTATGATTTTCTGAATTGTTTAGTTGATGCTTATGACCGAATATTAGTATCTAATTTTATTGTATTTCCGTGATTGGATTTTGTTTTGAAATCATCAGATGACAAGGCTGCTAGACATTCTTGAAGATTACTTAATGTTTCGTGGGTACCAATATTGTCGAATTGATGGTAATACTGGTGGGGAGGACCGTGATGCATCCATTGAGGTCTTTAATAAGCCAGGAAGTGAGAAATTCGTTTTCTTATTATCAACTAGAGCTGGAGGCCTTGGTATCAATCTTGCCACTGCAGATGTTGTTATTCTTTATGATAGTGATTGGTGAGATTCCTTTTATCTTTTGCTTTTCTAGTTATTGATCTCTTGATTTTTATTGCTTGCTAGTTTTGCTAATGCTTGGGGATCCATTGCAGGAACCCACAAGTAGATCTGCAAGCTCAAGATCGTGCTCATAGGATTGGTCAAAAGAAAGAAGTTCAGGTGTTCCGATTTTGCACAGAGGTATGAGTACGCTTCATTTTGCCCATTTGAATTCAAATTATACTGGTGTACGTTGACGTCTCATTTTGGTCATTTTTTGCAACAGTACACAATCGAGGAGAAAGTTATTGAGAGGGCGTATAAGAAGCTCGCGCTTGATGCTTTGGTGATTCAACAGGGAAGACTTGCAGAGCAGAAAAGTTAGTACTGATAATTTTCTTCTTTTAATATAGCATTCTTCAGAACTAAGATCAGGAATATGATTTTTTTTCCTTTTTTCTTCTTTAATCCGATGCAGCTGTTAACAAAGATGAGCTACTTCAAATGGTGAGATTTGGTGCTGAAATGGTTTTCAGTTCCAAAGATAGCACAATTACAGATGAGGACATAGACAGGATTATTGCAAAAGGAGAAGAGGCAACGGCTGAGCTCGATGCAAAGATGAAGAAATTTACTGAGGATGCTATTAAATTTAAAATGGACGACAGTATGTTGCTCACTACAAAAAGTTTTATCACGTTTATTTATGTCCCTTCATGTTTTTATCTTTTAATTGACATATTGTTACAATGCTCACCTTATAATATTTATGTTGTGCTTTGCAGCTGCTGAATTATATGATTTTGATGATGAGAAGGTAGGGTTTTTTCTCTCCCTGTTGTGTATGTTACCAATATAGATTTCTTCCTTACAGTTGTTACTTTATATAGCTACTATTCATATATGCATTATAATTCATTTCTGATGAGTATTATTTTTCACCTCCTACCAAATGAAGGATGAGAACAAGTTTGACTTCAAGAAAATTGTTAGTGAAAACTGGATTGAGCCACCAAAAAGAGAGCGGAAGCGCAAGTAATCCTTTTCTTTTGTCTGCATCTTGTTTTATTAGAACTTCTTGATTTATCTTTTGAAAATATTGATTTTTGGTTTCTTCTTACTAGTTACTCAGAATCTGAGTATTTTAAGCAAACAATGCGTCAAGGTGGTCCAACAAAACCAAAAGAGCCCAGAATTCCTCGTATGCCACAACTGTAAGCACTTTAAAAATACTCCATATTCTTAAATTGTTGTGTTCTCACCTTCATACATACTAAGTGACAAATTTCTTTGGTTTTTTCTTGTCTGTATCTAGACATGACTTCCAGTTTTTTAACACACAAAGATTAAGTGAGCTGTATGAAAAAGAAGTACGCTTCCTTATGGTGAGTATCAATGAGCTTCTGCTGCCTTCCCTTTGAAATTCTCTGCGTTTACCGTGCGGATAGTAGTACAACGGTAACTTTATTCATTAATTCCCTTTTCAAATTTTAGCAAACGCATCAAAAGAATCAGATGAAGGATGCAATAGATGTCGATGAGCCTGAAGGTAATTTATTATTTCCTTTTCACAACAATCCAATGTTTTGTCATATTCTGCTATCCTAACTGCTTGCTTGATGTCGAGTTTTCATTCTCTTCCATCTCTTGACTTGTACATATATTTTCTTTTCCTTTATTAACATTACCTTTGGTATAGAGGTGGGAGATCCATTGACAGCTGAAGAGCTGGAGGAGAAAGAACGACTTTTAGAAGAGGTAACTGAATTACATTTTCTTATGGTAAGGTTACCATCTAAGCTCTGTCATTAAAACTTGATTAATTTTCTCTGCAGGGATTTTCTTCATGGAGTAGGAGAGATTTCAATACGTTCATTAGGGCTTGTGAGAAGTATGGCCGAAATGACATAAAAAGTATTGCTTCTGAAATGGAAGGGAAAACAGAGGAGGAAGTTGAAAGATATGCAAAAGTTTTCAAAGAAAGATACAAGGAGTTGAATGGTAAGTGATAGCCAATCACTCGCATTGTAGGTTTCAGTAAAATCTGTGAGATTTCATTTGAGCTTTGTTTATTTTATCGGCAAACTAGGATTTATCAGATTTTTTGACATGAGGTGACAGACTGTAATGCATGGTGCGAGGCCCTAATTTATGTTGCTTTGCATGATTTACGATGCCATACAAAATGTGACATTTCAATTTACATGTTACAAAATGTTTTCTGATTTTAATTTTACATGTATTTTGGGAATAGCTGTTGATCAAAGGTCAACTCGCAAAACTGTTAAGATCAACTGGATTACGACCTGGTTTTGTGTGTACTGGTCAAGCATTTAGTTGGATCAGTTGGTTTAGTTAGCCTTTTCATGGTTTAATAGGATGAAGATTCAGATTTTTTGGTTAGTTTTTAACTTTTAATGAGGAAGAGTCACCTGAGAAAGGCCCACAGGCCTCTGAGGAGGAACGTCAAGCCCTGTCCCAAGATAATGTAGCAGGTATTCGGTAGGAAATTAGGCTTCACTACAAGTTACCAAGGTCTTGCGCATTATATGTTCATTGAATAATATTGAACCTTCTGTTTTTGATCTTGTAGAGAGTAGAAGAGTTGAATTCAGTTTTTTTTTTTCCTTCTCAATTAGTCAAATTATGAATTGGATTCAATTATTGTCGTCTCAGATTATGATCGGATCATCAAGAACATTGAAAGAGGTGAAGCTAGGATTTCTAGGAAAGATGAGATTATGAAAGCTATTGGGAAGAAACTGGATCGCTACAAGAATCCATGGCTGGAATTGAAGATCCAATATGGCCAGAACAAAGGAAAGTTGTACAATGAAGAATGTGACCGTTTCATGGTGCGAACACAATTTTTTTAATTTTAATTTTAATTTTAATATTAATATATGTAGATATATTTTTCCTAGTTTCTGCTCTTGGTACTTTTACTCTTTCTCTTGGTGTGCAATATTTCTGATAGCTTCGTGCCAAAATCCAGATATGCATGGTTCACAAACTTGGGTATGGAAACTGGGATGAGTTGAAGGCAGCATTCCGCACATCACCCCTGTTTCGTTTTGATTGGTTTGTGAAGTCTCGCACAACTCAGGAACTTGCGAGGAGATGTGATACGTTAATCCGGTTGGTGGAGAAAGAGAACCAAGAATATGATGAGAGGGAGAGACAAGCACGCAAGGAGAAAAAGCTTGCTAAGGTTCGCTTTTCCTCCCTCACTAGAGCATTGATTTACACTTTCTGCTTTGGCATATATGTAATCTTTTGTGGAATCTTATATGTTCTATGGTATGTTTCAGAGCATGACACCGTCAAAGCGCGCCCTGGCTAGACAGGCGACTGAAAGCCCCAGCTCGCTAAAGAAGAGGAAGCAATTAACGATGGATGATTATGTTAGCTCGGTAAGCATCCGCTCTCTTGAACAGAAAAATGTGTTGCACTCTTGAAACTAGGATTAATGACCGGAATAACCAATGCAAAGTTGTGATTGTTTGCAGGGAAAGCGAAGGAAATGATACTAAAAATTAATATCTGATTGTTTTAGGGGTTGAAAACCTCGATCATTTTCAACATTGAGTAGTAGACGTGCATGCTGAGGAGTTTGCCTAGTGTGCATTCTAGTTATGTCCCTTGGTTTTTTTTTTTAAAGATGTAATCAGGGTTAACTACTTCATGACCCGTAATCTCAATAGTAGAGAGGACAAGTATATTTGTAAGTCCTGGGAAGCTGTATAAATGAATTTACTATTCAGTGACTCCTGAATCTAGTGGTTTGTACTTTGTTTACTTAGATCATTAATCAATATATTAGTGGATTACCTTCTTAATATCCTGGTTGCCCGAGCTCGAAGAGACCGGGATAAGCTCTTAATCAGTAGTATCAGCACTTAAAAATCAGTAGTGTCACACTTAAAACTTTTCAAATCTTTGGTTCATGTTCATAATAAATATTTCATTATGAAGTGAAATTGACAATATTTAAGACAACGAAGCGGACTATCATAACACAAACAAGAATTCTATTAGGCTCAGCGACTCGAGACATGAGCAAAAGACATTGCCGGTCCTCATGCTGGTCCTCACCCGGTTGAAGATCACCAAGTCACTAACGCCACTTGATCTTTAACGAAATCCACCTCACAAAAAGCCGGCTTGGACATCCTCCTATAAGCTGCTACTCCCATGGCTTACAAAGCCGCCAATGAGCTGGTCCCCGGTGGTGCCGGGGGTATCATTTGGTAGGTGCCTAATGGAGTTAAAATGAGATCATTTATTTTTATTTTTATGCTTCTTGAATTTACTTAGTTCCGGACATCACTAGGTAAAATCTGATGTCGATTTGACTCGGGGGCTATTATTATTGTCCACCTGTGACAGGTTAGGTAGATTGAGAATTTTTTGGATCAAATGCTGTAGAGAGCAATTTTCAGCCTCTCAGTAACAGTACTTGGCCAAAATTTATTGTGATGGGAATATGAGATGTAGAACAAATTTCACTTGGTATTGAGGGTTGGGTCGCTTCAACGCCATAAGAACGTTTCACTTATTTGTCTTGTATTAAATTATGTTGTTGGGTGGTTGATGTTCACAGGTGAGTGAGTGGATTTTTTGGCTTTGCTAGTTAGTTTTTCCCGAATGAGGCGATAGCGATCCCTTCGGTCCCATGTGTTCACTAACGTTGCCTGTATTCCTAATGGCCTAGGTTTGATGTTGATCCTCAAGTGGTCCTATCGTTGTCACTACTCACTCGGAGCAATTGAAGGTTAGACGCTCTCACATGGCCTATAAACACCCTCTTTAATGTCATCCGCTAGTTATTTGTCCACCTGACCATGACATAAAATACCCGGACCTCTACGAGTGTTAAACACCATAACTAATAATGAGTGATTTCCATTTTTTAATCTTTCTACGAAAATCACTTTCTAGTTCTACTACCGTGTAATGCTGGACATCACTAGTGCCCCCGCTCAACAACAGTAACACCATACATGTCAAAATGTTACTAGTGCACTTTGAACAAGTAAGATTAGAGAGAGAGGGATATCGCATGGACAGCTATTTTGTTTTTTTTTTTTTTCCAGCAAACTTTTTTTTTTATTATAAGCCGAGAAATAGACTTGAGAAATCCATACACAGTAACTGTGAGAAAACAAGATGTAGAATCCCAACCAAACAAACCAAAGTTCTCCCCCTATGCAGAGACACTAATATATGTAGACAAAAAATAATAATAATAAAATACATAAATCGTCCTGAATTCCCTTGTGAACATGAACTTTGGAAAAAAGCTCTAAATACACATATATATATATATATATATATATATATATAGATGAACATGTTGCATACAGCCACTCTGTTGTGGGACTCAGCAGTAAATGCCCGAAATCACAAAGCTACCATCCACCCGATTTTTCTCCCCAAAATCCCTCCCTCTAATTGTGTCTCCTTTACTATATAGTACTGCAAGCATTTAGTATTGCATGCTCAACTACAAGAATGAAATAGGATAAGCAACAACAGTCGATACTGGAGAATACAAACCACTTTATTCCCTACATCAAAAGGGAAAACCCGAGGCTGTAAAGGATGAGATCACGGTGTATAATGCAGATTCTCGTTCTCTTACGACGTTGACCCTCCAGACTCACAACGACGCTTTTGCCCAACAAGATGATAGCAAATGACTTGGCAAGCTGGCATTTTTGGTGCATTTTTACTCGTTTGTACCGTCAAAGCTGCCCATTGTGTTTGCACGCTTTTTCTCCCTCCAGTTCTCTCCCCATACTTTTGCTTCTGCCACTGCACGCTCTCTGTCTAGATCGCGATTCCTTGGAGTTTCCCTTGTTCTTCCAGCACTTGCAGGACTGTCTCTCTGAGAATCGGGTCTCTCTAAATCATCCAACCCCCATCTCCTTCCAGACCCACCACCAGTTTCAATCCTGCTCAATTCTCCGCCGGTGCTCAATTCCCTAACAAGGTCTCTCTTTCTGTAATCGGGTGAGTTTCTATGGGTGGAAGGAGAGCCGTTACGCCTGCCACGTCCGTGCTCATCTGGGCTATCCAGCCCTTC
Source organism: Ficus hirta (assembly GCA_038430175.1). Lineage (NCBI taxonomy): Eukaryota > Viridiplantae > Streptophyta > Magnoliopsida > Rosales > Moraceae > Ficus > Ficus hirta. The sequence continues at coordinate 12,990,917 of CM076593.1, read as the reverse complement.
GGCCATGCCTCTGCGGTCATCTCTCCTCCTGGGAGTAGATGGACCGACTCTGTTACTATGAGCAGGCGCCGCATTAGGGTCGTACGTTTGGGAGGCCAAGTATGTGAGAGCAGTCACCACATCTCCTATTAGAGGTCTTGTAGCAGCTTGTTCCTGCAAACACATGGCTGCAACCGCAAGAGCTTGGTAAAGTCCTCGCATAGGGTAACAGCCCTGAAGTAGTGGATCAGCCATTTTGGGGAACTTCCTACGATCCTTGAAAAGTGGCCGTGCCTGCAGACCCAACATATCACACGGAACAGGAAAAGAAGGCAAATTTAAAACAACTTAGAAACATAAAGATACAGGCGAAACAATATGAAACTAAAAAGGAAAACTTACCCATGCAACAAGGTTATGCTCTCCAGGAGCTCGGGTATTATCAATTGCCTTGCGTCCTGTAATAAGTTCGAGAAAGACGACTCCAAAACTATATACATCGGACTTCAGAGTGAGTTGACCAGTCATGGCATACTCAGGCGCACAATATCCATACGTCCCCATCACACGCGTGGAGACATGAGTCTTATCGCCGACGGGACCCAGTTTTGCAAGCCCAAAGTCAGATAATTTAGGGTGATAGCCTTCATCAAGAAGGATATTGGATGACTTCAAGTCTCTGTATATAACGGGAGGGTTTGCTTTGTCGTGCAAGTACTCCAATCCCTTAGCTGCACCTGCCGCAATCTTCATTCTAGTATTCCAGTCCAAAGGCTCCTTGTCCGGTGGAAGATCTGAAATTTACAAGAGCAATCGCGGTTATTTGCATGAAGTGTATGCTTCGAAATCATACTAAAGACTAGTCAAATAACGTGCTGAATGGAACACAGCTCATTATTATGACTTTCCTTTCTACTACTTCCAAAATGTGCAGTAGAATAATTGACCAACAAAAATAAACTCAATGAATCAATTTAAATATTCAAGTTTTTCACTCTACCATAATCAAAACAGAAGAAACAAGAGTGTGAATACGATACAAACTAATCATTCAAGGAGACAAAAATATCTGGCATCAGTTTATCGAAGTAAATACAATATATCATATGCTTCGATAAAGATACAGAAAGTAAACTCACATGCCTGTAAAAGCTTTTTTCTTAATTCTTATGATAGATGTTTTGGTTGGTTTTAAATTGCTTTGCTATCTAGACTATTCTCGGACGGAGTATGCACTCTATTACGCTAAGCAGATATAGCACCAATTCTGGTTAATAACATAAACAGGAACCAATGGTTCTTTCAGAGAAGCTAATCAACATGCATAAAGCTATTAAAAAAACCATGTAATCTATGTACCTAAATGCGCTTATAGAAGCTCAGAAAGCAACGAACCAAATAGCCCTCACAACAAACCGAATCAAAATAAAAAACTTAAACCAAAAATTCGGTTTCTGAAACATGCTTTGCTCAACTTTCTACTTTCCAGGACTCGGGAAGAATTATATGATTCATAATGGCAGTACCAGCTCTGTTAGAATGATTCATGAACCCCGCCTACACTAAATTTTTATACCATCCAGGTTAACAGCTGGTCTAAACCATTTCTTATCAACATAGATCTTTTAGATTGGGATTAACGCTTTCATTAGGTTGGTTAATTTTGAGTAAAATTGATTGTGTCTTCTGAATCTTTCCCCTGAGTTTGCTCCAAAATCTAATCTAGCAGAGCCACTCCGGGCGTGCATGTTTCACCGAAGGTTATTTAGTTCTCATCCAACTTCTACATGGCCTCAAGCAACACAACGACAAGCACAAATCTTTTTTGTGGAATGAAAAGAGGAATACCATGTAAATGATCCTCCAAGGATCCCAATGGCATAAACTCATAAACAAGAAGGCGTTGGTCTCCATCAGCACAATATCCAATCAGGTTGACAAGGTTTGGGTGGTGTAAGAGGCTAAGCATAAGCACTTCCACCAGAAATTCCCGATTTCCTTGCAGGCCGTTCCGGTCAAGTTGTTTCACAGCAACTACCTGGATTCGAATAAGAATGTCCAACAGAAAACTACCAGATATTAGATGAGGATATAGCAATTTACACTAAAATTTAATTTCTGAAAATGGTTCAGAAAACACAATAAAATAGAACAAAGGACATTAAATGCTTATAGTTCAGATAGTGCAAATAAGCTAAATATCGGAATACCAACCACACACCATTTATGGTGTGGATGATGATATTTACTTCAATCAACCATCATTACCTGGCCTGTGCTCTCCAAGCGACCTTTATACACGCGCCCGAATCCCCCTTCACCCAATAAACATTCTGGTCTGAAATTCTTTGTCGCAGCAGCTAGCTCTCGAAATGTAAATGTTTGAGCGGCAATATGTGCTGTTGGACCCTCCTTTGGAATCGCTGCTTCCTTCTTAGGATCCGAGCCACTTCGCGATTTTGATTTGTCTGCAAAATTTTTGAGTTACACTTCAATCATCCGCAAATGACAAATGGATGCCCTTAATCAAACAAGCTAGATAAAGAGCCATAAAAAACGGCTGCATCCACCTATAAGTTTTTCCATTTGGAGTACTCTAGCAAGTCACAACTATAAAATAAAACTACCTACTATGGAATTCAACCTTTTCAGCTCTTCCTAAGCAGGATAAGTCATCGACCTAGAACTGTTTCTTAATGAACTACCTAATATAGTGATGCCAATGGCATGGCGATACCGAATGTTACGGAGTAAATGCAGTCGTTACGAACTAAACGCCCAAGAGCAATACTATACATTTAAGGCAACCAAGCACACACTATATTTATGTTGGTTCACCGTTAACGTTATAGAGCTACGTCCACGTTCGGATGTTGCTTTCAGGTTTTCACCATGATGAAAGAGAAGAATACAAGGAAATCAAACACCCAACATCAAATCCTGCAGTTTCATCTGATACTGCATTCCACATTATACAAGCAAAAACATCTCTACATAACAAATTCCCACTTCTTAAATGTTGTATCCATTCCATAATAGCCATCATTAAATTTACTCATCAGCAGTAATATATCTATGACACATTTGACAACTATCACATCTTATCAACAGTATGCATTTGAAAATTTTTGAATACCCAATTACAGATCTCCAAGAATGTTTCCCAAAAATAAAAAGGAAACACAATTCAGCTACCAACTGAATTCACCCCAACACAACCCTAAATCGTGTAAGATCAAAGTGAGAACAGGGAAACAAAAATCCCACCAAAAGCCCCAAACAAACCCACAAAACAAAAACACACAATTCAACAAAAAACCAAAGCATACCCAGTAACCAAACTAGCCCAAAACACAAAACCCAGAAACAATTTCCTTGAATTATAGTCCAAAGATAAGAAAGACTTGATTTTTTTTTTTTTTTTTTGAAACCTGAGCTGACTCGGGTGACACGGTGAGACTGAGCAGTTGAGCCATCTTTGACTGAATCCTTCTTGTTCACTTCTTTGACACCACTCCCATCATCATCATCAGACGATCCAAAGCAAGGGAAACACCCACCCATAATCAAAATCCGAGAAAAAAATCAAAATCCCAACTCAGAGAAACTCATAAAAACTAACCCCAGAAAAAACAAACTAGAAAAATCAACTTATTCTTCTCTTCTCATCAGCATCATCTCCTAATCTGAGAAATTGGGTGTCCTTCTTTTTTCCCCCCCCTTGTTTGCCTCACTTTCTCTCCCTCTTCTCCGCAGGATCTTCAGTGCCCATTAAGGCGAAAGATCGGGACCAACATGTCCACGAAGCAGATCAACAAATCGAAGAAACAAAACTGATGTGGTTAAGACAAGGTAAAGAAAAAATAAATAAAAATAAAAAAACCCCAAAATAAATAAATAAATAAAAAGAGAATAATTTGGGGGGGGGGGGGGCGGGGTTCAATTTTTGTAATTTTTAATCTAAATTTTCTCTAATTAGTCCCTAATTAAGATAGCTAAATTATGATACGTAATCTCTCTCTCTATCGGAATAATACCAAATACCACCAAGTCTTTTTTTTTTTTTTTTTTGTCTTTTTTACTATTTTACCCCTTAATTTTCACCGATTTATCATCATCACGGTCGGGGAAAAAGGTAGGTCCCACTTTTAGCGGGGATGTGCTTCCACACACTTGCGATGGACATTCTTAAAACACATGTTTTTTTTTTCAATTTTTAATAACGTTAAAAAAAGAATTAAGGCATTGGGTTTTGATTCTCTGCGGTAGGGTTCATTTTAGTACTGTTTATAGAGCCATTAGAGCCGCAGATGGCCTTTAAAAAAAAAAAGAGTTTGACGTCACGGTGCTTGATCCAACCTTGTGGAAAACTCAGAAATTTAAAAAGAAAATTAAAAAGATTAGTGGGATAATTTTAAATTGATTAGTTTATGTTAACATTATTAATTTGTTTCTTAAAACTTTTTTGTCAGAAAAATATATATATTATAATTGGATTTCCTAGGTGAACTTGTAGAGACAAGCTTGGGACCAGTGTCACAGCCTTTGTTACTGCACCTATACTCCATTATGCCATATTTTTTCCCCCTTTTTTTTTTTTTTTTCTTTTTTCCCAATTTGTTTTCTCTATTAATGGAAAACAAAATCTCTAGTATTATGATTCATTGGGAAATCTTTCAGATCTTTGGCCAAACATATAATATTTTCGAAAAATATTATGTTGGAGTCAAATCAAATCATCCCGTGGAAAAATGACACTGCTACATGTAAAAAAAAAAAAAAGGGGAAGTTCATGACATAAATAAATTCAAATGCAAATACCCCACATTAAATGGTAAAATTCCCTCCTTTTTTGTACCAATGCCAGAACATAATATAGTGTATATCTCACATGGAACTATAATATTAAGTAATGTTTTTGCAAAATTGTGCATTATTGTTTACATTGGTTTCGCTTTCATCCAATTATTTGAAAGAGTATTTATATTACATTCAAAGTCATTACCACGTATTCCATGACTTTGAAACTCAAAATTAACGTGGTTGTAAATTGCCTTCACTATTTAGGTTTAGAATTCAAATTAGAACTAAAAAAATAAGGATCTATTTGAATCACTGTCTTTAATAACTATTATTTAACTATTTAACTTCAATACAATATATGTTCAGTTGCTATTGAAACATAAAATATTTAAATATTTTTACTATATCATAATAATTTAAATCCAAATTCAAATTTCAATTTTCATTTTTTAAAAATTCGTATCACACCCATTTATTTATTTTACACTATTTAAATGTTACATTTATCTAAAGTTATTCAAACACACATTTAATTTAAATAAACAATTCAAAAATTTTACATTTGATAAATGCAAACATTTAAATAAACTTTCAAATGAAACTTAAGATGTAAACTAACATTAATAATTATAAAAGTACTCAACATCAACTCTATTCACGTTGTACATATAAATTTTTAAAGTGATTAAAAGGGGGCATTATTAACTAGCTATTGTATTAATAGAAATCATTTGGTATCCCTTCTTTAAAAATAATGTTTATTTCAAAAAATAAATAAAAAAGTTTGAATCATAATTCCTTCTTTAATTTGAACACACTATATTATGGTATCCCTTCTTTAAAAATAATGTTTATTTCAAATAATGGTATCCCTTCTTTAATTTGAATCATAATTCCCACTTGGGAACATCCATTCCATCTCGTTTCCAATTATCAATTTGCCAAAAAAAAGGAGCATCAATAGGCCGACTAGCTAGCTATTTAACTATCATTTTTTTTTGCTTTTTCATCAATCCTTTCAGCCTTGAATTTCAAGTACAGTTTCATGATAAAAGCCTGACAATGATAATTAACTTTGCTGTAGTAAAATATCTTTCTTTCTTTCTTTTTTTTTTTTTTTTTTTTGGGTTGGTTTGATATGTAGCCAACAGTCTTTGTTTTTTTCCCCCCTACTGAGAAAGCAAAAGAAAAAATTTTCAATGAAGCAACTCAAAATAATCAAGGACTGACAATATAACAATGTAAATGTGTGTCAGAAAAGCGTAATATATATATATATATATATATATGCATGCCTATCGTTTATATATATATATATATATATAGAAACGGAGTCACCATATTTGAGTGAGTGAAAACTTCCGTTCCAATAATTCTTTTCCTTCAATCTTATATCTTTTTTATTTTATCCCTCTTAAAATTTAATATTTATATATATTTATATATAAACTACCGTAAAAAAACTTATCCTTTAATATACGCTATTACTAAAATAATAAATTGGTCCACCATTAAAAATAGACACATACGTGTACATTCTTTATGTGGCAATGGCAAATACACCTTTGCAACTCAGAAATAATATTTGATAAAGCATAGCTAATTCATATGATTCATGTGGCAAATTACTATTGGCTAGACAATATTTTATTAAACCTCATTGAAATGTTTTGAGTGTATAATTTCCCTTAATATGTGGATGAAAATGACTATTATGGAATCAGTCCTTTTTAATAAACATTCTTTTTTTTTTTTTGAAAGTTTTATTTTTAAACATATTGAATATACTAAATGTGTAGAATATGCTTTGCTTTTGGGTTATTGCTTAATCCATTTTCCTTTAATTAAAATATTTTTTTCTTAAGATGATGTAAAGTACATGCACCGACCTTTTTAATAATCCACACCTAATTGGCTTAATCCTTTTGCAATTCTCACCAAAATTTTAAACTTGTATACCTCTATCATTCAAGTGTGAATGGGTTACTCTATAAAGATTGCATTAATCATCCACGAAAAAAAAAAAACCTTAACTCCTAAGTCTTAACCTTTTCAAACTTTCAATCACTTTTTACATTAGCGTGCATTTTTAGAACTTTTCAAATTTTGAAACTAACACAAAAATATAAATAGGGTCACGTTTATGTGATGTAAATCTCAGATTCTACGACGTTTCGTTAAAAATGTATATAAATAAGGGTTAAAAATGTATATAAATAAGGGATATATGAATCGAATTTTATATTAAATTAGATTAAATAATCCATAGAAGAACAGGGTTAAGTCAGCAGTCAAAGGACGAGTATCTTGTTTAGGATTTGGTCGCTTTGTTTGTTGGATTTTCTTTCAGTTTTAGAAGCAAAACGCATGTGGAGTGGCGGTTAAGTTTATCCAGTTTGAGCAATTATATGCTGCTGCCATCTGCATTGTTCTCATCCTACATCTCCCCCCCAAAAGTCCACACGTTTTCGGCCCATTCCCACTATTTTGAAGAGGCTTCAAGCCCAATACCACCCTAAAGTATGCACAAGTTTTAGGACCTGTTTGGACGCGTACTGGATTGAATTAAGAGGTCAGGATTAGATTGCAGAGTTGAGATCTATTGTCCCGAAATTCTCGTCTTATTGGTTATCTTCTTAGTTATGTCTTATAATCTGAATTTAAAAATTTAATCGTATAAAAAATATTAAATATAAAAAATTATTTAATAAATTAATTAGTTATCAAAATATTATTGAATGAATAACATTTGAGTTAGGAAAATGGACAGCATATTTGGACTCTAAATTAGATTGAATTAAACTAGATAGAATTTCGTTGTATGAAATTATAATAAATATAATTTTTACGAAACTAAATAAAAAAATTGAAATGCTTTAAGTAAATAACAATAATAGAAAATTTATTAGGTAAACTATTTAATCTAGTAAATTTTCAATTTTTTGTTATTTGTTATAAATATTTTTATAATTTATAATTTATTTTAATTATTTATTGTAAAATATTATATGCTTCTTTCTCCCTACGTTGTATCCTATCGACCTATTTTTTGTTTGGTAAGCTATTGAATTGGTATTTGAAAAAGCAATCCAATATTTAATACATCATCAGACTCAACTAATGATTCTAAATGTGTTTGAGAGGCATAAATTTGTATATCATTTCATTTTCCCAACTTTAATTTTTTGAAAAAGTAAGAATTTACCCGTTAACTCAGTTCTTTAATTTTTTGCCATTCTTTTATAAGTTTGCTCTTTTTAATCATATATATGATAGGAGGAAATGAGGGCAAAAATCTTATAATGTTTATTTAAAAAAGGAAATAAAATTGCTCTAGTTTTTTCTTCTTAAAGAAGCCTTATTAGTAATTGAACAATTAGATTTTTATCAAACTTTATCTATTTGAATATTGATATTAGGAATACCTCATCACATGAATATTTTTCTTTTTTCTTTTTTTTTTCAGGTTTTCAAAAGTTTGATTGTTGAATTAGTCATTGTTAAACATCTAGATTTAACATCTAGATTTTTATCAAACTTTATCTATTTGAATATTGATATTAGGAATACCTCATCACATGAATATTTTTCTTTTTTCTTTTTTCTTTTTTCTTTTTTTCAGGTTTTCAAAAGTTTGATTGTTGAATTAGTCATTGTTAAACATCTAAATTTAACTGGATTTATTTCCTTTAGCTTTCAATTAATGTACATCCACTATTTGAAATCAAATTGATGTTAATGTAAAACTTTATTATTTTTCCAATGCGAAAAACAAAACTTGATTTTCACTCAAACAATCTCTCATTTTATTCTTTCACACTGCAATCATGATGCAAAAACTATATATTAAGATCAATAAATGATTACAGTACTTGAAGATTCGACTTAAATATTCAAAAAAGAAAAATGAAAGAGATTAAAAATATAGTATATCAATAATTTTGTATATGATTTCGATTTCAACATAGGATATAGAGTTTAAATTCCTTCATATAAATTTAAAAAATAAAATAAAATTAAATAGGTTTCATATTATAAAATAAGAATAGGGTTGTATCATATAATTATCACTCAACATGTAAAAATTAGCGGGAATTGCGTTGTCAAGTGGGCGATTCATTTGACCACCGACTTTTACTCTTTTTGAATAACACGTGGCAAGCTTCTTATGGTTAACGGTCGTTGACCAGCTTATAGTTATCAGTCAGCTTTTTTTTTTCTTTTTTTTTCTTTTCTAAACAACTAAATTAGTCGGTTTCTTTCTGGAACTTTCAAAACAATAACGCCATCCTTTAAAGATGATTGGCCAAGGATTAGTATCGGTTTTAACTTTGTTTGTTTGGAAAAATTTTCACTTTTGTTTTGATTTTGATTATAGAAAAGTAATTTTTTTTTTAAATACTAACCGTTACATACCATTAGAAAATTCATTATATATTACCTTCAAAAAAAACAAAACAAAACAAAAGTCGTTATATTGAAAAATAAACACATGGCGCAGTAATCAAATTACACGTGAAAGGACTTTTTTTGTTTTTTTTTTTGGTATAAAAGAAAAGTAAATCCACTCGCAGTTCAACTATAAAGGACCCTCAGGAGGAATTTGGTGAGTCTAAAATCAGCAGGGAGTGAGGAGATAAAGTGGTTTAAAAATACTTATGAGTTCATTTTCAATTAGTAATTATCTGAAAATTATAATTTAATGAGATACACATGAAATTAAGGACTTGCAACTATATATTAGAGAAGATTGAGTTTTGGGTTTAATTGTATTTATTTGCAGTTTTGAAAATATTTTGATTTTAGATAATTTATTAATATTAGACAATTTTATTTGATTATATGTGTTTTTTAGAAGTAATTGCACTATTTTAGTTCTTATACCATATAATAATTGTTAGTTTGTCATCTTTTTTTTTTTTCCAAAAAATTTTATAGCTGAAGTTGTTAGCTAGTTTAAATTTTTTGTTGGTGGGAAAACCAAGCACCTTCAGTTAATATTTTGCTCAGGTAATTTTAAAAGCCAGTGTTTATTTATTTATTTATTTGTTAAATGTGTTCATAATTCCCTTTCAAAAAAAAATGCGTTCATTTTTTTTTAATGTTTATTTTATTTTAGATGGTTAATATAGAGAGATAGATACTGGCCAATTAATATATAGAATCAATTCTAGATTCCAATGCAAAAAATCTTCACACAGGGAGAATATATTGCCAAATCTGTAAATGGTATTATTGGCTCTGATCAAGATTTTTTTATAAAAATTATATATACTATATATTAAGTGGTAGTACGTTCGAAAAGGATATAGGACTTTTATAACGTGAATGCGATGCTCATGATCAGCAGCTTTTTATTGTATGACATTCTTGATTTTGGAATAAAATATTTTACTTTAGGCACACCTTTTTTTTTTTTTTTTTTTAAAACAACTTAATTTGGGGCACTTTTGGATCTCTACGTTTTAGCAAAAGTATTGGGAAATACTGCGTATGTATTGTTTAAATTAAGCGCATATGCGTAATTCTTGTGTCAAAACCAAATTTGTATTTAAGTAGAAAAATCACTCTTCCTTACATAAATGTATTGATGCCTTCGGATCTTTATATTTAATCATTATAATATCATCGTCTTTAATTTATTTAAATAATAAAAGCTTAATTTTAGGGTAAATTGCTAGTTTAGTTCATAAACTTTTAAGTCTGTGTAACTTTAGTCAATGTTCTTTTTTTCGTAGTTTGAATGACCCTTAACTATTAAAATATTGCTACAATAGTCATTCGAATATTTTTTGGATGAAATCTATCAGTAATCTGATCAAAAAATTATGTTAATTAACGGATTCCTGTAAAAAAAAATTTACAAAAATGATTGTTGTACCAATGTTTTTTAATTTAATTAGGTCACTCCAATTATAAAAAAAATAATAAATAAAAGTTAAAAAAAAAACAAGGAATAAAATTACACAAACTTAATAATTTAAGAACCAACCTAGTAATTTACCTTTACTTTTATGAGTTTCAAAACTTGATAATAATGACAAAAATAGAAACAACATTAAAAACGGTATTATGCATTGGAGCACAGATAGAGTAACTTATCAAATTGGCTATTTTTACACTTTTTACGAGTTGACATTAATTGCATTGGACATGGTCTAAGGGGTTATTTGGTTGGGATTGTACTGTTTGATTTTGTTTCTTACAAAAATTGAAATTGTGAATTCAAATGGGTGTTTGGAAAATTAAAAGAAAGGGTATAATTCGAACTTCAAAAAAGGAATCTTATTTGATATTCTAATTCAAACCATATTATAAACTTGTACATGTATAGGTCTGATTCTTTAAATATTTTTTAAAAATATTTTTTTTTCAACTTTTACAAATATAGACGTACTTTAACGATAATTACATACCTCACTTCTGATTACATGATCACAAGATCATATGTAGAGTTCAAATCTGTTATCACAATTAGTTCATAATATAAAATTTCATCAATTAAAAAACAATTTCCCATTTCAGTTATCTTGATGCATGATTTTCAAAAGAAAAAAATAAAAATCTTTATGCATGCATGGTGCAGTTCATTGTTTGAACATTTAAAATTTATTCGTAAGTAAATATACATATTATAATTTGTTTGCAAGAGGCAATATATCCATAAATTAATTGACATGATACGTGCTTTAATCAAGAAGTTTTGGGAGCATATATTGTAATATACATACATTTATATGCATATACACAGATAAATTGTCTAAAATATATTTATGGAAAATGACGAGATTAGTACACAATATGTTTATAATAGAGTTACTGATTTTGGTAGCGTATCCATTAATATACAGATATATTACTCATATATATATATATATATATATATAATCAATAACAATGGGGGAGATAAGTAATGCCAAGAAGAATCACTTTGGTTAGTGACAAATGCAAGGGATAGAAACAAAAAGAGAAAAAGGTGACTTGATAGAACATATAATTAAGAGAAACGAGAGACCTTCATAAATAGCAGTACTTTCCTTTAATTCCATTTATTCGAATAAAATAGTATCGACTTGAAAAATGTACCAATTGAGGATGTAGTGCAAAAACTTTTATATATGTGCAATTGGAATAATGATATATATCGAATATGGTGTTTCTAATAAAAAAGTTTTTGAAGCTGTCCGGATGAACCCCGCAACTATTCCAAAGGCCGCACACACACACACACATATATATATATATATATATGCGTGATGGAACAGCACTAACGAGAATATATGTACATATATAGCTCCATAAAATTTGATCCACTTCTTATATATATATATATATATCCGATAAAGAATATATACATTTTTATTGACGTGACCTTTGTAAAAATGGAGACCATTTGGGGGGGATTTTTTATATGCCACGTAGTTGTTGCAGAATTTTTAAGCGTGTGTCCCAAATTACGTCACTTAATGGAACACTTTTAATCTCCAAGCCTCATAGAGTGCCAAATTTTAACTCTAGATGATCAATATATAGATGTCACAACTTCTCGTTAAAAACACGTTATATATATATATATATATATATCAATATATATTGGACAGAATCAATATTCTTCTATTTTATGGGCATATCATTTATTTTTGAAGTTTTAAAAAATAAAAATATAAAGTTTGGTTTCATGTTGGTGGGGGATGAAAAAATAATTATTTATTTATTTATATATTTTAGAAGGGGAAAAAAAAAGATCAGTGGAATGGCCATGCTCATTTGACCTCAAGTGATTCCGTCATTATTATATAAATACTAATAAAAACACATGCTCCGCATATGTGAGACTCAATGGTGTGTTTTGATACATTATTTCAAATAAAAAATCATTTAATTATAAATCCTTGAAAATTCGCATTACACTTTAATTATTCCTTCCAAACACCGATTTATTTTAAATTATTATTTTAAAATAAATTTTTTATTTGAAGATAGTTTATCAAATGGCTACTTACTTTAAGAGGATAGAACATAGTATTGTTAAAATATATATAAATATTTATTAAAATATCTTAATGTGGATTTATGATAAAGTCATTTCAATAGATCATCAAAAAATTATTTCAGTAGGATAAAGAAAAAATATTTATGAATGTTGTATTTGATAAAAAGAAATAATTAAAAAAGAAAGTAAAAATTTTAGGAGGATATTCGAGAAAGAAAAAAAAATAGGAGTGTTAAAGTTTGTTTTAAATTATCGTAAAAATGTACTATAGTAATTATAATTAAATTACTGGATATGTCTACATACCATTTCGAATCCAAAATATTCTTTTTATTTAAAATCCAAAGCAACTTTTTCAAAATTCACATTATATTTATTTTTCTCTCTCAAGCATCCCTCAATAAGTGAAAAAGTTGAAAGTAACATATAATTTTTTTTTTGAAATAAATATATATAGAGATTATAGTAAATTTGGAAGAAAAAAAAGTGGGGGCAAAAATTTATCTTAAATATATAGAATTTTTTTCTTTAATTATCAAATAGTAGGGATAGTATGTTTTAGCAAAAAATAGAAAAGAACAATATGTTAAAAAGAATACTAATAATGTGATTAAAAAAATAAAATTAAACAAAATAATTTTAGCATGTCTGAAGTAAACGAGAGAAAGGAAATATTGCATTTGAAAAACGTAAAAAGGAAAGAAAGAAAAATGTAACCGGGAAAACAAAAAAAAAAAAAAAGAGAAAAAAATGGAAAAATGCCAGCAGAAAGAATCAGGGGTTGACAAATGTAAGGAGATGAAAAAGTAACATTGTCTCTTTTATGTATGTAAAGATATGTGCGGTGAGAAAATTGTGATCATCATTAAATCAATTCGTGTCCAAAATTTGACAATTGATAAATAAGTACTGCTCATGCTTACTACCAATATAGTTACTAGATAATTAATTAGCATTTTCTTTATTCGTGTGTGTGTAAATATATCTATACATTATATGGTATAAAATGTCCAGACATCATAGATTAGATCATATATATATATATATATATATTTGAACGTGTCTATCAAGAAAATAGAACAAGGCCGTATAATTATATGTTTAAGGTTAACCATTCCATTAGTAGTACACATTACAAACAAAAAGTATGCAACATCTACGTGTGTGTGTGTATCAGGAAAGCAGCAATATAATTGTACAGCAAAAAGTAGTTTATATAAATAATAAACTCTGCAGTTTATTTTCCATACAATGTGCTTCCCAAGCCGCTGATAACAAGTACTCGAAAAAAAAAGTAATTAAAAAGAGATTAATCCAACGGATGATATCATCAGTTGGCTAGTTAACCTTATTGATCCGGGCATGATCACCTAGTGGTATGGTAGCTTGTGTGAGGATCTATATATATATATATATATATATGTATATGTGTGTGTGTGTATATATATATATATATAGAATTTCTAAAGCCAGAGAGCTCCAGCATCCTTGAGCAGTTTCTTGAGCGAGCCATTGAGCTGAAGGGTCATGATTGTGTTAGCAGAGCCGACGAATTGGCCACCGATGAACACGGCAGGGACGGAGGGGTTGCACCCGAGGCGCACGAGAGCCCACTCCATCTCCTTCCCTCTCGAGTCCTCGTCGAGCTCGTAGACAGCCGGGCTCACCCCTTGCTCGTAGAACAGTCTCTTGATTGCATGGGACATGCAACACGAGCTCTTGCTGAAGATCACCACCGCCTTTTGCGACGCCAATTTCGTCACGCGATCCATGTCGGGGGTTTTTTTTTTTTTTTTATAATATGTATATATATATAGTTTTGGATTAAAGTTGGCTAATTAAGTAGTATCAAAGGTGATGTGTTTTTTTTGGGCTAAGGAAAAGAATATGAAGCTAGAAAATGTGAGCAAAGTAGTAATATTTGGTGAAAAACTGTGTGTGTTGTGAGTGTTCTAAGAGATTGAGTTGTGTTTGGAAGATTTGGTCTGTGAATTGGACATGTTATGACCTTTATTTATAGATAGGGCTAGAGAAAGGGAAAGAGAGCCAATATGGGGTCGGATAAACATAGAAAATTGCATTGTTTAATCCCCAAAAAAAAAAAAAAAAAGGTGGACATGGATATGAAAAGTTGAAGGTTCCTCTAGATATTTGAACCGATTCCCGAAAATACCCTTCCCTTGTGTGGCAACTTATTGTTATATTAGATTTACGTATATAGTTGTGCCGAGAATCTAAGAGAGTATAAAGATAAGGCTCCAAAACGTTGCCGAAAGTGGGAATATTTATCTTGCATTACAAAGTGTGGAAAGTGAAGGAAATATATACACACACACACATATTATATATATATATATATATATATATATGTATGTAACGTACGGTGCACTTTGTTTTAGTGGACGAAAATACCCCTCATGAAGAATCAAAATCTGATCTATCAAATTTTTTATCTCATTGGTTATCCTCTCAAAAGTGTTGTGCTATATCTTCTGAATTTAAAAATTTAGCTTCATAAAAAAAAATTAAATATTAAAAATTCTTGAACAAATTAATGAGTTGTCAAAATACTATTGAGGAGACAATCATTGAAATAGGAAAATAGGACAACAGATATGAACTCCCTCGTGAATGCCATGTGATGAGTAGGACTAGGGAATGTCAACTTTGGATAAAATTAGACTGATAACGTGGGATGAGAAGGTGACGGACATAGACGGGCACAAATAGTTGCATCACACAGGGCTGATGTTGTCGTCGTTGTTGTTGTTGTTATTGTCATTGGGTTCTTCTGCCTCTATATAGATAACTATGGCTTTGTCTTTGCACTTTGTGGCATCACTATGTATATAGATATATAGCTATAGTTCTTTTTTTCTTGAGGGATATAGCTAGCTCGTTCTAGATATATTCTTTATTTCTTTTGTCAAAAGTAAATGGCCTAACACATATCTAGATGATGTGCACATTTCCAAATTCAAGGGCAACTTGATTAATAGGCTGGAGAAAGAAGCGATTAAAAAAATTAATTGGGCTTGAGTTAAAACATATATGCCATAGCATGATCCTATAAAAATGTTGCTATGAAAATACTATTGGGCTTGAACAAATAGAAAATTAAAATTTAGAAAGGATATTTAGGGTCCGTTTAGGATGTTAATTTCAGATAATAAAACACCATTTGGATTTCAAAATCCTAACTCTAAATAAAACTTTTTCGCTCTTCCATTTTCAAAAAAAACTCAAATTTTAAAAATCTATAACTTTCTCATTTCAAATCAAAATGAGATGATTTTTACGTCAAAATGATCGAAACAACAAGACGAACAAGACAATATATATTTTCCATATTTTTTTTCCGAACACATTTCAATTTTTTGTGCTATTTCTATGTCACATAACTTTTTCAAAAATTTTCTCTCCAAACATATATTTCAAACCTAACCTTTAAAACATCATCTCTAGATGTCCTCCAAACGGACCCTTAATTTTTGGATGCCTACTCTTCTTATCTCATGATGTCTCCAGATTAATTAATACTCAATAGCCCCACTATGATAGGTCTTGTCAGGTTAAGGTGTTGTGCAACGTGCATTAGATCGTGATGGTTTACGTGAAACAAAACTCATCATTTGAATAGAATTTTATGAGCCTTTATGTTCTATTAGTAAGTCACGTGATTTCTTTTATACATGATACGGATGGAACGGAATAACATCAAATTCTCTATTTTTATAACACACAAAAAAAAAAACAAAAAAAAAACAACAACAACACAGTCGCTTTTAAGTCCAATTTCCTTCTAATTGGGATGTGATGCCAATTATTAATTGCTTGCATATATGCATGTTTACATCTATATATATAAGTTGTTTTGTGTTATACATGCAGCTGCAAAATCTAGGTGAGTTTTTTGCATGGAGGAGTTATATGTGAAACTAACATAAGTAATTGTTAATTTCTTAACTAGATTATTCAATAGTCTAATTTTAGATGTGTTAAAAGGCAGGGATTAATTTCGTAAGTACTACTCGTAGCTAGCAACTAATTTATTGTACTAGTTAAACAATATTGCCTATCCACAATTAAGCTTGCGTTTGGTGTACGGGTTTAAAATGAAAATTTTCGGTTAAAATTGGTTGACTTTTCAAAAACTAGTTATAATTTTTGTTAATTTTTCAAAAAAAGATAAAAACTGAGATAAAAGCTTTATATTTAAATCTTGAAACCAAACAAACCCTAAGGGATTTGACTGAAAAAACTTAGATATAATATGAACACAGTACTCGAATCACACATATATAGAATCAAGATTTCATAAATGCAATATATATAAATATATATTTATATATTTATATATATATACATAACTGAAAATTACACCTTGGATCTTGTGTTTTGTCGAATCAAGTGAATCAGTCCTCAGAATTTGCAACACAACGAGTCCTCTGCGTTCGTTTTCGGAGACTTATGCTATGTGTTTAGTATGATGGAAAAGTGGAAGAAAAGAAGTAGGTGGAGAGAAGATTGGATGGAAAATAGTAATATGGGTTGTTTGGTAAGATGGAAAAAAAGAGGGAAAGACAAATAAAATTAAAAAAGAAATGGAGTGGGACCCACCAATTTTTTTCTCTCTAACATTAGGTGGAAAATTAAAATCCACTCAATGATAACTAAAATTACTTTTTTGTTTTTATTTTTAAATTAAAATAATATAAATAAGTAAATATAATAATAATTATACAAAATTTTAATTTTTTTTTCCTGTCTTTTTCATCAAATAACATTAAAAAAAAAAGAAGAAAAAACTTATGTTTGGTGAATGAGTTCAACTCAAACTCAACTCAAATTTTTCATTTTAATTTTTGTCTTTTTCTGAAAAGTCAATAAAATTTATAACTACTTTTTAAAAAGTCAACTCAACTCAAACTTAAAAATTTCAGCTCATCTCAAACTCAACTCAAATACCAAACAGACCCTAAACCCTCTCCATCATTTTATTTTATTTTTATCTTTTTTAAGTTTTCTTTCTATCCTTTATGCCCCCTCTCAAATAAAACTCCAAATTAATTTCTTTAATACATACAATTAATAATACTCATGAGTCATGAACCAGAACTTTGTGGGGTCGAAATATACATAAAGTTTCTTTTATAAAAAAAAAAAAAAAAAAAAGGCCATGTAGTCTTTTCAAGTACGGATTTCTATGTTTTTAGGCTTACGAGATATATATATATATAAATCTACTTATTTGACAAAATACATGATATTTAAGCATGCAACTTTTGATATATTATGCAACTACCAAAAAGATATTATGCAACTACGTACCACCGACATACATAAAAAAAATATATATATATCGCAAAAGTGGAATATTAATGATAAAAGTCAATGTATATAATATATATATATATTAATCAGGAATGATAATAATTAGACCACAACTTTTAAAATAAAAGTATCATGTAGATCACAAGTGGGATCTTGTGGAACGAATAGATATTATGCTCGATTAGATATAATACGGCCAGGTATAATTATAAAATATTTATTTTCTTTTATAATAAGGACACTTATTTTATAACTCGAAAAAGAACATCTCATATTAAGAATTTTTAACTTAAGGTCATGAAATTTCACATTCTTACTTGCTGAGTTAGCTCCAAAGAGATCGGTATATTAATGATATTTAATTAGGGGGACTGTACTAATTGATCACACGCCGTTTAATTGGTAAAATATTTTATTAATATTAAACTCAAACTAAGTAATATAAAGAGAGAGAGATGACGAACTAGTAAAATTTTCCCAATTTATTTAAGTAGAGTACTACATACGAATCATGATGCGATATGAACATTAATAATGTTTAATTTTTTCCCTTTTGTTAATTAAGGTATGAATATATATGTACAATATTCGCAATCAAATGAAGATATAGATTCAGCACTTGTCAAAATCTCTTTTAAGATAAAGATCGTATCAATATATATATTTGTCCTCATTGCAAAATTCATGACCACTAAAATTCTCTATTCAGCTGAGTGAAAAAGAAACTTCATCAAATGCATTACACGAGTTTAATGCGTGTCTATATATATACACACACGCAGCGCACATAGATATAATATCCAGGACTTTGCATGGTATATATAGATATAGATATACATATCAATTGACAGAAACAAGACTTGTAAACCATCTCCTGAAGATGCCAGCAGCATCAAGAAGAAAATATTGATCATGAACAAGATTAAGAGAATATCTAATTTGCAAGCCGAATAAATATTGAAAAAAATATGTTTCTGTACGTACGCGAAAACAACACATGCGAAAGTGATAACATGTGAATTACTATAGATATATATATATATATATATATATATGTATGTATATAGGGTGCTTCTTCTGTCCGACAGACTCAAGTGGAGTTTTGAAACTCCAAAAACAGCAACGTCCGTTGATGTTGATCTTAATGGTTAGCAGAGGGCAAGGGGCATACAAAATTTTAGAAACCGGTATCAGTTTGTGAACCGGTTAATAGGGGTTTTTGGTAATTATCATTTTTTTTTATTCAGTTATAATAAAAGAAGGTTCATTTTTCAATGTCGTTTTGCAAATGAAGACAAAGGATGAAAGGAAGAGTGGAGGTATCATCTTGAGATAGCAGTGTGGAGGAAGAGGCCAAAAATAGGGACCGGCAAAGTCGCAATCAAGATCAAAACATCGATATTTGTGAAAATATTGGTATTTAGATTTTACTGAAATATCAATATTGATGGAAATTCATGTAAAATATGGAAAACCATCATAATATACTTAATTAAAAAAT
Source organism: Ficus hirta (assembly GCA_038430175.1). NCBI lineage: Eukaryota > Viridiplantae > Streptophyta > Magnoliopsida > Rosales > Moraceae > Ficus > Ficus hirta. The sequence goes on along the minus strand of CM076593.1, from coordinate 12,971,307 downwards.
TACTTTAAACTCTAAAATAGTTAATGATTTATAAATTAAATAGAACTCTCAATTAAAATATTAAGCATTGATAAATATTCTTGATAAGCAGTGATCATAATATAATAAATGACAAAATTGAATCCATAGATAATCTATTGGATACATTACATTCATGGTTCATACATGACAAGAAAATTTCAATATCAAAAGGAGCTTTAAGAATGTCCAAAGTTATCTATAATATTATATTAGTTTAAATAAGTGATACCAACATAGTGTATTTGGGTAGTTTATAATTTTTCGACATCTCATGTATGTGTCTCTAGATACTTTCTCTTCATGTATAACCAATGGGGAGTAAAGTAACCAAAAAAGAAATTATTACATTAAAAAATTACAGTAAAAAATATTAAAGACTGATAATTTATGGATCTTTTTGTCGATATTTCTACTTTATCAGTAACTATTACATTTTTGAAATTGAAATTTTCATAAAAAAAATCAACATTTATGGAAATTTCGATGGAAATTTCGTGACTAATTTGTGAAAAAGATACTACACTCCTGTTTCTTTATCGGCACTTTTAAAATACGGAAATTTCCACTAAAATATTAGTAGAAATGTGGATATTTCAATCATTGATCGCAATACATGACGTAAGTCAATGACGGAAGTGAGGAGATGATGATGGCTTAAGGAAGGCTACGGGGATGAGCTAAAGGAAATGTAATAGTTGGTGGAAGTGGTTTCGGTCATACATGACAGTTGAAGGGAAGTTGCCGGCAAAAGTTGGAAAGGAGTTAGTCCACATACTGGGCATCCTCAAATTGGATAGGTAGGGTTTTATATTACTACCGACAATGAAATGAACATGTTGATATTGTTTTTAACTTTGAAATATTAGTAGAAGGCTTAGGTCAAACCTATCTTAAAAGTAAAAATACTAGTGACATTAAATGTAATCTAATTTTTGAGTACCAATTACTTATGTGATATATGAGTTGTCGTTCTTTTATTGGTAAGTGTTTAAAAAATTATCACATCAATTGATTGTATCTATCAATGAAAATATGATATATGAGTTAGTAATCAAAGAATTGGGATTAGAGTTAGTATCTCTAGTACTGCTCTATTGAAAGCGTGGGATTGGAAATGTAATTGTGGTAAGTAGGATTTGTAGGTGAAGTGTTGTAGTAAGGGTGGTCGTCGAAATGTGTGTCTGATTCTTTTTTTAAAAAGAAAAAAAAAAAGATATTGGGTCTGTTTGACATTACTTTTAGGTTATTAAAGAATCTACAACATGTTATGGATGTTTGATAAACTTTGTTTTTGTCCAAAAGATTCTAAAAACTGTTACAGTGCAATATAATATGAGAAACAAGTCAGGGGTTACTTCTGCACAACAGCTTTTGCTGTCATTATATAAATTTATGAAAATATTCTTAACAATAAAAAATCATTCAACTATTTTTTAAAAATATATAAATTCTTTTCCTCTTAAAATAGTTTAAAAAATGTAGATTATAATTTTATAACATTTATTTTTATTTTTTTCAAAGTTTTATTATTGTAATATTCTGTGCATTTGAAGATGATAATAAATATTTCAAACAAAAAAAATCAGATAGTAAATAATTTCTAAAAAATAGTAGTGTAATAATTTACTACCATCATATTACTTTTATTTTATAGAACAAAATATTACTGCTGGAGTACGTCGTTCATGCATCTTAGTGTTAGAGAAAATATAATATGCCTTTTTTTTTTTTTTTTTTTGTCATTATAAGTCTGTAAAACAATTTTTATTCTTAAGTTACAAAACACCTTAAATTCTACTTTTGGTATTCACAACATCTTTGAAAAACATTTACCAAACGCTAATATGTTTTAAGGCACAAGAACATTAAACTCGCAACATAATTAGACCAAAAAATTTTCATTATTTTTTTTCCCCTCTTATCTCTGAAAAAATTTGTGGTTCGGTACTTAATTCACTCACTAACTGACGAAGTTTCTTAGACAACTAAAGCCAGTTATCCTCTTCTTCTATTATGTTTACCATGTGGTTTCCCTCCACCTTTTTTTTTTTTTTTTTTTTTTTTTTGTTTTCCTCCGTCAATTGCATCAATTTGTACTCTTATTTACATGAATACCAGCCGGTTTCTCATCCCTCCAAGTGTCATACAGCTCATCAATATACTGACATTCCACAATGCAAGTTTTCTCATCTGTTGACACGTGTGGATGTACTCGTGCGTCCGATGCACTGAAGTCTACGCCTGTGTAGTTGTCTTTATGAGATTTTAATTGGATGGAAAATCACAAGTATTCGGTCTGTCTCTCGCGCGTATCTTCAAAAGCAATAAAGGCAAAAAAGTATAATATGTATATATGGTTCCCATATGATCCTCTTTTTTTTTTTTTTTTTTTTTTTTCGTTTTGAGAACTTTTATTTTTATTTTTTGTTTGTTTTTATTTTTTCGCTTGAGAGAAAGAGAAGGGAATATAATATAACAATAATATTATTAATAACAAGATGTGCAATATAAGAGGTCAATTTGTACAGGTGGGTCTGTACCTCACCAAACCAAAGGTATAATATATATAATAGGATGCCAGGATCCGTCATCGCATTCTTCTTTATCTGAAATGATCTCTCTTTTGCCATTAAACTTGACACTCTTGACATTCTTTTCCCACCTCCTTCTCTCTCTCTCTCTCTCTCTCTCTCTCTCTCTCTCTTTCTTTGGCTTTCTCTCTCTAAATATCCATGCATGATCTTATCCTTATCTCTCTCTCTCTCTCTCTCTCTCTCTATGCTGATGTAATCCTCTGTGTTTCGTCAGTCCCATCCATACATCCATGTCGTAAAGCAGGTACAAATGCTGTACCAAATTTTCATGCTAATCGTCCGATTTCGATAGATTTCTTATCTAAACCATTCTTCTCACTCATTCATCGAGTCTTAGTAGGGTTTGTTGACATTTTTACTTAATGTTTTTCAGTATTTAAAATTTTAATTTATGAATTAAAAATTCACTTGTGAAAGATTAAATTCATATGAGAATAGATAATAACATTCAGAATAACATTATATTTTAAAGTATTTTCTTGTGTCAAATATAACATTGATATTGATATTAATATTGGAGATGATCTTAATTTCACATGCCATGGGCATGAGATCATAATGGGTCATAGCAAGTTTATATTTAATTAGGAATTTTTTTTTAGCTCACAAGCAGTACGGGTACCTTGGAGCTTCTTAAGAAATTTTGCATGGTAGTGATCTCATTTATGCAGACATAAACATCTAAGTTTATAATTAATCATTATGTTAATTTTATTTATCAGAAACTATGTACATATATATATAAATATATTACGACTATACATATATTTATGTATTTGGACATATGGCCACACGGGTCATAGCTATATGGGGTTGGAACACATATAGCATTAATATTTCCAAGTCCGATGTATAACAGTTGATGGGAGTACGGTGACATACACTCCTCATCAAAAGATAAGATCTTATATGAATATTGCTATCATTATCTAAAGTATTTCTATGATTATACTTAATATGGATATGCTAATGGCGTTTGCCTCCTTCTCAAAATTAATTTACCTTGTAAAAATAAGTCATGTATGACATATTGGTCTAAACTAAGTTTGTTGTGGTACTGCAGTACAAATTGTTAATCTATTTGTTCTGGTACGTAACATGACTAACATATTAAGTCAAGGATATAACATATATGCATGCACGCATAATATAGTACACATGTATATATGATATATATACAGCTGATGACAAAGAGAAAAGCCATAATATGCACATGATTCAATGCCTCTATATATATATATATATATATAAGTACGAGAGAGCCATGTTACGTACGGTCGAAAGTTGGCCTTTGGAGTCCCAATTGAGCCGGTTATATATATATATATACACACACACACGTATATAGATATGGCATGGGCAGTACAACTACTATATATATATTGCGTCTGCTACCTTAAAAAATAAAATAAAAAATTTGGTCATCACTCATGACTGACCTTTTTCTCGGTCTCTTGGGTATCGTGGCCATACCTGTACTCACACCCTGAAATCACATATGTACACAAAGAAAAAAAAGTACAGTATATATGCATATCTTCTACAATATATACGTATATTATATCACTTTTGACGTTACATTCAAGATACAGATATATACACGATTCGAATAATTGCTAGAGGTGATGAAAAGTTGAAAAGAACAAAAGAAAGTGAAGTGGCTTTTGATTTTGATCGGATTTTCCCAGATTTATTTATTTATTTTTTTCTGAATTCCAGAATTACTCAGATATATCTCGACCTTTCGAGAAGATCATTTGGGACAAAAAAATAATAATAATAAAGTACACTTTGTACATTTTGTTGTCGTAAACATGGGCAATTTATATATAAATATGTGTGTACCGTGTAAAAGAACTAGGGATGTGATCATATCATTATTAACTATATATTAACTTTAGATTATTAAATAAAAACTAATATAATCCTAATTTTTTTAGGGAAAAATGTGAGATTACATATTACTAATATTGGTAATAATTTTAATAGGAAAAAAAAAAGATAAAGTTACTCTACGCGCAAAATTAGAGGATAATGTCGGGGACCTCAATTAAGGCATCTTCCTCTCTTTCCTGGTACGGCCACATTTTTCTTCATACGGGACTTGGTCTCGAAAGTGAAATATATATATATATATGCATGGTACTTGGCTCATACAAGGGGAATATCTTTTTCTTTTTCTTTTTCTTTTTTTGAAAAAAATAGCTAATAAAAAGTATTCCTTTTAATTTGCATAAAAAATGTACTACTTTTGCTTATAAACATGTATGTAATATGATTACATGTATAATCTAACCGTATATCTAACTCTATAATAAGATGAAAAATTTGATTTTCTCCAATTCAAATTAAAAAAAAAAAACACACTCTTATGTGGTCTATAAAAGAAATTAATTTTTCTATATTTAACTTTTTGTTTTTTTTTGTTTTTTGTGGTTGTGCAATACCAGAAGGTGAATATATACTATATACACAAATCTGCATCAAATGGGTTTTGTTTGTCATAAATTGGTGCCACGCGTTCTATACTTATAGCTTGCTTGAGCAAAATTGGACTGTAGTTCTCTTTCACTTGTCTTTCTATTTCCCTTTCGTGAATTGGATGCGAATCTAAATTCGCAAAAAAAGGAGGTCCCAATTGGATAAATCCAACTAGTTTTTCCAACTCAGCAGATGCTGCAATATGATTATATATAGATATATAGATATGACATATAACATACACAAACACATTAATCTCAATATGGAAATTTGTGTTGGTAAAATCTACCATTTACGGACTTCCTTAGTTTCTACATATACATATTATAAATACTACTATAAAATCATCTAGTGCATTAAAAAAATAATTAAGGAAAAAGCAAGAAAATTAAGCCAAGCATTGGAAACAATTAAAAGATTAAAATTAATTGTATCTATACTTGTACACACACACACACATATATATATACACACACACACACATATACAAACACACACGCACACTACTTTACGTATACAGATGGATTTATGTGTACATGATGTATATCATATTGCAATGAATAGGTAATATCTTTGAGGGAATATATATATATATATGTATATATATGAATAGTGAACAGTAAAGCGAAGCCGTACCAAGGACACGTAACTATTAAACATCCGTATGCAAAGAATCGTGGTTGTGCCCGGCCAACTTTTTTTTTTTTTTTTTTTTTGAATTTTCCTTTTAGAAGTTGTGCTCAAGGATGGATCGCTATCATATAATGATATCAAAGTGTGATTTGGAAGCATTTGTTTGTTTGTTTTTTTTTTTTTTTTTTTAACACGTACTGAAATATCTAGTGGGAACATTCTCTCATCTAACTTTACCTTCTCTTTCAAACTTTTCCCATCTCTCTCTCTCTCTCTAAGTTAGCCATAAGGCAAAGCCCAATCCACCACTAGCTACTTTAGTACTTGTACTTTAACCCCTCCTTCACAAAATCCTATATAAGGACGTCCATGGTGACCTAATTTCACCACAACAAAAAAACCTAATCAACCAACATTTCTCTAGTACACTACTACTTTCCTAGCAAACAAACACACATCATCTCTCTAAACCATTTCAACTCAAAGAGTCCTAAACCATTTTCATTGGCATTACTTTGGCCTCTGAAAGCTCCAATTCCTTTTTTTTTTTTTCCCTCTCTCTCTCTCTCTCTTTCTACTTCGAGTTCGAATTTTTTTTCGGTTTTGAAAATGGACAGAGTGACAAAGATGGTGTCCGAGAAGCCTGTGGTGATCTTCAGCAGGAGCTCTTGTTGCATGTGTCACACCATCAAAACCCTATTCTGTGACTTTGGGGTGAACCCTGCAGTGTATGAGCTGGATGAGATCAATAGAGGCAGGGAGATCGAGCAGGCCCTCTCGGTGCTCGGCTGCAGCCCGACCGTGCCGGTCGTCTTCATTGGCGGCCAGCTGGTCGGCGGAGCCAATGAGGTCATGAGCCTCCATCTCAAGAGGTCCTTAATCCCAATGCTCAAACACGCTGGTGCTATATGGGTTTGAGAAAAGTACTAACTTATTATAAGTTTTATATATATATATATATATATATATATATATATATTACTACTAGAGTATGCTAATAAAAAAATGTTACTTTTTTTTTTTGTTTCGTTTTGTACGTAGTGCCTTTTTACAAGGTTAGAGTGAGAGGTATATCGGATAAAAAAAATAGCCTATAGAGCTTGTTAATGCCTTTAATAAGCAGGCTTATTACTAGTATATTGCTTGGGATATATATATATATATGTATGTATGTATGCTTCTACTATATAAAGCTTTTTTGTAACTTAATCATGTGTTTTGGTCTTTTGGGTATAATAATAAAGCTAAGTTGCATTTTCTACTAAGTTCTTTCTGTACTTTATTTTGCAGCTTAAACAGTTTGTCCACCAACAAAATTTATGTGACATTTTAGTTTTTTTTTTTTCCTTTTAATCCACATTAATAAATCACAATGTGGCGTGGGATTAATGCTAGCGGACCACAAATTAACCAAAATGATTGTTTAATCAGCTAACATTGCACTTATACTTTCATTTTTTTTGAAAATGAAGTATTGCAGTACTAATTGTAGTCAAATCGGCACTTAACAATATTCGGAATACGATCAAGATTTCTTCCAGCCAAAAGTAATCTAGGCCTTCTCGAAGACCACTGTCCATGGCAACGAGAAGGCCGGCCTTCTCGCAATGCCAACACTCATCTACAAAGACACTACAAGCTCCAAAAACGACACCAATATCTTTAATCAAACCTCACACCCTAACTATGTTAAAGTAGGAATGAAGGAAATTACAATCCATAAAGCACACGATATTTTAATCCTTTCAACTTTAGAAAGAAAAAAAGGAGGGAAAAGTTTGACAAAAACATATGGTGCGTAAAATAATCATTTTGACATTTCTCCATCATTGTCTTTTTACTTATATAAGAGTACGTATAATTGTCAAATCCGTCAAATTAGATATATATTTTTTCTTTTACCATACAACATAAGAAAAAACCTCTCTCCTTCCTTTGTATTTCCCTCACCTAAGTATTTTTCAGGACCAAGTCGACGTATGAATGGCTTAAGGGTTAAGGCTTCTCCATCTGGCCTATCATTTGAAATGCTTGAAAGTCCAAGAGCCAAATAGGTTTTCGTCCTTCCAAACATTCAAAGAATCTTTCTTTAGAAGTTCAAAATCAATCCAATTTAGAATATTAATTAGGAAATAATCAAATCTTATCTGCTTTGAAACTCAAAATCGGGCACTAGAGTACTAGATACCGTGATTAGACAAGTTTAACCACGTTGAGAGAATGTTATGAAAAACTCGCCAAACAAACAGCTTCACCTTATGGGGAATATTTTAGTGCCCAAGAAACTTCCAAAACGACTCCGCGACCTTTCATAGCCACAAAAATTAGGAGACTATTGAGAGAAAACTTACTTTTTTTTCTTCTTTAATAAAGTAAAAAAGAAGGAATAGAGGTTGGTGTATCCAGATAATTTCGGGATAGATGTCTCATTATTTGATATATAGATCCCTTAAGAATTTAGTTATTTATATACTCAGACCAATACGGTGGGGGCAATTCGAACACAAACATTTAATAAGGAGGATAAGTACCATACCAACCTACCTAAAAAACATTGGTTACTAGAATATTATTTATGTTAAAGTTGTAAACCTTGAACTCTTAACTTGTGTTTGAATTGCCGATTCAAACTAATTTTACATCTTATTTTTATCTTTTTTTAAAAAATCAATAAAAATTTTAAATAACTTTTAAAAAATCAAATAATTTTAGTTTAAATATTTTAACTAAAATTGACTAATCAAACGGAAGCTTGTTTGTGAGGCTTTGAGAGTAATGCATAAAATATAATGATGAACAGCATTGAATGCATGCATGCAATATTCGGATAAGACGTGTGCTTTGCGCTTTACTGTTAATGGGCGGCTGGGCTGCTTCTTTAGTTTGGGTAGTCATCTTTGAACTCTGAACAGTAATTTTCAGAAAATAATTAAAATAGATAACATATTTTTTAAAATAAATAACAATAAATAATTTTTTTTACGTCTTATAGTATGTTATTTATCTAATAAATTTATTATTTATTTAATAAATTTATTATTTAGTATTAAATTTATAATTTACTTCAAATATTTTAAAACTTTACTATTTATTTTTATTATTTTCGTAAAAATGCTATTCACTATTATTTTCCTTTTATATATGGCTTGACTCCCCCTTCCTTGAGGCCCAAGCAACAAATTAAAACCCATTTCATCACAACAAAAAAGAGGAGGGAGGGAATACCTGAACGAGATAAATTAAAAGACTATTATACTAATGTGACATAAAAAAGTAATATTAAATAAATATAACATAAAATTAAACTAAAATAAATTAAAATTTATAATATATTAGTGAAGATAAAAAAAATTTATATTATATTAATCAATATATGGAAAAAAAATGGTTATTCTCGAACCAAAGAGGAAGAAAAGTAATAATAAGACATTTTTCTTAGCACACACTAACTTAAATTTACACTTCTTTCTTTTTTGGCTATAAACGACATTAATTAATAAAGTGGGTGTTGTGTTACTTTAATTTCTGGATTGTGTATGAAAAAAAGACGCTAGCATTTAGAGCATTGTACAGCCATTATTATAACTAATAAATGGCATTTAGAAATTTAAAAAAAAAAAAGGACTTTTTGAAGAAATAAATTAATGGACCACGGCCCATCATCGTTTAGCTCAACATGCACACCTCTACAACTATAGTAGTTGCCATCATTAACTACTCATTCACAACCATAAAAGTGTATTACACACTTTTATTACTAACTATTTTTTTAAAAAAATATGCATGTGACCTGTATAGATTATTACACTAATCCTATTTTTTTAGCTAAAAAATATGAGAAAATTATATATATTACTAATATTGGTTATATTTTTTGATGGGGAAAAAAGGTAAAGTTACTCTACGCTGATTAATTAGAGGATAATGTTGGGGGACCTCAAATGTGGCATCTTCCTTCTCTTTCCTATTACGGCCACATTTTTCTTCACGCGGGACTTGGTTCTCAATGTTGAATATATATGCATGGTACTTGGCTCATTAGGGGGAATATTATTTTAGAAAAAACCAATAAAAAAATTTTCAATTTTCAGAAAACAAAAGGTCATACTTTTGCTTCACTCGTATGTGATCTATATAACTTATAGGTTATTTGGATTATAACTTATATTTAAATGTTCATTTAAACTAAATTTTTGTATTTAAATAAAGAATTTGAATTGTGTATTCAAATTAAATGTGTGTTTCGATAGTTTTTGTTAAATATAATATATTTAAATAATGTAAATGTAAAAATAAAAGAAAAATAGTGCGATAAAGATATCTAAATACTGCAAATTTGATTTGATTTGAGTTGAATTGTTGTGAAACAGTGAAACATTTAAATAATTTCATTCAAATAGTTGTCCAACCAAACAATATTATATTGTAGTTCAATAATAACTATTTGGAATGAGTCATTCAAATACATCATAATTTTCTTTTAAAAAAAAAAAGTAATTTTTCTTGATTTAATTTTTTTTTTTGGTGGTTGTGCAATATCAGAAAGTGAATATATGCTATACACACAAATCTGCATCAAGTGTTGTTTGTAATAAGTTTGTGCATACACGTTCTTTACTAATATCTTGCCTGAGCAAAATTGGTTTGTGGTTTCTCTTTCACTTGTCTTTCTATTTTCCTTTCGTGAATTGGATGCGAATCTATATTCGCCAAATTGGATAAATCCAACTTGTTTCTCCAACTCAGCAGATGCTGCAATATGACGTATAATATATATGGATACAAACACATTAACATCAATATGGAAATTTGCTTGTTGGCAAAGTATATATATATATATATATATATGTATGTATGCGCAAAATACTATGTGGTCATATATAGTGAATACTAGGTTGAAACAATAATTATAGAGGAAACAAGAAAATTAAGCCAAGCATTGGAAAAGATATTAAAAGAAAATTAAGTTTATACATCTATATATATACACACACATTATATGTTATAATGTTTAAATGTTAGCCATAGGGCAATGCCAAATCCACCACTGGCTAGTTTAGTACTTGTACTCCTATATAAGCGCTTCCATTGTGGTCTAGCTAGTTTCCCCAACAATAAAAACCTCAATATAATCAACCAACATTTCTCACTTCTATTCTCTCTTCCATTTCAACTACCAAAAAAGTCGTAAATCATTCTCAAAGGCATTACACTATTTGGCTAGTTAGTTGGTCTCTGAAAGTTCCATCGCTGAAAACTAGTTCTACTCTTTTTTTTTTTTTTTTTTTTTTTCTCTCTCTCTACTTTGACGTTAAATTATTAATTTTTTAAATTCTTTTGTGAAATTAATACGTGAGTTACCATGCAGTGTACTGCATGAGCTGGATGAGAATGAGATCCTAGAGGCATGGAGATCGAGCAGGCCCTCCCGATCGATGCTCGGCTGCAGCCCGACCGTGCCGGCGGTGTTCAGAGGCGGTAATCCCAATGATTAAGCGCGGACCCAATTGGATCATGTATATATATTTTTTAACCTTGTTGTGCCTTTTTATAAGGTATAGAGAGGTGTATCGGATAAAATAGCCTATAGAAGTATATAGAGCTTGTTAATGGTTTTAAAGAAGCATGCTTATTACTAGTATATTACTTGGGATGTAGGCTACTTATAATACTAGCTTTTTTTTTTTTTTTTTTTTTTTCTACTTTATCATACGTGTTTTGGTCTTTTGGGTATAAATAAAGCTAAGTTGCATTTTCTACCAAGATCTTTCTATACTTTCTTTTGCTGCTTAATCAGTTTGTCTACCAACAAAAATTTATGTAATATTGTATATTTTTTCCTTGGTATATTGCTTATACTAAAGTAAACCCTCGACACATTTAGGGTGGTCGGTTTGAAACAATGGTTGGAGTTAGAGTTTCGTAGGTTGGAATTAAAATATGTGTTTGGATGAAGTGTGAATAAAAGATAAACTGTGACATAGGGAATAATATAAAAATTTAAAATATTAATATTGTTTAGTTATTCTCGTTTTTGTGAGCATTTAGACATAAGAATAATCTCATTTCGATGTGAGATAAGAAAGTTATGACTTTTGAATATTGAAAATCATGAAAATTAAATAAATAAAAAGTGAAAGGTAAATTTGTGAGTTTTGAAATTGAATAAGTAAAATTTATTTTGAAACTGGTGTTTCAAACAAGCCGTTAGTTTGGGAGGATTTGAGAGAGTGCATATATAGAACAGAATGACGAAGAGTTTTGAATGGGGCTTTACTGTTAATGGGCCCAAAAATTCTTACAAAATTGGGCTGGGCTGCTTCTTTTTTTGGGCTACAAGTTATCTCTCGTATGGCCCGGCTCTCCCTTCTCCTAGGCCCAATTAACAAAAACCTCTCTGGAAATTGAAACTGAAATATTAACCAAAGCGAAAGAGCATTGTTCTTTGTTCCCAAAATTAGAGACAAAGTTAGCTTATTATTGGTTTTTCAAGTTATGAAAAATACTCACGCAATCCTTTCCTTAAAAAAAAAAAAGAACAAAACAAAACAAAAAAGAAGTAATGGATATACTTTTCTTTATGCACAAACTAGCTTAAATTTATATATATATATATATATATATATATATGTATTTTTTTTAAAGATATGAGGTTTTATAAGCATCCATTTTTTTTAACAATAAACATAAAAGAAAAATTGAGATCTAATAAAGTGGATTTCGTGTTACTTTAATTTCCCGATTATATTCCCTAGAAAAAAATCTCCATTATATATGGAAAAAAAAGGACATTAGCATTTAGAGGATTTTCCTACCATGTTGAACTAATTAATGCGATTGAGAAATTAAGACTTTTTTTTTTTTTTTTTTTTTTTTTTTTTTAAGACATAGCGATGGTTTGGAAGTCCGTCTTCAACTTCTACTTGTAAGGTTGGATTTTAGGAACTCCTTACTTCAATTAGTTATAGACTTATAGTACAAATTTTATATATCTCTTTTTCATTTTTTATGAAATCAAAATTTTAAAAATTTATACTTTTTTTATTTCAAGTTAATTCTTCTATTAAACGCTCACAATAACAAAAGAAACAAAAATAAAATCTATATTGTCTATCAAATGCCGAAGATATTTAAAGTTTTTACATTTTAAACATTCATTCATTTCTAAAAAAAAAAACTTCAAAATCTAACTCCAACTTCAATTTAGGGCCTGTTTGGCACTTTAGTTTCACTCAAGTGAAACTGTACTTTTTTTTGTCTTTTTCTGATAAAGTTTTTTGTCTTTTCTGAAAAGTCAACAAAAATTACTATTGAAACTTAAAAATCTTAACTCAAACTAAAACACCAAACACCCCCTTATTATCGGAATGACCCCATAAAATAATATGATTTTTAATTAAAAAAAAACTTCAAAATCCAACTCCAACTTATTATCCGAACGACTCCATAAAATAATATGGACACGTCCATCCTCACTTATCTCATCATACACACCAATCTATAATTGTAGTTGCATTATTAACTACTCATTCACAAGCATAAAAAGTGTATTCCTTTTTTTGACTTGTGCATAAAAGTGCATTCTACACTTTGTCTTATTTTATACTAAAATTAATAATAAAAGAAAAAACTATAAATGGCCTCAATTGTCATCTACAATCCAACAAATTTAAACAAACTAAGGGTCCGTTTGATAAATGAGTTAAGTTTGAATTAAATTGAAATTTTTAAATTTGAATTGAGTTAATTTTTTTAAAAAATAATTATAAACTTTATTGACTTTTCATAAAACAAGATTAAAAAGGAGTCAGGTTAGATCCCTTCTTTAATCAGGTTCAGATAGGTCCAGCCACACAGGAATCTCTCTCTTCCAATCACGCAATGACACGTGGCGAATCGACAGAGACACATAGACATAGGAAAGAGAGAGTGAGACAGGTTCTGATCCTCTGCAACAAGCTTTTCAACTCAATTCCCAAGAACTCACCTTGATAGGTGGGCCCACTTTTGCCGCACGAATTAAATGCTCTCTCTCGACCCACTAAACTCTAAAAAAATTCAAAAAAAATTAAAAAACAACTCTCTCTCTCTCTCTCTAAAATTTTGTCTGGACGTTTCGATACGATCACTTCAATAAGTTCAATCAGTTTTCCATGGGGATGGTGGGGGCTTTGTTACCGTATGCCCCCTCGGTGTAATGTAGGTTTTGTTTGGTTGGTTAACTTATTTTAAATTAAATTGTACTTTTTTTATTATATTTTTTATCTTTTTTAAAAAAAATTTTTGTCTTTTTTAAAAAAATTAACAAAAATTATTATACAAACTTAAAAATCTCAACTCAACTCAAACTGAACTCATTCACCAAACAGCCCGTACAGTTTTCCAGCAAATCTTCCCAAAATCTCAGGCTGATATCACATCACTTAACTACAAGACAAGACAGGATTTGCTAACTTGCGCACCTCGTCTTTTCTCTCTCTAGCTCTCTCTCTTTCTCACCTTACTGCTACCAGTTTACCAGCTCAGTTTTCTCAGAGAAACAAGAGAGAGAAACTAGAGAGAGAAAGTCGCGACTCAAATTCAGCTCTTTCTCTTCTCGTCCAGTCTCTCTCATTTTCCTTGACTTTCTCTGGAACCAAACAAGGACCAAAAGGTGATTGCTTCTACTCACTGAGCCCCCCGCACATTTTTTTGTTTTCCCTTTCCTTTTTGTGTTTAGCTTTGGTTTCTTCTTAACATGTGGTTCTGGTCTTCCCTTTTCCATATCCTTTTTCCTAGGCTTTTCTGACTATAATGCAGCTTTCTTTTCCGATAATTTTTAGGTGGTTCTGCTGTTTTTCGAAGCTGTTTGGTTTTTTATGGTTGTTTGTGTGCTATAGTGAGAGCTTTTTTCCTTTCACTTTCACTTTCTCTCACTTTCCCGGAAAATGTTCGGCTTTTCTCGTCGACGCATGAAGCTTGGACGGTAAAATCTTTTTTCCTTTTTCCTTTTTTTTTTTTTTTCAAATTTTCAGCTAATTTTTCAAATTAAAAAATTTGTGTTAATCTATAAGAACACTAGGCGATGCTTTTTAGGATCCGAAAAATGAAGTTTAATCTGAAAAGAATCAAATTCTGGTCGCCTGTTACTATCAAGAGATATAATAAGAAATTTGTCGGTTTCAGATTGAAAGTCCAACTCAATGAATCTGCTCATGGAACTCCTGTTAGACAACCGAAACGAACTGGAAACTCCAATGTAAGGCTATTTTGAGTTTTAATTTTAATTTTTTTTAAATAGTTCGACGAGGTCATTGTTCTAAGCTAATTTTAGCTGCAGAGTGAATGTGATGACCCAACTAATAGTAAATCCAATGAGCAAGATGTTCAATGTTCAACTACCGCCCCGGAGACCCGTGGTTCCGCGATGGAGAGCTCCGAAAATTGGATGATGTTGTCCATTTCCGGGGACAAACCTACGGCCCGCTTCAATGTAGGATGTTGATAGTGTTGTTTTTTCTTCTTTGGTTGCCTTTTGTGTCTTGTTGTATGTTTGAGTTTGCTGAAATACTGTGTATTGCTTTTGGGCGGAATGTCGTGGGGTTTCGGTTTTCTGTCATGTAGCATGCAGCGGCTGTGATCGGGAACAAGATGATAGTAGTGGGTGGTGAATCTGGAAATGGGTTGCTTGATGATGTGCAGGTAGGATGTTTCTTTTCTCTTGAATTGTGTTAAAGGCGGCATGAGTAGGTCCAGGGGTCTGGATTTAAGACGAAGTACTCGTGTTTCGTGTTCATCTAATGAATTTAGGCGATCTGTATTCGTTCACGGAGCTCACATAGTGTTTATTTGAATAATAATGGTTTTCAATCACCTCTTCAGGTGCTTAATTTTGACAGGTTTACTTGGACCTCGGCTTCTTCAAAACTCTACTTGTCTCCAAGCAGCCTGCCATTAAAGATTCCTGCATGCAAGGGCCATTGTCTGGTATAACTGCATATTTATAAAATTATCCTGCACGTTTATACTGCCCTGTTTTTCTAGAGTATACTCAAATGTAGTTGACCTTCGTGTATATGTTTCTCCTGAACCAACCATACATTTTAACCATGTTTAAGTATCGTTTTGATTGCTGTGTTGTTACCTCATCAGTAAGTTGTAACGAAAATTTATGGACCGAAAACTCCTCCATTTTCTAGGTTTCATGGGGGAAAAAGGCACTTCTTGTTGGGGGAAAGACTGAACCATGTGGTGACAAAGTCTCAGGTTAAATATTCTTGTCTTGGAAGTTCAAATAATCACTGATTTGCCATTACACATGATTGAATTAATCATTCCTTTCGGTTTCCTCAGTGTGGGCATTTGACATGGAGTCAGAGTGCTGGTCACTTATGGAAGCAAAAGGAGACATACCGGTAAGTGTTATTTTACTTCAAAATGGTGCAATTAGATCTTTACCAAACGGTCACTAGGTAATTCAATTACTTTTGGAAATTCTATATCATAAACTTTCTCATAGTTTACCAGATGAGCGTAAAAAATTGTCGTTCTTTATTTGAGTAGTAAATTATGTTCGTTATCATACATAATAATACGGAGCTTTTATAACATTATAAAATAAGCAGTCCTAATTACTAATTTTAATATCAACTCAGGTCTCTCGCAGTGGTCACACTGTTGTTAGGGCAAGCTCCGTCTTGATCGTATTTGGGGGTGAAGATGCTAAGAGGAGGAAACTGAATGATCTGCACATGTTTGATCTTAAATCTTCAACTTGGCTTCCTCTTCATTGCACGTAAGTGGACTCTTGTACTTTAAAGTATGCTTATAGATGATTCGGAATCGTTCACTTTTCATTGTGGCATAACTCCTCATATTGTAGCACTTAAACACTTTACTTTTAATTTACTTGCAGAGGAACTGGACCTTCTCCTAGATCCAACCACACAGCAGCTCTTTATGATGATAAAACTCTCTATATTTTTGGAGGGGCATCAAAGTCAAAGACTTTAAGTGATTTGTATTCTCTCGACTTTGAAACTGTAAGTAAATTCTGTCTCAACCTAGTTATATTTACATGGCCAACCATTTTATCTGTTTATAAATCCAGCTATATCTTTAGCTATGACATTTCATAAATAGATAATTTCCTCAGATGATATGGTCAAGAATTAAGACACGGGGTTTCCATCCATCACCTAGAGCTGGTTGCTGTGGAATTCTATGCGGAACAAAATGGTATATCATAGGCGGTGGAAGCCGAAAAAAACGTATGCCTCGTGACCTGAAAGGATTAATGCTTTAACTTCTCGATTTGTTCATTGTTATGCTGTTCAACTTTAAATATTAGCACGGGCATAGTTTTTATTAAGTCATTTTGTGATTCCAGGACGTGGTGAGACTCTTGTCTTTGATATTTTAAAAGTGGAGTGGTCAGTGGCCGTTGCATCACTCCCATCTTCCATCACCACCAACAAGGTAGGCTTGTTGAATTAGTTATTGAAGTTTTCTAATATATTGATTTTTCCCTTTTACATGCCACAGTTTTTTATAATTAGCATTTTTTTTTCCAGGGTTTCAGCCTAGTGCTTGTGCAGCACAAGGACAGAGATTTTCTTGTTGCTTTTGGCGGTTCCAAAAAGGAGCCATCAGATCAGGTTAATAATGTTTTTGAATCCTTCTAATGTTTTATTTATTTATTTATTTATTTTTGCTTATCCTTTTTGGTTTCGTGGTGAGTGGATTTTTGTAGTTTTGTGTTCTGTTAGGAACCCATTAGGTAGAACTCAGTCTTGCAAAACCAGCTTGCAAGTGTTAGGGACCCAAGGGCCTTATATACCCACTATTCATCTTGTAGTATTTCCGTGCGGGACATTTGGTATCTAAAATTTTCACTATCATTTGCCATTCACTTCTTAAACAGGTTGAAGTATTGGCAATGGAAAAGAACGAATCATTGATTAGTCGCCGATCTTTTCCAAGCAAAGGCCCTGGGAGTTTGCTCTTAGAAAAATACTCATCACCCACAGCTTTGGCTAGTCAACTAAGTAATGGTTCTTCCCAGCGAACAGGTGATTCTGCTTCCAGACAAAATTTAGCATCTGCAATTGAACAGCATGGTTCTGGAAGATTATCATTATCGGAATCGTCACTCAATGACCCGAATACTGTCACTAGCAATATCTCACTTCGCAAGCAATTTCATAATGAGGAAGAATACAACACGTCTCATAAGATGGCAAAAGCAGAAGATGAAAGTTATATTTCTCAGGTAATTTCATACGTCGTATTGATTGATTGGCCATCTCTTCCTATTTTCTGCTATCGTATCATATCTGTCTAATTGTGGAAATGGGGATTTGAGTTCACTGAATCTTCTGGCTAGTTTTGTAGAATTTGTTTTTGAATCTCTAAATCTGTGTACTGTGCCAGGACATCACCCATTGTTTTAATTTTAATCTCAGGCAGCAGAACATAAAGCAAGTCATTCCGATACAGGAAACCGTCCCAGTACAATTGGAGGTAAACTTTATGCAGATGATACGGTTGCTTTATACGAGTCTGAAATTTCAAATCCCCATAACCAAGGAAGTCCAAACCTTCCTGTTGATAGCATCGATTCGGTATTCCCAGAGAATGATACTAAATTGGGATCTTTATCAGCTCCTTCAAGCATATCCCAGTTTTATGAAACAAAAATTACACAACTGATAAGAAAGAATGCGATCTTAGAAGGGCAGTTGGCTGCTGCATTGGCAAGCCGAGAAGCCACTGAAAAAAATTTATCATCTGCTCTCAAAAGTAAACAGGATATGGAGAAAAAGTTGGCAGACATGATGAAAGGGATGGAATTGCTGAAGGAGAAGCTCGCAGGCGTCGAACTTGCACAAGAAGAGGCTAACAACCTCTCAAATATTGTCCACTCGGACAACGTGAGGCTCGAGCGTGACGTGGCTTTCCTCAAGGCAGTGTTGGATGATACTCAGAAGGTACATACTCTACACATCCTCAAACTTGACATACACCATATACTTTCAGTTTACCTTATGAAAAAAATCTGGCGAATCCTTCTAGGAATTGCACTCAACAAGAGGAGTCCTTGGAGGAGAACGGGCTCGGGCATTCCAACTTCAGGTACAACAAGCTTGGAAAAGGATATTTACCTGTCATGATTTGTGTTAATTGTTGAATTAAATGTTTTTATCTCGAATCTGTCACCCGTTTACCTCTATTTATAAATCTCATCATCGCGTTGTGCTACAGGTTGAGGTATTTCATCTGAAACAAAGATTGCAATCAATGGAGAACCGAGCACCCACCCCACGGAAACCGTTCCATGTTTAGTGCAGAATGATGGAGCAAGGAGAACACTCATTTGAACACACCGGTGAAACATGAACTGGACATTGGAGCTCAGACAAATCAGAACCAAGAATATTACTATTTTGGTACTGTACATAGTGAATCCACTATTAGATCTCTTGATGTAACATTCTGTAGTTTTGCTCCGGTTTTGGCTGCAAGATGAAAGTACCTAGGGCCACCAATGACGCCCGAAACCGAAGCTGATTTTTACCCCCTTGTACTTGCTGTCTGCAGATCCATTTGTATCTCGCTTTTGTATATATTGAATCTTATTTATGGGGTTCTCATTGCTTTCTTTGTAGAAAACTGAAGTATGATTTGAATAACATTTCGTCTTAGCAGTAATACCACACCTGATTTTACCTAAAAATATAGAGTCCGAATCTCTCCACTTCCAAATTAAAAAAAAAAAACTGAAGAACCTTTCAAGTATCACATATATACATGTGCGTGTTATTGGATGAATTGAACAGCTAAGAATGCTGTAACCAGATTGTGTAAGCGCAAAATAGTAGTTGCTCAAACAGAGATGCCGGTTTTTATTACCACATTAAAATAATCAAGAGTCTTGAAGAATATTGATCTTCTTCTTTATTGTCTTGAAATTAGAATGACTCGACTCATTTTATACAAGCTGTGACATGCAATTAACTAATCTACAAAACATGGAAGACAAATCGTTACAATGAAAGTAGACAGAGAACGGAAAACAACAATGGTTATCCACAGCATGCGATGCAAATCACCTTTGCCCTGAGGATAAAATCACTCGGTGGCCGCCACGGGTCAATGGCACTTCCGTGTTCTCCGTCTACCGCTTCAGGCAATTCACTCTGTATTCATGCAAGAAATGTGTTCAATCTCCTTGACACGGTGGATAGATATCGACGACAAACTCTGATTCTCCAATCCTTCCTAAACAAAATCTGAAAATAGCAGCACAAAAGGCTCAGCCTGCTGCGTGATAATTCTCACGCAGTGCTCAGCCTGATCCGCCAAGTGTCATTTTCTCAGTTCAGCAAACTTGGCCAATAATCTTTAATCAAAAAGTCCTCACAAAAGGTCGGTCTCTTCTTGGTCCCCATCGGCATCCTCGACCTCGTTTTCTTCATCTTCTTCCGGTGCATCTGGATCTACCCCCTACCAAAACAACAAACTTTATCACAATCTAGCTCGACTGGTTTGTACTTGTTGCGATATAACAGGAAAGTTATCATGAAGCCAAGTGCAGCAACTTGTGAAGGAAGCACAATGAAAATTGAAGTATAAAACTTGACGCAAAACCTTCATCTGTTTCTCTAAGCGCTCTAAACCCTTTTTTGCAGCTTCATTCTGAGGGTTGATCCTGCAACGCGGGTTAAGAAAAATTGTGAGCATCTATGACGAGAATTCTGTCACATATCCTGCAATCATAAAGATTCATGACGGTGCCTTGGGACATCCAGCAATTTGACGTGAAATGATAACCCTCTTAAGAGAGCCATCTAGAGCCACATCTTGCATCTACAATTTACGATGGCCCCAATTTTTGTACAGGGCTTCTCATACCCAATAAGCCCAAGAAATTGCATAATTTTTAGTCCCAAGTCAAAGCAAGTAATTTCAGATAACACACCGCAAAGCAGCTTGATAATGTGACAATGCATCCTGCAACATATTTGTTGCAGCAAATACTTGGGCTAGTTTTACATGAAGGGAGTCATCGGCCCAGTCCTTGAGATATCGCTCAAGCAGAGTTACAGCATCTCCATTTCGGCCTTCCATAACATGGAGCTCAGCCAGAGCTAATGCAGCTCCCAGGTAACCAGGTTCCAGCCTAAGAGCTGACTCATAGAACTTTTTGGCCTGTTACATGTAAAGCTTCAGTGTAAAACATCTCAAACCAAGAATAGGGTTAGAATTTATGTATCACGTGAAGCTGTAATAATTTTTTGCAAGTTATACCTTCTCCCTGCCACTGGAGTTACTAGCATGAACATCACCCACTAGTTTTAGAGCCTTTGCAGATTGAGGCATGGCCTTCATTGCCTCCCGAGCAGCATAAAGAGCCTCTTTGATTTTAGAGAGCGATAAATACGAATGAACCAAACCTGACAAAAATTGAGTTCCCAATCATTTCAAAGACTTACTAAAACTTGGATATTCTTGGCTTATAAAAGGAGATACACAAGACGACGTCCATCATACCTTGATAAGAACGAATATCAGGTCTCAATTCTTGAGCTACCCTGAAAGCAACTACAGCTGCTTCTGGTCGCTTCATAGTTAATAACAGGTTACCCTGAGGAGATTAATTGTGGTGAGAAGTAATTTTAAATGTTAAAAAGTAGCGAGTACCAATGTTCACGGCCCATATGACTGCTCTCAGTTACATTAGGAAAATTAAAAATCACAAACGTACCTTCATTATATAACCTGGTATGTGCCTCTCATCTATTCGTATGCTCTAAATGCAAAGAAAGATTATGTCAGATACGTAAAAGAAAAGGGAAGTCAATCTAACTAACTATATCAACAAACCTTGTCAGCATAGGATAGAGCTCCTCTCTCATCTTTCCTTTCCCACAGCACAGATAAAGCTACAAAAACTTCTGGCCTTGTAGGATCAGTAACTAACAAATCGTGTACCAATTTGTTCAGTTTCGAAAAATCAGACTTTATCTTTAGAAGCATTGCATACTCATCCATATAAGTTACCAGATATGGATCAATCGAGCGAGCCTGTAGAGACCACAAAACTAAAAATTGTGAGGATATACGTGTTTCCATTCGGCTAAGAAGAAACAAAAAGACCAGAAAAGTGCATTAGCATAACAAAAATATATTGTTACCTTTTCAAAATTCATTATGGCCTCCTCGTTCTTTCCAATGATTGCTTCAACCTTCAATTTTGTTATTCACAGAAAAAGATAAGTCGAGATGCTTTGGTTCCTCACTTCAAAGAATGAGGAAAATATAATTTTCAACATCTATTGACTACAACCAATCGGAGTAAAAGGCATCTATTTTGTCCAATATAGTGCAACTCTTTTATTTTATGTTTCTTCACAAAATTCATACATCATTATCTCTGAAATAAGAAATTTGTTAGTAAAAGCAAGTTCTCACTTTCATAAGTAAACAGAAACACCAAATTTGTTCAGTTCTCAATCATACTGCTTACATTCCACTTTTATGATAAAGTAATAATAATAATAATAATAATAATAAAAACCATCTACAAAATAAATTTCAAACCTTCGCAGTCTCAAGTAATAAGTGTATGTTATTTGGAAAACGTTGTAAAAGATCTGTAAACAGTTCCAGACCACCTGCAAACAAACAGTAAAAAACAAGGATGTGCTTAAAAGCAATATAGAAAAGGGTCTGTACATAGTTCACGTGCAGCACATAACAGATTCGATTTTCTGATTCGTATGTACTTGAGTATTTGTCAATTGTCATATCACTTCATGACACATAACTAAGCAGATAGTCTCCATTTTTTCATATACAACACAGTTAGAAATTGAACCAGCCCTCTTAAATGAAGAAATTATTCTTTTACCCTTGTAATCATTTGAAGCAATGCAACACTGGGCTTCGACATATCGCTGCACAGAATATTGAAGTACGAAAATATGAGAGACTATTGATATAAACAATTTTTTTGGATTATGAAAAGCTCAAATGGAAATAATATGCAACAAGAAATGTGTTAGATCAGTCGAAAGAAGATTTATGGCCATGTTACTGAAGCAACTCGCAACAATTTTCTGCTTCTTGGTACAATGAAAGTCCCCATTAATTATTGACTATAAATGTTAGCCCTATAAGGAGGGGAAAATCAGCATTCCTGCCCATTACTTACTTGAAGCCAACGACTTGAGTCAAAACAATCAAATGGAGCCCTTCCACTCCTGTTTGGAGTCTGGATTAAAAGGTACAAAGATAATAAATATTATCGATAATAGAAGAGGAAACATAGTTTAGCACATCCTATCAATAAATTATTAAAACAGATATATATAAATTGCTTTGTGCTTCTTAAACAAACCTGAGGAAACAATGAAATGATGTCTTTGACAGAAACTCCTAGTTCTGCTAATGCTGTAATAGCCTCGATTATGTAAGGGCACTGCCTGTCATCAAGGATAAAAGTGAACATCATAATTGTTAAAATAAAATCCTAGACTAAAACATCTAGAGCCAAAAATTTATGATAAAATGATTGGAAAACTAAAACAAACCTGAGGCATTCTTTATAACATGTAATAGCAGAACGATTGTTTCTGGAATATCGATAAAGCTTGCCCATTAAAAGATTCATCTGCAAGTTTCTCCCTTTGTTAATTTGCTCCATCTGCAAAGTTATAGGGTTAAAAAAATGTAAATTCTTCCAAAGGGAAAGAAACAATTACCAAGAAAAAAATTGTAAAATAACACAAGAATTCAAAGATCTCCTGATCAAAAATGAAAATTGTATGCACTCTGACAAATTTCGTCTCAAGTTTTCTTCATTAGAGAATCCATTTAACAAGAATGCGCGAGCCTCCATACCTCAGCTAGGGCTTGTCTGTTCTCGCTTAGTGCACAATGACAAGATGCAATTTTGAATTTCACCTGTCAAATACACGATCAAAACAAGAAAATCTCTGCATAAGTAATCTTATTCTTTGCACCCCCAACAAACAAATTACTATCCTACCACGCTGAAATAAGCTCAAACCAATAAAAAAAGTGAAGGCGAAATAAAAGAAAAAGTCTACCTCATTCTCATTTATTGCTGAAATGTTAAAAGAATTCGGAGAAGAGGACCTGTTCGACGTCAAAGAACTCCTAGTGGTCGTTGAAATTTGCTTTGCAATCTTGCAATATTGCAGAGCTTGCTTGTACGTATGCTGCCAACAAACCACACAAAATATAATGAAAAATTAAAATTAAATTAAATTAAATTAAAAAAAAAAAAAAAGAAAACCACACCCATTACTTGAAGCAGCTTCAAGATCAAATTCATTCATATCAAATAACAGAAGTAAATATCTATCCTTATAGATTTCTCTTGAAACCCACTGCATAATTGATGTAACTAGATTTATAGAACTTCATAAATTGTAGATAAAGAATTATTATTGATACTTTAAACTAGTACACTACACATATTTTACGTTTTTTTTTTTTTTAAAAGGGTGAGAATTGTCAACAAGAAATCGAACAATTTAAGTAAAATTGAGAGCTTTAAACCTCTATACAAATGGTTAAAATTATACAAAATGGGTATTCTACTAACAAAAACTAATTGTTATGATTAAAAAAAAAAGGGAAGCTTTCTAGACTTTTTGTTCCCTTACAATTGCTCGGCGATGTTCCCTCTCGCGAAACAAAGCATCACCAAGTAAAACCTGCGCAGAAGAAGAGAAAACCCAGAAGCATTTATTAAGGCAAAAAAAATCTTTTTTTTTTTTAAAGGAAAGTGAAGCTGGAGATTAATTTACCAAGCTTTCAGCTTTGAGGTGTGGATTGGTCTCGGCATTTGCAGCAGGTGACGATACAAGAAAACAACTCTGAAAAATATCCCCAAAAAAAAAAAATATATCCACAAGAATCAGCTCTACTCAAGCGAAAATCTACAAAAATACGAAAAAAAAAGAAGAAAAAAAAAGAGACAGAGAGACAGAGAGAGATTTACGAGCATTTGAGCTGAGTTATGGAGGCCAAGGTCGAGAAGAGTGGAGATTTGATCCTTGGGAACGTCCATTTTTGCGAGAGAAATAGATTGAAAGTGAGAAAAAAGAGGGGAGAAAAAAAAAAATGACTGATTTTTTTATTGTTTTGTTGATGAAAAAAATTTGAATTGGGTTGATTTGTTGGTTTGGTTGTCACTTCCAGTGAGACACCGCTCTCTCTCTCTCTGTCTCTCTCTTTTAAACTCCAACTTCAGTTTTGCGACTTGAACTCTACTGTTGTAAAAGTTCAAGGGGTTTTTAGGACCCGTTTGGTTAGTAGGTTCATTTTAAATTAAACTGTATTTTTTTTATCATGTTTTTTTATTTTTTTTTCTAAAAGTTTTTTGTCTTTTCTGAAAAAATCAACAAAAATTACTATTTAAACTTATAAATCTTAACTCAAACTCATACACCAAACTAACCATATGTTTTGTAACTTGCCCCCCGTGTTTTTATTTTAATAATTTACCCCTCAAACAGCAAAGTTGTTGCAATATGTTTTATTTTAGCCTCGTTTGGTGATCTATTTCAAATCAAAATTTTCATCTTAGTTTTTGTCTTTTTCTGAAAAAGTTTTTGTCTTTTTCTGAAAAAGTTTTTTGTCTTTTCTGAAAAGTCAACAAAAATTACTATTGAAACTTAAAATTTCCAACTCAAACTCATTCACCAAACGGATCATTTGTTAGGTTTTATTTTTTTCTTACGTTTTTATTAACTTGAAATTTTAAAATTTAAAAGTTTTATAATAGAGTTTGAATTTGATTTGAAATTTTTTTTATTGGAGATGAGATTCTATGTCCCTATAAAAGGCATACTTGGATTTTCAACATCTCCATTTTATCAACTTTCTCACAATCAGTAACAATATTAACTTGCAGTTGATACACCGGTTGGAGTTAAGTTTTTGGGTTGTAATTGGTTGACTTTTCAAAAATTAGTTAATATTTTTGTTAATTTTTCAGAAAATGACACAAATGAGTTGAAAATTTTTGGTTCCAACCATTTTTCCAAACAAAGTCTTAGTGAATTTATTTTAGGGACAATATCAGTGATTTTTGTAATTTTAAGTAGATTCAAACTTCACATTTTGTAATAAAGCTAGATATAGAGTTATTATTAAATTATGCATGTAACAAATAATATGGTGAAGTGGTAACTTTAACAGTAAATGATATTTACTTCTTTCACAAACGGAGAAAGCACCGTAATGATATAAATTTCAAGATTATTATACTAATATAATACAAAAATTTGACACTAGATTAATGTGACATGAAAATAAACCTAAAATTTATGTTATGCTGGTTAAAATGAGGAATTGGTGTCTGGTAAAAAATAAAAAATAAAGGGCTAGTTAGGTAATTTTCTTGCAAATTAGTTCATTAATTGGGCCCATTGAAAGAGGTGGACCAGCCCATTGGAGGCGGCTCTAAGCCCACTTAGAGGCCTCGGCCCACATTGGCCCATAATAACTCTCCCTCTCGCAGCTTCTCGAAAGCATCATGGAAGGCTCATCGTCTTCCCTAACGTCACCGTCGGGAAAAACGAAGTTCCTCCGGAGAGTAATTTCGCCGGCGATCCGAGGGCAATCTTGTTCAATTTGCTTGGAAGACCTCCATGGCCGGACCTCTGCAGTGCTCACGGTCTGCAACCACGCCTACTGCGAGGATTGCATCGGCAAGTGGAGCTTCTTCCGACGAAAATGCCCTCTCTGCAACTCCGATTTCGACTCTTGGTTCTCTCGCTTCAGCTTCTCTTCTGGAAACTTCCGCCGACATCGTTTGCCATCTCTCGAAACGCCAAGTTCTAGAAGCTTCCGCTTCGAAGAAGAAGAACGTCCTCGAAGGTCCGAGCTTTTTTCCGATATTCAGCTTCTGGTCCATTCGCTTCGTCGAAATTACAATCAAGATTTTTTTTTTTTTTTTTTTGTAAATTAATCCTACAGGATCGCTATAAATTCATCTCGGCGGCGATCGACGCCGTTGCCGTGGCGGCGGTCGTTTGGACGGCTGGGATCTGTCGGCGCCGACGTCATTGATCAGAGAAAACTCCAATGGCGTGCGAGGTTCGTCTCTGAATTAATTTCGTGCATTGACTTAATCTAAAGATGGTGGTTGCTAATTTTGCAATATATATGTCTATATATAATCTAAATATATATATATATATATATATATTCTTCAGCATATACGAGAAACGTTTGAAAGCTGTTCCTTTGACATCAATGGACCGTCTTGAACAGGTATATTCTGAAAGAAAATTTATGTTCCGAGAGAAAATAGGGCCTGCTCAGGCATGTGACTTATTTTCTTGTATAATCTATACAAACAGTTGTACATTTTTATGTACCCATATACACATATTTAAATAGTTTATTATTCGACCCTTTTTTAGGAAAAGAGATATATATGTATATACACAAATGCATATAAGTATATTCACATGTATGTAGGTTTTATGTTCAAGATCTTGTCTTTGAAATTGTAGAATATATCGGGGAGTGATGGTATGAGAGTGAGGATATTGAGGAGAATAGAACCGTGGGTTCGAAGGGAGCTACAAGCTGTGCTTGGGGACCCAGATCCATCTGTGATTGTGCTTGTGGCCACTTCACTTTACATTGCAACTCTTGAAAGGAAGGTTCATTTCTCTTCCGGACAGCCTGGTGCGGGAGATCAGTTCCTTGCAGAATTGCGTGCTTTTCTGCTCGACAAAACGGACATGTTTTGGCATGAATTGAGGTAAATTGACTGCGTAAAACTTTGCTGCCATTGAAAGCTTGATGTTTAAAGAGTATTGAGTTGAAGCAGTTCCCTTGTGTATGATTGAACTTCTGAGTTTACGGTTGAAAAGCTATCTTGTGTTCTCATTGATTCAATTTGAGATAAAGATAAAGATTTAGAAACTGACAATCGTGTGAAGCATATTGGTCGGGCAAATGCAGGTGTTGGTGAACCAATTCAACCTTCCTGCTTGGACTCTTTCGAGTTTTGGCTATTATGAATCTTATGCCATAGGTGCAAATGAGCTTTGATTTTGCACTGTCACTACAATTCAAACAATTGCGTCGTGCTTGTTTGCTTCTATTTATTCTTTGCTGAAGCACAATTAGAAGACTTGTTTTCTTTTGTTTCGTTGATTCTGTTGGCCATATGTTTACTTACTAGGACATACATTTTCCTTCAGCTGTTTTGCAGAGAGTTCATTTACCATGGAAACATATGATGCGGTGGTTGAATATACGCAGTAATTTGGTAACCTGGAGCAGCGTCATTTCAAGTGCTGAAAATGGCATTTGAAAAATAGGAATTCTATGGATACTTCTTTAAGGGATACATGAAGTTGCCAGGAAATCAGAAGTTTGTTCTCTATCGACAAGCTGCGGAAAATGGATTAACAACTTTCTGCTCACAGAAGCTCTCTCGTACGGGAATTATGATCCAACTGGAACGTCATTTATCATTTGATGGTTGGACCGTCTCTTGGAGTGGGGAACACTTGCTGGATAATCTGCTTGTAATGTAAAATCACCTTGCTGGTTTAGGGGGTTAAAAAGGGATTCAACAGCAAAAATTGCAGCTTTGGAAGAGCTTGTGGTAACCCATCGGAAATTGGAAAGGCCTTATGGGGAAGAGCAATGGATGATCTCATAACAAGAGGAAACGAAAATACTTTATTTGGTGTGTAAAAAATCTGCCAACCATAGTGGAGAAATGGAGGAGGAAGGGTAACTTTTTTAGTGTTTAATTATCCGGTGAGAAGTGAAATCGAAAACAACCAAATTTTCTTTCCGACATTTATTAAATTTAGGAATGATAAGCTTGTCAATTTAGTTACTCATGCGGATAGTAGCTATTTGGCTTAATAAAGGCATACAAGTAAATTCACCGATTAATTAATTAATGGCAATCTCATTTCTTAACCAAATCAAATCAAACCAATTTCATATGTTGCGGTCGTACAATTTAGGTTGTACAGCGTAACTGCCCAAACCGAACAGCACCCTCTGGTTTTTTTTTTTTTTTTTTGGGTAAGCAAACACGGGTGAAAAACGGAACAATCCTTTCTTTTCCTTTTGAATGTGCACACGTCCTAAATTCATTTGTCGAGTTCACAGAATTATATGAGAGACGGAAGCTGGGTTCGAAGAATTTACTACTTCCAATACAACACAACTGCTGCTCGGTCGAAGAATCTCACTCCATTGCTACACTGGAAACATGTGTTGTCATTGTTATGATCAACTGAAAAACCTAACACCAATTTACATGTCACATCAACCTACACAAACAAGGACAATCAAATTCTGCTTTTGAACCCTACTCCGAGGTTCAAAAACCCGATGACGTTAGTAACGGAAAGAGCTTAAGGTCATCATTCTTCTTCAGGCTCTTCCTCCTCTTGGAGAAGATTTTCTCTGTTGTCATGTGCCCAGAAACCACGCACATCTATGAGCATGCTGGCTACTGTCCCACCCTGTTTGCAAGTTAATAAATCGGCCAATGTAATCTTGAGTGGGTCTGCCGGCTTTACCATATCCCATATTTCATCCCTTACATCCTCAATGCACAGTTCATAGTTACCACCTTCAATCCATTTCTGATGCACGTCTCTGTTTCACAAGCGAATCAATATATAAATAAATGATCATGAAACTAAAATATAACTAGTTAGAGCTAAAAAGTTGGGACAAACAGTAATTTCAGTTTTGCATATTCCTTAGAATTTCGACATGATAAAACTTTTCATATATATCATTGCTGACTAAAACTGTAATTAACATGTTCTAGATATAATAACGGATTCATGTCTCTGGCAATTTGAGACTAGTAGAACTTGCTTAAGTCTACAAGTAGGAAAAATGCCGAGGTTCTCTGTAGGAAGGTCGTATCAGGTGACATCTCTACTATTGGATGTTCCCCTTCTCTGCTTCCATATTTGGGCTTAAAATCCATTTGGTCTGTGATGTTGTAGAATAACTAACCTCTTCGAAAACTATTTCAGCAAATCAGCAAACGACGCAAACAAACTAGAGAACCTGAGATACTTCCCTGCCTAACAGTTAAATGCAAATATACATTGTTTACCTGAAAAGAGTGTGAATATCCGCAGTCGTAAGGTAACCTCTTCCCTGAAGATCAAGGCACCGAAACAAATACGTTAACCCTTCTGGTGTATCTTTATTTTCTAATGCCAGGACGAAGTCCAGAAAGCAATCAAAGTCCATCTCCCTTGCATTGCCCCCACCGCCTTTGCCGCGTCGAACATGTTCATCAAAAACTGTTGGAAGCACATTGAAAGGAAAGAATGAATAAAACATACATACCCGAAATTTAATAATGCATTCAAACATACAATAGCAGTTCCTGGAAATACAAGATAAGGAAAACTTTAGTTTCACGTGCTGAGTTTCACATGTTCAGCACATGGATTCAATAGAGAAGTCGAACAAAAGTTCCACCAGGCACATGGCCTAAGACAGACCCCAACATGGTGGGCTAACTGGCAAAGCCCGTCCACCATCTCTAGAAGGTAATTTAATCGTACCTCTCTCAATGAAAATGTCAGTCAGTGTCCCATCTGCATATTCTCGGAGCTCCTGCTTGCTCAATGTTCCGTAATTTCCGCTCGTATCTTTGTTAAGAGCAAGAAACATTTCTGCAGAAAGAAGTTTGGATTTAATCATACAAATCCGCTGATTGCAAATTTAAGCTTATTGAATAAAAAGCAAAGCATCTAACTTCAAAGGCAGCACAAGCATGTCAACTACGAAATAAGATCAATTAGAAAAACAGGCTACATGAGGTAAATGGAACCAGGAAACATGCAATAAAACTAATGATGGTAATTGTACTCACCACAGATGCGCTGTGCAGACGTCAATGAGAACCAGTTTTCAGCTTGTTCGGTATCAGTGATTTCTTCTTCACTTTCCTGTTATGAGAAGATCATAAGAAAAACATGACAACCAAAAGTACAGTTCACAGAAATCGCAGCACAAAGACTTTCAGCACCCCGGAAAAATAAATGCAGCACAAAAGATTACTATTTTCTTAGTCATGAGAACAATTTACCTGGTGCAGTTCCATCAGTTCCTGTAGGCAGTTACTTAACAACACTTTCTTTATACATGCTTTTCCTGTAAGCAGAACTAACTGTCAAGCTGTGACAAGCAGTAGATTTAAAACAAAAACTATTCCACTAGTCCAACTTTGAAAGAAAACTTGCTACTTTTTTTTTTTCCCAATCGTGAATGTCTAGAAATCAAATCCGAGATGTATTATAATGATAATTATTCGTGAAGAACTAGTGATCAAGAAAAAGATTAGAAATTTGAATTTGAATTTGTGTATTTCACAGGAAAGAGTTGATGATTGACGAATAAATATCGAAATCAGATTTCTGGTCTTCTTCCTCTTGAATCATCTGATTTCTTTATCTGGTGATTCTATCTCTCTACTGGTTCCATTCTCTCCTTGTTTTTGCTTTTTCTATCTAGATTCTATCTTATTCTATGCTGGTCCTACATAAACAAGAAGTGCAAAAATGGACGATTTCTACTAATGGCAAGATAAACCAAAAGATTATAAAGATACAACAGAGCTTAATATTGTAAAGGAAAAAAATAATAAATGGCATCTAACAATTAGGAAGTCAAACATTGCCAACAGAAGGGGGGAAAAAAAAGGATGAGCATTTCTTGATTCAAAATACTTAAAAATACCAACTATTTCTTATAATGAAACAGAAACCAACCTCGTCTATTAGGGTCGCAAAAGAAAAAGAACTTCCGTGCAGCTATGCGGCAATATGTTGGAACAAAGGCAGGAGACATATCACGTAGTTGTGCCAGATTAGGGATAAGACCCTCTATATATTGCATCATTTCCTGAAAATGGATGGAATAGTTATTGATCATGTACATAAGAGGTGAGAAGAGAAAACTACTAAGCTGGAATTAAACGCATCAAAACAAAAGGTCAGTACCTGTAGTTGAAGGAAGCCATCAGAATCCTCGTCTATCTCACTCATATCAATTCTGGCCTGTGTAAGTGAAACCTGAACAGAAAAGTATAGTTAGCTGTAATCCTGGGTAAAACAACTAACGAAAATAGCAGATTGAGAGCTTTAAGTAAAAGACCAACAGCAAGTGGCATGGAAGTTTGATTCCGTAGTCAAATAAAACAAAAACTAAGATAAGTCAATTTTCAAGAGCCAACCGTTCGCATCACATAAAGGTAAAATGGCAGAATGGCAATTCTTCCTTGTTCGTCTTTCTCGAATTTCATAAAATTTGAAGGGCTGAAAAAACGCCGGCATTTGGGGCCTATTTGCTCAGTACATACAGATTGAATATGGCAAAAGTCTTCATAATTCATCTGCAAAATAAAATGAAGGAACTCGTTAGTGTCCAAGGAAATGTCTATTTTGAGACTGTACTGCATACTGAACTGTCAATTATGTCACCGAATAAAAAATTTAAGATCTGAAATATCATTCAATTAAAAAAAATATAACTGAAATTCATGAAAGAAGCACATGCCACCAAGCAACATCTTCCAGCAGAAGTGATTACCAAGTAAAACATCAAGAAAACAGTAACACTTAACAGAATGAAATACCACCTTTGAAAAGCAGACAGCAATTACTCTTTTTTTTTTTTTCCCCTCTGAATCAAAGAGACCTACTTAAAATAACTTTTATCGGCTGAACCCAAAGAAAAAAAATCTCATCTGGCATTGTAGAGTAAAAGATCAAGATGATAAACTAGATGCAGCTTACCTTTTCTGCCCCAGTTGCATCATCAATCACACAATTTTCCCTCAAGCAAACCCACATTGTATCCAAATCATCAGCATTTAGCAAAAGGTCTGATTGCTTCTGCAGAAACAATGGAAGAATGTTAAATGACAAGCAACAGCCGATCTCAAACTTTTAAAGATAAAAACACAAAACGCTTAGCACATCAAGCTAGAAACAAAACCAAACAATACCTTCAAAAACCGACGTTTTGCCAGCCGCTGGACTTTGCTACTGATAGATCCTTCTTCAGGTTTCTGAATCAAAAGAAAACACACAATTTGACTTTTCATAAGCATTAAAGTAAATATTTAGCTTATATATCCACACCATATAACAATATCTTAGGAATTCAGTTCGAGTCACAATTCCAATACATGCCTTCTTATAGAAACTAGGAATCGTGCCAGCTTCAGCACTTTTTTGTTGCTTCTCTTTAAAAATATCCAGCAAGATTCTCTTCGTCTCGAGCTCTACAAAGATGGCAAAACACAATAATATTTGGTTAGATTATAGATTGTGCATTAAAACAACATATGAGACTCAGTCTGCAACACATACCCAACTTACATTTCTCAGCAAATAATAAAAAAGCAACAAGAGTCGAGGCTAAGTCTGTTTTTGCATAAGAGATAAGTGAAGAGTATTATGTCACGAAATGGAAACTAGAAAGTAGGCGGTACAAACCAAAGTTTCTAGTTGGAAACTAGAAAGTAGGCAGTATAAATCAAAGTTTCTAGTCGTTAACCTTCAAACAATTTCGTTCCTTCAAGCTTAGGCGTGCGTATATTCTATTTAAAACCAGATGATCAAGCCTAAGTCCACTGGAAATTCCAAGAAGATTCTCAATATGCAGAGAACAAACAAGACGAACACTCGGAATTTTCCATCCACTGTCATTCTTCACGGAGGCAACAGAAGCAAGAAATTGCAATCCAAGAATCTAACAAGTCTAATTAACGTACTATTAATCCAAAAGACAGCAAGATGTTATAATTTCCTCGGTTTCCACAAATCTATAAACACCAAAAGAGGATTTTTCAGCCCCATTTTCTCACCAGCCCGATAGACATCGAACTCAAAAAAGGATCTTTCTTTCGGCCCTCATTTTCTCAGAAACAGAACAGACGTCGAACCTAAAACGCTAATTAACCAACTTTTCCATAAGATTAACAACTTAACATGAATTCAGGTTAAACAATGCTACTACAATCTTACGAACGCGCATTTTAGCACGCGCGCATTCCAAAAAAAGGTTTAAGTTATCATTTCCTCGGTTCTCGTCGCATTTTGTCAGCATCCAAACAGATATCGGAAATTGAAAACATATATCAACTACATTTATCCAAAATGAAACTCTACGAACAAAATTAACCAAATTCTCGGAAAGAATCGTGGATAGAGAGTGGTGCGTACCCATCAGCGCCTCGGATCCGAGTCCGACGCCTGATCCGATGAATCTGCGGAGGTTTCGGGCCCAGGGCATGGAAGACGCCGGCGGGATCTTCCTCTGCGCCGGCGCCGGGGTCGCCTCGTGGCCTTCGCCATCACTCGAACCACTGTACATGGCCGAGTCACCAAGTCCCCCAACTCAATCGATTCGGACGAACTCAAAACTCAGAAACCCTAGAAACCAGAGGGCTCGGATCAAAGCTCTCTGGTCCAAGTCTCTGGTCGGGCAGCTTCCGGTTCGTCAGTAATGGATTTTGCTTAAAATCAAATAGAACTCCCGTAAGTTTTTTCAATTTACGAATACCTCCTTTATGGTTTCAGTAATTATTCTTTTTCCCCAGATTTATGCATAATTTGTTTAAATGACAAGCTTCGAAAGTTAAGTTAGCAAAATGATCCTTTTCATTTTTGCACTGTGCAGAAATCATTTTACAAATAACATTTTTTTTTTCAATTGGTTTCATATTTAGTTTATTGCAATTAATAAAAAAAAATTAAAGGTTTATATACATTAGTCACACAATCTCACAATTGTAGAGGAATTGCTTGAAGTTCTAATAAATGAGAGAAAATTGAGCTATAGTTGTTTGGCACGGCGGCCACCACCTTTTTTTCACTTAAACAAAGTAATTAGTTTATTGCTATTAGAAATAGAAATAAAAATCAAAGGTCTATGTGCGTTACTCATATAATCTCATTATTTTAAAGAAAAAAGTGTTTGAAGCTCTAATAATTGAGAGAGAATGGAACGATTGTTGTTTGTCACCAGCCACCTTTTTTTTTTTTTTTTTTTTGGTGGCTTGATGTACGTAATTTGACTAATTAGACTATATTTCCTTAATTTGCTAATATTTTTAGATCAATGGGTTTTTTTTTTTTTTTTTGGTAAACTAGAATGGTTTAAGTAAATAAAAATTAGCATCGGTAAAACTCCACATCCCAAATTTAAGTCACAGTATTGTCAAAGTGAGGATTGTCGAAGTGGATTAAGGGATTTATTAATGGCGATAAAATAAACTATTTAAGGAGGGTTCATTAGTAACTAGCTCTTTCAAGTTGTGTATGGGACCTACTTTTTATGGCGCTATAATGATCTCGGACGTTGATTTAAAATTATGATGAAATATAATACAGTCTTATTTAAGTAAGTAAGTCTCTTTCTTAATATTTTTATCTTTTTTTTTTTAGTTCTTAATTTTTGAGGTATAATTATTTAAGCATGTTACATTATTTTGAAGAAATTAAGGTTAACAATCATATTCTATGTTATTTAAACTTTTTAATTTTTATTATAAAAGAAATTTACTGTTTTGGACCATCTTCTTTCATATTTGAAGCTGGACCACGCTATTTGACTGGACTTTTCACCTTTAACATCTCTCTTCTCCCTTGAAAAAACATCTCATTTGGTACACCTACCGTTTACATTGTTCTTATGCTATTCTAATCAGATATATATAAAACAATATAGTACATTTACAAAAAAAAAAAAAAAAAAACAGTATAATAAAACTAATAAATATAATTACTAGATAAGAATTTTAACAAATTTGGGTGTATTTAGATGGTTCACAATCATGACAATTATATGTTTTGTCCTAATTAATAACAATTGCTAACTTTTTTGTTGTGGAGCTTTTATTTAGCAGATGGAATATCATAAAAACACTGGAATAAAGAAAATAGAATTTTCATTTTTTCATCAAATCCATCCAACTAGAAAACGATATAAGAGTACAATTTTATTGTTTGGCTGATTTATTTATATCATGGTGTTTGTCCGTACACAGGCGTGTTTAAATATATGTGTTGTATAATAAATCATATTTTTCACATTATTTTGAGACTGTAATATGTAATCCAATTCTATCTCTCTCTTCTTTTTTTTTTTTAAGGAAAAAATGTATCAACATTGATAAAGAGTTATAAACTGAATAATACAATGCAAAGATCTCGTAATTTACGGTCATAACCCTCAACTATCGGTATAAACAACTGACGCACAGTGGAAACGACATAAGTCTGAGGCCTGAAAATGAAAAAATACCTCGACATATTAGAAATGAACATGCACCAAGCTCTACTTAACAAAGCCCCACTAACAACAAAGACTTTATTTTTATTTATCCATTGACATAAAACATCTGCTGATTTATAAATTGAAAGACACGAGTGGTAGACTTTATTTTTTGGACATGAGAATGTTTTATCTATATATAGCAAATAAAAATTCTTAAAATAAATATACACGACACTTTTCTATAACATTATTAGGAAATAAAAAAAAATCACCACAAATATTATAAATAGGTATTTACTAATATTCTTTAAATTCTATGAAATTGAAACTACATAATGTGTTATGAAATTATTTTTTTTTTCCTTGCATTTTCATTATTTCCATAATATAATAGTTTTTGTCTTGGAATATATATGAACTACTTGATTACAAAAGCTCATTGAACAACAAAATGCAATACAAGACAAATTCCCCTTTCATTTTTTTGCTACTCAAAAATATTGGATGGAGAGGACATAAAGCAAAAGCAAGTTGTGGTAAAAAGAAAGGTCTAATCTTGCATGGTAAATCCTAAAGCTACGAGTACGACTAGAAACACTTTTTTATTTTTTTATTTTTTAAAAAATTACGACTAGAAACACTTTTTTATTTTTTTTATTTTTTTTATTTTTTTAAAATTTTATATGTGTATATATATATACAAATATTATCTTTAGGACCGATATTGGCTCTTCCAACATTAGTTTTTCTTTTGGTAAACAAGTCCCTTCTTGGAATATTGCCCCCACACCCACGTGAAAATCCCACAAAACCGGCATCCTAATCACAAACCTCTTTCTATCTTTCCACAATAATAATTTTTATGTAGTTATGGTAGATCTGTGGTAGGGACACTTATACGATAATGCACATTTATGAACTTCCGATCATATCATTAGCAACAGGATTAAAAAGAAATATGTACATACATATTGAGGTGTGACATAATGTTTAATATATACATTAAAGTTCTCTCATATTAGAGCATCGTCGATACAATGTCAAATTCATGTGCTAAAGTCAAATCCTAACACTTGAGTACCAAAACTATTCCTCAGTACAAAGTTGTTTCCAATGTTAAATTTGACAATTCTATACTTGATGGCAGAATGCTAAATATTGATATTTGATAACTATTGGTTGATATGCATGGGCTTTTTGTTTTAATCATTACGTTATTATTGCTTTCCAATTATTTAATTACATAAACTTAATTTTACGAGTTTTAAAACTTTATAACGATGACAAAAGGTTAATACGACATAATAAATAACATTATCTATTAGAATAAGAAAATAGAATAATATATTAAATATGCTATTTTCACCTCTCTCTCTCTTTTAAATAAATATAGCATTAACATTAACGTATTTATTAAAAATGATCTTATTACAACTAGTTCGGAATAACTCATGAACCAGATTATGATGCCACGTTAGGAATCGATATTTTATAATATTCTTACATACCTCAACTTAGGATATGAACTTACTGATAAACTATGCTAAACTAAGCTTCCAACCATTATATATTGTCATGGTTAGATATACTTATTTTTCATAAAAACAACCACATAAGAGTTTGAAATACGTACTCTCATTGAATCGAATCGAATTGAATTACGGAGGATGAGAAACATGTGGTGTATGACACATTTTAGATCCTCTTATATTGCTGATGCAGTAGTTGTAGTTGGAGTAGGAGCAGTACGGCCTATTGTGCAGTGGCATTGCAGAAAAAACATTGGCAGGCAATGGAGCCATGAAAATGGAAAATCACAGAGTTGAAGATAAGAAGATGCCTGACATGCTGAGTTGGATCGAAAGCACCATGTATATTTATGTAAATATTGGAAAGATCTACTTACTCTGTGGATTCTAGATATGTCAACTCAAGTATACACAATATATATATATATATATATACACACACGAGTATTTCTAATATTCACGGTATGTTTGATAGAGTTTTTTAGAATCAGTTTTTACTTTCTGGGTTCAAAAACTGCATGTGGAGGTGTTTTTTTTTTTTTTTTTTTAAATGATCCATCAAAAGTTTTTTAGATGTTGTTTCTTGACCAAAAAAAAAAAAAGAAAGTTATGTATAGACTACGAAACTTGCATAATAGTTTCGGAAAGATATTATAAACCTTATTGTAAGTTATTTATTTATTTACTACTCTTAAGGGTTGAAATGATATTTGACGTTAAAGGTATGTTTTACGTAGTTTTTAAGAATCTGCTTTTGGTTTGTTGGGTTCAAAAGCTCCATTTGAAAGTATTTTTATGATCTGTTAGAAATGTTTTAGATGTTAAATCAGAGCTCTCATTTGAATAGACTATGAAATTTGTATAAGAGTTTGGTAAGATATTATAAACTTTATTGTAAGTTAATTATTCATTTACTACTCTTAAAGGTTGGAATGATTTTGGTATTAAGTAATTGTCATAGGGAAAGTTGAAATGATGAAACAAACTACATGAAAATATGATTGATTTCAAGACAGAAATCATCTTTCGAAAGATTTTAACCAACAAATCAAGTCAATTGTTGTTACTTGTTAGTCCCAGCAAATATGGTCCCCTATTACACGAGAATTTAAGACCTCATTGATCTCTTGAGGAAAAAAAAAAACATACAAAAAGAATGTCATAACTTTAATTTAAAAAAAAAAAACATGCAAAAAGAATGTCATAACTTTAATTTTAACATCGTTTTCATAGGGGACTAGAGACATTTCTATAATCACAAGTCTTTATATTTTTTTCAAGTTGCGTTAAATTATCATACTTATCAAAAGAATTCTCATACAAGAAGCACCCGAGTAAGTTTTTTTTTTTTTTCTTTTCTTTAGTACTTGACATAGAGAAAGTTGAAAAGATAGAACAAAATATTTTTTGAAAGATCTAGTGATGACAAAAAAAAAAAAATGAAGTCAATTTTTGTAAGTTCCAAGCCAAAAGCCAACAGAGCAGTCTCATAACAATTCCAAAATGGTCCCCCCCTCCTTCTATTTAACATCAGTGGGACGTTTGGATCACCCAATATTTTTCCAATACAATAAAATATTCATTTGATTATAAATATTTTGTGTATGAATACATAACTTTTTCACAAATCCCAATACAAATGCTATTCACTATTTAAATATACACGTTTCATCGCAACGTCTATTTCATCAGAATACATGCACTCAAACGTAAATATATGATATTCAAATGTATATTAGAATACAGATATCTTATTTGAATCAAATACTAAATACATCTAAACGAACCAAATCTGAATTCATACCCAACAGACGTAATAATAAAACCAGTAAAAACACCAACATACTTTACTCTGGCTTTAATCAATATTTGACACAAGAGTGTAGCTTTCCCAGTCCTTCATTCACAGAGATTTTCAGAAACTTTAAAAGCCAGTGGTCACCTAACCTTGAAGCTCTAGTACAAAAGTAGTTTTACAGCTTCTACAAAACATTTTTTATTTTTACATTTGCTTAACTGAAACAATGAAAATTACTGAAAAAAAAAAACAAAGGTAAAAAGGGGCATCCTTTTTGTAATCTGCACAAGCAGAAAAACATCCCTCAAATTTGCTGCCATAAACTCAGACCTTGGCAGATTCATTTTAGAAGATTTTCCTTGAGAAAATTTCACCTTTTATATATATACACACATATATATATATACTCTCTCTATATATATATATATCTATATATATACGTACATACATTTTAACCTGCCTATCTGACATGGGCCTGTTTTGAATGCAAGGCATGCAAAAATACATATAACAGCCTATTTAGTCCAGCACAACATGACAGTCTCCTTTCCACCAATGCCATTCTGCTTTCCAGCCAAACCTGGTAGCCTATAAAAAAAATCACAAGGCAAACAAAATTTCATAAATGAGAGAGAGAGAGAGAGAGAGAGAGAGAGGGACAGAGAGTTACAGCTCAATAATCATCCCCACCATTGTTTCAATACAAAGCTAGACCAGACACACACGCATATGAGCTAGTACATGCATGCGTGTGTGTGTGTGTGAAAAAAAATATAAGTGTGTATATATAGGAACCCAGAAATGAAGGCAAAGGGAGGAGAGGGGGAAGTTATGGTTAGTCCTCCTTTCCATTTTTTCCAAAAGGGTGAGGGGGGGAAAATATATATATATATATATGTATAAACATAATTATTCAATTTTTGAGAGGCTAACAAATAAAAATAAAAACCAAGGAAACTATAGTAATATGTCTTGTTTTTGCTAAGCTGTCATGACCCCATTAGAGGGAACAGTTCTATTTCTGTAATACGAAAAAAAAAAAAAAAAAAGAGGAAAGAGGAAAGTCCCCTCTCCTTCTTTCCAGATCAGATGACAAAACAAGAGGCAAAAAGGCAGATAGGAGTGAATCAGGAGGACTTGGAATTGATGGAGTGATAACTACCTTTTCTTTTGATCCCTTTCAATAATTATGTCTTCCCCCCCCCTATTGTCAGCCTGATTAAAGTCACTTTCCCACCTGTCTAATATGTACATACCAATAAATATATCTATATGTATACATATTTCTTTAAAAAAAAAAATCCCAAGTTTTTACAGTTGGTAACAAATTGTAAAAAGTATATGTTTTTCTTGCTTTGATGGGATAATCAATGATGGAACCAGTCTATTATTTTAGTAAGAACGTATATTAAAGAATAAAGTTTTTAAAGAAAGTTAGGAATAATCAATTTTTATTGAGATTAAACAAGAAAAATGTAAAGTTTTCCCACACGGTCATGGGTGGTAGTTAAGTTAATGATCCCACTTCAATCCTAGCAGAAACAAAAGTTAACAATTATTATAGGTAAATCATCTTTTTGTATGTTAAGTGGGATCTACATGAAAGTGTGCAATTTGAAGCTTGGTCTTTTACTGGACAAAAGTTTTTGATATATGCATAGATTTGTTTCTTTCATTTCTTTTTCTTTTTTCCCCTTTTTTTCTTTTTTTTTTTTTTTGAATTTTCTTTTTGGAAGTACAGA
Source organism: Ficus hirta (assembly GCA_038430175.1). Lineage (NCBI taxonomy): Eukaryota > Viridiplantae > Streptophyta > Magnoliopsida > Rosales > Moraceae > Ficus > Ficus hirta. The sequence continues at coordinate 12,930,188 of CM076593.1, read as the reverse complement.
GAGAACAACTATATATAAAACTTTCCTTTCTTATATTGAGCAATGCCAAATCTAAACCAGCCTTAAGTCTATCAGCAGTAAGAGAAAGTTTTAAAGATATTTCTTCTAACTTCTTAGATTGTTTTTCCACTTTCTTTCAAAAACAAAAACAAAACCAACCCTTTTCTCTTTCTCTTCCTCTTCCTCTTCTCCCACCCCAATCAAAACCAATAAATACAAGTGTTGGTATTGCCTATGACAAGTTGTTCTTCATTGTTTTTGAGATTCTCTAGTGTGAGATGCTCATCAATGCTTGACAGCAAAGTGGGGTATCCAATTTAAATTAAAAACAAATAACAAAAAAAAAAAACAAAAAACAAAACAAAACAAAACAAATTTTGCAATGTCTTTCTGATATATATCTCTCTTGTTAGATTTTTCAACCGTATTACCTCTCACCAGAATGCTCGTTCCTTAAATAGACACTTGAGATCAGCAAATCAGCAATTATGCGGAGTTTTTCGGCACCAAAGCCCAAAAACATAACGAGGACCATTTGATCTGGATTCCCCCTGCAGCTTTGGCTCATAAATGTTTATATATGTATATATATATGTGTGTGTGTGTATGGATGCTGAGCTTTGAGGTTGTTTGAATAACTGGGTTGATCACTCAGTTTTGAGTCACTTATTGCTTCGGAGATTCAATGTTTATGTTCTGTTGTGGAAGACCTGAGGACTTTTAGACATGCCAAAGCCAAGTATCAGCATAATTGGAGGCGCCGCGGGGGCGATCGCGTTTGTTGCCGCGTTCGTGGGACTCGTGTGGTTGTGCAGGTTCCACTGCAAAAAGTTATCGAACAAGAACTCGGAAACGGGTTCCTCAGATCCATCTGCACTAGGTAAGTTCATCTGATGATGATCCTATTGTTGGCTGAAAATTCATTTCGCATTTGTTTGATGGTATAAGTTACCGATTCGTCTCTTTTAACCTTTGACAGTGGAGTGGAATAGAGGAGGAGGAGCGAGTTCATCAGGCGCGGCGCTGCCTTCTTTTGGGCCGGTCGGAGCCAGGCAATTCAGAATGGAGGAGTTGGAGCAAGTCACTAATCAATTCAGTGAGAGCAATCTCATAGGATATGGGAGTTTTGGCTCTGTGTACAAAGGGTTTCTCCGTGATGGCACTATCGTCGCTGTCAAAAAGCGAGCAGGTGCGCCTAAACAGGAATTTGCTGGCGAGGTACATGACCGATACATATATGTGCTGTACATTATTTGGAACATTATGGAACTCATCAAAAGATTGTTCTTCCAATAGGTAGCTTCTTTGTCGGAGATTCGTCATCGAAATTTAGTTACTCTACTCGGTTACTGCCAGGAAAGCGGATCCCAAATGTTGGTTTTTGAATACTTGCCGAGTGGCAGCGTCTGCAATCACTTGTACGGTATGACACCCAGACTTTTTCTGAGAAGTTGGTTTGAGTAATGTGTGAGTTTACAATGTTAATATTTGTTCATTCGTCGGTTTTGACAGATACTAGAAAAGATCCGTCGACTAAACTAGAATTCAAGCAAAGGGTATCCATTGCTCTAGGCGCAGCCAAAGGTATTATTATTAACCCGTGTCACTAGTTTGATGAGTGCTCTTAGACTGCATAAGAATAGTATAGAACCTACCAAATTCTCACTAATTTTTTATTACCAACCGACGCTGCAAATGAGTTGTTAAGTGTATTAGTATTCTTCAATTGAAACACGAGAACTCAGCGGTCACGCCGGTTTGTATATGTAGTATTACTTGATTGGCAAACAACTAAATTGAAACGAGAAGTGACTATAATGCAGGTTTATGCCACTTGCACAGCCTAAAGCCGCCTCTGGTGCATAAGAACTTCAAGACGGCGAATGTTCTGGTTGATGAGGATTTTATTGCCAAGGTTGCAGATGCGGGGGTCTCAAAACTGCTTGAGAAGATCGAAGAAGCAGGTCCATCCCGCGAGTCTAGTGTCAATGTTTTTCAAGACCCAGAGTATAACTTAAATTTCTTGCGATCGAAGTATTATGTTCGTTAATCGTGAAATACAGATCTCTCTTTTTTCACTAATATTTCAATTTGGTCACAAATTTTCAACCTCTAGGGTAGGGACGTCCAGGGCTGCATCGGCAATGAGTGATGTGTACAGCTTCGGGGTGTTTCTTCTAGAGATAGTGACCGGACAGGAGGCTTTGCGGAACGAAATCTTGGGATCCAACGAAAGTTTAGTCCAATGGGTAAGCAGAATACTTGTAAACCTAGCAATAAGATGGTAACTTGTAAAACAAGAAAAGAAAAACGAATAACTTTTCGAGTCTTTTTAACATTATCTAAGGTGCATTTTGTTAGCAATGTCTAAAGAAAGAAACTTTTCGCAAAAGACTGATATACCTTTACTTGTTAGCATAGACTTGCAGTGTTTTTTTTGTTCTTTTTTTTTTGGCTTCTTCTATTACTGCTTTCTTGTTATGACTTTTGTGAAGGTGGAATCACGGCTGAGCATAAATAATTTCGTGGACCACCGGCTATCGGGAAGCTTCACGATGGAGGGAATGAGGGATTTGATCCGGCTGACACTGCAATGCATGAGTTTCCCGGGCAAAAGGCGTCCGAAGATGGAAATGGTCGTGCTCGAGCTCGAACGGATTCAAGAGAAAGAAATGGCGCTAACAACAGTCATGGGAGAAGGCACTGCCACAATTAAACTAGGCAGCCAACTATTTAGTTGAAAATGAAGCCCCCCCAAAAAAAAAATAATAAAAGTTATTGGAAGTTTCATAATTCTCAACAGCAACTAACAACTTGATCTTGGTTTTTTTTTTTTTTTTTAAATTGCTATTTTGGGGAAGATTTAAAGTTGAAGCCAAATTGTGGTACATGAAATTATATGAACTCCATATTTTCCAAACAAAAAATGTAAAAAAAAAAATTTGATTGAATTTGATGAAGAAAAGTTTGTATAATAGTTGTAACAGTACTTGTTGTGCTGCATAATTTGTCAGTGATCAAATGAATTGGATGCAAAAGCTGAAATGATTGAAGGGAAACAAAAGAAGCATGTGTCAAAATCTTGTGCTCTAGAAATCTGAGTCACAAGACTCAATATATATAACTATAGACAAGAGACAATTCCAAATGAGGGGAAAAAAAAAAAAGAAAAAGAAAAGAAAAAGAGGCTATTGCCAAGGAAATTCAAGTAAGGAAGTATGCAATATAGCTGAAATCTTTACCCACGAGAAACAATGTAAACACTACAGAAGAAAACTATGGCATTACATAAAAGAAGAAAATCATGCATAAATAAATACACACATAGAATACATGTGAATCAACGTTAAAGGTGAGAGAAATTCAAATGATTGCGATTTTCTTTTATAAGCTTCGTTTTTATCATAATGAATTATATAATTGTTAAAAGTGGACATAACCCATATCGATAATGAGTTAATGTTAAATCTTCCATGTTATTGCTTCTTCTTTTTTTTTTTTAGTGACTTTATTGCTCTTATATATAGAATTAGGACATCTAATTCTTAACCATGATGTATAAACAACGTGTCTTACACTATTTCTTAGTTAGAATGGGGTGGGTGGTGACAAAACTGGAATATATTTTATCAGTTGAGATATTATAGAAAATATAGGAAAATATTTTTTTAGACATGGATATATGTGTAAATTTCAATAATTAAGTACGGATATAGATAAATTTTTTCTCGAAATTTAAGGGCACAATAGAGATATTTCAAACGTTTAGTTATAGAAATTGAAAAATCGAGTTGAAAATTACGACCGATTCCACCACTAAAAACGTCCAAGATGTAGACTCTATATATAGGATCCACCTAATACGTAAGTAATGACGTTAAGCACCACTCATCTCAAATAACAATCCACACAAAAAAAAAACAAACAAACAAACTACTACTACTATTTCATGAAGTCCCCTTTAGACATGATTGTTAGTGAAATGACATATAAGAAGGACCTTATTTCAATGTTTTGGCTCAATCAGAACATGCCACAAAAAGGGCACGGTTTGAAATTTGCCATTAGGCTGAAAAACATTTTTTTGGTTCCCAGTTGTTGAATTTGCCTCCATGCAAGACACAACACAAATGCTTGTTTTTGTTTATGTCTTTTGGGTTTTTTGGGTTTTTTTATTTTTATTTTTATTTTTTCACTACCATGTGTTTTACTTTACTTTACTTTACTAAGACCATATAAAATAAAACCATGAGCCAGTGACTAGATCTTGAAGCAACTTCAATTTGCCCTTCTGCCTTAGGTGCACTGACCATATGGTCAGATTAGGCATTGATTGTACTAGGACAATATAACATGTAACCAAATACCACAACAACAATTCTTTCACATCTACCATTGTCCCACAAGATTCCTTGTCCCCTCTTCCTCACAGTAAGATCCGTTCATGATTTCGGATTGGACCACCAAGATTTTAGGTCGTCCTATTAAAAAACCGCTTCCAAATTTTCCAAATTCAACCACGCACAAGATCCTATGAAACAATATTACAGCATACTAACGATGTTCAGCCCCACATAATAATAAAAAACGGATCTTATAATATGAGATTCACGGATAATACCTATTTTGTATTAGTTTTGATAATCAGGATTGGTGATGCCACAAGCATTAGTACTATTATATTATCCAATCCACTCAATCATTTACATGAAATTTTTACTCATTCCAGTAATTTTTATGATATTCCATTTCAGATCATTTCGAACAGATAAATTTTATCTCTCTTCTATTTATGTTTTAAAATGTCATCCCAATTATACCAATTTGAATGGAAACTATGAGTAACTTTTAGCATCAAAGGTTCAAGGGTTAAAAGAAGAAGAAGAAAAAAAAAAAAAAAAACTCTTTCGTGGGGTAATAATTGAAACATTTGTGTGGACACTCCCAAGTTATCATAATGCAGTGGGTACTAGAACACTGCAAGTTGCACTGGCACGGCCAACTTTTATTGCTCCCGGAGAATCAAAGGGGTTCAGGTAAGGTAGGTGAGTACCTCTGGGACCCACCAACAAGGATCACCTTGTTATGGTTAAGGTTAAAAAAAAAAAAAAGTTACCAACAACTTACAGTCGATTGAGAAATGCGAAAGGTAACGTCTTTTAGATAGGTTGGTAAGGTATTCATAAATTTTATTAAATATTTGAGTTCTAGTCATTCTCATTGTATTAATCGGGATATGATAATCTATTTCGTGTGATATTAATATATTACATGATGAAGTATCCATCTCCAGAATTATCTGAGTATGTCAATCTCTATCTTTATAATTCTCTTTTTACTATCAAATTTTTTTTTTCTTTTTAAGTTTTGAGAAGTGCAAAAATATAACAATAAAACACAAAATGATTATTCTCACCAGTTTTCCTTTAATTGCATGTTGTTCTCGTCAAACTTTAAAAATTTTCATTTTACTTTTTAAAATTTAAATTAATCTCATTTAATCTTATTTTTTACAATTTAAATTAAAAATAAATGGAGAAAAATGAAACAATGCGGTCACATTATCTTTCTATTACAGTTAAGATCATATGATCATAATTAACTTCATCTCTTTATATATGTTTTTAACATAATTTTTAACAAAGTAGATTTAATTAAGTTGGACGAATTGAAAATTCATATAACAAATTAAGAGGTTTGAAAGTTTGAGCAACAAACGAGAATGGTCTTATAATTCGAGAATCGCAAAAGATATTGATCCAAAATGGGAAAAAATAAAAAATAAAAAATAAAACTTGGGTTATGACTTGACTAGCTCAGTAAACGAAGGTGTCAACGACAGTGTACCCACTTGGCCAAACGACTGAAAAGACAAAAAAAAATGTACGAGCACATGCGGACCGTAAATCATAAGGAGAGGGATTGAGGGAATGAAAAAATTAAAAATAAATAAATAAATACAATTGAACAAAAATTGAAGGAAAGTCGTCAAAATAATTAAGGGCCCTAAAGGAACATCCTTCATGTTCCCCGTCCTTCCTACCCTCTCCATCATTCCAATCAAACATAGCCTTAGGATTTGTTTGGTAAGAGGGAGAGATTAAATCTCTTGTTTGGTTGGAGGAAGGAGAAATAGGAAGGGAGAGGAACTATCCTCTTGGGCCCACAAAAGTGGATCATTCCACTAATGGAAGGATCCATCAAATCCCTTCTTTTAAGTTTGAAATATCTATTTTATCCTTCAAAAAATAAATAATTAATAATAAAATAGATAAAATAGTAATTCTAAAATAATTATTCATCCATTTATTTAACTCTCCATTTTTCTTATCAAACAACATAAATAATTCCTACAATTATTTTCATCATTCACTCTCTCCATCCCTTTTCCTCTCCATTCCTCCTACCGAACTTAGCCTTAAACTCGTGAGGGACAAGATTGTTCCCCCCAGGTCCAAGATAGTTATACAAAAAATAAATAAATAAAATTTCTAAAATTTATAATTTTACTAAAAGATTCTCTTATTTTACACCTCCAAGATAGTTATACAAAAAAAAACTAAAATTTATAATTTTACTAAAAGCTTCTCTTATTTTACACCATGGAATTATTTAATTCTAAAATTTAAAAAGATTTTTGCTTTTTTATACTTAGCAGTGGAGGATTCAAACTCCTCATTTTGTGGTGGAATCATATATAAAATTATCGCTAGCTGTAACCACATTATTTAAACATGCTTTAATTCCCTCAAATAATTTACTTAAGTTTAATCCGAACAGACTAAAGTTCATGTAATTTGAACTAGAACTTTGAAAACCGAAATGAACCAGTTATGGGTATGGACTATTTGACGAAAGAATCCAATTACAAAATACGAATAGATAACAAAAAAATAAATGAAAACTAAATAATAAAGAAAGGAAGTTTTTGCAAAGTATACAATATAGTTTAACTTATGATTAAAAAAAAAAACACACACACACACACAAAACAAAAAATCATAGTTCACCGGTTAAGTCCCACCCTCTCTTATAAACTCAGGTCATTAATAAAATCATCGATATCAAACACCTTACTTACAGTTTGAAAATCGTTAAAAATTAATTAAGAATCACTTTAGTGTTTATAAATATAACAATATACGAAAAAAGTACATACAACAAAAATTAAAATATAAATATATATTTATGTATAAAGGAAGTTTTTTACTACAAAGAAAAGGATAGAAAACAAAATACAATTTAGGCAACATGAACTAAAGAATACATGAGCCTCCTAGACTCTTTTGTCCCACATGATATTCTCTGCCTCCTCTTCCCCCAACCAAGAAGATCCACAAAGATTTTTTTTTTTTATTTTAGGTCCACAAAAATCTTGGCTTGTCCAAGATATAAAAGCTGTTTTTATTTTTTCACTTTGGTCATGTCGTTTACACAGATACATGACCTACTCATTGGCTAAGAACCTTATAACTTACATGGTTCATCATGGCATGGGGTGATGATATATATTTATATATATTTTTTTTTTGCTCAATTCAAAAATGATTAGTGGTGTTTTTAGATTGTGTTATTTTTTGAAGTCTTTGAGATCAAATGTTGAACAAAAAGAAGATCGATTTGCGCTTCCTATCAACAATCTCCATAAATCTCTGTCAACAAAACTTCAAAACAAGCAATCTCACTATTTTAAATGACAAAATATGGACGTCTAAAACCGGACCTGTAATGAATATGAAAGAATCTATGAACTCTTTTTTTTTTTTTTTTTCCCCTTATTTTGCATCAATACATAGGCACCTCTAGCTACCCATCTTTTGGTTATTTGATACATGTCATAGGGACAGTTTCCATCCATAAAATACTCTCATTTGGTGCAATTTTGAGTATATTGTTATATTTTAAAATTCAACGGCGCTTTCTAACAAAACCCAAATGCTGGGGGACAAAACTTTGTCTTAAAAAAAATTCGCAGTCGACAAGAAAAAAAAAAAAAAAAAAGATATGTGAGGAAATGATATTTTTAAGGTATTTTTTAATAAAATGTATGAAGTTTTGTTAAATTAAGAAAATAGTCATTTTTTTTAATAAAAATGTTCCATCGATGAGCCGATGTTTTTAAGAATCAACATTTTAAGAATCAACGGCTATTTTTTTAAAAAAATTTCCTCCATGTTTTTTCGAATAAGATGTTTAAAAACTGATTATTTACCAAAGTTTTAAAATAGATAGAACTGCGGTAATAATAGGAAAACAAAAAGTCTCAATCAAAACGCCGTCGTATAAGAGCATAAAATCTACGGACACGTGGCAACCTTCCCGCTTTCATTTTCCCACCCAAATCCAAAACCTCAATAGAACTCTTGAAGTTCTCCTCTCTCTCTCCTCTGCTTCCATGGCGTCCATTTCCATATGCTTCTGTCCTTACGCCCACTCTCGACCTCGGGTTCGCAACCCCGGCGGTTCTCCTCAAAAGAAGAAGCACCACCGACCTGGGAACCCTAGCCCTGCTCCTCAGCTGAAGCTTCCTACGACCACCAAAGAGCTCTCCTCCGTCGGCGCCGAAGCCACCACCTACACTCGCTTGCCTCCCAAAGAGGACTTCTCTCTTCCTTCCTTCGACTCCTCTTCATACCAGTTCGCCTCTGAGATTAAGCTCTCCGATTCAAGCTCGGTGACGGAGATTCGCCGCGAAATCGACGATTTAACAGCCGAAGAAGACGAAGAAGAAGAAAGGGGAGGTGAAGAAAATGGTGGAGAAGCTAATTGGGAGATGAATTACGGTAAATTTGAAATCTTTGAAGTGGACGGTGAAGAGGAAGACGAGGATGAGGATGAGCAAGAAGACGATGTTAATTGGGAGGGTTTAGGGTTTAAGGACGGCGAAACGATCGAATTCTCCGGTAATGAGGTTGAATTTGAGGAAATAAATGTAAAGGAGAAGGGTGTCCCGGCGGTAATGCGGTGTTTCGACCGAGCAAAAATCTATGTGAAGGCAGGGAATGGTGGCAATGGCGTGGTGGCGTTCCGACGGGAGAAGTATGTGCCGATGGGAGGTCCGTCGGGTGGTGATGGCGGGCGAGGTGGGAATGTGTATGTCGAGGTCGATGGATCGATGAATTCGCTGTTGCCGTTCCGGAATAGTGTCCATTTTCGGGCGGGGAGGGGGAGCCATGGGCAGGGGAGGATGCAGGCCGGGGCTAAGGGAGAGGATGTGGTGGTGAAGGTGGCGCCGGGGACGGTGATCAGAGAGGCTGATAAAGAGGAGGTGCTTTTGGAGTTGTTGCATCCGGGACAGAGGGCTTTGCTGTTGCCTGGAGGGAGAGGAGGGAGAGGGAATGCGTCGTTCAAGTCGGGGATGAATAAGGTGCCAAGGATCGCGGAGAATGGCGAAGAGGGTCCGGAAATGTGAGCCTTTTTTTTTTTTTTTTGTTATTCTGCAGTCAATTTAGTGGTTTTGTTTCCTTATTATTACTAGATGGTGCTAAATTAGTTCCTTTTGCTCTAAGTATGATTTATGTGTTTCAATCGTATTTGTTGCTGTCTGAATCTTTAGCCACGGAATCTTTCTATTTTCTTTGTTTGTTATATTCGTGTTCCAGTCTCCTTCTAGATTAACAATTTCAGTGTAGTTTATTCATGTTCTTCTGAAATAGTTTGAGCCCAAATCTCAGTTGAAATGAAATTAAGCATGTTTAGTTAGCCCTTCAAGAATGGATTTAAAGCAATTTGATGTTTGCTGAAAAGAGACCTTTTTAATTGCGTTTCTTGTATTGAGAATTTTGGTTTTGAGATTTGGAAAATTTTAGCTGTATCTTATATGTCAAATGATTAGAATTTGCAATAATATATCATTTGTAGTTAGTTGGATGTATTTACCCTTTCCATTTTCACTGTTGAATCAACTGGTAAATAATGTTTTTGGGTGATTCTGGTAGCTTTACAAACAGTTGAAATAATAGTATTCTTAATCAGGTGGTTGGAGCTCGAGCTAAAGCTGGTTGCAGATGTTGGAATAGTCGGTGCTCCAAATGCTGGGAAAAGCACACTTTTGAGTGTTATAAGTGCTGCGCAGCCAGCAATAGCGAATTACCCCTTCACAACCTTATTGCCTAATCTGGGAGTTGTTTCTTTTGACTACGATTCTACTATAGTTGTCGCAGATCTGCCAGGTTTACTTGAAGGAGCACACCGTGGTTTTGGTTTAGGTCATGAGTTTTTACGGCACACTGAAAGATGTTCTGCTCTGGTATGAGCTTCTGCCTTGATCCACTAGTTGCCTTAGCATTCGCTAGTTCCATTTGACGCTTCATGATAAAGTAAAATATATTGTTCCGCATCTTGAGTAGCATGCACTTCGCAATATTGTTTTTGAGGGCGATTATGCTGAGTATATTAAGAGGACCTATTATTTTGGAAGCTCAGGTACACGTTGTTGACGGCTCATCCCTACAGCCAGAATTTGAGTTTGATGCAGTTCGTCTGGAGTTGGAATTGTTTAGTCCTGAAATTGCCGAAAAGCCTTTTGTGGTTGCTTTTAACAAAATGGACCTTCCTGAGGCACGTGAGAACTGGCCTTCATTCAAGGATAGTCTACAAGCTCGTGGAATTGAGCCATTTTGCATGAGTGCAGTGCAAAGGGAGGGCACTCATGATGTCATCTGTGCTGCATACAAGCTTCTTCAAGAAAGAAAAGCAGCCGAAGAGGATTTCAATGGTTGAAGTTTTACTTTATTTCTTTGCTAAATCTTCAAAAAACTTCATTTTCACGTGAAGCTCCGTGCATGATTCATGTAGACTGTTGATTCTTCCTAGTACTCGTATATTCTGATGACAGGTCTCATCATTTCAGGTTTGGGAGATCAGAACAATTTGAATCATGTAGCTGATATGGTGCGTAAACAGAGAACTGCCTCAATCAATGAGTTTGAGATCTCTCATGACAGCAGTACAAATACTTGGCATGTTGTAGGAGCTGGGTTGCAGCGTTTTGTTCAGATGACAAATTGGCGGTAGGTTCATAACCGTCATTATTATCACCATCTCATGAGAAACGAAAAGCTAGATGCTAAAATTTGTGCGGCTGTTATGTTTGATGGCAATAACGATTATGATTTTGATTCTCCATCATACGTTTTGGGAATAAACTGCTGTCCGGTTGTTGTTTGCAATTCATACTGTGAAAAAGAGAAACTGATGATCAATACTTAAGCAGATATGTGGATTCTGAGAGAAGGTTCCAGCATGTTCTAGAAGCTTGCGGTGTGAACAAATCTCTCATTAAACTTGGTGTGAAGGAAGGCGACACAGTAATTGTTGGAGAGGTATGTTGCTTTCTATTTCTTGTTCATTTGCAAGCTCCTATCCCTTGTTGCGCCTAATTTCACACCATGTGATGTATCGCTCCCCATCCCCCGTCTTGAACGGGGGAAAAGAAACATCTTATATCCTTCTATCTTTGTAAAATTTCCTCATGGCAAATTATTTTTGCAACATTTTTTTTTTTTTATTCATTGAGTGAGACTGTATGTCCGACTTCTGATTACGTGTATATTTTCTAGATGGAGTTGGTGTGGCATGATTCTGCCGATAATTCTGGTTCATCAAAAATGAAAAGGTCCACAGAGTCAATCAAATGGGCCGAATGGAAGTGACCATTATTACTCTACTTATCAACTATACAGCAGGTATAACGACTGCTGGTTTGTTAATAACTAAAACAGCTGAAAAAAATAAAAAATAAAAAATAAAAAAGAGTTGTGATGCTTACCGTTTTCTTTTTGTTTTTGTTTTTTTGATGCGCATGTCTGCTCGTTGGCACTCAGTAATTCAAGCTGTAAACATTAGATGGTTTCGAACTATTTTAAGTTCGGAGGTAATTGGACAAGCGACTTTGCCATAAATATTGAAAGCATAGCTGCTACCATAACAGGTGCGCATGAATTATTAACTACATTTATCCTTCGATCTTCTTTCGGTTGATACCGTTTCCTATGGTTCTCAGTGTTTCCCACGTATGCATTGACATACACTAGCGAGCACAACCATCTATGCACACATGCTTTTTCTACGAAAATGTTTCAAGAAAATGCTATATTACCTCAAAATTTTAGACCATTTTTTTAGATTGTGGTCTAGACTTTTTTGATCTTATAGTTGCTCAGACTTTTTAAAGTACATACATGTTTTTGATACTTGTTATAAGGGCCGACAATTATTGAAGCTGGCGTGAAGTGGTTGTTGGCCAGGCCGAAGAAAGAGTGTGGCGACTGACTAGAAATCAACGATATCTGAGTCAGAAATGTAAATACTTTCGTTCAAATAACAGTGAGCCTACTCATAGTTGTTCTTACGTGTTTATCAAGATGAAGCATTTGAGACTTGAGGCTTTTTCACTAGTTCTTGCTTCGAAAAAGATACAGGCGAGTTACGGAGCATTTCATGTCGCTTTTGTGCATTTTATGTCGTTTTACATTGCTATTGTTTCTTTTTTTTTTTTTTTTCCTGAATGTTGTTTCTTTTTCTTTTGCTGTCGTTTGTTTGTTGTTGCCTTTTTTATAGTTCATTGTCGTTCCTACTTGTTCTTGTTTTTTAACGTCGTCTATCAGTTATTATGTCGTTTGTTCCTTGTCCATTTGTTTCGTCCTTTTTTTTTTTAATTCGGAAAAATGTTTCATCTTTCATCTACAAATAAAAAAATAATGAGGAAAAGATGCTTTATTTGATTAAAAAAGGAAATAAAAACTGTATATGAGGCATTAATTTATCCTCAACATAAATAATACAAATGTCGGCTTTTTTAAAAAAAAATTTTGACAACCGATTATCGTACTAACTGAAGAAAACATTTAAGAAGAAATAACAAATTTTTGATTTTTTATGCCTCATGTACTTCTGGTGATTTGTCCGTCAGAACTTCAACATGTGTTAGTGACCCTCCTAAAATTTTTATTTATTTTTGTAACTGTTAAGTTTTTCTTCTCGGTCCACTTTCATCAAATTTTCAATGGAATTATTTTTAATGAACATTCTCTTAATTTATGGATCTTGTTTTATCTTACCTTTCAACTTTAATATGTAAAAACAGACACGTGTCAAGTTTGAAGTTAAATAGTTATAGCCATATTTAGGAGCTAATAAACAAATAATAAAATAAATTTTTTACACCCTATCCCTAACATTTTGGATTAGCAGCATGTAGGAGCTGAGGCTCTTACAAGGGTAGAACTTATAGATATTTATTATTATTATTATTATTATTATTTGAGGTAAACTTATACAGATTTTAGTGGAATAAACTTCTTAGTTATCTGCTACATATAAAAATGGGTTTTTTCAACATTTTCATATATTTCGGTAGGAAAGAACTTATATTTTGCGCTTTTTTTTTTTTTTTTTTTAATAATTTGCCTTTATTTTTGTGCCGTTTACCTTTCAATTATCGCACTTTCATATTTTACCTTTGTTTTTTTTTTTTTATAGTCGTTCACAACTAGTTGTCATCTGTAACTTTCACTGTTGTTTGGTCTTACAATGTCCTCTGGATTTTGTCGTTACTGTTATTATTATTTTATTAAATAAAAAATGGAGTATTTGAACTCTATATACCTTATGAGATAGAGTCAAATATGAAATTATCGTTAGATTATATATATATCTGTAATCATATTTATGCTATCTTCTTTTTTGAATTGGAGTTTGTAATCTGCACCTTTAATGCAATATTATCGTTAGATCATATTTACAACTACATTTATGTTATCTTTTTTATTGTAATATCTTTTTTTTTTCCTCCTTTTATATTTAATAAATTTCACGCATTAAAAAAATTTTTGTTCTTTTCTCTTTTTCTCCACTTCCCCCCCCCCCCCCCCCCCCCCCCCCACAAATAGGGGTTTACCTTCTTTGTAAGTTGGATCATAAACTTTTATGTTACGTTTAGAAGATACATTCATTCTCTATTACATCGCAATACAATATAATATATATATTTTCTATTCTAATATATATATTTTTGAACAATAGATATATTCATTTACTATTTATCTATTCTTTTTTATCTATTTTTATCACTCATATCACATATTATCTCTATACAATATATATTAAAATAACTAATCAAATATATTTACATAAATATAAATTAAAGTTAAATACAATATATAAAGAGACATCTAAATAATTACATTCCCAATCAAGAGAAAAAAGAAGAGTGGATCAAAATTCTACGTGGCCGGTGGGAACAAATCTCGTAGTTTGTGCCCTAAAACAAGGACCAAAAGAGGACAAAAGGGTCACACTCAAACCTCACTTCTCAGCCGTCCAATCTTAATCTAACCGTCCGTATTATTCAATCTTTGACCACTCCCTCTCCTCCAGATTCACTTTCACTGTTTTGCTTCTCGATCATCTCCATTCCCCGCCCATCAAATCACAGCCGTACATCTAACCTCGTATCCACTGTTCCCATGCTCTTGACACGTAGGCATAATTAAAGAACGTGTTAAAATCTAACAATACGTACGACTGTAGTGGATCACTGCCATCTGCCACGTCACCCGACACACAACGTCGTTAGAATGACGTCAGTGAAAGCGTACGGAAGTTAAGTCTGGTGTTGTCCAGATCGGATCACTCCTCCTTGGTGTGGATTTCGTGGCAACAGTGTCCACGTGTCACGTCTCCTATTTGCCTCGTTGTTCGGCGTCGCGTACTAGGTTTTGGTTGGTTTGTCAAGGTTGCGTGGCAAGTTTCCATTGGTTGCCTGACATTTAATCAGCTTAGAATCCGGTTTTGTGTGTTTTTTTTTTTTTTTTCTTTTCTCAATTTTAATTTGTAATGCCCTCCAAAATTGACAATAATAGTAAATAAGTATAAGAAGGGAGTTTAGACCTAATGACTTCTTTTTTTTGTTTTATATGTAGAAAACTGTTATGCGAGATTATAGATTTTTATCATGAATACTGATTAAATCATATCATTAAAAAAACTCATCTAATGATTGTAAAGCAATTTATAGACTTGTATTTGCAAGAGTTGTAATTTTTTACCACAAACATTCATTAAATTAGATCATTAAAAAACTCATTTAACAATTATAAAGCAGTTCATTCATTACAAAAAAAAAAAAAAAAAAAAAAAAACTTTCTAGTTCATTACAAAACTCATTTTTGGAATTTTTTTAATTAAAAAAAAAACTTTCTAGCTGTTAAATAGAAATATGATCGTTTACTTATAAGCAATATAGATTAAATTTCTCTTTTAAAAAAAATATATATATATATATATAGATTAAATTTCGATACTTCACAAAATAGTGAATGTTACATAAGCCCATTTAGTATAAATACGTAATGGGGAGAATTCAATTCGACGGGAATTGAATCCTTTTTTATCATTGCTTATAGGAGGAAAGTAGAGAACAATGAGAGTAAGTCGGAATCTTATTCATTCTAGTGTTTACTTCTTCTTTTGGAGAATCAAAAAAAAAAAAAAAAGAAGGGAACACTTTGCATAAAATAATAGGGCCAAGTTTGGAAGGCCAAAACGGAGACAGTCTTTCTTTCCAACGCTAGAAAGCATGGATTTGCCCTCACTAAAAAGTTGGTCTCAATTGCATAATTAGAAATAATTAGGATAGTGGTCTGCCACACTAATAAGCTTATATTAGAATCAATCATATCATTCCACATGACCCAAAAAAAAAAAAAAAAGAAGAGAGAGAGAGAGAGCCAAATCATGTTCAATTACCTAGACAATTTGCACCCCATATATTAATACCATTATAAAAATCAAGAACCGAAAAGTGATCTCTTTTTTTTTTCATAAATTTGAAAATTATGTGACAAGGTATGAAAAAAAAACTTATGAAAATATGTTATAATTTTGAACAGCTAGATCTTAATTAAATTTTATTAACGTGTCGTATTTTTTAATAGAATCAGACATATGACGATTTCAAATTTGTATTGTACAAATACATAATTGCTTTAGTGGAAGGACAAGAGCCTGATGTTGTTTTATAATACCAGAAAAGTAAGTTGCGGAACCACAAAAGGCTTAGATCAAACAGGGGGACAATTTTTAGAGCCTAAAGTGCATAATTTTTTCTTGGATATAAAGACCACTAATATCAAAATCAAGACCCTTTTTTTTTGCCTTTGTTTTTTTTTGTTTTGGTTCTTCCTTCTTTCTCTGATTTCACTCGTCAAAAAGTCCAAAGTCATAAGAGAAAGACACATTTTAATCTTTTTCCCTAAATCCCGGATGTCCTTTAACTCTAAGAAAAAGGCATGTGTGTGTGCCTGTTTTGGAGAATGTGCAAAATTCCCATCTGACCCAAAAAGTACCCTGTCAAATTAATCTTGAAAAGGGAAATTTTTTTTAAAAAAATTAAAAATAAATAAGATACATATATAGACAAAAGCTTTCAAATGGAGACAATAGAACAGAAACGATAGTTGTAACATTCAATTTTATTTCATATAATTACTAATTAATTTATATGTAATTCTTTATTTATAATCTTATAAAATGGACTAGTAAAAATTATTAATGTAAAAAATATATCTTACTGAAAAATATTACATTAAAATCAATTAATTATTAAAAAAATATGTAAAAAGTTACTATTGCCGTTTTGTATAAGTGTCGCATAGGAGAATTCTCGGGCGCGCGTATAGAGAGAGCCCCCACCCCATCTTGTAAATTCTATAAAATTTTTTGGTAGGTTTTGAAGCAATCCCCGTTTGAGTTGGGGAAATGCAAGTACTTTTAAGCTAGTCTTCCAATCCAACTAGCTCACACACCTTTTCAGAAGAGGACTTGACTGGCCTTTTTCCCTCTTCAAATGGTAAAACTTTTACACCAAACCTTCCAACCAAAGGAAGGCATATTTCCCACTTCATCACCCTTTTTTCTTCAATCTTCCGTTGATATTTTCTGTGTGTTTCTTTGGATTTTTAGCCATTTTAAGAACTTATTATTCTTATATACAAATGAAATTAATACCTAATATTTTTCATGGATTATCATAAATTTTTTGTTTTGGTGTTACTATTTTTCAATACATGAATTCATCATGATACCATGTTCTACATGCACATTTTCCATAATTAAGATGGGGTCTAATGAAACCAATTCTATCTCTCTTTTTTATTGTTTATTATTTATTATTTATTATTTTTATTTTTTTGCCCTTGAAATCTTTAGTGGAGGAGTCAAGGGTCATAGATACCAAGTCATTCTTAGCAGAAAGAGAAGTAGGAACAACATTTTTTAAAAGTAAGGTGCTTGCTTGCAATCTCTCTCTCTCTATATATATTTGTGTGTGTGTGTATATGTATAATTTTTGAGCTCCCATTTGAAATTCTCACTTTTTCTCCAATTATTTTAGGTTTATTTGGTCCATTATACAATTATAACAAACAAGCCGTGACAATGACCAGTGACAAAGATTGCAGGATTTGGACAAAAATGCTAAAAGACCAGAAAAGAGGTTGACCCATTTGCCTATCATTAGTTTTTTTGTCATTCCCAAGGCCATTTAGGCACGTTAAGTTTTAATCAAAAGGGAATGGAAAAAGAAAAAGGCTTAAAAAAAGAAAAAAAAAATTATTAAAAAAAAAAACAAAAAACCTATGAGAAGTGCTAAAAAAATGTATAAATGTCCCACATATAGGTTTTTGTTTGGGCAGTTTGATCCACCATACCTTTTTTTTTTTTTTTTTTTTTTTTTTTACAAGTGTTTTCCAAAGCTTTTTGATTGCCTTTTGACCTTACCTTTCCTTATAACTTTTGGGGAGGACAGGACCCAACAGTGACCCATTTCTCAGGCCCCCTTCATTCTGATATCTTTGCCCTTGAAAAGATTTTACTTATGAGGTTGTTTTCATGGTCCTTTAATATCAGAAAATGGAATGGCCTCAATACCTTTTTCTACAGTATAAATCCTTCCTCGAATTTTTATCACTTGATCATGTTTAAATTGACATATCGAGATAATCATGGAAAAACAATATATATTTACGTGATATAAGGATTTTTCAGAAAGTGTATTAATCATGTATCTTGTTTAATATGATAAGACCGATTTGAATTTAAGATTATGTCAACGAGAATGAATATTTTTATCAAGAAATGATGGGGTAAAAAAAATAAACATTAAAAAAAGAAGTAATCACTCAATCATTTGGGATTGTGTATATCATATCAAATATAGCATGCTTGATTAATCTTTTTAACTATTTAATTGTGGCATGTGAAACCCACTTGGAGACTTGAATGAAACAACATTAATCTCAGTCTATATATCTTAGCATATAGACTGAGGTCAACAAGTGCTATATATATATATATATTTATATACATGTATATATCAGATTAGCCAAGTACCCCTAGACTCCTAGTACAGAAAAAGAAATATCAATAAAAACAATCAAGAGGTCAAATAAACCAACAAACTAACAAGGGTTATTAGAGAGAGAGAGAGAGAGAGAGCTCTTCCTCTTTGTGGAGTTGTTTTGTTTCCATGATGAAGAACAGGGAAATTCCTAATAGGAAAAAAAAATGTATTTTTTAGTTGTTTTTTCATGTGTGGTTTTTTGCTTGGTTTAGATAAATCCTAACTGCTCCCTTAGAAAATCATGAAGCGGACAAAGAAAGTTGGAAAGAATTTCCATTCACTTATTTTGCATAAAATGCGGATTTTACATGTGCATGTTATTAGAAAAGTAACACTAAACATACATAATAAAGACACATCCCAAATATTAAGTGCTCCAAAAAATTCAAATATTTTAGACTTCCTAGGAATAATTTAATACAAGCAGACAAAAGCCACGCAGCTGTTTTCCTTTCCTTTCCTTTCCTTTCATCTCCTTTATTTTCTTCTTTATTTTATTTTTTAAAATTTTTCTCTGGCAAAATTTGACATTCCAACATGAAAATTGGATTCTTTCATAACCATGATTTCATTTCAACAATGTTTAAATGCCCCAAAAACCCAGTTAACTTCACTTTTGGTTAGATAAAATCTTTAGATTAGGCTTGTCAGTAGCTATGCACGTGATCTGATCATATAATAAGATTCAAATTCATCCATCTTTTAACAAATCCCAATAGCCTTACATTTGCATGATGTAATACTTATCTCATTAATATAAGATAGTAAGAACAGTAAATTATTATTCTTATATTAGTTTCAGAAACAGTAAAAAATATATAGGTTTTAATATATGTATATATGTATATATATTTAGGCTCCTATTGGAATTTGGAACTTGGGGGAAAAGAAAGTGACTGTTGCAAATAAATATGATATCAGCATAGTCAGTAATACCTCAGAAAGTTCTACCTTAGGATTAAATAGAGACTAGAAACAAATAGGTGAAATTTTTTTTATAACTGCGGTATCAGAATTACGTCATATCAAGAAAAGTACGATACGAAGAAGGCATCATTCGTATCTTATTAAATGAGAATTTTGAGTATACATGAGTTCTTTTTTAATGAGTGATTATTTGAAAATTATAACTTAATAATATCCACTTATAATCCATTTAATTCCTCTTATTAAAGATCTTGTGATTGATTTATTACTTCACAAAAAATGTGCGTGTACTTGATTAAATGTATATTAAAAAAAATACTATTTAAAAAAAAAGTGGGTTGGAAAAAAAAAGACATAAAAAAATATGGCCTTCCAGAGAATGACAACTGAGATGTCCTTTTCTGGCTGTCCGTGATCAAATCAGAGTCTTTAAAAGACTTCCCTACAAACAACTTCCAAACACACTTCAATTTCTCACTTCTCTTCACTCTGTCTAAAGTTGTTGTTGTGGTTTCGTTCTGTTTTCTTTTCAACCAAACAAGCAACATCTCAGCTTAGATTAGAGACATATATATATATATATATATATAGATATCACTTTTGTTTGTCTTGTTTTTTTTTTTTTTTTAGCCATGTCCACATCCAAAACCTTTGATAAACCCTTGAGAGGCTACGAAACCAGCCAGTCTCAATTGGGTTTCGCCATACTCCAACGCAACACATCTCCAACACAACCCGGGGAGAGAAGAGGGAGAAGAAAGCAAGCCGAGCCGGGGAGGTTCCTCGGCGTGAGAAGGCGGCCGTGGGGGCGATACGCCGCCGAGATTCGGGACCCGACAACAAAAGAACGACACTGGCTAGGGACTTTTGACACCGCCCAAGAAGCTGCTCTTGCTTATGACAGAGCAGCCCTGTCCATGAAAGGCACCCAAGCAAGGACCAACTTCGTCTACACAGATCACCACAACAACAATTTCCACACCCTTCTCAGCCCCTTTGATGTCCATTCCCTCTTGCCACCTTCTCAGTTCATCTGCAGCACCACCACCACCACCACCACCACTCCTACTAAACACCCCACCAATCAAAACACGCCACCTCAGCCTGCCACTTGTCATCATCACGACACTTTTATTGCTCAAACCTCAAATGGGTCATCACCAAATCTTGATCATCATCATCATAATCATGATGATGAAAATAACTTCTTCTTTCTCTCAAATGATGATTCCATTTCCAACAACTCAGGCTACTTGGGCTGCATTGTTCCTGACAACTGCTTAAACCCACCATCAACTCCTAAAGCAAGTGATCAAACCAAAATCACCAGTGCAGTACCAGATACTTCTACTACTACTGTCCCCTCAAATCATGGAGAGGCTATTCCTTGTTTGGATGAGTTTTATAACCTGGGATTTGGGGATAATTATCAGCAGTCGTCTTGGGATTTGAGCTCTGGTGATCTCTCAGCCATGATCGGTAGTAGTTCCAACACTTTGATGCAAGAAAGTGGGTGCATGGGAGGTTTTTATCCAATCATGGACAACCCCATCTATGACTTAATGCCTTCAGCCACTTCTTCTCTGTCTTGCTCTCCATCTGTTCCTCCTTTTGGTGATGTAGTTGACTTGGGACACTCATTCTTTTGAGTATATCTATCTATACTATATATATATATATATATATATATTTATATTTTTAGTTATATATAGCAAGTGCATCTGTTTATGTGTAGGTGCACTTGTTACTCCACTTTTCATAGCCATGCACTTGTTCTTCTTCTTTCTTTTTAAGCCTGGGGTTACATTTTCTGTGTAATTACCTCAGAAACCTTCCAACTTCCAAATTTGACAAGGAAAAAAAAAAAAAAAAAAGAAAGATATTTGGAATGTGTACTGCAGTTTAACAAGGCTTTTTTATAACGCAGCAAGTTTTTCAGTCATGGTAGAGTTTAATATCCACCTGATATATGTAGTGCTTTTTTAGCTCGTTATGGATAATATATATATATATATATATATTTCAGCTATGATCTTATATTATTATCTTCACAAATTATGCAAACCACGACACCTTCATTTCATTCCCTCTATTATGAATAGTCTTTGTATATATTTTTTTCTTCATTGACTTTTCTGAGTGGTGAAGGGATATGTTTGAAGTATCAAAGGTCGGTGCCACAGCCATGCTGACATAAACATTCTCTCGTGACCTTGTCCAAAAATTCTTCTCCCAATATATATATATATATATATATATATATATGTTTATGCATATAGAGGGTGAGAGTATAGGAGCATGGCGTGATTGCATAAAATCCGTAGTCCCAACTTTTGAGGAGTATAGGATCAACACCTCATTGAGTGTTATTTTGTTGTCGTTTCTTAAACTTATTATTATTATTATTATTATTTGGTATTTTGTACCACTCATTTGGTGCTAGCTTCTAGGGTCATGATGCTAAAACTCTTAAGTGCTACATGTTTTTTAACTGTGAGAGTAATAAACCATTTGAAGTTTTCAACTTTTAGTAAATTTGCCTTATCCACTTCAAATAGTGGAATGTTTGTTTAAAGCTAGTAAGGTCCTCCTAGATTTGAGCCCCAAACTATTATGATATTAAATATTTTGAGCTCCCTACTAGGTAGCTTAAAATATTGGAAAAGGAAAGACTCTTATAACTTATTGGCATGAAAATTTTGAATAAACTTTTTTGCTTTGGATATTTCTTATTCGAAAGGAAAATTTTTTAGTGCATGAACATGGGAAAATGTGTCAAAAAAAACGACGGGGGCAAAATATGAAAGGGCATTTTCAAGTGGGCATTTTATAGTTTGCTACTTTTCATATATCTGCAAGCATCCATTGCATGATCTTTGTGGCCCAATTGACATGGTTAGTTTCATTGTCGTTTTTCTTCATTTGGTCCAACACTAGCATGATTAGTTTGCTGCGAATATTTTTTGGACTCAAGATTCAGCTGATATTTCCAATAAGCCGATAGGTAAAATTGACCTTTCTAAAATTCACTAGTCCGTACAAGAATTTTCCAATTTGAGGTGTTATATTCTATATAATAAATATCTACATATAATGAGAAACCAAGGTACATATTCCATACCAAGGTTGACACCACAAAAACACTTCCACGTCAGAGAATCTTAATTTGTTCAGTCTTCTGGAATTTGTGAAATCTCTAGCTAATTACCAAAAACAAGAAGTTTTACTACTTCAGCAGTTAGGGACAATAATTGAATTATCGGATAGCTTCATATGTTTGGATTGCAAGTGTGAACCTAAGTTTTTCATCTCAATTTTTATCCTTTTTTTTTTAAGTCAACCAAAATTATAACTAATTTTTAAAAAATTAATCAATTTCAACCTAAAAATTTCATCTCAAACCTATATTTCAGCGAGCTTCTTTGTCTGTCAATTGTCATTATACCTCGAGCTTCTTTCTCATCTTTGTTGTCAATTGTCATTATACCTCGAGCTTCTTTCCCAACTCAAGGTTGTCATGAAGTGAAAATAGTCGGCAAAAAGTGACCAAAAAAAAAAAGAAAGAGAGGCCCAGTTATGAAAATGACCAATATATTCTAAGAAGCAGCTTGAATGAAGCAAATGATCATAATGACGAAAGCCATAATTATTGCTTTCATGTCGTTGAACAAGATTTGAGCTCTTTACAAGCCATGAATGAAGAATACAAACTGTAATCAGTTTCAAGACTTTATTTCCTTTCCATAAATCTAGCGAATGTTTGGGGATTAATAGAGTAAAAGCAAGCAAAGCAGAGTAAAAGACTTGTTCATATATATATATATATATATATATATATTTGTGTATTTCATAATTAAAATTTATCAATAAACAGGGTCAAGCATTTCAGTTGCCACAACATACCATGTATCTAACCACATTATAAAGTAAGCATTCTTTTGATGCCTCCTTTTTTGTGGTCTCTGAATTACTTGCTTCTATTTTTTCTGAATTGACCTTGAACCAAAAAAAAAAAAAAAGAAAAAGAAAAAGTGGAGACGAGCTTCAAATTCCTAAGTTGAACCGGAAGCTTGCTCCGAAATGAAAAAGAAAAATCGAGAAGGATAGACATGAAAACACGGTCAGTGTAAAGGGACAAGCACCGTGGAATTGGTCTTTCGTTTTCGAAAGAGACTGGAGCATAATGAACACAACAAACTCTTTTTCTGAAGTGAAGAGCTAGATTGGATACAGATTTGCCTAACACAACTGCAAGGTTTTCGTAGTTATTCATGAGCAATTTTTGGGAGGCTATATATGGGGGTTTCTAAAATTTTTTGATGATGTTGGCCATTGGTTATTCGAGATAAAAGGAAGGAATAGCCAAAATATAAAGTTTATATGAACACGGAAATAAACAGAGCTGGGTTGTATGCTAGGAGGACTTAATTGTGAAACCATGATAAGTGAGATCTGAAAGCCACTGTTTAAGGGCTTGCACCAAAAAGGAAAAAAATGATGCTTTGGTTGAGGAAATTTTATGAAAAAGAAGAATGAGAAATGTTTTGGTGTAGCTTAGCTTGACGGGCGTGATTCTGCACTGATGCTGCTAATGCTACCAGCAGAAGAGCCAGGATTCTGACTGGACTGTTGGAGACTCGAATGGGAAATGAAACTGCCCTTTGAAAATGTTGAACCGACTGATCCGCTTGAAGTGCTCATTGAGGAAGACATTCTGGCAGATGAAGTAGAGTCCTTACTGGATGCCAGAGAAAGTTCAGGACGCAAGTCTGACGATGAGGATGATGGAGCTAGCGTACCAACAGAGGATCCAACCGGGAAGGGTGCAACTGGCATGTCGGAAAGTGAAGATGCCGATGGACTATAACTTAATGTTCCCATTGGATGGTTAAATTTGCATGCAGGCCCGAACTTGCATACTCCTCGTTGTGCATAGTGGGTACAAAGCGGAGCATCCTGATTTTCAGATAACCATGTCAAATTAGCAACAAAAATAATTGGGTAAAACAATAGGAGAAGGGGAACTAACCAAACAAAAACGACACATTGAGTAGCGTATGACAATCATTTGGAATCTTAACAACCAAGAAACAGATGTGCAACTATTAAAAGCAAGGGAAAACACATCTTGCAGCCAAAATGGCATAAAGCAGGAAGAAATAATGCTAGAACAAAAAAATAAAAATAAAAATAAAAATAAACAAAATAAATAGTCTAGGGCAGCAAAAGGGACAATAGAAGCTTAAATGTAACTCCGCTCACTAGAAACCACATGTTTCAATAATCATCCTCATTATCAAGGCGTGAAAGAGGACTAGCATATCGGGACTGTGGAGAGAAGCAAAACATATTTTGGCATCAACTATGATGCTTACTTGAAATCAATAAATTTACATACAAAATACGGGGGACAAAATCATTCAAAATTGCCTTCTAACAGAACACCCACAAGCAGACAAAAGAAAATACAGTTGCACTCTGTACAAGATACTATATGGGTGAATAAATATATAAACGTTTATATCTTTCAATTTGAAATCATAATTGAACATGAATTAAGACCTCAACAAAATTGCTGACATGATTGATGAAAGACAGAATCGACTTTGTTGAGTGTTTAATGTTAAAAAATATCCAATTGCAAAGAAAACAAGGGACAGCTTATGTGAGTCTTCTACACCTATATACCAGACACTTTCAAACATCTCTTTCACACACTACATGAAATAATTTGCAGAAGTATATAGCAGAATAAGTTGCATTGACAGCATGGATTGAGAGCTTCTGCGGTTGCAAAGAAAGAGAAATCTCACAATTCACATATCAAGAGAAAACCCACTGCCAAAATATTTCAATATGTCCCTCGGATATTTTCACTTCTCTAGAAAATACTACAATTTTGCTGGGATAATTCCTATTCAAACTTTAGTTTTTCAATTTGGTACAGAGAAACACAAAGAAGCCCCAAGGAATGCTACCTGACGAATAGGGAGACCAACAGGGCTAAGAACAACAGTTGTTTTGGGTGCAGTAACACCAGGTGGATGGTGGTATCTACATGAGGATCCAAATTTACAATCTCCTGTTCTCATGAAATACTGGCAATTTGGTTGTCCCGGTCTATCGGGAAACTGGTGTTCCTTCTGGCTACTGATTGAAAGACCAGAAGGAGAAGGGATAGGCTGATACTGTCCAGTATATGCAGGTGCTGAAGGAGACAATTGAGTTATCCCATAAAGTGGCCCCGAACCAACGGGGGGTTGATTGCTAGGAGAGGGTAACGGGCTTAATGGTGCCTGCACGACATGGTTGAGCACTTGATCAAAACACATGTAACTCCAACTGAAGAGTCAAGAAAGGAAGTTTTACTGACCATATAAGGACCACCCCAACTTGGAAACGGTACCATTCCGGGGGAAATCAGCATGGTACCATAAGGGCCTTGGACATATGAGCCTTGCACCAAAGGTGGCCTTGCAACTACTACCCCATATTGTTGTGACGAGGAACCAGATGGAGACTGCATCGGTGGATATAATGCTGGTGGGGGAACTGGCGCAGGTACGGGTGGAACCTGTGCTGCAGGTGATTGGACTGGAAGCTGTATGCCAGCCGGCTGCGGATGATGAAATTTACACGATCTGCCAAACTTGCACTGTCCAGTCTTCACATAGTAGGAACACTCTTTTTCACCCTGTTTCACTCCGAAAGAAATTGCCAATTTCATCACGCACCCCCGAGGAATAACGTTTCTAATAAGAAAAGAAATTGAAAGAATACACAAAAAATAAGGAAAAACGAATACCTGTCGTAACGGAAATCCATTAAAATTCAATGAAACAGGGGCAACAGAACCTCCTCCCTGCCTAGGATGATGATACTTACAAGAGGCACCAAATTTGCATGTCCCTGTCCTCATATAATACTGCCAATTGAGAAAGCAAATCACAATAAATTAAAGACTATAAAATATATATATAAATATATATATATACATACACTTGACCTCACTTCTTACAAATAAGAACAAAAAACTGAACAGAATAACTGACTGAATCAAAAAATTTTGCATCGCCAAAGAATAGCCATTTGGCATTATGACATAAAACCCACAAGATTCAAAAACATTTAGAACAATCCCATTAAAGTACCTGGCATACAGGCTGGCCAACTCTCTCAGGAAACTCACCTCCACCAGCTCTAGCTGCTCCCATAGCCTGACAAGTATATACACGTACATATAATATGTTTCATAATTGACTAGTAGACAAGGCAATTCACAATATCCGATTTCATAGAATCTACACAGATCGAAGTAAGAAAATTCTATACAAGTACAAAAATTTTTGTTTTGCAAAACAATGTTTCTCTAAATCACTACAAATCCCACATGCAAAAGAACCAGAATTTATCTCAAAACTTGCAATTACAAGATCAAACCTAAATTGAACCAAGGAAACGGAATGATCAAGTCTTAGAGTCAATCGAAACACATCCATTAACCCAGAAATTGGACGAATTCGAAGAGCGGAAAAAAAACCCGAAAACTTGATCGAATTACCGAGCCGCGGTCACGAGGATGGTTGAACCGACACCGAGAGCCGAAGCCACAATACCCAGTCCTCAAGTAGAAGATGCAATCGGCCTCGTCGGGTCTCTCCGGGTAGGGCTCGTCGGCGCCCAAGCCCAGCTGCCAAACAGACTCTGCATTTAGAGAGAGAAATCGAGATCAAACCTAGCTCGGATAACAATCGAAAAACCTCACCGCATTCCTCTCGAAACCTCGAATCGCAATCGCCGAAGGGCGAAATTGGGACGGAAATTGAAATGTAGGACGGGAATGGAGGTCACCTTCGATCCCTGGCTCGCCTCCGGCGGCTGTCCACTCCGGTGACGGATCCGACGGAGAACCTTCCGTCGTACTAGGACCGTACCTCTCCATTTTGTACGGACGATGGGAAATACAGTCTAGAGAGAGAGAGTGAAAGCAGCGACTTGACTGTCTGACTGTGCAGTATTCTGGATTGTTCTAGAATATGGTGCTCTGTGCAGGCGAAGGGAATGAGAGGCTCTGATCAAATGGAAGTGCCTTAAAAAGGAGAAAGTAGAGCGAGAGAGAGAGAGAGAGGAGAGAGAATTTACTCGAGAAACAAACACTCCTCTCACTCCTCTCACCAAAAGAGAAAAAAGAAAAAAACTACTATAGATTGCCTTCGTTTTCCTCTCTCTCTCTAACTTTCTCTCTCCTATTGTTCTTCTTCTTCTTCGTCGCTCACAGTCACAGACAGTCTCTGTTTTGGAGCTTTTGCTTCTCTCTCTCTCTCTACCTTCTCTCTCTATCAGTTTTCAAAGGGCGTTTGTTTTTTTCCATTACGTAACCCTGAGAGGAGAGAGAGTGAGTGAATTTCTTTTTTTTTCTTTCTTTTTTTTCTTTCTTTTCTTATATATTTTAATTTTTCGGGTCTTGGGAAAGTCTGTTAGTTTTATTACGCGCCAAACGTTGCCTAATAATCAAATTACAGGAAACTAATTAAAAATAATTTATTTATTTATTTATTTAAGATTCGTTTGATATTTGAGTTGAGTTTGAGATAAGGTAAAATTTTTAAGTTTGAGTTAAATTAACTTTTTAAAATATAATTATAAATTTTATTAACTTTTTTAAAAAAAATAAAAATAAAAATTTAATTTAAATTAAACTCATACACCAAACATAAACTTATTTAATTTTTTTCCTTTTTTGTTTGTGGGAGTTAGGAAGTATAACAGGTAGAGAGAGCAGTTTCGGTGTGAGAGAGAGCAGTTTCGGTGGGCATGTGAAATGACTTAAGTACCCTGGTCCATTTAAGCACGTGACTTTTATTTTATTTTTATTCTTATTTTTTTAAATAGAAAAAGTGAAAAAAATAAAATAAATGACCATGAGAGAAAGTGTTTGGAGGGATATGAGATGACAGAAGTTGTTTGTTGTTGTTTATCTTTTTTTTCTTTTTTCTTTTTTTTTTTTTAATTTTGTTTTTTTGGCAAAGGAAAAGAGTAACTACAAAAAGGTGATGATGGGATTAATTAAATCCTCTGCGGTTAATAAACAATCTTAAAGAACAAAACAAAACTGAAATTTGCTCCTCCACGTGGCGCCACAGGAGGCCTTCTTTTGAATGTAATCACAATTTTTTTTAAGGGAAAAAAAAAAGGACTACCACCATTGTCATGGAGGGAATAGAAAATTTTGTGGTAAAATATAAAAATAAAAATTTTAAAAATTTTATCGATTAGATATAAACATGAATTGTTTATTAATTTGTCAAGTTTTCGTTAAACTATTATTTTGTAATTAAAATATTATAATGAGACCCGATAGTTTAAACTGTACCATAATAAGTGAATGTATTTTTCACAAATATTACAAAGTTAAAAAAAAAAAAGAAGTTATTTGCATCATTCTTTTGCTAATAATTTTATATTTAAATTAACTATCCAATTTTTAAAACAGCTTCTATGAGGACTTTAACAAATAAAAATAATATATCCAGCTAGCATGAGGAAGCTATTTTAAAAAAATATGTGAATAATTGTGACATTTAGAAAATGATCTTAATTAGACAATTTAGCGAATAAATATATATATATGAATTCACTCAAACATTTGCTATTTTGAAACAATACTTATTGTTTTCATTTAATCTATAAGTTATTTTATATGATGAATTTTGTGAATCATGTTCATGGTTGCATAAACAATGTTATTGAGTTTATAGGTGTTAAAAACAAGTGCTAGATAATATATATATATATATATATTTTTTTTTTTTTGGTCTAGAAATTAAGAGTTAAATATTAGTCCATTGACTTGTTTTTTTTTTTTTTTTCGTTTTAATAATGTGTATATATAAATTTAGATACATGTAATTGTATATATTGTGTGTGTGTGCAGAAATAAGACAAGCCACTATTAAACTCTCATACTTTTTTGAGGATGAAGGAAATCCGAGCACTTTTTGAATTTTCAGTCAATCACGTCCTAATCGCATGGGAAAATACATGCATGAAGAAAGCCATAGAGCCTCCAGTGAACCTATTTGGTGGCCCTCCTCTTTTCGCAGCCTGGCCCACTACTCTATTTTTTTAATTTATTAATTGCGACTTTTTTTTTTAATTAATAAGTCCATCTCATCTCAATGGTAAGTAAACGTAAGTGTTTTTTCAGAGTACAAAGGGAAGGGGCAAATACCATCGACTTAGTAGTGTAGTGGTTAAGGGCTTTTTTTAGGGGGTGTTTGGTGTTTGAGTTGAGTTAAAATTTTTAAATTTGAATAGTAATTTTTTTTAACTTTTTAGAAAAGATAAAAATTTTTTTCAGAAAAGATAAAAAACTTTTTCAGAAAAAGATAAAAATTTAAGTTTAAACTTCTCAAATGCTAAACTCCCCTGAACTCTTCTTTCTTTTCACCAAGGATCAAATCTTGTGACCTTCGCTTTGGATCCTGCTCTAACTTCGGCTGTTGATGCATTGGGCTAGGAGGCAAGCGGTAGTAACCCTCAGTGAAAAGCTTGGTGAGACTAGGTATTAAGTACCAATCACTATTTAGTAATCCCCCATATTACTATTAAGCTGAAGGGATGTGGGAACAATATAGGCACTATATGATTCCCCTTTTATTGAGCAAAAAAAAAAAAAAGTAAGGGCTAATTTTCACTCTAATTTGTGATTTTTGGATTGGGAAAATGTCAATACTTTACTAATCTGTTTATTTTTTAATCCAACATAAAATAAAAAACATCAAATTTCATGGATCGGATTCCTAGATTAATGTATTGGGTATGTGAGATTAAGATAAACATGTTGGAATATAGAAGAGTTCAATGAACATATAATTCATTACAACTAAAGTGAATTCATAACTTCAATAATAAATCAAATTGTAACATTACAATCCATTACAATAAACAAACTTTAAATAAACTGCGTTCATCATTCTTTACTATCATCTAAAGTAATTCCGTGAAGTTCGTATTATCTTTAGGTATATGCAAATTTATTATTAAAAATAGAAAAGTATACATTAGTATATGAAATTTATTATATGTAATTCGGATTCATGGATTACATGAATTAGATCCTTAATTCGCAATCCAATCCATGATTTTCGGTTGAGGAAAATTTTCTTTTATTACCTGTTTGAAATCCTCCTAATCGAGTAAATTGGATTAAACGAATTAAACGAATTCACATATTCAAATGAACATCTCTAAATAAATATTTCTTGTTTTTTCCTTTCTCAAATTATGCTCATATCTAAAACATTGCACTAAAAATATTCTATATTTTCTTTTGATCAATTCATTTTTAAAATTAAAAAGTAACACGAGATTTAACAATTGAAAGCATAACTTTATTGATAGTGTATTTTCTTCTTTAGATCCTATCATTCTTTAACTTGTTTGAGTAGTAGGTTCAAAGCCATAAAATTATGATTCAAAAAATTTTTTTTTGTATAAATTTTATCTCTTATAACTATTTCTTAAACAACTAAAATTGAACGAAAAAAAAGGCATTCAAATCCTTACCCAAACACATTAAGAAAATAAGAAAAATAAAGTGAGAGAAAATAATACAAAATTTTTTAAGTGATTTGATTTTGACAATACATACATGATCCACGGACAATAAAACAAATTAAAATAAAAAAGTTTGCTTAACGAGACAATTACATAATCGGATAAGTCACGCAAGATTACTAAATCTTCTTCAATCAAGAGATCTCATATATTGAAACAAATACAAATAAGAAAAAATAAAGTACTAATTTTTATAATATTGACCATAATTAATAAATAATTAATCATAATTAATAAGTAAAAATATAAATTAATATTGATCAATTACTCATTGACGTTGAATATATTGACTGATCGACTATTATTTTAAAAACGATAATTTTTTTGTCATTTACTAAAAAAGTTATTAAAAAAATAATTTACCCATAAATTCCTATAAACAAATACAAAAGTCTGAATTTACCTTTAGGAGGAGGAATCAGATGAAACAATAAAATGAACTTACAAGGTCCTCAATTTTTGTCAATGGGGACTTACAAAACTCGGAATTTACAATATGTTAAATTTCCTTCTAACACACTACTTTTATTTTTTCCCCCCAAAAAAAAAAATGCTTTACTTTTATTTAAAAAAAAAAAATTGGTTGGACACATTGGGAATTACACTTTATTTGTAACTGTCAATGCCGCCTGAAGTGGAAAACTTTGGACTTTGGATTTCGACATTTTCAGCTGCGCCTTATGCTTCTTCTTCTTCCTCCTCTTACAAACGGAAACGTGTCTTCGAAAACCTCCACTCTCTCCCATGGAGCGTGGCCACGCTCGGTAGAGTCCGTACCCGCCAATAAAAAGGACTGTATGGTTACCCGGTGTTTCCCACGAGGTCACCAGGCGCGTGGAGAAGAAGCATTTAATTCCGTTAAAGACCAAAAAGGCCGGTGAACCATCGTGTGGATGGAGGTTGATCTTCATCAACTTGTTTGGGTTTTCCCCTGAATTTAAATGACGGCTCTGATCTGTTCCTGGGGAAGAATCGGACGGCCCAGATCTCCCTCGTGTCAGGGGTCTGAACTCGGAGTGTGACTCGGTGGAGAAGGTGAATGAGTGAGTAGGTAAGGAGTCTATTAAATGCGATATATAATTATTAAACTATTCTGGTGGCAAAAATGGAACATGTGACCGGGTGTAGCCGGTGGGAGTGGGATCTGAGACAGGTGATTGTGAGGGGAGGGGAACTGGAGGAGCCGGTGAGGGGGTGGTGGGAAAGTGGTTGTGTTTGACTTGGACAAGATTTGGCCACAAGTGGAACTTTTTAAGATTTGGTACCATTTGCTCTTTTCTCTGGACTGTTGCAAACCGTATCTCGCTTAATCCAAATGTCGGCGAGACATTTGAGATTTTTTTTTTTTTTTTTTCAAATTTCATTTTTATTTATTTTTGGTTGGTGGAATCTTTTGTATTTTGTTGAATTTGAATTGAGTTGGGCTATAATGGCCCATTTTATGTTTTTTTGCACGACAGAGTTAGGTATTTTTTTATTTATTGATTAATAAGACATAAAATTTTTATTATTAATTAATATGATATAAATTTTAATTAATTTTAATTTAATGTTTTGTCACATTAGTCTTGTATAAATTTTTTTGTGTAATGTGGGTGCAATGATCTTTATGTTTATGTCATTCAGATACTTTCCCTAATTATTTGAGGATATTTAGAAAAAAAATAAAAAATTTCATATGGGTAAATACTAATGGTTGGTTTTAAGGAGGAATTTAAAAATAATAATTATCATTTTTTGGAAAAATATTTGAGAGCATTGTTATTATTGAGGACCACACCCTTTTTTTTCACAACAGATAAAAATTTGGTTCTATATGTTGATCTCATGTTGCAAGATTCATTTTTTATTGGTGTGTTTGATGCTGGAGGTTAGTTGTGTTATTTAGTATCCGCTTAGATTACATGTTGAATTTGTCTTTTGCATTCAAATTGAATCTATGACACCAAATATGTATTTGGGAGATAAAAAAATGAGTGTGATAAGAAATTTTAAATAGTGAAAATTTGGATTTAGAATTAAGTTGAATTGAATTTAAAATTTAGGATCCAAAATAATGATCAAAACACACGTGATACATAATTTTGCTTAAATTTTTTAGGCCAAAAAGATCACTATTTTTTGTAAGTTTTATATTTTTCTTGATTAGATATAACATATCTATCGACTAAAACCACTGATAAATCTTATATTTACTGTGTGAATTAAGGATTTTTTATTATTATTCTTAAATCCACCATATTTACAAAAAGATAAAAATTGCTCTAAAAAAAATTATATAAATATATAATAAGGGGAAACAAAATTAGCTAAAACCAATGACCGGGCTGCCTATGAGAGAGAGTGATATATATATATATATATATATATATATATATATATATCACCCATATGAAAGAAGACAATGTTACTCATAGTAGCAAACTGTGAATACGGGATCACTTAATATAACAAAAACAAGGAGGAGAAAAAGGATAAAGGAGGCCAGTTGCTAATGTGTTCTCAATGGAACTACCAAACCTTTTTTTTTTTTTTCAACTTTGAAACTTCTATTTACGAAAGTAATTAAGAGAATTACTATTGACGTTTTTGGTAAGTTTTAGAATTAGTAGTGTAATTAATCTAAATCAAGTTTGAATTAAACCCGGGTTTAATCCAATAAGTCTATGTTTAGATAGCTTAGGACATTGTTTAATTAACTTACATGACTTGTCTCGAAGCCAAAAAAAAAAAAAAGAAAAAAAAAAAAAAAGAAAAAAAGACACCAAGAAGACTATACATTTTTCAATATAAAGGAAAGAGTGAGACGACTAATTTAAATGTATCATAGTAAAATATATAAATATATATATATGATTTTTTCTATTTACACCATATATATTTTCCCCCAATTTAATACTGGTTGCTTCTCTTGGCCAAAATGCTTTAAGTAACCCGCCCCATTTTAATTAGAACCTATTAACAAGCTATTTATTGAAACTCCATAAATGAAAGCCTATAGCCTGGGTTTAGTCTTGCTCAATTAGAGGCCTTGCCACTTTGCAATGAGCAAGTTGCAAACCAAAGGCTTAGCTCAATTGAGGTAAACATACATATATGTAAATTGTCGTATTCCTAATTATTTATAAATTTGGGATAAACCGTCAAATAATGATTTTGTTCTCTAAATTAAAATAAGAAGACATACAATTTTTTATTATGCTTTTCCAAACTTACCAAGTGTAAATGCGTGTTTTTTGCTCATCAATACACTAGCCGTCGTTCCTATATAAATTATTGTCATTTTCATACATTGAAAAAAAAAAAAAGGAAAAACAAACTGTTTTTAAATACTTATTAAAATAAATAAATGATTTTTTATTTAACAAAATAACCATTAATTAGTGATTCATCACAGTCAATCAATAATTAATCATAATCAAGTAGTAAAAAATACATATTAACACTAATCAATCAGTAATGATCAATCAGTGATTAATTCAATTTACTGATTGATTTTTTTTTAAACACATATTTTCTAATTTTACAAAATTTCAGTCATTTATTAGAAAAACCTCTTTTAAAAAATGTCATGTATTTACAAATCTCTAAAAAAAAACTCAAATTTAGCTTTATGTCGTTTGGTTGAAAGAAAAAGGAACGTCATGTCGTTAATCCATAGACAAGAACGACATCTCTTGAGAAGTCGTTATCTCTCATCACCTTCATAACGCCTTGAGGGTTTAGGGTTTCAGTATCAAGCAATAATTGGAATGATTCTGATTTCAAAATCTTGAACCAGTATACGAGTACGTGTATATATATGTATATATACACATCTGAAAGTCGTCTCATTTGCAATTCTGGGTTTCACTTCGAGTTCTTCCCCAGTTCCTCTCCGAAGCTCAAGATTTGTTGAACGACAGAAAAAATTGGCTCTCAACAATCTGTAAGTTCAATCCATACATCTCCAATTTCAAAACCCATGTCTAGTTTTCTCCACAAAACCATTTTCTTGGGAAGTTTTTACGCAAGAACTTCGCGACCAACTAGTATTAATCCGGGTTTTCTTCAACACCCAGATTTTTTCCCTCTCAGATTGTTCTCAGCTAGTTCAAATCAAGAGACTTTTACAGTTTCTTATCTTATAAACACAATTGGGTTGTCTCCACAAATTGCTTTATTAGCTTCCAAGCATGTTAATTTCGAGACTCCGGAGAAACCAGACAAAGTGATTAAGGTTCTTAAGGATTATGGTTTCACTCGGCCCCAAATCTCGTCCCTTGTTAAATCATACCCTCCAGTACTGTTATCAAATACTGAGAAAACCATTTTGCCCAAATTGCAGTTTTTAAAATCCAAAGGCCTTTCGGGTCCTGAAATGGCGAAAAGGCTATCTGTATACCCTACCATTTTGAAATGTAGCTTGGATAAGCAGATTATACCCTCGTTTGATTTCTTTAGGGATTTTTTTCGATCCGATAAGAAGGCTATTGTGGCTGTCAAAAGGTTTCCCGACATACTCGTAAATGATGTTGAGAAAATTGTGGTACCTAACATGAATATTTTGCGAGAATATGGAGTGTCCGACTCGAATATAGCTAAATTGTTATTGAACCAGCCTAAAGCCTTCATGATAAGTTCGGATCAGTTGAGGAAGATTGTGGAGAAAGTGAAGGAAATGGGATTTGATGCTTCGAAGTTCAAGTTTCTTCTTGCGGTGCTTTCGTTTCGGGCAATGAGCACGTCAACTTGGGAAAGGAAGGTTAGTGCATATAGGGGGTGTGGTTGGTCTGAGGAAGATGTTTTTAGTGCCTTTCATAGGTTTCCTTGGTGTATGATGTTGTCAGAAGAAAATATTATAGCGAGTGTGAATTTCTTCGTCAATGAATTGGGTTGGAGGCCTTGCCTTATTGCTAAGCGCCCAATAATCCTTTCAATGAGCTTGGAGAAGAGAGTAATCCCGAGGTGGTCGGTTTTTCAAGCTTTACTCTCAAAAGGCTTGGTGAAGGAGGAGGTTAGCTTATACGCGTTATTGGAAACTCCGGAAGAGAAGTTCCTGCTTAAGTTTATCACACCTTATAAGAAGGAAGCCCCGGAGCTCCTAAAGCTGTACAAAGAAAAATTGAAGCTTTCAAATAAACCACCGGTTGAGAAGGCATGAGAGGTAATACAACTTTCAATATGCTTATTTCATTATCTGTTTGCAGTTGAAGTTTAGATCTAGTTGTGAACTTTTCAACTTTGAACTTCCTTGTGTTGCTGTCTAAAGCCGGATCTTTTGATTGCAATTTATGTGGAAATCAGTCTTGTAGTCTTAAGAAAACAGAAAAAAGAATATTTGTATTGCTATTTGAGAAGTTGAAATGTTGAATGAACAATTCTATCGGATGATTGATTTGCAACCTTTGTTCTTCCTTAAATAGATCAAACTCTCAATCAACTGTTCTGTTAGCAGCGATACGATAACGAGTTATAACTGGTCATGTGAATTTCGATTGTTAAATGGTTTGATCGAGTAATCGACCTGTTTGGCATGGATAATACTCTGTAGTCTGAAACAGTAGTTTGTTTGTTTTTTTTGTTTTTGTTTGTTTGTTTGTTTTTTTTTTAATGTTTTTTTAAGCTCTTGGACTTGAGACTTCTTGCTTTACAAAAGATGCAGGGCAAATTTACTATGTTGGTTAAGAATTTTTGTGAATTTATTGAATTGTATTTCGTGCTAGCTCTAGGTTCGATCATTTAAAAAAAAAAAAAAATGTTTAAAAGCTGACCATCCACGTAATTTTTTTTTCTTTCATTAATTCTCTGAATTATGCACCATTTTCATTTTGTTTCATTAAAGTTCAAAACCGTTCAAAATGTTTCATGAAATTCATCAAACAGTTCCCCATCAATCCATTCCTCCACAAAGTGTAAACAGAAACGCCATATAGCAGCGTCTTTCAGTCGTTCAATACTATCCAACGGCATGTAGCTTTCGCCAAGTCAAAACGACATGACGTCTATTGGGACCAAACATACAAATCACATTAATATGTCGTTTTAAAAGAAAAGGAAAGGTGTCACTTGTTCTAGAGACAAGATTCTTATCCCAAAATCAATTTTCGTTTATATATTAGGATAAATTAATTTCGTTACTAATCTTTTCATATAGGAAGTGGCTGTGGTACATTCCCTTTTAGGGGCACTACCATAGTGACTAATCTAAGGGTCAATAACGTAGGGGTGGATGGTTGTGGAATAAGATGTACCAGTCTTAGCACTTGAGCTTACATAATCATCTTTTTCTAAGACATTGCCCAAATAAAAAACAAAAAAACAAAACAAAAAAAAAAAACTTTTTTGGGTCTCTTCAATAGATAAGTGGAGTCGGAGCCGGAGCCAGAGCCGGAGCGGGAGTCTAAGAACCCAGTGAAATTGCGATGTTGGAGCTGGAGTCCGAGATGACTGCTAATCATAGCGCTAGAGTTGGAGAAGCACGGCGTGGCCTCTGGGAGAGAGATGTGGCTTCCTCTGTGTGTGGGGTTTGGAGGAGAGAGAGGGAGAGGGAGGGAGGAGGAGAGAGAGTGAAGTCGGGTTGGCTTCTTGTCTCTTCGTCAATCTGGCCATTTTCGTCGTCGCAAGAGCTCTTGGCTTCTTATCTCTCATCATCACGACTGGTCGTCTTTAGAGGGAGGTTGGCAACAGCGACAACCGATGACGGGACGACACCGACGAGAGAGAGCATTCGCATGGGGACAGTGACAGTGATGGCGACGGGGCGACACCGGTGACGAGAACGGCAACGGGACGACACGGCGATGGGACAGCGACCTTAGCTTGACATTGAAGAAGGCTTCAAAGCCATTTCTGAATTTTTTAATGGATAATAGGCTATGGTCATGTGCAGTGGGTTTTTGTGCATCTCTTACATCTCTATTGTTAGATGAAAAAAAGGGCTATACCATAGTGCCTCTCAGAAGAGTTTTACCACAAATCTTCCCTTTTATAAAATTATAATTTGATTCCCAACATTTTTTTTTTTGTGGCTATTAGGTTCCTAACTCTTTAAAATAATTATTTAACCAAAAAAATATATCGTTAATGATGCATGATTTAATAAATAAAGGTAATTAAGAAAAAAAATTACATTATTCAACTATGTATCATATGTCATCTATTTCATTCAATTTTTGACATTTGTTAGTGAAAAAGATTAAATTACACCTTTTTAAAGAGTTTAAGAATCTTTTTGCTTAAAAAAAAAAAAGATTGAAGATCAGCATGCAATTTACTCTAATGAGCAAAAAATTTACAACGACAATTCGTTGAAAATGATCAATCGACAAAAATTACCATGAACGAGCAGGGAAGTCATGTCGTTTACTCTAAAAAAAAAGAATTCATTTCGCAAAACGACGTCTAGGTCATTAGACATCAGACATACCCTAAAGCCTCAATTTGGGGATTTTCATTTACTTGGAGTTCTTCACATTTGCCCTCCGAAGCTAGAGGTTTGTTCAGCGACTGAGACAATTTGGCTCTTAACAAATTTGTAAGTTTCATTCTCAGACTTGTCGAATTTCAAAAATCCATGTCTTATTTTCTCCGAAAAACGCTTCCTTTTGGGTTCTCTGGTGTAAGCATTTTACCCACAACGAGATATGTAGGTTTTGTTGGAAACCCATATGTTTTTAGTCTCAGATGGTTCTCTAGTGGTTCAAATCAGCAATCTTTTGTGGTTTCTTATCTCATAAACGAGCTTGGGTTGTCTCCACAATCTGCTTTAAAAGTTTCTAAGCATTTTAGTTTTAAGACTCCCGAGAAACCAGACAAATTTATTAAGCTGTTTAAGAAGTTTGGTTTTACTCAGACCTAAATCTCACGCATTGTCAGAGAATACCCTCAAGTGTTTTTATTGGATGCTGAGAAAATTCTTTTGCCCAAGTTGGAGTTTTTTGAAGCCAAAGGTGTTTCATGGCCTCTATTTGCCAAAAGGCTATATTCATTTCCTGTTGTTCTGGGAAGTAGCTTAGCTAAACAGATTAGGCCCTCGTATGAGTTCTTTAGAAATTTTCTGCAGTCTGATGAGAAGGCCATCGCAATTGTTGAAAGGTGCCCACATATACTCGTCGCAAATATTGAGAAATTTGTGGCCCCTAACATTAGTATTCTGCGAGAAAACGGAGTTCCTGACTCCAACATTGCCAAACTGATTCCGTGGCAGCCTTGAGCTTTCACATCAACTTCGGATTGGTTCCGAAAGATTGTTGAGGAAGTGGTGGAAATGGGTTTCGATGCAAAGAAACTAAGTTTTGGTCCAGCAGTGATTGTACGTTATGGTTTGAGCAAGTCAATGTGGGAAAATAAGGCAAACGTGTTTAAGAAATTGGATTGGTTTGAAGAAGAGGTCTTGGAAGCCTTTGAAAGGCATCCTATGTGCATGATGTTATCTGAAGATAAGTTTATGGCAGATATGAATTTCTTCGTCGGCAAAATGGGTTTGAGTCCTTGCCTTATTGCTTATCGGCCGGTACTCCTTACAATGAGCTTGAAGAAGAGATTAATATCAAGATCTGCGGTTTTCCAAGTTTTACTGTCGAAAGGTCTGGTGAAGAAGGGGGTTAACCTACATACATTCTTTCAAACATCAGAAAAGAAGTTTCTGCTGAAGTTTGTCACGCCGTACGAGGCGGAAGCTCCGGAGCTCTTGAAGTTGTACAAGGAAAGATTCATCAACCTTTCAAATGGACCTCTGGTTGAGAAGGCATAAGAGGTAGGTTGCAAATAGTGAGAAGTAAGAAAACTTTTGACATGCTCATGTTATGAACTGCATTGAGTTGAAGTGCTGATGAAATTTTATTTGACCTAGTTGAGAAGTTCTCGGCTTTGAACTTCCTTGTGTTGAAGTCCGAGGCCGGACCTTCTGATTTCAATTTATGTCTCAGTCAGTCTTACAACGGTCATAACTAGCTATTCATGTGAATTTTGATTGCTAAATGGATTGATTGATTGATTGAATTTTGAGTGTGATATAAATCGAACTGTTTGGCATGCCGTAAAACCATAAAAGAGGAGTTGCCCTCGTTCAATAAAATATCAAAACATCCTTCTTCTTTTCTTAGAGAAATTGATTACCAGCTTTTCTAATTAACAGAGTTATTTGGTCTATTCTGGCCTTGTGAAATTGGTGCCTGAAGTTTATTGCCCATTTCAGCAACAAGTTTAGGTGGCTTAGTCTGCAAACCATGTACCATCTTGTTGTGTTCATTCCAGGTACACCACATCTTTTACATATAGCAGGGGCTTAGCTTCCCTTGGCCAAGGCCCCCGGTAAATCCTTTATTTACGTATTTAAATTTCACTATTAAAACTTTATAATTTTCTCATTTTGCTCCCCCTAAATATTGATTATCTTTACGTAAGCTCCCCTTAAAACTTTATCCTTTCATGCACACCCCCATTGATACAATAGACTCTGGCTCCACTGGCTCATAGCATGATCAGTTTAAAAGTTCATTTTGAATCTTGTGTGCCCCACCGATTTCTAGGCTGAAGAACAGAGGGGGCACCAAGTTAATTCCATATTTTCTGCCTAAAACAAATATGTTGCTAACCCAGTTAGGGCTTTGCTTAGTGGTTGGGAAGGGGCGTTTAGGGTCTTAGTTTCACGATTGAAATCTGAGAGGTTTTCTTTTGAATTAATAAAAGTGAGTTTTAAAAAAAAAAATGTTGTCACTGGTAGCGTTTCATGATAGGCCTTCCCAACGGAAATCTTGACTCTTGACAGTTAAACAATATTTCTAAGGATCTGACAAACCAGTAAACTTTTGATTCATGATTATCAGTTTATGTTTTTCTTTAAAGGGTTCGTTTTAAATTTGACCCGTAAACTCTAAAGAATATGGATTGTTTCACTTTGCCTCATGGAACTAAAAAATGTTACAAAACTATTTTACGAGTTTTTTACAAGTTGCAACTTTTTGACTCAAGTGGTTGGGCGCATGAGTGTGTGAGTGTGCAATCCAGAGGTCGAATCCTGAATTTTTTATTTCTTAATAATAGTATTTTTTTTTAAATAAATGCAACTTCGATACTTCTATAATTGAAACATTATTTTTGATAGTTTTAATCCTGTGTGCTCGAAGGAAGACCTGCAAATTAGTAAATCGTTAAGAAAATTCATGTTACCAACTAATTATGTTGCTACTTTAAAAATTGATATTTCAATAGAAAAAGTACCAAATTTATAATTAACAATAAGTTCAAGAGCGAGTTTTGTTTCATTTTGAATCAGACAAAGTGTGACAATCCAGAATGGACTAAGTTTGAAATGATAAAATAAAACAACACTATTGGTTTTATAGCTTTTGTTATTTAGGACATCCATTTGTAAATCTTTTAATATTTATAACAATTTTTTTTAAAAAATGTGCTAGGTAATTTAAACTCTACACTTTTAAA
The DNA here is from genome assembly GCA_038430175.1 of Ficus hirta. NCBI lineage: Eukaryota > Viridiplantae > Streptophyta > Magnoliopsida > Rosales > Moraceae > Ficus > Ficus hirta. The sequence goes on along the minus strand of CM076593.1, from coordinate 12,888,814 downwards.
AGAATCGGGAGTAGAATTATAAGAGCATTGCTCCCACTAAGTGTTTGCCACAACTTGCCTCCTAAACAGTGGTTTAATTAATGTTGATGCAAACTGAACAACACAAAGTAAGGTTAATGCATTTAAGAAACGGGGTTGGAGAAGATTGTGGCGGGCATGGATTTCTTGATTGCTAAGAACCCGACAATCCTTGATTTTAGCTTGAAGAAGAGAGTAACACCGAGGTTTTCGGTTTTTCAAGCTTTGCACTCAAAAGGTTTGGTGAAGAAGGAGGTTAGTTTAAGTCAAGTGGTTTCAGGAGATCAGTTCTTGCAGAAGTTTGTAGCTGCTCATGAGGAAGAAGCTCCAGAGCTGTTGAAGTTGCACAAGGAAAAATTGCATCTTTCAAATGGACCCGAGGTTGATGATAAAGAACGCTGAGAATTATCGTCGGCTGCATTGCGGATTAGTTATGCAAATCAAGTTTTTGTTTGATCGAAGTGAACTTTTCAGCTTTGTACTTGCAAGAGTTGAGTGACTCGAAGGCTGGAACTTCTGCTTGCAATTTCTGTGCATTCAATTGAATGAACAATTCTTCGTTGCTAATAGAATCTAGACATTTAAACTAATTATTAGTTAAACTGTCCTAACATGGCCGTTAAAGTCACTCGAGTTTAGAAAAATTACCAAGTCTGAAATTGTTGGGTGTGAGAAGGTTGTGTATTTGTGTCCCATTGTTGAATACTGGCTTTTATTGCTGGTGTTGTTCAACATCATCTGTCTGTAAATATCCTTGTGTTTGTTGAATGTTTGATTTAAAGTATAATGAAGAACAGTTGTTATTTAGAAGAAAAAGACTCCAACAAAAAGGGACAAAAGAATCACAATTGACTCTTATTTAAAAAAAAAAAAAAAAAGAAAGAAAAAAGAGTAATCACAATTGACTAGAGAAAAAAAGCTATCATTTTTAATTTTATATGTCAAACTTTTTCAAATTTGTATATTGTTATGAAAAAAAGGTTCCTATATCGGTATTTCGTTAAAAACTGAATAGAAATTAAACACCTTAGATCACATGAACTTTAATACTAAAATCAAAATAAATTTTTTTGGATTGAAATTATATTTTCAAAATGGTTCTATGACGATAAATATTGTTGATTGAAATATAGTTTACGCTATATATATTGAATTAAAGTATAATTTTCTTCTAAATTTGATATCATTGGTTTACAATTTCTTTCCAAAAACAAATTATGACGTGTTTAATTTTTGTCTCTCTTTTTTTTAAACATAAATTAACAAGAGATTGTTGGCATAACAATATGAAAGTTCAAAGGAGCATAGTAAAATCAAAAGTTAAGGAACAACATAAAATATGATATATGATGTATCATTCGAGACTATTTATAATTGATCCCAAAAAAAAAAAAACAAAAAAAAAACAAAAGAAAAGAAAAATTGAACATATACATAAACGAAACGTCGTTTTGTTTTACCAAGATCATGTCGTTTGAGCACCATACACAAACGACATGTTCTTTGTTGTCAAGAGCCAAGACAAAACCTTTACTTTACTTTTTAGGTTCTACTTCGAAAATCTTATAAGCTTGGCTTTAGTATTTCAGTTTAACTCTAACAAAATTATATATTTTCATCTCTATTTTTATTTTTTTCTTGAAAAATCAATAAAATTTATAATTAGTTTTTGAAAAGTCAACCAACTCTAACTTAAAAATATCATCTCCAATCACGAACCAAACACAAGCAAGTCTTCCTCTCAGACCTCAGGATCTCAAGATCTGTTCAGCAGCAGAGATCGGTAAGTTCCTTTAAAATTTCTAAATTTTCGAAACCCATGTCTAGATTTCTCTTCAAAAGTGTTATTTTTGAGTATTGTAGTACTATTAGAACTTCACCACCAACGAGTAATCTAGTAGGTTTTGTTGGAAACCCAAATGTTATTAGTCTCAGATGGATCTCAACTAGCTCAAATCAGTAATATTTTACGGTCTCTTACCTTATAAACTCAGTTGGGTTGTCTCCAGAATCTGCTTTATCAGCTTCCTAACCTCAACCCTCTTTGCAAAAAGCCCAAATGAACTCAAATTGGATGGTGAGAAGATCATTTTGCCCAAATTTGAGTTTTTGGAAGCCAAAGGCAATTCACGTCCGACAATGGCCGTAATGCTAACTGCATACCCCAAATTTCTGCATAGTAGTTTAGCTAAACGGATTATGCCTTCGTATGAGTTCTTTAGAGACTTGTTTCAATCTGATGAGACAGTCATTAAGGCGGTCAAACGGAGTGCGGATATCCTCGTTAGTGTTGAAAAGAGGCTTTGAAAGCCTTTAAAAAGTGTCCTTGGTTCATGTCGTAATCTGACGGTAAGCTAATGGCGTCCATGGATTTCTTCATCAACCAAATGGGTCGGAGGCCTTGCCATATTAATTGCTGAAAACCCGTGGATCGTTGCATTGAGCTTGAATAAGAGAATTAGTTCCGAGGTGTTCGGTTTTTCAAGTTTTGTTGTCAAAAGTTTTGGTGGTGAAGGAGGTTACGTTGAACATGTTATTGATGGTTTCAGCATGCCTTACGAGGAGGAAGCTCCGGAGCTGTTGAAGTTGTACGATGATAAATTGGACCTTTCAAAAAGACAGCAGATTGATGGTAAGTCATGAGAAGTGTCGAATTAAGATAATTTCGGTCTTGATTAATTACCCTTGAGGTCCAAGAGTGGAGCTTCTTTTTTTTTTTTTTTTTTTTTGCAGTATTTGTTCTTTGTTGCCTATATATCGAGTCCATTCGCCGAAGATAAAGGTCCATTTGATACATTTTCTAACTCTTCATGACTACCAACTTGATCACTCTTGACTTTCTAAGTAATATTTGCGTTCATGAAATTAAGCATAGATTGTAGTTACAACATCTCTCATGGTTTCATTCTCGTATGATTTGACTCGACTTCATTCGCAATGCAAGAATTTAAGAGAAAGCAAACCACTTGTTTTTTCGTTTGATATTTTTTTCTGTTGATATCTCTGTTTTCTCTGTTGGAATGGCCTTTTTTAAATCCGACCACCTAGATTCCGCCACGGAGTCCTTGATTTTTAGGTTTTCACCTCTCAATGTAAAAGCTAACATAACAAAGTGCATCGCAGAGTGTGAGATGAAGCAATTTTCTACAAATTCCTGTCGTAGATCGATTTTCCCTCGTCGGCTTTATCATTGTTGTCTGTTAAAAATCGAGGTCCTGAAGCTTTTGTTCGCAATTTGTGTGCAAATCACGCATGATCTTACTCTTTATAACTGCATGCCAATGTCTTTTCAATCATTTTATAAGCCATTCAAGGATCCTTCATTTAGGCTAACTTGATCACACTTCTTTCTAAGTGATTTTTGTCTAAGAAAATAAGTGTAAGATTTTTTTAAAACAAAAAAAAATTGCAAGTTATCCGTAGTTTGTTGTTCTAGGAATTTATTTATTTATTATTATTATTTTGTGTGTGTGTGTGTGTGACAATTATGTTCAAATCAAACAAACCAAGCCGAAAGTATAATCCCTTACTTTAACGAACCTGTACCTAATTAAAATAAATGATAGATAGAGGTATATTCGAGGAAGCCTGAGAGAATCTAAACCTCTCAATAGATTAAAAATGTCAAAATAATTTGTCCTTGTTCTTTTAGATTTTGCTTGCGTTTGGTTCGCTGGTTGGAGATGAAAATTTTAAGTTGGAGTTGGTTAATTTTTTAAAAATTAGTTATAAATTTAATTGATTTTTCAGAAAAGGATAAAAACTGAGATGAAAAAATACAGTTTAGTTGGAGTTAAACTTGAACGCGAAATGAAGCATTTAATAACTTAAACAAATACATTGCAACCTTATTAACATTATCCCGTTAAAAGCATAATAAGTTTTACTACACATAGTACCTAAAAACTAGAGATAAATATCTAAATAAAAAAGTATGATATTTCCACATTCCTCTACCAGATTTAAAATCAATGAAAATATCGTTTTACAAATTGATTACAATGTAGGTTTTGTAGATATAAAGACTATAAACCTAGCTTTGCCATAAAGGAATCTTTTAAGTTTTATTATAGTATTCTGAAACATTTGGACCACGAGAAAAATAAATAAAGAATAATAATGCAAAGATATAAAACATTGAGATAATGCATAAAATCTTATTTATTTATTTATGAACTTAGAATGCGGGAATTCGAACTCTATATGGAAAAAATAAATGCAGGTTTCCTTTTTATTAAAAGAAAAGAAAGGTCTATTGTTTTGGCATTTTATCTAATTTTCTCCCAAAAATTCCACACAAGCGGCAAGTTATTTTTTCTGGAAAGCTCTGAAGTTGGAAAGGAAATGAACAACTTATTTGCTTATGTTTTGTCGCTTCTTGTCAATAGAAACGGCAAGTCGTTAAACTATCATGCACAAAACGACGTGTCGTTTCAGTGGAGTAGCTAGTACACTGAGGTAACCCTGCCTGTCCGCCGGTGTTTCTATCTGCAACGTTCAAACCTCTTCCTTCTTCCTCTCCGGAACTCGAGATTTGCTCAGCTAGAGAGAGAATCGGCCCTCAAAAATTCGTAAGTTCCTTTCAAACTTGTAGATTTTGAAAACCCATGTGTCGATTTCTCTTCAAAAGTATGCTTTTTGGGTATTCTAGTACTAGAACAACTTCACCACCAATGAGAAATCTAGTAGGTTTTGTTGGAAACCCAGATTTTTTCCCTCTAAGGTTGTTCTCAAGTAGCTCAAATCAACAATCTTTTAGAGTTTCCTACCTCATGAACTCATTTGGGTTCTCTCCAGATTCTGCTTTATCAGCTTCCAAGCATGTAAATTTTAATACTCCCGAGAAACCAGATAAATTTATAAAGATGTTTAAGAAGTATGGTTTCACTCAGACCCAAATCTCAAACCTCGTTAGAAGGAACCCGGATCTACTCGGATGTCATGCTGAGAAGAGTATTTTGCCCAAATTGGAGTTTTTAGAAGCCAAAGGCATTTCAGGCCCTGAAATGGCCAAAATTCTATCTTCATTCCCTTCCCTTTTGAGTAGGAGCTTAGTTAAACGGATTATACCCTCATATGAGTTCTTTAGAAACTTTTTTAAGTCCGAACAGAAGGTCATTGCGGCTGTCAAACGGTTTCCGGATATCCTCAAAAGTGTTGAGAAATGTGTGGAACCTAACATCTCTATCTTGAGAGAACATGGAGTGCCTGACTCTAAAATAGCAACAATGATGCAGTACTGGCCGAGATGTGTTGTGGTGAATCCTTGTGATTTCCGAAAGGTTGTGGAGAAAGTTGTGGGCATGGGTTTTGATGCTTCCAAGGTAACCTTTGTTGTAGCGGTGATTGCATTGTCGATGAATGAATCGATATGGGAAAGTAAGGTTGACGAATATAAGAAGTGGGGTTGGTCGGAAGAAGATATTTTGAACGCCTTTAAAAAGAATCCTTGGTGCATGAGGGCATCTAAAGATAAGCTTATGGCATGTATGGATTTCTTCATCAACCAAATGGGTTGGAGGCCCTGCCATTTGGCTAAATACCCAACAATCTTTGGACTGAGCTTGAAGAAGAGAGTTGTCCCGAGGTGTTCGGTGTTCGAAGTTTTGTTGTCAAAAGGTTTGGTCAAGAAGGAGGTTAGCCTTAATGTATTATTGATAACTTCGGACAAGAAGTTCCTGCAGAAGTTTGTCGTGCCTTATGAGGAGGAAGCTCCGGAGCTGTTGAAGTTGTACAAGCAAAAACTGGATCTTTCAAATGCAGCAAACATTGATGAGGTATGAAAACTTGAGAATTGCGTCGTGACGAGTGGAACTTCTTTATAAGTCCATATCCCGAGTTTCACTGCAGTTTACGACCGAACCAAGTGTTGCTAATTGTAAACCTTTTGGTTATCACTTATCAGCAACCGATCTGGTTTTGTCTCTTACTGAATGTGCCTAGTAATTGCAAGATCTGTTCTGCTCTTGTTGCTTATATATCTAGTCACTCGTTGCATATAATAAAAAGTCTTCTTCCATTTTATAAACTTTCTTCTTGACTAATAGTGAGATCACTCTTTACTTTCTAAGTAATCTTTGTTTAAGAAAATAATTAAACATGGTGTCATGCTCACTTTACTCACAAGGAAAGCAAACTTACTGTTTTTTTTTTCTCTATTGATATATTTTCTGGAGCCTCGAATATTTGTGTATATATTCCTACCCTTTTAGATTATCATTATATCTTGGATTTTTCATCACGTTTGTACTTTCGCATTTTTAATTCATGTTAAATCCTTATATTTTCTCGTTAAAAGTACTAAAAAAACACCTCTGATCCCTTTGGATTCAAATCTTAGACAGAAATGGACATGCGTGTTTGTTTAGTGGCTGAATTTTTCACTCACAATAAATATTCCTCATAAAAGTAAATGAGTACAAATTTTAGAAAATTTTTAGCACCACTTTGTTCAGTTAGAAACAAATGGGAGACTTTTATACTTCGGAAGTTTATGGATATTTCGGTGGAAAGCATTTATCAAAATATGTGTCGCTGACATTATTGTAATGAAAAAATAATTATTGTTTCCCTTGAACTGTTAATTACTTTTTTTTGTTTTTGTTTTTGTAGGTTTTCTTTTAATTTAGTATATTAGGGTAAGGTGCATAACAAATGAAGTTCTTCAGTATTAAGTGTCAACTTAATTAGGATGTACTCCTTGTTTCTGATATTGGGTTCACCCTCTCATTATCAACTTAACAAAAAATTAACTACATGTCGTCTTAATGCTTTGACAAAAACGTCATTTATTGCAAATCACATCTTTCGGTCGTTCAATATTAAAGATACGACATGTCATCTGACCTTTCGTTGAGTTCAAACAACATGTCATCAAATGTACTCAATTAAACCACATGTCGTTTCTTCAAAATAATAGGAATGACACCACTTGTCCTAAAGACAAGAACGACGTGTGACTCTCTCTATATAAAACAAAGCTATTTTGTATGAATATTTCTTGAATTTTTTGAAATTTGACAATTTAATTTCTTAATTTTTTTTCTTAATAATCAATCTATAAACTTACTATTTCAAAAAAAAAAAATTATAATAATAATAAACTTACAATTTTTAATATAGTCAGTCCTTTTTTTTTTTTTTTTCACATATGTTAAAATTTGGACGGTTCTTACACGTCATTTGCATTTGATAGTCCAAGAAAGGGGTTTTTACCTAATTTCAATACAATTCGTGAAATTTATATTCAAATTTGAGTTATAATTCTATTAGGTTTGAAAATGAATTTGTATTAAAATTAAATAAAAAGTGACTTATAATAATCTTTTTGAACTGTAATATGTAAGTTATGTGTTTAAAAAAACATACATTTTTAATTTTAAAATAGATAAATAATAAAATTAATTATGTTAAAAACTATATATTTAGGAATTGATTGTGAAGAAAAAAATGATAAACTAAATTAACAAATTTAAGAAGCTCAGAATCAGAATTATGTATCCAAAAAAGCCCATTTAAAAAAAAATCATAACTCGCACGTGCAAACGAAACGACATGTCGTTTTAGCAAAAGGGACAAAAATGGTCCATTTTCAATCTCGAGTTGAGGGTTTGAGTAACAAAGCAACAATTTTGGTCCTTTTCTTCATTTCCTAATTTCATACGAGACTCACTCCGTTTCAACTCTGAATTTCGGGTTTTGCTCGGAGTTCTTTCCATTTCCTCTCCAAAGCTCCAGATTTGTTCAACGATGAAGGTCCGACAATTGGCTCTCAACAATTCGTAAGTTTCATTCTCGTACTTGTCAAACTTCAAATACCCATGTCTCCATTTCTCCGAAAAATGATTCCTTTTGGGTGCTGTAATGTAGCGAGTAATATAGTTGGTTTTGTCGGAAACCCAAATGTTTTTCGTCTAAGATTGTTCTCAAGTTCTTCAAATCAACAATCTTTTACTGTCTCTTATCTCGTAAATTCACTTGGGTTTTCTCAACAATCTGCTTTATCCGTTTCCAAGAATGTTAATTTTGATACTTGTGAGAAGCCAGACAAAGTCATAAAGTTGTTTAAGAAGTATGGTTTCACTCAGACCCAAATTTCACGCCTTCTCAGAGGAAAACCTGCACTTCTTGTTGCGAATTCGGAGAGAAATATTTCTCCCAAGCTGGAATTTTTTGATGCCAAAGGTGTTTCTTGGCCTCTATTTGCCAAAACACTCTCTGTATTCCCTTCTATTTTGGCAAGGAGCTTAGATAAACATATTATTCCCTCATATGAGTTGTTTAGGAATTTGATCAAGTCTGATGAGATTGCCGTCGCAGCTGTCGAAAGGTATCCGGATATACTCATCGTAAATGTTGAGAAAGTTGTTGCCCCTAAAATTGATATTCTGCGAGAACATGGAGTTCCTCACTCAAATATAGCTAAACTGATTCTGCGCAACCCTCAAGGTTGCGTATCGAGTTCAGATCAGTTTCGAAAGACTGTTGAGGAAGTGTTGGAAATGGGGTTCGATCCAAAGAGGCTGAAGTTTGTTCGCGCATTTCTTGCTCTCCGTAGTTTGAGCAAATCAATGTGGGAAAGTAAGGTTGACGTATATAAAAAGTGGGGTTGGTCTGAAGAAGACTTTTTTAATGCCTTTCAAAGCAATCCTTTCTGCATGAGGTATTCTAAAGATAAGATTATGGCATCTATGGATTTCTTCATCAACCGAATGGGCTGGAAGCCCTAGTTTATTGCTAAATGCCCGACAATTATTGGAATGAGCTTGAAGAATAGAGTAGACCCGAGGTGTTCGGTTTTTCAAGTTTTGTTGTCAAAAGGATTGGTTAAGAAGGACGTTAGCCTTAATGTATTATTGATAGCTTCGGAAGATAAGTTCCTGCGGAAGTTTGTCGTGCCTTATGAGAAGGAAGCTCCGGAGCTGTTGAAGTTGTACAAGCAAAAACTGGATCTTTCAAATGGACCACTGGTTGGTAAGGATTGAGAAACCTATTGCAAATAGTGAGAGGTAAGACCACTTTTGGCATGCTCATATTATGAGCTGCATTGCAGTGTAGGTGCAGATTAAGTCTTATTTTATCTAGTTGAGAACTTTTCAGGTTTGAACTTTCTTGTTTTGAGGTCCAAGGCCAGAGCTTGTGATTGCCATTTCTGTGCAAGTCCATCTTGTGGTCGGTAGAAAAGAGAAAAAAGAATGTATGTGAGGGAGAAGTAAAATTGTTGAATGAGCAATTTTATCAAATGTTTTATTAACAATTTCTTTAAATAGACTGATTTCTCATTTGCAAATTTAACTACTGATTGTTACTGTGTTGTTTCTTATGATACGATAACGGTTATAAAAGCTTTTAACGTGAATTGCATTTGTTAAATGGAAAAAATTGGTTGAATTTTGAGTATGTGTAGAAATAGACCTGTTTGGCATTGATAATACTATGAAAAAGTAGTTGTTTTCAGCAAAAAAAAAAAAAAAAAAATCTAAATATCTCTCTCTCTCTCTCGAGGATTCTTGGACTTCATTCTTCTGTTGCATTAAAAAAGTGGCTGGGAAAATTTACTGTGTTTTAAGAGATATTGTGAAGCAATGAATTTGCTAGAGGTGCTACAGTCATTAGTAAGTTTCTCTATGTTTTGTATATGGTCTTTAGTTTTTTTCTCTTATTTAGCATTGCCTTCCGGTAATCTCTTCTCTGTTGCAAAACTTGATCTACTATGACGCTTTTGGAAAGCATTTGATACTGCTGGTTAATGACTCTGTTTATTTGTCATAATAGAAATTTGCTATTCTTTTTCTTCATTACCTTCACAAATTTTACTATGGTGTTTAAACACCTTATGAAAATGATTGCCAGTGTGAAGTTCGTTTCCGATTTGTGATGTTATACGAAGCCATAGTCATTCTTTACAGCCATTTCGTGCCCATAATTTGCCGTATTGCTTTATGCATTTCCTCCTATTTTTTGTGCTAGCTTAGCCAAACAGTTAATGGCTTGATGCGATTCCTTTATGGATTTGTTTCAATCCGATGAGAATGCCATTTCTATTTTGCTATAACATGAGTGTCTTATCGAATATTGTTCCATTCATTCGGAACCGGCCTAGATGTTTCACGGTAAAATCAAATCAGTTTGGAGAGATTGTAGAGGAAAAGGTGTAAGTTTGTTAAAGCTGGTGCATGTGATATTTAGGTGAATGAGCAAACCAACTTGGGAAACGAAGGTTGACGCACATAAGAAGCGGGGTTTTACAAGGAGGTTGATTTGGAAACCTTTGAGAGGAGTCCTCCTGCTTGCATGATGCTATTTGGAGTGGTTTTATAAGCTTTAAAAGGAATCGTAACACCATCAAATCTTATGAATTGTTATATATTAGACTAAGATGCACGATAAACGACACGTCCTCCGTGGTTTAATTATATCATTTCGTTTCACTTCACGTAACTTGTCTTTTTTTTTTTTTTTTTTTTTTTGGGCTTGGAGCTTGTCGTTTATTTGCTATGGAAAGAACCACAGTTATTATTTCCACTTCCAAAAGGACAAAACGACATGTCAAATCGAATCTGGGGTTTAGGGTTTCAAGAACAAAGCAACAAATTGGTGAGAACTATAGCCCTGCTTCCACATTCCTTTCTTCCTTTATTCCGAATCTTTCATCTTCTCAATTGAAACATCTCTTACGAGATTCACTACCTTTCAACTCTGAATTTTAGGTTTGACTCGGACTTCTTTCACATTTCCCCTGCTCTTCAACAGCTGAGGTCCGACAATTGGCTCTCAATAATTTTGTAAGTTTCATTCTCAGACTTGTCAAATTTCGGAAACCCATGTCTTGTTTTCTCCGAAAAACGATTCCTTTTGGGTTCTCTAATATAAAGGTTTTACCAACAACCAGTAATCTAGTAGGCTTTTTTGTCGGAAACCCAGATGTTTATAGTCTCAGATGGTTCGCTAGCAGTTCAAGTTCAACCCAATAGTCTTTTACGGTCTCTTATCTTATAAACTCACATGAGTTCTCTCAACAATCTGCGTTATCAGTTTCCAAGCGTTTTAATTTTGAGACTAGTGAGAAATCAGACAAAGTCGTAAAGTTGTTCAAGAAGTATGGTTTTACTCAGACCAAATCTCACGTCTTCTCAGAACGAATGCTCAACTACTTGTAGCGGATGCCGAAAAAAGTAATTTCCCCAAGTTGGAGTTTTTTTATGCCAAAGGTGTTTCTTGGCCTCGATTTGCCAAAATACTATGTCAATTCCCTACTGTTTTGTCTAGTAGTTTAGATAAGAACATTATGCCCTCATTCAAGTACTTAAGCAATTTTCTGCACTCTGATGAGAAGGCCGTCGCAGCTTTCCAAAGGTATCCGGATATACTCATTGCAAATGTTGAGAAATGTTTGTCCCCGAACATTGATATCCTGCGAGAACATGGAGTTCCTGAATACGATATAATTAAACTGATTCAGAGCCACCCTTAAGCTTTAGTAGCGAGGTCGGGCAGGCTTCGAAAGATTGTTGAGGAAGCGCTGGAAATGGGGTTCAATCCAAAGAGGCTAATGTTTGTTCATGCATTGCTTGCTCTTCGTCGTTTGAGCAAATCAGCGTGGGAAAGTAAGGTCGTCGCGTATAAGAAGTGGGGTTGCTCTGAAGAAGACGTTTTTAATGCCTTTCGAACCAGTCCCTTCTGCATGATGTTTTCTTAAGATAAGATTATGGCATCTATGGATTTCTTCATCAACCAAATGGGCTGGCTGCCCTGCCTTCTTGCTAATTGCCCACTAAAAATTGGGTTGAGCTTGAAGAAGAGAGTAGTCCCGAGGTGTTCGGTTTTTCAAGTTTGTCGTCAGAAGGTTTGGTGGAGAAAAGAGAAAAAAGAATGTATGTAAAGGAGCAGTAGAAATGTTGAATGAACAACGATTCTAATAAATGCTTTGTTTACAATCTCTTTAGATTGATATTGAATTCTTGATTGAAATTTAACTACTGAGTGTAACCAATTTTTAGCTATGATATGATAACGGTTAAAAAAAACTTTTCATGTGAACTTTGTTTGTTAAATGGAATAGTTGTTTGAATTTTGAGTATCTCCAATTGTTCTTCTAGTTTTTTTCTTTTTTCCTTCTTTTCTTCTCTTTTTTGCGTTGCCTTCTGGTAATTTCTCTGTTACAAAAGCTTTGTCTGCCATGATGCTTTTGAAAAGCATTTGTTCTGCTGATTAATGTCTTTGTTTATTTGTCAAAATAGAAATCTGCTCTCCTTTTTTCCTTTTACATTCACAAATTTTACGAGGGTGTTTACATTCATTTCCGATTTGTGATGTTATATGAAATCGTTGGATTGTAAATGATTGTCTTTACAATCGTTTCGTGCCCGGAATTTGCCAAACTTGCTATATGCATTTCCTCCTATTTGTGTGTGCTAGCTTAGTCCCGAGGTGTTCGGTTTTTCAAGTTTTGTTGCCCAAAGGTTTGGTGGGGAAGGAGGTTGGCTGAGAGATTCGAAAAAGAAGTTCCTGCGGAGGTTTGTCATGCCTTTCAAAACGCATGCTGCAGAGTGAGCTGAATGGATCACTATTCCCTTGTGACATTAGTTTCATCATACGGTACTCTAAAGGGGCTTAAAATTTAGGAAAATAGGAAATAATCATGCTTTTAAAAAAGTTGTCTTTTGCTATCTTCTTTTTCTTCTTCCTCTTTTTAGTTTCTCTTTCAATCTTTTTTTGAATGGATAATTTTTTTCTTCTTCTTTCCTTAGTTTTTTCTTATCCAAAAAAAAAAAATCATTTTAGACATTCATATTATGATTTGCTACATAATTTACCCAGTTAAACGTCTAGACTCTAGAATGACACGCGGGGCTGAAAAAACCATTTAATAAAATAACACCATAGAACATTTAATTGAATGTTGGTAAATTATAGCTTATAACATATTTTATAAGTATTTTTAAAAATTATAATCGATTTTCTGATAAATTATAATATATTTAATAAATACTTAGATTTTCTAGTAAATAGCAGATTATGGGTAAATGACAATAGGCTCTCACAACGGCACCGACAATATCAAGAGGAGAGAAAAAGGAGAGAGGGGAGTTATGAATAATTTTGATATTTTCGTGTATAATTAATATGAATATGTTATATTATTAGTCTCTCATGAATATTTCCGCTCCTAATCCTAATAATGTGAAAAATGATAAAGATAACATGAAAGCAAAAATGTGTTTGTTGTCAATACTAAATGATATTCTTTAAAAAAAAAAAAAAAAAAAAAAAAAACTACTAATGAGACGTTCCTAAGCCAAAGCGACATGTCGTTGTACAAGGGTAGCGTTTTCAGTTTTCTATTTGCCAAATCTGCAAACGACATGTCGTTGTGAAAGGAAAACGTTTTCAGTTTTCTATTTGCCAAATCCACAAACGACATGTCGTTGTGATAGGGGAACGTTTTCAGTTTTCTATTTGCCAAATCCACAAACGACATGTGGTTACGCAAGGGGAACGTTTTCAGTTTCCGCTTGCCAAATCCAAAAACGACATGTCGTTGCAAGAGGGAAACGTTTTCTATTTGCCAAGTTCACAAACGACATGTCATTTAAAATCTAAAGGACCAAAAAAAAAAAAAATAGTCCATGGTTATTTTAATCGAGCCACTCCGTTTCAAGTTCAACCCTGACTAAAAGGGTTTTTTAACGAGTTCTTCCCGTTGCCTCTCTGGAGCTCGAGATTCGTCAAGCCAAGAAGACAATTGGGTCTCAACAATATGTAAGTTCATTTTCAGAATTGTGGAATTTCAAAACCCATGTCTTATTTTCTCCGCAAATCCATATTTTTTGGAAGTTTTTACGCAAGAACTTTACCACCCGGTAGTCTTAACCCGGGTTTTCTTCGAAACCCAGATTTTTTTCCTCCAAGATTTTTCTCTAGTAGCTCAGATGAACAATCTTTCACTGTTTCTTATCTCATAAACTCAGTTGGGTTGTCTCCACAATCTGCTTTATCAGCTTCCAAGTACGTCAATTTTGAGAGTCCTGAGAAACTTGTTCAGAAAGTACGGTTTCACCCAAATCCAAAACTCAAGCATTGTTAGAATAAGCCCTTTAATACTCTCATTTAGTGCTGAGAAAAACATTTTACCAAAATTGGAGTTTTTGGAAGCCAAAGGCATTTCACGGCCTGAAATGGCCAAAATGCTATCTGTATTCCCTGGTCTTTTAAGAAGTAACTTGTGTAAAACTATCATGCCCTCATATGAGTTCTTTAGAGACTTGTTTCAATCTGATGAGAAGACCATTCAAGCTGTCAAATATCGTCCCGATATCCTCGGAAGTGTTGAGAAGTATGTAGCACCTAACATTGCTATCTTGAGAGAACATAGAGTGTCAAACTCTAATATTGCACGAATGTTGCAGTACTGGCCTGGTTGTTTCATTGTGAAGCCATGTGATTTCCAAAAGGTTGTGGAGAAAGTCGAGGACATGGGGTTTGATGCTTCGAAGGTGAACTTTGTTCTAGCGGTGATTGCATTTGGGGTAATGAGCAAATCGACATGGGAAAGTAAGGTCGATTTATACAAGAAGTGGGGTTGGTCTGAAGAAGAAATCTTAAATGCCTTTAAAAGCAGTCCTTGGTGCATGATGGGATCTAAAGATAAGCTTACAGCATGTATGGATTTCTTTATCAACCAAATGGGTTGGAAGCCCTGCCTTCTGGCTAAATGCCCGACGGTCTTTACACTGAGCTTGAAGAAGAGAGTAGTCCCAAGGTGTTTGGTTTTTCAAGTTCTGTTGTCAAAAGGTTTGGTTGGGAAGGAGGTTCGCCTTCATGCTTTATTGCTAGTTTCAGAATAGAAGTTTATGCAGAAGTTTGTCGTGCCTTATGAGGAGGAAGCTCCGGAGCTGTTGAAAGTTTACAAGGAAAAAATTGGATCTTTTAAAAGGACTGGAGAGTGATGATAAGGCGCGAGAAGTATGTTGTAGAAAAAAGGTTGGGCAAAATCTTCTAAACGCTCATATCATAGATCAAGTTTCCCTTGTCTGGTTAGTTTATCGATAATTTCGGCCCCGAGTACCCTCGAGTTGAGGTCCAAAACTGGAGCATTTTTTTGCATTACAACATGTTCAAGCCTTACACTGAATATAAAAGGTCTTTCTTTTCATCTTGTACTAATCAGTGTCCTTATGTGTTGTATGAAGAGCCTTTCCTTTGTTAAGTTTTGAAACGTTTGTACTTTTTACTATTATAAGTTGACAAGCACTTTTTATTATTATTAGTTCACAAGCACGCACAAACAGAAACAAAAGCTGAAAATATATCACGCGATGATTGAGGGCCTGCCACATGCCGACTCAGGAGAAGCGGAATGCACTAGCTTTTAATATTAGGTAATGAATTATTGTAGATTGATATAATATGTAACAGAATCTTGCTATCATTTTGGTGCGATTTGATGATTAATCTTGACCTATTGATCAGAATTCATGCATGGAAAGAGGTCATGAGATTTGAAAGTTAGCTTTCTGGTACAGCAGATTTTGAAATAATCCAACCAAAAGCAAGTTTACCAAACGCTAATCGTCGTCGAAATTATCCCATAATAATCACAATTAGGAAAAAAGGATCCTACGATTACTGACACCACGTGAGAGAAGCGATATAGATCCGAGAGCGAAACGCAAAACGAAAGATCTGATATGCAAGCATGCCAACTCAAGAAACATTCCAAAGCATTGCCGCACTTCTTAAATAAATATTAATATTAAAACTACAAGAAAACTTTGGAACACTAAAATATTGAGGTTTTATAGGATTAGAAGTCCACTAGAGTACTAGTAGCTCAACCTTCTGGAGAAAAAAAAAAAAAAAAAAAAAAAAAAGGGAAAGGGGAAAAACCATAATAAAGAGATAAAATTGTTTTCTCCAAACTACTCTTAAGCGGACTTATTCTCAATGAGCTTCTCAATCAGATCAGCAGCGTCTTGGACGGTGGCAATGGACTGAGCACTTTCTTCTTCCACAGTGATCCCAAAAGCCTCCTCAAGTCCCATCACAATCTCAACCTGCATAGATTAAGTAGCATAAAAACCAAATTAAGACGACAAATAAATAGGTCGAAATTTTAGATTGTAATAAATATATGTCTTGAATGTGGTTTGAATGTCTTTTTTTGAAAAAATGGTCCTTTTTGTCTAGTGATTCTTCAAACTCTCAATGTACCAAAGAAAAATTGTTTTTAAGAGCAGAAAGATGGGCGAAAATCTTCGGGAGATTTCGCTTATGAAACTCCCCCACCATTCTTTTCACTCTTAACCCCAAGAACACAGCAAACAAGGTTAACGAAACTCATGGTCAAGTGTCCAAGTTTACGGTGCAAATTTACCCACAATCATGAAGAAGATACAGAATTCAGGAAGACAGATACAACATTCGAAAATTTTAACGTTTTGTGATCTGTAAACTTTTAATCAAACAAACAGATATTAAGCATAGAAAGGCATCTAGTTTGAAACATAAGAAACAAAAAAGTCAGCGAAATTCAAGGTCAAGGGACTTGGGTTAAGTATCGGTTTACCGTGTCCAGGGAATCAGCTCCGAGAGCGGCAAACTTCGATTCTCCATCAACGGTGGAGTCATCAGGAAGAGCCAGCTGCTTCTTCACTATTTCAGAGACCTTCTTGACAGTCTCTGGTTTGGCCTGAACACCAACAAGAGACTCAACTAGTGTTAATTTAATCGATGCCTACGAAAGTAATTATGTTATGATTGCAGATAAGAAGGCAATCTAGTTCTAGTCTTAATTGATCTATAAATATATAGAAACTACAAATTTGACATGTTGCAAACAAAACAAGACTATCACATTCTATATCTAATATTTGATTAGATAGACAGACTTACAGCGCAGGAAACTTGAAGGCGCCTCGGCTGCGACCTAAGAGACGGGAAGCGCGTTGAAAACGAGAGTGATCCTACGTTAGAGATCCTCCTGGCAGGTACCTGCTTAGACGTTCGACATGAGTAAGTGATTTAAGCACAATAACAGATTACCTCTTTTTCTGAATAATATATATACATACATATATATATATATATATAAAGAAGAAAACAGAGAGAGAGAATTATGTGGTAGTGAATGAAAAGAGAAAAAAAGTCCTTTTAAAGGGGGCAAAAAAAAAAAAAAAAAAGTTCTGTTGAAAACAAGGATACGAGCTATTAAAGCTAAATCAGATCATATTTTATGTTTAATGTCCCAGTAAATGCATTCAAAGATCTTTAGTAAAATATAATATTTGGGCATGGTAAACCAGATCATGTTAATATTACGCATGCTACCAATACAATTTAGAATACACATGTATATATATGTATGTATACATGTCATATTTTGAAGGGACTATTATAATATTTTCATTTATTAGGGAAAAGTTTTAAAATGTTTGGTGACTAAACAATGCATAAAGATGGATAATCAATATATTTATTTGACCTTCTCATGTAATTGTACCTCCTAACCTAAAAAGTAAGCTATTTGAATTGCATGCAAATCAATTCCAAGCTTAATTCTTGATTAGAAAAAAATAAAAAAATGCATAATTTCACATCAATATGATTAGAGATTCTCTCTATGAATCTAAGCCAAAAAAAAAAAAACTTTGCTTTTTGCTGGCTAAAAACAGAGACTTTAACGCCACCAAAAAGGGGGGGGAAAAAAAGCTCAAGAACCACAAGAAAACAAGAAATCTGAACGAAATGAAGAATACCCAGAAAGGAAATCACAACATATAGAAATTTAAAAAGTAGAAAAAGAAAATAAAGAAGAGAGTAAAAAACTTACAAGGCTGGGCTTGAAGGAGCTCAAGGAAAGAGACGATCCTGTGAGAGAGGCCATTTGGGTGTTGAGAGCGAGAGAGATCTGAGAATGAAGAGAAGGATTTGAAAGAATCTGAGGTAGCGAGAGAGAGAGAGAGAGAGAGAGAGAGAGAGAGAGAGAACACGAAGAGTGTGAGCTAGTGTGATGGGAGAGAGAGACAGAGAGAGAGAGAGAGAGAGAGAGAGAGGAAGACAGGTTTATAACGTATCGGGTTTCCTTCTTTCGTGGTTTGGTTGCATTAAATGGCCCTTTTTTCATTGTTTTCTCCGTTTTTTGTTGAGATTTGTTGGCATGTTTCGCTTAGTTTGTATCGAAGTTTTGGAGTGTTTGGACCCACGTTCAATCTCATTCTCATTATTAATTACTATCATATATATACACTTTTTTTTTTGGGGGCCTGTTTGGAAGCTCTGGTTGCATAAGACAAAACCATTTGAAAGAAAAACAAGAAACAGAAATGAAACAAGTTTTTTTTTTTTTTTTTTTTTTTAATAGTGGGGAATTTGTATTGGTATTGACCATTTTCAAACTCAAATTATGTTAAAGTTTACATCAAATAAAAAGGATGACGTGTGGGAATGACCGCTAAAAAAGACATTTCTGGATTATTGCATTGTGTAAATATGACGGAACATAAAGATGTAAATTGGGTCTAACTTTGTCGAATTTGAATTTATAAAAGCTCATTTTGTACTTGGGGCTAGTTATATCAACTTATTTTTCTGCTATCTAATATGTTAAAAATAATATCGAGGCTGCTCAAAATCTAAATAAAATCCAAGTTGGGTTGGGCTACGTGAGCCTACAGATTTAGAGCGAATCGGCTCATCTTAAATTAGGTTAGACTCATCTTAATTCGTCTATAATATTCATCTAACAGTTTAGGATTGTCTAAATTACAATTATTGTCTCTATCATATAATAACCTTGTAGTTTTTTAATAACAAGACGAATTGTTTTCATATTTAGGTATAGAGTCTATAGCTACCATTTTATTAAAACAAGATAAAATATTTTTAGGTTTCGCATTTAAAAGCTCTTGCCCATTGAGGTAGTCCCCACAAGATGAATTAATAGTACTCCCTTCGAGTTCATTTCATAGCATATTGACACTCACAAGTTGGTTGGGATTGTTGACCGAATGCAGGTGAATAATTGAAAAATACGAAATGCAAAAAAATAAAATAAAATGTGTAAGATGAGCCTACAGTACTACTAAAGCACCAAACAAAAGAAAAATGCTTAGTTTGACAATAGGATTCAAGAATGAAGAAGTAAAAGCCCATTTTCAATGCATGACAAACCTTTGTATTCACTAAAAGCCAAACAAACATGACAATAGCATATTTTTCTATTCCCTTACCCCCATTCAATCGGACCTTAATGTTTGGACTTTTATTACACGGGCGGCCCATATAATCACATATTTTAGGGTTATATACAAAAATGCCATAAATTTGATTCCTCCTTATATTTATGCTTACTATAATATTAAAGTTGATAATTTTATCATCTAATAAAATATTAAAATTATCAACTTTAATATTAGATTGTGCAAAATTATAATGAGGTATCAAAAAATAGCTCTCCGTTTAATTTTCTGTATGTTATTTTAATGCTCATTTGGAGGCATATTTGGCATTTGGTTTCCTCTCCCCCCCCCCCCCTTTTTTTTTTTGGTTTTTTCTTCAACTCACAAGTACTTTTAACCATTTATATATTCAAATATCTACATTAAGATCAGACTTTAAAAGGCTGTAATTTTATTATTTCAAGTCCAAATAAGATTTTTTTAAATTGCATAGAATTTCAAGATAAACGAAATAAGATCTATGTTGATATTATTTGTAAATATATATTAAGAGTTTATATTGTTTCACTCCAAACAATATTTTTCTCCCAATCGTGCATTTTCAAAACTATGTACATCTGCATTTTCAAAACTATGTACATCTGCATTTTCAAAACTATGTACATCTCATTTTTAACCCAAAACTTATCTCCAAAACCTCCCCAAACGGGCCTTAATTTCAAATATTTAAAGTGCTAGGGTATTTATGAAATTTTTCATTAACTTCAATTATACCTCGGAGTATCGTCTTAATCTAAATTAGAATTATAAGACGTCAATTTATATTTCTCACTATCAAGGATGAGGGTCCTTTTGTGATGAAAAAGTTAAATACAAGACACCAAAATAATAATTTATTTTTTACACTCTTAACCAAAAAAAAAAAAAAAAGTCTCCAAGACAAAAAATTAAAATACTTTGGGTGATAAGTGATTGGATTTTCTGTATTTTATGCCTTTTGCTTTTAAGAGAAGACACTTATAAATCAAGCATGCATTTTATGTATAGTCAATTGTTGAAAATAAAAGTTAAATGATACATCCTTAAAACTAGTTGCTCCAAACATGTTTCTACTTTGTTATTCATATATGAAGTTGGAACCAAAAAAAAAAAAAAAACTTTTCTGTTTCTTTGTTGTAAACACACTTGACCTTGTTTTTTTTCCTAAATAAGAATCACACTCACACTTGGAGCAATACTACTTATCTAGTTACTTACTCTAAAATTTTTGTACTTATTTGAGATATATAGCAACTTTTACGTGGATTAATTTAAACGACACATATAGTTTTTTTTTTTTTTTTTTTTTGAGAAATTAACTGACTTATAGTTAACTTGCGTTACAAACATTTTCTACCAAACATATGAGATAAGTCTTACGGCATATGGTTTTACTCGCAGAACATAACCCTTGAACATCTAATCACTATAATTGCATTGCATGTAAAGCATGGTTACATAATCTACCGGTAATTTTATATAAAAAATATATATGATTCGAATTCTCTCACTCTTAAGTTAAAAATACAATAATAGCTATAAATATAGTATACTGATAAATATACACTCGCTCGACTTCATTAGAATGTAGAGTTCAAATCTCTTCAATAGTCATTGTATTCAAAACACTAACAAAAATAACATGTAGTTATCATGTTAAGATCATACGCATTCTAATCAAGGAGACTTATATAGGATTTGACTTATAATTTAGGGATCAAAATGAGATTAATCCAATTCGGTTCTAATCCACACATCGATCTTGATTTGGGGCTTCTTGATCTCAACTGAATGGTCCTTGTCTAAATCGCAGCAGTTTGGTAAGCTATAATTCAGTTAGGCCTATTATTCTAATTTTTCAAACCAAAATAATACCCTCCAACAAATCCCAACCAACTTTTCGGTATCACAATTAAATTTGATTTGATTTATTTTTTATTTTTTATTTTTTTATTTTTTTTGCATGAGATACAAAATTGATTAAAACCTACTTAAAATATTGGAACAATTTTCATTTATGTAGGGATGACATATCCTATCATGTACATGTACTAGTTGGGAAAAAGAAAATTAAAAATGCCCATGAGAGACCCACGATTTAAAGCATTAATTATAAAAAAGAAATAAGCACGCATAATTTGTTTCTTTTTTTTTTTCCTAATAAAAAATTGAATCAATAATATCTTCATGTCTCCGAATCAGTATTATTATAGAAATCTAATGATATTATAAGTGAAACAAAAAAATTCTGGCTCATGTTATGATTTAGCTGAAAAGGGTAAAATGCCCAAAAAAGATTTGCTTTAGAATGGCCAAAGTGCTCAAAATCACTTTATTAGATGCTTTGCTGTCAATAAAAAGAACATAAAAAAGGGGGTCAAAATAAACAAAGATAATTGCCTTCACTTTGACATCTTTTTGCATCTTCACCATACATAATTGCAAATTTGTATAAGATCCTAAATTGATTTGGTTCTTTTTACCTTCTCGTATAATGCTTTATGACCCCAGAGATAGAAGAAAGGTGGAAAAAAGGCATAAAGGTGATGATATAATGGAATGCTTTTTATTTTATTTTATTTACTCTTTTTTCTCATTATTGTTATTTTTTTTGGTCTCTTTTCTTCCCATGTAAGAGAAAAGAGAAAAAAAACAGGTTAGCAATTTTTGTAATATTGTTTGGTGGATACTTTCGGTGAAATTATTAGTGGTTGGAAATGCATGTGGAATTGCAGTGGTAGACCACAGTTAGTTCAGCCAGTCTCATGGCTAAGCCTCTATGGTGATTTGGCTTGAGTCTGCATTTAACCCTTTTTTTTTTTTTTTTTTAAAAAAAAGAGAAAAGAAAATAGTCTGCATTGTACTTAATATTGTAGTTGCCTCGTAATCAAAAAACGACAATATCTTATCAAACGACAGTATTTCTGAAAAAGAAACACATATCTTTGGAAGCGACAACATGCATTCCATAAGCACAATTACGTATACGCATGTGTCTACAGACATTAATGGCTCTGAAAAACGACAACCACTTAAAAAAATGAAAATTAAATATTGCGCTTAAAAATTATGAAATTTTAGTAAAAGACCTATTTCTTTTTTTATTTTTTTATTTTATTTTAGTTTTTCAAATTGAAGATTAGAGGATTCGAGCTCTATATCTTTTGGTAAAATCAGGTATGAAATTACCACTAGACTATATCTGCAATCACCTTTATTTTATTCTTGATATAATCATGTTTATTTTTTTGAGTTAAATATAATAATATTTATTGATAGTATAAGTAAATGTGTAAGTTTTTTTTTTTCAATATTTTCTGAAACAAAGTAAATGTGAAGTTTATTAATTAATTATTCGTCAACTATCCTTTATATATGTAATGCATTCACTCAACAAACATGTGACTTATCGTATTTTAGTCCCAAATTCTGGTATTAAGAAATTAATTTAGTTATTTTTTAAGGTAAAACTATTTTAGCGAGTAATTGTGAGATCTAGGGGGGGAAAAATCAAATTTTTATGCCCCAAAAATTTCTGCTACTTCCTAAAAAAAATATGCTACTAGCTCCTTTAATTACCCTCCAAAATTAGACTATTTCACTAAATGTCCAAAAAAAAAAAAAAGTCAAGGAGTGCACAAAATTGGATTCAACTGCTGTGTTGCGTTGATTGTGTCTTCTATCGTGTCCCTTCAATAGTATTATAGCATGTATTTAATTAATTTGACTTTTTAATTAATGTTGTATGATATTATAAATAAAAAACCATATCATGTTACTATTTAAGGGACACTATTAAGACAAAAATACAAGTGTATACATGAGTTGAATCCTACAAAATTTGTTATGTGGCAATGATGTATAATTTTTGCCATATTTCAACTTTACTCTCCCTTTTTTAGATTTTTTTTTTGGGGAGAATTTTTCAACCTTACTCTTTAAATATTGTCAATTACCATAATTTCCCTAAATAGATAATTTTTTTAAAAAATGGCCGACAGTTATTTTAATTCTTTTTTGGAAAGCCGACAGTTTAAATAGTGATTTTGATTGACTTTTTTAGAAAAGACAAAAAATTTTTTAAAAAAAAGACAAAAACTGAGTTGATGGTGATGAGTTTGAACTCATTACCCAAACACCACCTAAAGCAGGATTTGAGCCGAGCCGGCTAGATAAATATATAGCCGTTAGCATTATTTAAAAAAAAAAAAGGAAACGGTTCACAGAGAGAGAGAGAGAGCCAACCCCACGTTAAAGCAACCAACGACACTCTCTCTCTACTCTCCTTTGCTTTCTTTGCTTTCACTGCTCTTCTCCTTCCTTTTCCTCTTCCTCTTCTTCTCATCACATACAATTTGTTCCTTTTTTTTTTTTAATCTCCAACTGTTCACTTTCTCTCTCTACTCTCTCTCTCTTCAGTTTTCTTCTGAACTTGACTTTGCTTCGCTCCTTCGGTTGGTTTCTCACTTCGGATCTCTGTTCTCCCAATTCAGGTTTTGTCCACTTTCTCCCTAGTTTGTTCTTCAATCCACAGTGTTAGTACGGAATTGAGTTCAAAACTTTGGTACTAAAAAATTTTTGGATTTTGTTTTCTTGGGAAAATGCTGAAGTTGGAATTTTGTTTCTTCGACTTTTTTTTTTTTTTTTTTTTTTGAAGGGTCTAATATGGCATTGTGTTTGTAGTTATTGGGGATAACTGCTTTACAAAAAAAAAAAAAAAAAAAACCCTCAAGTTTTTTTACTTTTGAGAAAACCAAATATTACGATGGTGGTTTAATTAAATTGGATGTTTGTGGGGGGTTGTTTGATTTTCCCATTGTGTTACGTTGTATTTGGAATTGGGTGGTAACCATTTTTGAAATTTGAAAAATTTAAAATATCACTAAGATTGCTCCTATATATATATATATATATACCTACAAACATCACTAAGATTGAGTTGGTTAATTTTTATGAATTATTTTAGTCATTAGTGTTTGGTTGTCTTGATTAGTTATCCTTGAGTATTGCGTTTGTGTTTTTCAGTTGTGTTCATGTTCTTGGCTTGATTTGGACACGTTGAATTACATAATATGTTGGATTTTCTCACTTTCTGGTGAAGTTCAAATTAAAAATAAAAAAAAGAAAGAAAATATGTAAAATTTTGTGTTTGGTTATCGACTTCAATTTTGCTTGGTCTTTGATTTAGGGTGACTAGAACCATGACTACAGAACTCTTGGAAATTCAACCTTCTGAACTCAAGTTTACTTGTAAGTGAAATTGAATGTTTCTCCAATTTAGTACTTTTTACCTTTTTTTTTTTTAATCTTTAATGATAAATATTATATACGAAAAATTGTTTTCTTTAACAACTTTGTTCCTTAATTTTCTTTTTTTTTTTTTGGGTTCTCTCTTTGTAGTTGAGGTGAAGAAACAAAGTTCTTGCTCGATTCAACTCGGAAACAAGTCTGATCAGTATGTTGCTTTCAAGGTACAGACAGTTATTTCTTCTACAGATCATGAACAAAGTTTCTCTACGTTTGGTTTGAGGATATATGATTTACAAAATGTATTGGCAGGTGAAAACAACTTCTCCAAAGAAATACTGCGTCCGACCAAACATAGGCGTCATAAAGCCAAACGCGACAAGTGATTTCACAGGTTTTTACTCTTCATTTACAGTACATATAATTTTAGCCTTTTGCTATGGTCTTCCTGTACTTCTAATGTAGCATTTAGAAGAAGTAAGAAACGTAACACGGTATTTTTACTAAATGTAACACTGACAAGCGCTATAATTGGTGCCAAATTTGAAACCGAGTATTGCAAGTGCAAAATTCTGCGTCATGTATAACGTTGTATTTGAGAATGGCTTTCTTATGCCCGATGTCAAATTTTTTTGGCATTGAATCGGAGATGCTCTTTTGGAAACCGAAATTTTCACTCTTCATTTTTGGTTGGTGCAGTGACTATGCAAGCTCAGCGTGTGGCTCCACCCGATTTGCACTGCAAAGACAAGTTTCTGATCCAAAGCACAGTTATCCCCACTGGAACAACTGAGGAGGAGATAACTTCTGCAATGGTTGGAATCTGTTGTAGTCATTTGTTTCATATTGTTTTATAATATATATATATATATATGTATGTATGTATATTGTTAATGTCTTTTCACTTTTTGGGCAGTTTTCAAGAGATGGTGAAAAGAACATTCAAGAGAGGAAGTTAAGGGTTGTGCTCATCAGCCCAACCCCTTCCCCGGTTTTAGTGCCAAGAAATGGAGAAGCAAAGCAAGATCCATATACCGCGACTTCGGTGCAAAAAGACAAAGTTATGAGTGGTGCTGAAAATATACCACCACCTCTTAAGGTAAGAGACCGTTCCGTTTTCTTTTAGTCAAAATTCAGGAGGTAATGCAAGAGTTTTTATTTTAATGTTTTTTAGAAAGCTCGAAAATGCGAAACTAGAATTGGTAAAATTTTGTTTTGGAAGGTTGCTATGGGTGTTGAGGGAGTTGAACTGACTAAGGACAAGGATGAGGTGAGAGCAGCAGATGGTGTGGAGTTAAGGCCAACTGATGAGGATTTGGAGGAACTTCACACCAAAAGAAAAGACAGCGTTGCGGAAGAACTGAAACCGGCAAAGGACTCCGTTTTCCTGAAATTGAGCAAGGATTTCAAGGAGATGACAGCAAAGCTAAGTTTGGTGGAATCAAAGCTAAAAGAGGTCAGTTTTTCTTCTCATCCGAGGAACTCGGTCTCATGTGAACTTATCATTTGCCATTTAGCAATGCTAGGGGTACCACCAATGTGGAATGCTTCACACACTAATAGAAAGTAGGTCTTAGCAGTTGAATTGAAGAGATTGTGATGCTCAGCATTGGTGGTGCTTCCAAGCATACTGTAAACCCGATTGGGTTCGAAAGTTCGTGTTATTCATGTCTCACTCGGTCGACCTGTTTTAAAAGCTTTAAATTTGTTCGCACCCTCCGAAGTTCAAATTGTGCTTTTCCTTTCAGGCTGAGCATACTGTCATGAAACTGACACAAGAGAAGAGCTTGAACACCCAAGAGATTGACTTGCTAAAGAATGAACTGGTGGGTACTACTACCTTGTGTATCTATCTTATTATTATTATTATTATTATTATCATTTTTTTTTAAAGTCTTGCGGTAAAACTAAACCGTTACATGACACAAATTTTGAAAAATAAGTCCCGCTCTACCACGTAACATCTCTCTCATAAAATCACCGCAATGATAATAAATTCATAAGGTTGCTTAAGCCATTACTACGGAATGATCTCTCTTAAATTAAGCACTATTTTAAAAATAAGTCCAACTCAGCTACTTGACATCTCTCATGATAAAATCATCATAATGATAATAAATTCATAAAGTTGCGTGAGCCATTACTACCAAATAATCTCTCTTAAATTAATAGGTGCCTTTTTATTTTAATTAATTAATTATTTTTTGAAATTGCCTTAAATGTGAGAGATTGACCCCCTTTTTTTCCTTCCTTTTTTTTTTTTTTTGGCAGGCGACGTTGAGAAGGAAAAACAGTGTGAAATGCGAACCAATTGGATTCCCTTTTCTCTATTTTTGTATAATTGCCTTAATTGGCTTGGCCACTGGATATTTCATCCATCCATAGGGGAAAAAAAAAAAAAAAAAAAAAAACTGAACTGTTGAGTGATTGATCTCTCAATCATAGAGGTGCTTGTTTAATTGTAACTTTTTTTTTGTGATATATGTGGATTTGTCATAATTGGGGATGTCTTTTAAATAAAGGAGACATTAGTCATTTGATTAAGAGTTGGTGTTTGTACTTTGTCTTATTTTATTTAAGAAAAATTAAACTCCCCCTCCCCCCTTTAGTCATTGTCACAAAATGCTTTCTGAACTTCAATTTGTAACATTTTTTCCCCCTGAATTTTGAAAAAATTTGTGACATTTCCCTCTCAGTTAAAATTTTGACAAAAAATGCACATAACACTCGTTGGAAATATGAATTAGAGGTATTAAATATAAAATTACGAAATAGCACACATTGGCAACACTCCAAGCTCCCGTTACCCTTATTAAGTTTGAAATTACAAAGTTATATATGAGAGAGAATTACGTGAAAAAAAAATGACAATCAGTTCTTAATATTTACTCATTTAACTTAGTTATAAGTATTTATTATTTAATATCTGCAACACATACTTACAGTGAGTTTTTTTGGTCAAAAATTTAATAAGGAGGGAAATTCGTAAACTTTTCTAAAGTTCAAAAAGAAAAATATTACAAACTAAAATTTATGGGATATTTTGTGATAAGACCTAAAGTTCGGAGGAAAAAGTGTAATTTATTCTTTTATTTATTTTCTAATAACTAGGAACATGACACGCTTTTATAATAATTCTGTAGTTAAGAAAAATATTGATTTATCACAATTTTATTAGAATTTAATATTATAAAAATTAATTATTTTTAAGTTCGATCCATTCATTGAAATAATAATAATAATAATAAAACCTTTATCTTCAGATTCATGGCACTAATTTCGAAATCGTAAAACTCATGCCTCACAAGAGAACTAATCAAATATCAACAAATTATTTTGACTTATTTGTATGTGTAACGATCTGACTTTTCAAACAGTTAACGAACTTATTTATTTTTATTTAATTTAATCTTAACACTTATTTATATTTGGTTAAAAAAAATACAAATTTTTTTCAAAATCATATTCATATTACAAAAGTTAGAATTACTAAAATTTTTAACTGAGAAAATTGAAAACCTCTAACTAATAATTATCCTATTCAAATTCGTATTAGATAATATTTTAAAAAGCTATAATTTCATGTAAATTAAAAGGAAAGAGTCTAAAGTCTTTTTCTCGTAAAATACTCATACTAGTTTAGTAGTACCAAAACATTGGAACATAGTTATAAATATAGTCGATACAAAATAATTTAAGAAATCTAAATACGAAAATTCAATTCGTGCTGGTATCCCACTCCCATCTTTTATCACCTCCGTACAGCTGTAACGACCCGTCTTACGTAGGCCGTTACCGTACTTATCTTACATACTAATTTGACATACTTACTTACTTACTTACTTATGCGGAAATACTGAACATATTTTATTTTATTATTTTTTTTAAAACGACTCGAATCCATACTTTACTATTTACATGTCTAATAATATACGTACGTACTTAGTTAATATTTACTTTTTAAAATTGTCATAATGTAAAATAACTTGTAACAAGTAAACAATACATATATTTATTTCAAAACGCGTAGCAGTCTCCATCCCACGTTTCACAGATAGCCCTGCCAAGTCTCATCGCCTTGCATCAAGTATTGCCAGTAGGAAGCTTACCTACAGCATAAACGTAAGTTGTGAGCTTTCGCTCAGCAAGTACAACTATTAACCCGCAAAAACATTTCATAAGAAAACCATGCATGAACCAATTATGCTTTCATTATGCTTTCTTGGTTTTCATATTTTTAGGGCCCTTACTTAACATAAGTGTACGTACCGTGGCACGCAGTTATGGAGTGGTTGGGGTGGCCAGCTCAGTCTAACTCAAACCATGAACCAAACTTGACCTAGAGCAGGTCGGTACGACACAAGAATACTTACTTAACAACATACTTGAAAACATTTTCTTAAAACAGTTCTTACTTAAAACATAGTCTTCTTCTTACCATATGAATTACTGTTAGTGAACATGCTCCATGATGTATATCACAACAATAAATATACATCATACATACCACATAAATGCATGAACTTTAAAAACAATCATACAAAGTCATAAAACAATTTGCCTATGCTGTAGGCGGAGTTGTACTTACAGTTTACTTTAGGTCTTGGTTTTGTCGTTCCGACAGGTTACCTCAATTAGGTTACCTTCCTGTTTCCAAAAAAAGAAGTAAGATAAGAATCATCCTATCTTACCATTTCATTTAAATGTTGGTACCTTAACCAACATTATGTGTGTAACCCTAGTTATATGTCCCCCTCATATACTTTAATGATATCCTTATTGGTTACTAAGTGTAACCTTAGGGCATATGTCCTAATAATAATCAAATAGTATCCTGTTTAATTACTTAATGCACTTTGAGCTCAAAGCCCAATGGTACTTGGCATCCTATTAGGTTATTATTAGTAACCTACGGTATAGGCCCAAGTTAGGTTTGAATTTAAAAGCCTGTTGGGCTTACTAAGGCCCAATGATTAAAGTGGTATCCCTTATGGTTACCTTAAATAATCTTGGACCTAAGGCCCAACATATCATATTTGTTTCTTAATATCTTAATCTAATAAAATTAGGTAACCTATTGGATTATGTTAGGTTACCAATTTGCTTACTTTGTTTAATTCTTTCTTTTCTTACCAAAACTGAGTTTGATTATTTGTTCAAAACTGTCTTTTAATGAAATTGTCTAAGTTTTGTGGAAATTTGCTGAAACAGTCAAATTGTCAGTGCATGTGCAGGAATTTCCTATGCATGCACTGTTTTAAAATTCCTGTACTAACATGATTCAATTTCATTTTGAAATTTGTTCTGATTTTGAAAAAGTTTTCTTCACGAAAATTTTAGATATTGAAAACCCTACAACTTTTATGTTTGCTCAACGTCCAGTTCTATCTTTAACTTATAATTTTTCCCTGTTGAATCTGCCTGGCCGTGTTCATAGGTCTGGGTGGTCCAGGCTCGGGTTTTTATAAAAACGAAGGCCTTTGGATCCTTATTTTCAAAAACTGTCCATGCTTTCCTTGTAATTTTCAATTTCCTACAATTTTGCAGTTTTGAGTTTCCTTAAATTCGGCCTCTAAAGGCCTCAAAACACTGTTTCCAGATTACTGTCCAGTTTTCACCCGAACTGGCAGTTTTGGTTTCGGTTCGTTCTTACGTACAATTACGCACACCCTACCTCAAACGGTCGCAACTGTGAGCCTACATCAAGCATGCAGCGTATAATCTAACGTTCTCATGGTCATTCATTCATTCATTCATTCACCATCATTCAATCATATTCAAACCCGTTTGGTGATTTTCACCAAACTTGGTTTTCTAGGGTTTTCTTGAACCCTAATCATCATACAAGCCATCCAAGTTCATAATCATTCATTCAACATCAGTTTTAAGCCTAGGGGGACTTATAACAAACACTTGATGGTCACACACACCAACGAAATGAAGTACGACACATCAAGCACAGATGGATTAGAAATTTTTTGACAAATACTTGTTTAACTACTGTTGCGGCTGATTTTTAGGTACATCGTGCGTTATAGTTAAAAAAAAAACAGTGAGAAACTAATTCACAAACCTGCCAAAGTAGAGCTTTTTAATAATATATGCACCAAGTAGTCCAGCCTGTAAGAATCTAAATAGTGAAAATCTTCTTTCAGTTATCAATTAGTAGTGCCCAAACTGATGCGGTACAAAAGCACAGATGCAGAGAGAGAGAGAGAGAGAGAGGGAGAGAGTCTTACTAATACTCCGAGCAAAGTACTCGCGACAAATAAATACAAAAAGTTTCTAATTAACTCCAAAGCAGTGACTGAGTTGATATGAGGAGATCGAAGTTCCGGATGGCCTTGAAAAGCACCACCGAAGTGGCATCGTTTACTACACCTTCCCCAAAGACCAAGCTGTATAACAAGGGTGTCTCATCCTGATTAAGCACCTGCATTCATGATTTAGGAAATAAATCTCTGTTCTTAAACGTATTAGAGAGGGCCACAATGCACAAGGCCACAAATACCTGCAAGGTACAAACGGAATCCGTTGCGGAATATATAGCTCCAATTGCTACAACAAAGGGACCGATAAGATTAAAACAGGAAGCAAAGTTATCGAAAACCTGGGAATAATAGGAAATGAAATCATCAATTTTCCCAAAAGCCGACTAGAATCATCTTAGAGTTTACAAAAATTATACACCCACAAAGCCAAAAATTCACAAAAACATGGAAAAAAAAATTAAACTTGGAGAACATCAATTTCAGAGAATCGGTCATACCTGCAGATTGAAAAAGCCATACCAAAACCCACTGAAATGCCTTTCCTTCGAGAGAGTGAGAGAGAGAAGATAAGAGAAGAGAAATCTCTGGAGGCAGAGAAATCAAAAACCCCCAAACATGGCTACTTAGAAAGAAACCCCGTGATCATGAGAGAGGACCGAGAGACGAAGAAGAAATCCCGACACTATTTTATAGACAGACCTGAATATCCCAACGGTAAACTATTCAAATTATCTTGGCTTCGAAGAAACTTTGTGAGTGAGGAGAGAGAAAGAGGACAGAAAAAGGGGTGAGGCAAGAAATGGAGAAATAGGGAGAAAATTGACCTCCAAGTCTCTTTTTTCACCGTTGATTTGTGTTTTTGGTCTGTCTTTGGAGGTCCGATGGCCGTCTGCCCTTTTATCTGCTCCTTGTTTTTATTTTGGCATTTTTGTTGAATGATGAAAATTACCTTTTTTCCAATAAATAAATAAAATAAATAAAATAGTGACTTGCCTCTAAAAAACATGATATAACCATGTTTAAAGATAATCAATATTTACTAGAAAATGTGAAAGATATGTACATCGGGATATAGGCGGGGTGGAGTGCGTCTCTCGTCCTCACCCTCTGTCCGTTCTGTTCATGATAGATCTCACAAGCCCCAATCGCTCGGAGTAGGGTGGCAATTCGGATTTTGACTATGTGTATTTTAATTTTGGCTCAACTCGAACCTAACTCGTACTAAAAGATTTTTGAAAACTGTGCTACAAACACGACATTTTCACTTGACAGTTGATACGACATTACTTGAAAATGACCCATGACACGTAATTAACTTGTGAACCTATAATTGACACGAAAGTAATGTATTTTTATTGAGTTTTTAACACCATTTAACAAAATAAAATTTCACAACTTGCTAAAATATGATAATACCATCAAAACTAAGTGAATAAGAGTACAAAATTATGGGAAAAAACTATCATAAGATTACAAGTGTATAACATAGTCATATCAGATTAACACTTTAAAAAAAAAATTATATATTGTGGTCTGATCCTAGCAAACCCGAAATTGACTCTTCTTTTTTCGTGTCAATTTTAAGTAAACTCAAAACTGACTCACACGTTTTTTTTTTTTTGTTCCCTAATACTAACCTATGAGATTTGTGTAGTTTTCAAGTCGTGTTGTCGTGTTATGACCCATGAGTGTAATTAGGTCTGTTTTACATATTTATTCGAATTAAGTCTAAATATGTTAGGTATTAAAATATAAGTATGATGTTGGATTTTTTTAATTGATGTTCTAAACAAGCCCTTAATTGTCGTTGGATTTGGAACACATACAGATTCATGATGATCATTGATTAAGATAGACACTCCCAATTTGATATATCTCTATGCTCGGATTTCACACCTATGATGCTCTTGGTTGTGATGCTTTTAACGTCATTGTTTTTTTTTTTTTTAAATAGAAGTGTTTAATGTCATTGTTTACTTATTTAAGCTCCTGTTTGGATCGCCTTCTCAATTTAAATTTTTTACACTTAAAAGTAATGGGTATTTGGATAGTAGTGAAAGATTCAAGTGATTTCTCTATTAACAACAACTCAACTCAAATCTAAATACAAATTTTCATTTTTTTTAATTCATACCATATTCATTTTTATAAATTTACACTATTTAAATATTATTTTTAATAAGATTATGCAAGCACACATTTAATTTAAAAACACAATTCAAATTCGACATTTAGATTCGTACATTCAATTTGATGATAATATTTTAAAAAATTTAAATGCAATTTATAATCCGATCATCTCAGCTGTATTTTTGACTTCAGCAACTTATCCTATCATTTATTTGAAAATATATATATGTATATATATATATATATATTTTGTTTTGGTGGTTATGCTATGGAAATTTTTATTTTTTTTTATTTTTGATGACGATAGCAACTTGTAGATTATGTATTTCATTTTTCAGATTAAATTATCCAATAATTTTGCTGACAAGGTCTTATACACTTATTTATAAATTAATTGGAAAATAGCTAAGGCCTAGTATAAAAATATATATATTTTTTTAAATTTACTACAAGAAGAACGTATGTATGATCTACAATAACGAAATTAACATTTTGTAACAAGAACAATGTATGCAGACAAGTTATTTTAGCTGTCTTATATATAATTAAGAGAGAGCATTTTCATAGTGCACATATATAGTACTAATTAAGTATTCGCACCTGTGTGTTGTTAATTTTAATTACATTGTGAACATGTACCTCTATAAAATTAAAAAAATTCTATAAAAGAATTATATATATTGCTTAGTTTGTCTATAAAATATAACGATTTTTTTTTTTTTTGAAGAGTTCTTATGAAGAAATTACATATATCTATAAAAAGTTAAAAAGGCAATGCAGTTATAAGTGCAGATAAGTTTTAGAGAATAAAATTTTATTGAAATGATCAGTTAGAGAGTTGGACTCATTTTAGCAATGGTTTTGAACTTTCTGTAATTTAACATCTCATCCTATTAGCTCCTTTTTTTTTTTTTTTTTTTTTTGAGTAACTGATCATGTTAGCCTTGTGTATACATTTAATTTGTATAGCTTATGCATCTATTTGACTTGTGATAGTTTACGGCATGATGTGGGAGAAAAATGATGCATTTAATTAGATTTTTTTTGTGTGAAACGACTTGTCGTTTTCTGTATAAGCTTTTTGTCGTTAGCATGATAAAATAGTCTTTTCGAAAGTCTTGAACATTGCTGTCGTTTTAGAAACTACTTGTTGTCTATGGTTTTAAAAACTAGTGTCCTTTGCTACGAGAAAACGACATTCATTTATTTATTCAGAAAACAAGTGTTCTCGTATTTCATAGATTTGTTATAAACTTTGTTGTCTAGATTTTTAAAAAGATGTACCATAAAACCACAACAATTAGTTAATTTGAGACCAAAGAAAAATATTAATTTAACGAATTGTTAATTTATCAACTAATTAATTGTTACTTTATCAATGTACATTTAATTAATTATTGTTATTTTGTTTTATCAATTACAATTTTAGTCTATTATTTTGTTTCACCAATCAAATTCATGAATATAATTTGTTTTAAAAAAAATACGTTATTTTTTTTAGAACTATAGCTATCTTCATATATTTTGTTTACCTAACTATAAATATGAATCTATTTATTTTCAAGACAGTATTTATGTTTCTCAAAATATAATATTAGATTATTCAATGTTCTAATATTATTATAGTTTACGAAAATTGAACCAAAAAATAAAATACCATCTCGAATGTCTTTTCAAATGTAACGTCGTTTTCTAGTAAGGTGTTAGGACATGTCGTTAGATGGAGAACTCCCAACTTGTTAAAAACGACATGCCACCGTGTGTGTACAAAAGAGATGTTGATTTCGTCTACTATAAAAGACATGTATTTTGTTATTTTATTTTATTTTAAAAAAAAATAAAAAGTAGTCGTTACAGCAGGAAAAAAAACATATACATGCAATTAAAATATATAAATAAATAAATAAATGTTAAGAAAATCAAATCTCTGAACAATTTCATTCAAGAAATCACCACCGTTTCTTTAGTTTAGGATATCATCAATCAAAAGTTTTACAAAACCAATCAGACAAAACTTAAGATGGCCATAAAAAAAATTAAAAATAAAAAACTGTCCTTTTAACACAATTACATAAAACTCCTCGCAAACCACTATGTATATATATATAGACACAAAAAATCACAAATCATCGTCATCAGATTCATCACTCCAAACAAAGCCACCTCTGTTGATTAAATTGTTCCTTTTGTTTTTGTTTTTGTTTTTTTTTTAATAAGCCTATTGAATAAAATTGTTGTCACCACCCCCAGATTAATCAACAATTGTCTTTTTCCTATACACAAACCAAACACAAAATCCCAACCAATTTCAAGCCGTACTATAACTCCCTAAATTAGTGCATTCTTTTTGTAAATGCAATCATTATCTCGGTGAGTTTGATATTTCTTCATGTTGTCAATGATAAACACCTTACTCAGTTGGAGAACCTGGAACAAAGGGTACAAAACCCCGGCCGCCGAAGACTGGTCTCATGAAGCTGTCGTCGAATTTCCTCCAATAGTGGTGGACGGTGTGAGATGGGATGCTTAGAAGCATCCTCAGACTGGTTGGACGTGAGATATTGTTGGAATCTGCATTGGCCTCGGTGTCCTCTTGGCCATCGCTGAGTAGCGGCGTTGTGATGGATTTTGGAGTGGAGGGTTCGGAGGACAATGCGCTGATGTGTTTTGAGGAAGGGAGAAAGATCCTAACAATTGGTTTTGTCATCAACCCGAACACCTGCACAGACCAATGATGGTTGTAGTTCTACCACATAATCCTAGATTGCCTTGCTACTTCTTTTTAGAGATGAGTAAGTGTCTTACCACTGTGCTGAACAGAACAACTGTTATGGTACTGGTGATCATGACTGCATTCCCTTGCAAATGCGTATGCCCCAATCTCGTAAACTGCAGAAATATGAATTTCCGATCATTTTACTAGCTGTCTGAAAGATTGTAAGTGGAAGATATGGTTGATTATTTAGCGTAAACTTGGCACGCGCTCACTCACCAATGAAACGGCAAAATACTTGTTCAGTCATAACAAACAAAAGATACTATTATCCTAGAAATTGTATGTAAGAGACGCCAATGGTACTATAAGGAAATCCATGGAAATTAGATGTTTAATTTTCTACCTGATTATAGGCTAAAGCCACGGAAACAGCACCACGCATAAGACCAGCCCACCAAATTGTAATCTGCGAAACGAGAACCCGTTGTGACAAGTGACAAATATCAACAATCAACTGATTTAACGTTCAAATGCCTTGAGGTCAAAAGGCCAAATGTTTAGAATCTCGTACTTGTTGCTTTAAGTTGACTTTCTCATTTGGAGAGTTTTTAGTCAAGTTGGACAAGAAAGATAAGGGGAAAACAAAGGCTGCTCTTCCAACAAGAACAAGTGCCAAAAGTATTGAGCTTACACCAATTGATGTTCCAGGACTGAGGGAAAAAATAGGGACAAAAGAAAAATTAGTCCGAAATTGAATTAAGGAGAAACACTCCTTTCACGATTCTCTCATAGCGTACAACCAAGTCAGATGTTTAAAGGAAGCTACAGCTATATCATGCATAAACATACCTGCTGCTTACAATTTTCCACTTCTCGATATCCAAGGCATCCATGCCAACATAAAGAAAAATAAAGATCTCAGCAACAAAAGATAAGGTGGCAAAAGCGTGCCTGCATTATTGGTGTGAAGTATTGAGATATTAGCAACATGACCGAAAAATGACCGAAAAATCTTTTACCAACCATCAAGAAAAAGGAAATAAAAAATATCCCACATTAAATTAGAACTAACATGGATATATGCCAGTTATTCATGAGAAGTTTTTGAATGTTAACGTACTTAGTTGTAACTCTTGAACTTTCAGTCACGTTATGCCATGTATAATGAGACATAACAATTCCACAAAAGAATACAGTGAGAATAGCGCTCAAGGAAAATAGCTGCAAAACAGATCACATTTATAACTTAAATGGCATAATTCTATTTTTCATGAGCAACAGAAGAGAGAAGTTATGCTACAAGTCATGATGACTCTTACTTCAGCTAGCATGTATGATAGGTAAGCCATGAGAATCATAAGAGCAACCTCACGATCGGTAGAGTGCCTGGTTTTGAGTAAGTTACCAACGAAACAAAGTACGATACATCATGTGCACACGGATTAGAAATTTTTCGACAAATACTTGTTTAACTACTGCTGTGGCTGATTTTCATTGCACCCTGAACGTGCGTTATTGTTTAAAAAAAAAATAGTGAGAAACTAATTCACAAACCTGCCAAAGTAGAGCTTTTTAATAATATATGCACTAAGTAGTCCAGCCTGCAAGAATCAAAATAGTGAAAGTCTTCTTTCAATTATCAATTACTAGTGCCCAAACTGGTGCGGTACAAGAGCACAGATGCAGAGAGAGAGAGAGAGAGAGGGAGAGTCTTACAAATACTCCGAGCAATGTACTCGCGACAAATAAATACAAAAAGTTTCCAATTAACTCCAAAGCAGTGACAGAGTTGATATGAGAGAGATCGAAGTTCTGGATGGCCTTAAAAAGCACCACCGAAGTGGCATCATTTACTACACCTTCCCCAA
The DNA here is from genome assembly GCA_038430175.1 of Ficus hirta. Classification (NCBI taxonomy): domain Eukaryota; kingdom Viridiplantae; phylum Streptophyta; class Magnoliopsida; order Rosales; family Moraceae; genus Ficus; species Ficus hirta. The sequence goes on along the minus strand of CM076593.1, from coordinate 12,851,346 downwards.
AGACCAAGCTGTATAACAAGGGTGTCTCATCCTGATTAAGCACCTGCATTCATGATTTAGGAAATAAATCTCTGTTCTTAAACGTGTAAGAAAGGACCACAATACACGAGGCCACAAATACCTGCAAGGTACAAACGGAATCTGTTGCGGAAAATATAGCTCCAATCGCTACAATAAAGGGTCCGATAAGATTAAAACAGGAAGCAAAATTATCGAAAACCGCGGAATAATAGGAAATAAAATATTAGCATACCAAGATAATCTCCCATCTTGAGGGTACCCAGATTCATTTTCTGAAATAAGTGTGTAGCACCTAGATCAATATAAGAAAAGAATTCTTTAGTACGTTGAACAACTATGATTAAAAATCTACATTCTCCATAAAAAAAAACATGTTCGAACTGCAGCAGCATTGCATAAATATTTGGCAACATAGGTCAGATGGTTCGCCGTCTTTAACAATCTAAAATCCTTAACTCGTTATAGAAACAAGCTAAAACAAGTATGATCCGTTAAGTTGTTAAGCGTTACCTAAGGAAATTATGCAAAAGGATATAAGAGTTCCGACGGCACCAAACAGCATGATAGTCATGAAGTTCCGAAAAAATTGCTTCTTCTTCACCTGGAACCTGGTATCAAGGTATCAAAGATTCAAAATTCACTAAGACTCAAAATTAGTGGTCCAGGTATCAGGGCATGAAATTAGAATGGTGCAATTTCTATGGTAATTTTTCTTCTCTAAGTCCAACAATTTTACTATTTTGCATGAGAAAAAAGGTGTGGTCCCAAGAGAAGAAGACAAGAAGAGAACAAAAACAAACAAAAGTTACATGAAGGTGTTTTTGGTTTATGGCAAATAAAAACAAGAAATGTGAGTGAATCCACTTTGAAAGGTTAAAAAGTAGAAAAAAAGCTAACCATTGCGATTATAAATGCATACAAATTTGATCATATCCCACGTATTAACAACCGAATTGCACAAAAACAGAAGTCCAAAAAGCGAGGACAAGATGATTACTCTTCTTTGTCAGAACTACTACCTGGTTTATTTTTGCTTCAAATAGAAGATGCATACATTTATTTTTACAGAGACATTTCAATTATTTACCAGCAAATGCATGTACCATATTGAGATATCAAGACTCAATAATAACAATCAGTGTAGAAAACAAGTAAACTGCAATAATTGAAACGACCCGAGAGTCGTTTCTATTAAAAAGGGAGTCATATGGCCACACCGTAAAAAATAAAACAATAATTAAGAAAATTATTAGAATTGGTGACGTCGTCAAATGTCTTGGTTGGGCTTTGTTGCATCTCTCTCTCTCTTTTCACCCAATTGATCTTGAGAGGAGAATTTCTTACAACATTTCTTTTTTTTTTTTTTTGATGAATAATATATTTGTTCACAGTTGTTCTGGAACTTACCCGGCATTGAAAATTATCGGCGGAAGAAGATAAATAAAGAAAAGGTCTTCACTAAACACCAATAAATGCGAGTTCTTTCCTCCACTTGTAAGCAATATAATAACTCCAGTGCACAGTCCCTACGAAAACAAAGCATAAAATCCAATAAAAATAACACAAAAAAAAAAAAAAAAACCCAACACGGACAAGCAAAGAAAAAGACATAAGATATGTGTATATACACATATCTATATTATATATATTTGTGCTTACAATTGCTAGGGCCGTAATGGACTCGTTCATCCACCGATTTTCTTCAAGCAAATGGCCGATGATTATGCAAGCGCAAAGAAGCACGACGAATAGATTAATAGAAACTACAGAAGCGTGATCATGGGTCAACAACATTCTTAGCGATTCCGGGAAAATCGAGCTCGCTTCCATGGCCATCTCAGTACTCCGACGACAATCGACGACAGAAATCAAACGAAGTCAACTTCAAAAGTCAGCTCTTTTTTTTTTTTTTTTTTATTTCTTTTTCGCGATTACTCTGGTCTGTTTGGTTGCTTAGAAAGTGAGAGAAAACAAATTTCAGGACAGTGACGCATAGCACATTGTGGTTGTCCACGACGAAAAAAGACCAAAATGGCAAAAGAAATTATCTTTTAAAAGATCCGAACGCGAAAACCACTCACTTACTTTTCGCGACTGATGTCTCTGTTTTCGAAATCCTCAGAGTGGAAATCTCTTTCTTTTTCCCTCACCGTTTTTTCTCGATTTTCTTGTCAGCCAAACAGAAACGCGATATCAAAATCCGGGAAATTCTACAGCGAATTCGTCAACTTGAACTGAAATGCAGGAGCTCAGCTCTGAGCTAACCCACGGGGAGACGAACGAGAAGCGAAATCAAACCAAATTCAGAACCGAAAATCAAACCATGAAAATGCTGAGAAATCTTCGAAGAATCTGCTCAGTTTCAGAGAATTTTTATGAGAGAGAGAGAGTGCGTGACGGAGTGAGAAGCAGAGAGACCGCCAATGGAGAGAATATATACGCTTTTTAGAAGTGGGAAGAGGGGAGTTCAAACTTGGAGTGAATTTCGAGCGTTGGATTTCCATGATGATGATTGGTAGACGGTTGTGATAGAGTACTTTCTGTGTGGTTTTAGGAGATTCCTACCGGTACTCAAGGATTTATTTATTTATTTATTTATTTATTTGGAGTTAAAATGGAAGAGAGAGGTCCCACCTTTATGATTATGTCGTCCAACACAGTTCTGTTCACCAATTGTAGATTTCCTTTTCCTTTATATAAAATTAATTAATAAAGCCAAAAGATACCTTTTTTTATTTTTTATTTTTTTTCGCTGTATAATTTCCTATTTTGTATGATTAGGTCGTTAAAAACTGTTTTTATGTCAAGAGCAACTGTTATTTTACTTATCGAATAATTTTCAATGATTTGATATACATTTATAATTGTTTCTATTTTTACTCAAAATAATTATAGTAATTTAGTATCGTGTTATATATATATATATATATATTAAGTTCAAAGTAAATGAATTCAAACGTTTTATTTTTTTATGAAATTGAATGTGAAATTACCGTTAAATTATGTATATAAATATAAGTGTTAAAAATTTTGAATTTAAATATTTGTGGATTAGACAATTTAAAAACTTATATATTAGTTAAAAAGTAATTTCTATACTACGAAGTATGTAATCATATATTTAAAACTCTTTTTATATATTTATTTACTCTGGATTTGGAATGGGGGATTCGAACCTTTTTACCTTATAATAAAATCAAATATAGAATTGTTGTTAAGATATATCTGCATTTACTCTGATAGAGTATAAAAATAGGATAATTAGAAGGATTATTTTAAATTTTAAAAGCATATCTTTATTTGAATTTGTAAAAGAACATCTTTATTTGATTTTTTGTCATTACAGTTTTTTAGCATTATTAATAGAATTAATTTGCATGATTTTTTTATATTCTAATTAGAATCAATAAATTATAAGCTTTCGTTACATCACACTCTTTTCTTTTTCTTTTTTGTTTTAATTCAATGACAAAAGAATATTATATTATAAATCATTAAAAAAAAAAAAAAAACAAGGCAAGAAGAAGTTTTTGCATGTTCATTTGCCGTCTGAAAAGTGGAGAGAGATAAATATACAAATACAAATAATGATTATTTCCAACCACTTTGGAATATTGTATTTTATAACGTGGACTAAGGTTATTAAACCTTCCCGACTTAAAACATTTACCGCCTTATTTATTTGAAAGTCACATAGCATATCATCTTATGTGTTCACGTATAATTCAAATCTAACTAGTTATTTCTTATTCCTATCCAAAAGAATTAGTTTAAAAAAGAAAGAGAGTCGCATTAAGGCATAAAAAATAACAAGACACACATTCAATTGCACTGTAAAATGTAATCATTTATTTACTTATTTCCATGTTAAAAGAGAACATTAGAACTCTCAAGAAAACAATAGAGCAAAGAAAATAACAATATTTTTGTAAAAAAAAATCCTAAGAATGAAGTCAAATGATTGACTATGCAATGATCAATCATACGAATTTCACAGACACGTTATAACTTACTAGGGCATAAAGAACATCAAGAGATTTTCTTTTTCATAGAAGATTAAAAGAAATTCTATGATGTTCTTTTTATAATAACAATGTTCGTTACGATTCTATTTGATGACATGTTCCAATAATGTGCGGCTCATCAGATGGGATGTTCACTTGATATAGAGGTCTCTTCTGTTGAAGCTCTTGATCGTTGAAGGTTATTTCAATCGTTCAGGATTTAGAATCAATGACTTATTATGTATGAATCTCGATCTTTATCAAGGTTTGACTTTGATCTCAGTAATGATTTTATCTTTTGATGTTGATCGGTTATTCCAATGACACAAATCACCTCCTCAATTTCCAACATCTAGAGATATATTTCATGCTCTCGATCCTTGTTGGGAAAATCCCTTTACCACAAGTAGAATAAATAATATATATATATATATATGAATAAATGTTATAAATTACCGTTTTTTATTTCTCTTAAACAAATTTTAATATATAGAATTACACGTACCTTATAAGAGAGACAAAAAGTGAGAGAGTATCTTGTACAACATAGCTTTCATATTAATAACAAACCATTGTAAATCTTATATGTTTTGTTATCATTTTCTTTACCTTATTATTGTTCTTGAATATTGGAAATTGAGTGTAATTCATAATGGTATGAATATCGAGCAGTCCTACTAACAAGTGCTCTCCATCACAATTTTTTATTTATTTTTTACTGGTAGAAGACTTATGGTTTCCACTAATTAAAACAAAAATGAAAGAAAATAAAACACTCACGAATTTTAAACTCAGGAACTACTATCTAAATCCTTTCCCTCCCACGTGCAAAAACACCTAACTTGAGCAATATATCCCAAAACTCAAAAAGAGAAATTCTCAAAGGCATCTTCTTGTGGTCTTATTTTCAATTAGGCCCTGTTTGACAGATCAACTCTAACAACTCAACTCAAATTTTTTTTTGTCTTTTTTTCAAAAAATTTTTATCTTTTTCTCAAAAAGTTTTTTATCTTTTCTAAAAATTTAAAAAAATTTACTATTGAAACTTAAAAATCTCAATTCAAACTACTCCACCAAACGGGCCTTTAGTAATGTCTATGAACACCGTGCAGTAGGAGGGGAATCAAATTGGGTCAGACTCAGCGATGGCTCAGCAGTGAAAGCAATTAGCAAATCATCAGTCACCCCCGAAATCGGTTCCCCACTTGGAAAAAGGCTGTGTTTTGCAAGGGGGTTGATTTGTACGGCCACGATAATTTTATTTATATTTTTTTATTGTTTTTTGCCCAAGATGTACGGCCACGATGATAGTCTCCACAGAAGCTTATCTTTATATGGTAATTGTAGTCCAAAAGGGGTACGGATACTCCGGGAAAAATACAGTCTTGGTTTTGGAGCACTCTTTGTGCATGTTTTAGGCTGCAAACTCATCATTATTGCTTGGCTTAATCCCGACAAAGTCTAAAACTGGGTTTTGTAGACAGGGTGTTGCAGGGTGGGGGGTGGGGGGTGGGGGGATATAGAGATCAAGATCACGTTTGATGAATCTGATGGCCCACATCGTAGCCAATCTACCGCCACGTGTCTGCACAGGTCGGTGGAGCCCTTGGTCATGCAAAAGAAAAAACAAAGTCGTTGCAAGTAACATTAATTTCATAACTGATATTTTTGAACCTCTGAGTTTTTTACTTTTTGTTTTTAGTCAATAAAAAAGAAGAAAAAAAAACAAAAATTATGAATTTTCAATAAGTATTTGATAATTACATTTTAAAAAGAACTTTTGACACTAAAAAAAAAATTTAATTTTTCCAATAAACAATAAAAATGTTAAAATAGATATCATAAAATTTATCTTAAATTTTTGTCTAAATTTCAAAGTCTATTTAGAAGAGTTTTTATGAAAATTGTATTTTTTTACTTTAACAAGAAGCTCTCATGAAGATCAGAAGTTCTTTTGAGAGATCACATAAATACCTCTGAATACAACGTTATAGACTTGTAAAATAAAAAATAACTTCTGAAAAGTTCCGCCAAATATGTCATTTGTCTTCTTATTTGGCATATTTTAAGTAATGTCAGTTAAAACTTGTTAAAACAAAACAGAGTAAGTCAATACTTACTAATGGTAAAATGTTTTTAAGTACTGGATACTTGATTACGAGCAACTTTGAATAAATTAGCCCCTGAATCCTGATCATTTAGTAAATGGATAGAAAATTGACACTTTTTATTGGACGAAAGTCATATTATGGCTTTTTTTTTTTTTTTTTTTATAGTCATGTTATGGTTGTTATAAAACAAGAAGGAGAATTCAATAATAGGTTATCAGGAACAAGTACCCTATTAGTGTAGTAAATATTTTTTGGGCGTGAGATTGTCCAAATACAGTTTTAAACTTTTGGCATTAAATGAATTACAAAATTTAATGAAACTCTAATTAAGATTCGACATGGGAGGATATTTGAGCACTTAAATAAAAAAATTCTCCTAACAAGAAAATCCCATGTTACTAAAGACAGTTCTACTGTGTAGACACAAAGGCTTGTGAATGCATTACCTTTTTTTTTTTTTTTTTTTTTGGTTGAAAGATTTACATAACAGATAGTTAAATATGTGGTGGTGATATAAGTTGTACATAACTCCTATTAATCTTGGCTTTTTACAGCATTACTCCCTGAACTTTTTGTCATTAGTTAATCAGTATCCGAACTAAAAAATATTGACAATTTGACCCTCTTAAACTTTAAAATCTGTTGTATCAATGCTTTTTTTTTTTTATAACTCCATTTTTTTTTTTTGGATGAAAATTGACAAGTCCATGGCACATGATCACTGAAACAAAAAGTAAAAACCATAAAAATAAAATCATACGGATCACGTGTTAAAACATGTTTATAATTTAGTAAATATGATCAAAAGAACCACTAATGAAATAGACTTTAAAGTTTGAGGATCAAGTATCAAGATTTTCAATTCAGAAACGGATTTGTCAAACATGAAATGTTAAGGTGGGGCCTAACTATTTGTTTAAGTGGTGATCTTTTAGTTAATTACTACGTTGGCAAAGGCAAAAGCCAAGGACATTAGACACACACCTTCACCAAAATTAAAGGCAAGCACCAAATATTGATTTGGTTTTGCCAACCTTCTCGCATGGATGGCTTTATGATAATGTCCATTTCGTGCTAAGCCTAAGCATGACTTTTTGTTCACTTTTTAGCTACGTCACGGTCGAACATGTGTGTCCTAATTCCTACAATTTTTTTTCCCCCCCTTAATGTTTTGTTTTTTTGTTTTTTGTTTCTTGCGGAATACTCCATAGCTTTGTTTGTGTAGATGTGATGTAACTTCCAGATAGTCTATAGTTAAAAAGACAAATAAATAAATAGATGCCGGTGTGTTGGCTTTCCATTGGTGCAAACTAGTTCTACGTGTCCACCGTTGTCCCACATATCAGCTACATGTGTAAAATTTGGGAAAAACTTTCTCACAAACGTGACGAATCTTTATATGTTAGGTATACCAACAAGCTACAATGCACGATTAAAATTTTTTTTTTAAATGTTTTAAATTTGATCAAAATCATATCAATATAAGAAATAATTGAAGGAAAAAAAAATCTAATTCAATTTAGTACCTACTTATCAATTCTAGTTACTTTGTTGTTTTTAAACTGAAAGAGTATAAATATAATTCTCATTTTATGTTTTAGAAAAGATATTCAGCTTTCATTCGTCGGTTGAAGTTAAAATTTTGAAAATTAGAGTTAGTTGATTTTTTAAAAATGAGTTATAATTTTTATTAATTTTTTAAAAAAAAATAAAAATCTAACAAAAAAAATACAGTTTAATTAGAGTTAAACTAAAACACTAAACAAACCATCAAAGTGTTTGAAAGATAGTTTTCTAGCATGATAAGGTAACTCAAAGAGACTTTCCTAATATTAAGATACCAAATTGGAAAAAAAAAAAAAAAAAAAAAAAAAAGAGGTTAAATCACATGATATTAGAATGATGTATATTTCCTCTTATACGAAAGTGAGTACCTAAAACAGATCTAACTGTAAAATACAAATCCATGTCAGTAGATATTTTTCATACTTTACGGTACAATTCGTTAAAAAAAAAAAAAAAGACAAATGAGGCTGAAATCATATATGTAAATGGCAAAGTGATAATTTCCACCAAAAACAAAAACAAAACAAAACAAAATTTGTTGTCAATAGCACACGAGACAAGAATGTTTGTAATATGTAATTGAATGGTGGTTAAGAGCACATAAATAAAGAACGATTATTAACTATTATTCAGATGTGTGTAATTAAATGATCCTCAACTTTACTATTTTCATTGTTTTAAAACACACCTATTTAAATAATAAAAAAAAGGACAAACAGAATAATAATTTAATATTTGAAAATATAAATATTTTGCATATTTGTTTTCATCAGAAATCATAATCTATTTTCTCAAATTAATAATTACGCTTTTATGTTACAATATATTTAAAAGAGTATAACAGTTGTGGATATAGTTTAGTGGTAGTTCTATCTCTGACTCAGTCAAAAAGTTTAGAATTCGAATACAAACACCGCCTAAGTTTTTTTTTTTTTAAAAGAGTATATTATTTTTGAACAAAATTATTAAGATGAGATGTGTGAAGAGTATCTTTCAGAACACTTGAATCCTTAATTTTATTAATGGAAAATTCAATAATAAAAAATTTATTAAGAATGAGTTTTTGAAGAGTAGAGGGAGGGGGTGATAATAGATTTTTTTTTTAGTTTTTTTTTGTCATGCTTTGTAAACAATGGGGAGGAATCTTTTTATTTTCCAAGCTTGGATATTGAAGGAACCATATACGCACTATCTTGGCAAGATAGGGTGGTGGCAAATCTCATGCTAAGTAGTGAGTTTCCTATCAGCTACATTATAAATAGAATATACTCCAACAAAAGTTCCATTATTTTCACCCGATGTTTTTTTTTTTTTTTTTTTTAATGAGTAGTCAATTGAATTTAACGTTTGGCTCTGTAAATACGAATACTTTTGTGTCGTATGATGTTTTTGTTTTGGCGTTACACTGATAAATCCGACCATTATTTAATGACTAGAAAAACTTGTGTAGGGCAAAACAACGTATTGTTTTATTTTGATTCATGTTAATTTTATAGGTATATGGTCATCTTATTGGTTAACAAATATAAACATACGCAAGTGTTGCAAATAAATAGTTTTATACAGTTTCCTAAAGAATAATAAAGAAAAGTTCATTTATGGACTATAAATTATCTGTCAATTATTCTCTTTTTTCTCTCATTTTTTTTATCACATACTATATAACTTTAAATAAATATCAACTCTTTTAATCCTCCTTACTTGACAGTACTCTAAGTTTGGAATTGAATTTTTAAGTTGAATTTTTAAGTTGAAGTTGATTGACTTTTTAAAAACTAATTATAAATTTTATTACCTTTTTAGAAATAAAATACAAAAATTGGAATGAAATATTTGATCCCAAACCGAGACAAACCCTAAAATTTTAACCAATTATTGATGATGCATTAAAGGTAATTCATGGGAGAAAAACGACACATGAAATGAGGATTCAGGTTCGTGAACATTGGAATGAGGCCCAGATAAGTCTAACTAAGGTCAGGCCGAGTCCACGACAGTTTACCTAAGCTCTCCTTATAGTTTGCTAAACATGGGCTTATTTTTTTTTTTTTGCTAAAAAACCGTGGGCTTCTTTCTTGGACAATTAGGCATCACCATTTTTGGAGAGTAAAGAGAGTTGGTATATAAGTGTAAGTCTAATGCATGGGGAGTTTCAAAAACACCATTTTGAGAAAGCGTAGAGTCTAACTCTAATAATAAATTTTTGAATACTAAGTCACATTATATCGAGTTATAATTTTGATGTTATCTCAGATCATTATATTTGGTGATATAAAGCTCATAGTTTTGTTATTGGTGCGCTCGGTTTAGATGTTTTAAGTTTTGCAAGATATAGGATCAACGAGATTGATGTTTTATATTTTATTATAAATCTCAGCTCTAATTTTAATTTTAAAATACCAAATCACATTGCATCGAGTTATAATTTTAGAGTTGCCTCAAATCATTTTATTTGGTGGCATAAAGCTCCTAGTTTTGTTCTTGGTGCTCTCGGTTTATAAGCTTTGGGTTTTATAAGATATAAGATGGGGACCGATGTTTTTTATTTTCTTTTCTCTTTTGTTAACACTTTATTATAAAGATTAATGACAAATATGTTAATGAGACGAATAGATTACACCTCTATTGCTTGAAAGGCTCCTTCCGATAGAAAAGAATGGATCTATTGCTAGAATGCTGGGCTATCTACTTGCAAAATCACCTTGGTCGGAATCCTCTCAGTTCCTTCCTAAAGTACACCAACGTTTGATCAACAGGGAAAAAGGAGAGCCGCAGGATTAGGATGATCAGTGCACTGCAATGGGGGTGCAACCATTGTAGAATTTCCCAAGTTAATTAATGATTATTAATCCGTTTCTTTCTGAGTGAGCTAGTTTTTTAATTTTTATTTTTTAATAATAAAGTGAGCCAGTTTTTGATTTGTTGGTTTTGCAACGAAGGGAACGCGCGTGCGAGTCACGTGAGAGCAGTTGCAGTTTGAGCACACACAAAGGCAATGGGTATATAATGGCCAAAAAGGCAATTCGAAATCAGCAAAGCAGGACAAGGCGTTCCCATTTTTAGCTTTGCCACCTCTCTCTCTCCCCCCCCCCGCCCCCCTCTCTCTCTCTCTCTCTCATATAGCTGAGGAGAGAAGACAGAGAGACACACTCTTAGAGAGACACAACACACCTATCCGCAAAAAGCTCGAATTCCCTCTCTAACTTCTCTCTCTTAGGGTTTTCCGGTTCCGCCATTGCGGAGCTTCGTCGTTGGTCCTCGTTCTCGCCTTCCTTCTACGGGAGCCATTCGAATTCTCGCATTCTCTTCGGAATTCGGGAGTTTCTATCGCGACGATTCTTTTGGTTTTGTAACGGATTAAGGTCGGTTTTCTTCGGTTGATTTTGATTTTGATTTCGGTTTTGGTTTTTCTTCTATGAATGATTTTATAATGTGTTGAGCGCGGGTTAACATTTGTGAATATGCTTTTGTTCGATTGCTAGGGTTTGGTTTATGGTAGATTAAAATCGACGAGTGTATTGGTTTTAGTAAATTTTGATGGATTTTGTTGTTTTCACCATTCTGGAGTTTGAGAATACCGAGGAATTTGTGTTTTTGTTATTGCATAAGTGCAAGATCTGTCTGAATTCTTCTCCAAAATGTAGATATATATATGTTTGATAAACATTGTAATTTTTCTGCCTTCAATGATCTTGGTTCGTGCATTTCCTATTTTATCCGGGTTTTTTTTTTCTGCCAAATCTTTGTTAGAGGCTGCATTGCCCTGCCTTCTCTTTTCAACATTCTTTTTTTGGTTCAATCCTTCGTTGTACTTTGATTTGTTGGTTTTTAGTTGGTATATATCTATATATATACACACACACACACACACACACACACACACACACAAACACACATATAGTTTTTTAAATAAGAAGATATTCCATGTGTTTTGTATAGTGTTTTTTTTTCCCTATCAAAGTCTTGCTCAAATGAACCCACTTCGTTACCAGTTTCACGCAGGCCAAAACTCTAGAGTCTAAAGGATAACTATAGTACTATACAAGTGTGTCAATGGAGGCCGAGTTTTTGTTGTATCATTATATTTGGTCTAATTTTAAGGTGATAAAGCTCATTTTGATGGTTTTAGCTACCGGATATACGACTATCAATTTTCAAATGGTATGCCCACTTGGAAATGGGAGGATGGCGGTTATGGCAAGGCTTCTGGCATCGGGGAGTTTCTCACAAAGTATAGCAGGTATGGGAGGCATAATTTTGTGGCGTTTCTATGTAGCCTTTGCTTGTTAACTGTTGAGGGAGAGGAGGGAAGGGGGACTTTTTATAACCCACATTTTGAAAATGTGCTTTTGCGACACTAGCATGTTTATCACCGTTCCACGTTTCATTGTTTCGACAGAGGAAGTTGGCCATCAGAAATTAGCTGCTCAATTGATATTCAGGGAATTAAGCAAGGCAGATGAGCCAAATTTGCTTGATGAAGAAGGTGATTTGTTCTTATCTTCTTTCTATCTTTCTTTCTAATGGAAAAACTATAGTGGCGTAATGTTTAACAAAATAAGGAGGTGACAAATGCATGTTTAGTCAAATAAGGAGGTGACAAATGCCAAGACAGGTGTTAATTAACATGATTTTATTTTTTGGTCTTCACAAGAATCAAGATGCGCTACAGTAGGCGATTTTTGTTTTGTTGATATTTGTCCCCCACATTTCTGGATTCTTAATTTCTTACAGTTTTGTTTGTTTCTGTTTGGGTATGCAGATATGCATGTCTTTGGTTTGAAGCCCATGACTGATCCTTTGCATTTGGTAAGACAAGAATTTAGACTGGTATTATTGATTCTTTTGACATTAATCCACATATGTATTTTTTACATTGTTCATGTAGAATGTTTGGCAATTGATACAGATATAGCCCAGTCACATGATATCTGCCATGGTTGGCTTATTTAATTGTGATTTTTTTCCGGGAAAAAAAAACCCCTTGGCTGCATGTATGCTTTTAGTAATCTTTTCAAATTACCATCTTTATAACTACTTATTACTTGGAAAAAGGAAGTTGACATTATTGCTAATCATTGAGGTTGCGCCTTTTTTGGTACTTTTTGGTACCAAATTGACTTGAACAAAGAATTTGCCTTCACCAGAACAAATTGCTGATATTAAGGAAAAAGCATCTTGTAAATGATAATGTAGCCATCACTTTCATTAAATTTGTTAATATGCTGGAATCTGGATTTGCATGCATGGACTAATCATCACTTTATTTATCTGGTTGCTTAATAATTTATGTGAAGGTATGCTGCAATACTTGTAAGAAACCAGTCAAGGCTAGTCAATACGCAGCTCATGCAGGTTTGAAGGTTTTTCAATCATGGCTTCTAGTTTGTGCCGCTGCATTTAATGTAGTAATTCCAAAAAATGTTAAAAATTTTGATTTTATTTGCAACTTTTAATTTTTGAAGCACAACAAAAATTTCATTCGGAGCCTTATTATGTAAGTTCTCTCAATAGCTCAAAATTGGAATTCATTCAAGTTTATGTGACTACCTATGTGCTCAATTGAAGATATCACGTCTTTTTCTGGGACCTGATTTTGGACCTCATCACTGTTTATATTGGCTCACGTGCCATGTTTATGCTCTGGTTGCAAATTTTTATTTGTTGGCCCTTCCAGCTATAATTTTTTCATGTCTTGTGCTAGTGTTCTGCTGAAAGGGGTTTCTTTGTCTCTTCTGGATCTCTGCAGAACTTTGTAGGATGTTAAAGTCTAAAGACGAATCCATGCTGGACATTGATGGCTCTGTGAGGCAAAGGAAACCTATGAGGAAAGAGAGGAAAAAGTCACTAAGTGCTTATGTTAGTATCCTTTTTTTCATTTTTATTTTAGATTTCCTTCTTCGTTTTGTTCAGTTCTGTGAGATGCTTCCTGTTATGGTATTCTATTTGGGCCCTAACATTTTTTTCTTTTTATCAACACATAGAGTTTGTCACCCTTCGTTAATAATTAAAAAAAAAAAAATGAAAACGTCTAATCTTTTGCATTAGCATGAAGAAAAAAAAATTAGACTTTAACCTATCTTAGACCAGGCTGGGTCAGTTGAGGAGTTAGAAAGGTCTGAATCTGTAGATGTGGTTGATACTGCTATTGCCGAACCCCAATTGGATAGGAAGATTGGGATGAACTCTTCCTGCCTTATGGAGGCAAAAAGTAATTATCTCTTGCTCTTTTCCTGTTGGTTTGGATGATTACTTTGCTTTCTCATGTTCGTTTCTTTGCATTTGAATTTCCTCTTATGCAAGCCTTTTTACAGTTTTGTTCCCTATTCAGCTTTCGTGATTGCTTTGCTATCTCCTCAGGGAATTCTTCTTATGTAGATGTGAAAAGTTTGATGGACGGGTCAGGAGTTGGTCCTGGAAATACCGACAATTCGGCCAGTGTAATGCCTCGACCGACAAAACGCTCTAAAATGTATGTTTTTCCTGTTTTCTTTCTTTTCCTGTTCTCTTTCCATTATCTTTTATGAAATTTAATCATACACACAACTTTATGCGTACTGATTTGGAGTTTTACTGCACAATATTGCTCTGTTTCTTGGCCTTTGGTGTTTTCTCTTGCAATGTTTGTTGCTTTTCACTCTCATGTCTAATCAGCGGTTACACTCTTCTTTCATCTAGCAATTTTCTCACAAAAGAATTAGAAAACTTTGTGGATTGCATGTAGAGAATAATTTTGAAAAGTTGTGAATGTCCCTTTTAAACCATATAGAAAAAGCCAGATACGATATGTGTTTAGTCAATGTTAGCTAAGTTAAGGGTTTATCTCTTGTCTGTTGTCCATCAATATATGCTTCACATTTTGGCTTATGATGAGCATGGGTGGTTGCCATCGCTGTTAAATGCCAAGTTTTCATTTGAGACCCTTATGTTAATTGTATTTTATGGTATTAGTTGAATGTAATAGTTTGGTGAAAATATTCAGCCCAACTTCTTAGAGCAGTTGCTGTTTAACCCTGTAGCCAGATTTTTGTTTTTTTGGTTTTTTTTTGGTTTGTTTTTTTTTTTAATTGCTTATTACCATTATGATGTAACCCCTTTTTTTTTTTTTTTTTTAACCTCTTGTAGGATAGAAGGTGAGTTGCTACCACTATCTCGTGATCTACAGACACAGCAGCTGCTGTCTCAAAAATCATAAGTACTCAGGATGATTGTATCCATTAGGCCAGATTTAAATTTATTTGATATTATTATACATCCTAGTAACTTGGTAAACAGAATGTCCCTTGGAATTGTTAACTTTTGGATAGACTATAGAGTCAATATCATAATACATGGGGAACTAAACATTGGATATCTTGTTCTGATTTCAATTGATGGACTAACTTTTAGTGAGATTTGATGAACTGACGAGGAAGGCTAAAGTTATGAGAAGATTACCTGTGAAAGTCTATGTGCTTAGGCAATCAGTTTACCACCTCAATGGAAAGAGACACAAGAATACATGAATGCCTTCAAATATTCCAACACATTACATTTTTATGTGCAGTAATCATCTCCCAACAAAGAATGCCTTCAAATATCCCATCCCTTAATTAAGTTGAAAGCCAGTTCCCTGAAAAGGAAGGGAACAACCAGTCGTCATTCATGTAAAAAAATATTTCTTGATTACTTAGGATTTTGTTGTTGAATGAATTATTAATGTGTAGGACTTAATGCTTGTCTTCAGGTCACACGTCTCCTAAAGCAACCGTTTTCGAGAGTGGAATTCCTGATGATAATGATGCTGGATATAAGAAGCATGAGCGAGTTCTTGGATGTGGCCTGCCAATAAAAGGTATAATGAGAAAACTTTAAGTTCTCTCAAAGCTTGTCCTTCAGCATATATATGGTTGATACCATAGTGAGCTCATGTTAAAAATGAAATGCCTAATGGATCATTTTCTACTGAAGAGAGCATTACTTCAACTGAGCAGTCATATATTAATGTTATGTCTATACCATATGTATGTTCTAGTTTGTCTTCACCTTCCTTTTTGTTTTACAGTATTTGAGATTGATTATTGTGATTTACTGAATCAGATGGTCCGGTTCCCCTTGCTACCAAAATTTATTACTCTCAAAGAAACAATTGTCTTCGGTCTGCACTCTGTCGTCTTTATTGTGAGACAGTGGCAACAACTAAGGAGTTCTGCAGTGAGACGATGAAAACGGAGTTATCAAGTGAACAAATGTGCCCAACAAGGGTGTTATCACCGGACATCTCACCCAAACAAATAAATGGCGTTTTTAACAATGAGGTTTGCATGCTTTCTTTTTCATCGTCACTAGCTTATTGCATCCTCCTGGGCATTGCCATAAAGAATTATTTTCTCAGATGTCAATAATTTTTGAAACTAAATAAGTCGAGCATTTTACAAGAATTTTGCTCTGCTTCCATTCATTTGATGTTTCAAGTCTTGAGGTGTAATGAGCTTGCCCATTCATTACCTAACAGTGGCATCGTACTTGGTGCCAGTTTCATTTAGCTCTAGTACTTTAGGCACCGTGCTAGTGAGTGCTAATTTTTCTCCTTCAACTTGCCCAAATCATTTCAATGGAAATAAATGATTTGAAGTTTTTAATTTTCCTTGTGAAACAGGGGGACTCACTTTCTCTACCTTCTGTACAAAACCCTGATCAAATTCTTGCACAAAGTTCGGAAGCGTGCTTAGGTACATATGGAGTTTGCTTGCCTCCTAGTGACTTCTCAAAGCAGTTTTCTGTTGATAACGTCCAAAGGCCTCAAGTTGCTCCTGTTGGTTTAGCAAGGAACAAATACCTTTCAAAGCCTTATTCATTTGCAACCAATTCAGGTATTCCTTTATGCATGTTTGTACTTTGTTGTTGTGTTGCTATTTCTTTTTTGGATTGCTGGTAAGTGTATGCATGGTTGTGCTTATTAAATTGGGAAGTCACGTGGCTTCTTCTTTACAGTAGAAAAACTAGTAGATGTCACATGTTTCTGATGAGATCACTCCAAATGCAGCTCCTACTTTACAGTTTCTGACTTATTTATTATTCTGAAGTGTTTTTCACTTTAATATAACTCAAAAGAGCTCCATGTAATAATTTCCGTTTTTCTTTATAATTGTTGTTCAAATTTGATGTGAAGTGACTAGAACGGTTTTTTATATAACCATGTATGTTTTCAGTACCATTTTTTTCGGACATGTAGGAAGAGATGATATTTGATAATATAGAATATGACAACCATTCTCACCTGTGTCATTTTTTTTTCCGCAACCTGTCAAAAAATTGATCTTGCAAGGACAAGTATCTACACATTTAAAAATTTTCTATTGATAACTTATCCAATATGTTCTGATAAGATCGATGTATCATCAGAGAGTGGGTATATAAGTGTGCCCATGGATTTGCTGGAGTTCCCTTGTTTGTCGTCCTTTGGCTGTATATGAACGTGACTTGTCTTTTTATTAGCTAGTTATAGTCAAGAAACAATCCACTTGTTTTATTTCCCTTTTCACTTCATCAAATTTACCTTGAAGATGATTGGGTTATGTCTTTGACTTTGTAGGACAACCGCTTGGGGCAGTGCAGCAGCAAAATGGTAGTGTTCCTGTTTTATAAGAGTTTCAATGGGTCTTTTTTTGTTTTGCTGGAGGAAGATGTAATTATCCCAATACTTGAGGTTAGGTCTTTGAATCCCTTTTAGAAATTGACAAAGGTCCAACTAATTCGTTCAATTTGTTCATTCCGCCCGTCTTCATTATAGCCGAGCACCGGCCTCTGTTTATAATCATTCAACGAAGGAAGAATCTTTTGATTGTTGAGCCTGGGGGTAAATTTGTAGTTCGAATATTTGTATATCCGACTTCTGTACATATGACTTCCACCTTAGAGAAATTGTTGCAAATTTTTGTAATGAGTTTGCTTGAATTTTCTTAAGATACTCTCGCAAATCGCGTTCCGTTACGTATGATATTTCTTATCACTGTGATGTTAACTGTTTTGTGAGTTTAGACTAGTTTAGGTTGCTCAAGATCTCGCCCGGAGGAAGAGCATATTCTTTGTAAAGCCTTGGCAAGTTTCCATCTTGATGGAGAAGCTGGGACCCCCCCTATTCTCGCAGTTTTTCTTCTCTCCCTTATGGGCCAGCTGGGACACAGTTAAAGCTACTCCGACTCAGCAACACATGGGATGACGCCTGGCATTTTTAGTACTCTTCTTTCCTCGTAAAAAGATAATTTCCTAGTAGGCAAAACTCAATAGTCAAAATAGTTATTAATGTCCAAAGGTTCTCTCTTCCTTATCTTAGTTCATCGCCCGAACTTTGCTTTTTTCCGTATTTTCATTCATGGAAATGAAAATTTAAGGTGATGAAGGGAAAAAAAAGAAAAAAAGAAAAAAAGGAAACGAATGATCTTTGATATGCGGGCTTAAGATTATAGCCTTAATCTTATGTTAGCGAGGGCAATATATATATATATATATATATATTTTTTATGGCACTCAAAATTTTTCTCGTTTGTGCTGTGATTAGTGTGGGTTAGGTGGAGGGGAAGCTTTGTCTCTGGTATTCAATGACAACCCAAGTGGGGGAGTTTTCAGCAAAGCGGGACCCTGGTAAGTTGCCATTAGTAATTATGATAATGAAGTGGCATGAGACTAACTTGTGACAGCAACGGAATAGGACAGCCTCTTATCCTTGTGCTGTGGGATGGGAAATTTATCGATTTCTAGAGAACTCGCTTGTTTCTCGATAAGCATTTCTTCGCTACTTGTGATTTAAACATCCACTGTTTTGCTAATGTGATGTTGACCTTATAAAATGGTGGGATGGTTTTTTCCCGTCTTACCAGTCATCATCTTTCCCGTGTACTTTTTATTCGATAAATGGTATTTTGAAGATATAGGATTTCAGCCTTTTCATGCTTTAAAGAGGGGAAAAACTCTTTTTTATTTTCTTTTTTTAACTTAAAGGATGAGGAATTCGAAAGACTAATCTTGGGGATTTTACTCAATGGAGTTTTTAGAAGAATTTTGTTGAAGGGTACCAGTAGGGGATAGTTTTTTACCATCCAGATTATATTAGAATCATATCGTTTAAAAAACAAATAAATAAAATAACGAAACATGATAAAGATATGAATAGTTAAGAATTTTCTTTTCTTCTTTCTTTCTTTTTTTTTTTTTTTTTTTCCTCTAATGGAATTTGTATGTTGTTTTGTCTTGTTGTGTGAAATTTCTTCGCGTCTCTGAAGAGCACTGTAGCATTTGCATCTAGCTTGGATATAATAGGTCTCTCCGTACTCATACGTTAAATCGAACTTTAGGCAGTTGTCAACTTGTCTGTTGGCATGTGGGTTCAACTACAGTTACACTAGTATTAATTCTGAGATTAGATTTATACCTGTATGCTCTCACTCTCCACTAGTACTAGAGTTTGATGTGTTAAAAACCTTATTCTAAAAAAAAAAATTAAAAAAAGAAGAAGAAGGAAAAAGTGGAAGAAATTTGTGACAAGCATATGTGACTCCCCTAACCCTAAAAAATGTGAAAGTTGAACTAAAAATAGTAAATACAACAAGTTTGGCGAAGCTGATGTACTTTAGATATGTTTTATCCTGTTTGATTCTGTAATGTTAGGGCAGCTGATGTTAATAGAAGCATTCTCAACTCTCTGATAGAAACTAAATATCAGAAAGATTGTATTATTGCGTTCTTTTTGTTTTGATTTTTGTTTTTTTGGATAATATTAGCATATGGTTTCTTCATGCAAGTGTGTGATACAGACACAGCTCTTTTCCTCTGTGGACGCCATATGGTACATGTGATAAAAATAGGGAAATAATACAGTAGTAATGGGCATTTTAAACTATTCTCGATTTTTTAATCAATTGGGTACGAAGATTCCTGGGTATTGACCTCCAAAGACAGCACTTGCAAATTTCCAATTATTCAATGTGGTCTGCTTTGATGTTTTTGTCCTCTCTACACTGCATATGATAAAAAGAGAGGATAGCTCCGAAACAAAAACACCCATGTTTAAAAAATATTCTTTTCTTTCAGTTCGACGAAGTTTCGTATCATAGATTTTGTGAAAATCGCTTAGAAGTAATGGTCCCCTGAATTCATTCGTTTTTCTTTTTCTTTTTCTTTATCTTTATTTATCCAAACACAAAGAATAATCCTATTCCTTAAAATAATATTATTTACTTCATTTTTTTTTTTTTAATCCCGTGGAAAGATTAAAAAAACAACAAACAAAATCGTGTAAATCGTGTTTTAAAACCTACATTCTAGATGACCTTTTTTGTCAAAACCCTTAGACGCCTCTTCATTTTTAATGTGTGAAAAATTTACTGTGTACCTCTCGAGTATTATATAGAGCTAAAAACACTGCAACTTGAGATTTTACTCGTTATGTCTCTCTTTTTTTTTTTTTTTTTAATGAAAAAAGAGGACCACTTAAAAACCTGTACTTATAAGTCAATTTCGTTGCTTAATGAAATTTATTTCTCAAAAAAAGGGCGTGAAATATGATACATATTCACATAAGTCAATTTCGTTGCTTAATGAAATTTATTTCTCAAAAAAAGGGTGTGAAATATGATACATATTCACACTTCGATGTCTCTTCATTTTAATGTGTGAAAAATGTACCATGTACCTCTCGAGTATCATATGGAGCTAAAATTACTGCAACTTGAGGTTTTACTTGTAATTTCTTTGGTTTTTTTTTTTTCTAATGAAAAAAAAGAGCCTGTAATTATAAGTCAATTTCGTTGCTTAATGAAGTTTTATTTCTGAAAAAAGGGTGTGAATTATGATACATAATATTCACACTTGGCTGGCTGTTACTGGCTTCACAAATACAAAATAAAACCTTATCCCAAAGCATTTTCTTGGCAAGTTTCGATTTTGACAAAGACAGAGATATTAACAACCGACAGACGGAGCCCTCCTCCTAAACTCCCACTCTGCACTACTCACATGAATGAAGTTGGATAACAAATCACATCCTTTTTTCAGTTCTCATATTTCTTATATTCTTGGGAAATTTTATTTTTTTTAAATGTTTTTTATTTTATTTTTAAATTTGGCGTTTAGATATTTCGCATACTTTTCCATTGTTTTGTTTTTATTTGTTCACAAAAGTGAATTATGGAGAAGTATGAGAAAAGTGGGTCTGGAAACAGACACATGGAATAAGATGTTTGGGAGTGGTGGGCCCACCCATTTTCTCGCCTACCTTGGTAATCATTGGTTTCCATCTACAATTTCATAAATTTCTTTTTTGGGTCAAAATTAAAGATTTTTTGAGAGAAAACAAATATAAAAATTGAGAAAAATATGAAACGTGTAATCGTGTGAACATGGCAAGCATGGAGAAGAGCACAGGTCCCTAAAGGCTAGAGCATGCATTGCACAGAGAGAGAGAGAATGGTAGTTATATATATATATATATATATGTGTTCTTCCTTTTTTTTTTTTTTTTTTTGCTGAATAGAGAAGGTAGTTATAAAAATCGTTTATATAGAATAAAAAAAACGAAACGAAACAAACGGCCATAGGCCAATGGTGAAACGTTTCCTGCTTTGGGGTTGTCGTTTTAAGAGATATGAAAATGCGTTTTTATTATCTCCGCCAATAGACTGAAACTTTC
The DNA here is from genome assembly GCA_038430175.1 of Ficus hirta. Lineage (NCBI taxonomy): Eukaryota > Viridiplantae > Streptophyta > Magnoliopsida > Rosales > Moraceae > Ficus > Ficus hirta. The sequence goes on along the minus strand of CM076593.1, from coordinate 12,829,978 downwards.
ATACTCAAGGAGGGCCTTTTCGGTTCAAGTGGGACCTAACTATTTAATAATTATTAGACCATATTAAATTATTAAAATACAAGACACATTGCAAAAAATAAAAAATAATTAATAATAACAATAATAAATAAATAAAATACATTGCAAAAGTTACAATTGAGAGGTGGGGGGGACCCCCTTTCCCAATCACGTACTCTTTCCTTCAATTTCTAGTTGAGTTTGAGCCCCAAATAAATAGAAATAATAGAAATCCGGTTTCTTTAAATGAAGCTTCAAGGATTTTCAATATTTTTCATTAAATATCATCTATGACTCTTCCAAAAGCGTAATGGGCTATTCTTTTTTCAAACAAAAATAAATAAAAAAATAATTTTAAAAGATGAAAGACAACCAAACTTAAGATTGAAGGTGAACTACAAGTTGCTCTCTAAACTTCTTAAGGTTGCCAACCATCTTATTATTATTATTAAAGAAAGTGAACACTTTTTTTTTTTAAGAATTAAATGTGCTCATATTATTTTTTTTAGACAATTTTGTACTAGATCAAACTATATGTCTTAAATATGTTAATCACATTTTCAAAACAACATGCATGCTATCATAGGATAGAAGTCACTTTTTTTTTTTTTTTTTTTAAGAAAAGTCTCTTTCTTTTTTATGTACAAAAATGATAATTTTCCATCCAACATTAATAATTTTGCTGTATTATACATAAGCGTGTTATTATATGAGAAATAGAAAACAAGACCTACCTCTAACCTCTTTTTTTAAAAAAATAAAAAATAAAACAACAAGTAAATAAGAAACAAACTCTTCCAAAAATATAAAAATCAAAAAGGAGAAAAGAAAATAATAATAAGAGAAAAAATAGTAGAAAAGGAACAAAACCGGAAACCAACCGCACTCCAATAAGGACCCAATATTTCCTTCTCTCAGTTTCTCTCTCTACTCTCTCTCTCTCTCTCTCTCTCTCTCTCTAAAAACAACAGATACACAGTGAAATCGCTCTCAATCTCATCTTCAAAAACAAACCCAAACACTATCAGACCAAACATCCATTCTCTCCCTTTCCCCATAACCATTTCTCCAATCCGCTCTCGACACAATTGTATATATATATATATATATATCTCTATATCGCATAAACAATATATATATATATATATCTATATTCATATACAGAGATGTGGATGTTGTGGTTGAACTGAGATCGAAAGAGAATATATATATGCGTATATAGAGATAGGTGTATTTATAGAGAGAGAGAGAGATAAATGCCGATAAGGAGTATAATACAGGACATGAGGATGTCGTCGTCGCGGTCGCAGAAGGTGGTGGCTCAGGAGGCGTCGACGTCGGCGGTGGCGGACGGGATGAGCGAGAGCTGCTGGGCCAACATGCCGCAGGAGCTGCTGAGGGAAGTGCTCATCAGAATCGAGGCGTCGGAGGCAGCTTGGCCGCCGCGGAAGAATGTCGTCGCCTGCGCCGGCGTCTGCCGGAGCTGGAGGCTCATCACCAAGGAGATCGTCAAGACCCCCGAACTCTCTGGAAGGTTGACCTTCCCCATCTCCGTCAAGCAGGTCCTTTTTCCCCCTTTTTTTTCTCATTTTTTTTCTTTTTTTATTTGAATTTGAATTTGAATACAATTTGTGTTTTGCTATGTGTCGGATTGATTTGGATTGCATTTCGATTTGTGAAAAATAATTTTTTGAGAAAATTAAGGAGAAATTAAGATTTGGTTTCGGCCAATTTAATTTCTCAAGAATTGATGAAATATCATTATTTTTTCATATAATTTCTTTTTATAGCTTGGTATATTACATATGTATGTATTGGCGATTTTTCTTCTATTTAAGGTATGCTTAGTAGTTAGTTTTATGAAAATACAGTCAATTTGCTCTGTTTTTCCTTTGAAAATCCTACATCCTCTTTTTTCCTTTAATTTTAAATTCAAGAATGTGTTTTCTGAGTTGCTTGAGTTTGTTGTTCATTTAGGAACTTGAAAGCCTGAGAGATTCTTTTCCTTTGTCTCTCTCTCTTTGCTAATTTTTCTTCAAATGTCGAGTATTTTATTGCACCTACGATTTTCTGTCTCTAGTATCTGTTCATTGTAAAAAGTATTAATTTAGTGGAACTTGCTTTCTTTGGATGTTTGTAGAATGAATTTTTAAAATGAATTTATTAGATTGAATCTTCCTATCGGTGAAAACTTGACAGACTTGTTAAAAAGATCTTTGGGATGTCCGGGTGAATTTTGGCATTTTCTCAGTTTTTGGGAGGTTTGTGTTGGAAATTACTCAGCAAATTCCATTTTTTTTTTCTTTTTGGTTAGTGCAATTTCTTCTTGGGGGCCACTTTCGATGTGAATATCGAATAGTGGTTTATCCTATGTTGAATAGTTTTTTGCTTTTAAAAATTGAGTGTTTTGTTCTTATTAGTTTGCTCCACGTAGTGTGAGAAATAACTGACCTATGATGACGAAGAATGTGAGATCACTTAAAACCTTGTTATGCATCATGTCTGTGTCAATTATTTCCGGTCGGGTACTTTTGAGATCGGCGTTTTAGAACCGTTGTTTGTTATTGGAATCTTTGTTTTCTTGTTCTCTCTAAATCATTTGTTTCTCTTTGGTGGTGGTGTTGTTGTTTGCAGCCTGGTCCAAGGGATGTGCTTCTGAAGTGCTTCATCAAAAGGAACCGTTCCACGCAGACGTATTTCCTTTTCCTCAGTTTGACTAATGGTGAGCAGTTTCTACCTTAATTTGGAGTTTGATATTAGTTTAGGTTGTTCTTTCTGCAGTTTTCTTTGCCAATGTGGGTAGAAAGGCATAGCCATACCAGCATTCGGTCTTATACATTTGGGGCATGAATATCTTTAACGTTTTCGTTGCCCAACATTTTTACAGCACTAACTGATGATGGAAAGTTCCTTCTTGCTGCACGCAAATGTAGACGCGCCACCTGCACAGATTATATCATCTCTCTGCACACCGATGATATGTCGAAGGGAAGCAGCACTTACATTGGGAAATTGAGGTTTGCTTGAAGAGGCATAAGATTTTGCTGTTTTCCTGTTGTATGGATCCATATACTAATTGTTTCTCTCTGTCTAGGTCGAATTTTCTGGGGACTAAGTTCACAATCTTTGATGGACAGCCCCCTCACGCGGGAGCTAAGATTGCAAAAAGCCGCTCCACTAGGCTGGTAAACTTGAAACAAGTTTCACCTCGTGTCCCCGCAGGCAACTACCCTGTGGCTCACATTTCATATGAGTTAAATGTGTTAGGTTCTAGGTATGAATCAGTCTTCTGTAACAATGTAAAGAGTTTCCTAGGGAATGATATTTTTTTACTATTATTTGCATGAGAACTGGAGTGTTTCGTTCTCATTCCAATGCTGCCGAAGTTGTGGCAACGATATTTTAATGGGCTATTCTTACCTGAATCAAGTGCTAACAACATAAGAATTTATGAACAGGGGTCCAAGGAGAATGCAATGTATCATGGATGCCATTCCCGCCTCGGCAATTGAACCTGGAGGAGCAGCGCCCACACAGACAGAGTTCTCTATCAGCAATCCAGATTCCATTCACTCGCTCTCATTTTTTCGCTCAAAATCAAAACGCATGGAAAGTGGTTTGTCCGGCCCTTTGGCCAGTCAAAAAGATGGAGTGCTGGTGCTAAGAAACAAGTCTCCCAGGTGGCACGAGCAACTCCAGTGTTGGTGCTTGAACTTCCATGGAAGAGTGACAGTTGCTTCTGTGAAAAATTTTCAGTTGGTGGCTTCTCCAGAGAATGGACCGGCCGGACCGGAACATGATAAGATCATCCTCCAGTTTGGAAAAGTTGGGAAAGACTTATTCACCATGGATTTCCGGTACCCAATATCGGCCTTTCAAGCTTTCGCAATCTGCCTCAGCAGCTTTGACACCAAGATTGCCTGTGAATGAATACACGTAAGAACATATTTGAATCTGTCCATTCAAGTATAAGTTCTGAACATTTTCAGATTGAAAAGTCGTTGAAACGTGATGGCTATCAAGTTCATAGCCTCTTCGAAGTTTTTTTTTCCGCTTAAACCCGTGTTAACCCTATTTGCCAATCATTGCAGGATCAGCTAGATTTGGTGGTCATGTAAAAGAAGAGACTACTAGATTGTTTTTGGGTTTCACTTTGGTGCAAATTGGACTTCACATTGTCTATTTGGGAAGAGAGAGATAAAATCACAAGGAAATTCATATCTCAGGAACTTAAAACCATCCATCTTCTGCTGTTAATTTCTTTTTGTTTTGATTGATGTACATAGCAACAACATATAATTTACATTAATACATTTGGTTTTGCCTGTGATTTGCGTGGCTATTTTATGGTTTATCAAATTTCATTAGGTTAATGTGGTTGCAAGCATAGTTTAAAGGTTATTCTACACTTACTCTACTAAAATGTAGAGTTCGAAATACAGATATCTAAATTTTAAATAGATAAATTAGATTGGATGACCTATTTTGGTCATCAAATCTAATAGATGACTGGACCTTTTTTTTATTTAGCAAAATGACTGTCTGTTATTTTTTTTCCTTCAGATTTGATAAATTAGTAATTGATCATGGTCAATTAGTAATAAAATTGATGATTTACGTTATGGTTAATTATTAACTGACTATGATCTATTATTGGTTTACCAAATTAATGATATTATGTAGTCAATCACGGATTGAATATTTAAGAAAATTGATTAACGATTTAAAAAAAAATACCTTTCAACTAATTTTTAAAAACTGCGGTCTTTTGTTAAAATACTTGTTAAAAAAGATATTTACATCTAAATTCCTTTTAAAAATGAATTTATCATGTTAATTAATATATATATTTTTTCTCTTTTTTACGGTATGAGTCAATGGCTCTCACTTACTTTAAAAAAAAAAAAAAAAAAAACCCTAATTTCGAACCTGTGAACTTTTGTGCTTCGTTTGATATTTCAACTTAACTCAAACTAACTGTATTTTTTCATTTCAGTTTTTGTCTTTTTCTGAAAAGTTAACACAAAATTATAACTAGTTTTTGAAAAGTCAACCAACTCCAACTTAAAAATTTCATTTCTAACTAATGAACAAATCGCAAGCTTACTCAAACTTTTCATCTCTCATCTGTTAAGTTAATCTTAGTAGGGTCAATTTTGAAATATTAATTAATAAGCTTACCAATGTATCATTGCTTTATTTTTTTTCTGGAAGAAACCAAAATTTTATAGTCAAATCAGTGTACCTTTAAAAAAATAAAATCTCTTTAGGTCTCTCTCTTTTAATCTATTTGTATATATCATGTCTACTTCTAAATGAATCAAGACTAATCAAGTTTTTTGAAGTTTAAAGTCTATAAAATTATGAAATTACCTTACGTGTAACTGTCCCCCGAGACTATGGTTGGATGGCACAGTAGTATAACATTTGTAGAAAAACGCACACAAATAGGGATGCCAATGGATGAAATTCGACTTCTTTATATATATATATATATATATATATATATATAATCCAATTCAATATGTACACAGTTAATTGAGCAGATTTGCCATCCAATATTCAAATGGATAAGATCAATCTGTCTGTCATCCAAGCTATATGACTAATTTTTAGCCAAATTAAATGTATAAAATTGAGTGAAATACGAACAAATGAATAAGATAATGACGATATTCTTTTTGTACAATTTTCCATATATAATGCAGGTAATATAGAAAAAATATAAACTTAATTAAATTTTAAAAAATATATATTTTTGGATAGTTATCCACTAACAAAACCAATCTAATTAGTCAATTATCTCATAATTGGATGTCTCATGATGTGGATTAGATAGCAAAGGCCAGATACTGTGCATTTAGTTAACAAGCGCCGGCCAAAATCTTTGGAAGGACTCGTATCTAGCAAGTTTTTCCAAAGTGGTCCAAAATGAGAAAATTTATGGAATGAATCCGGATCGGTAATCGTTGATCAATATTGGTTACAAAGACACTCTCTTGACCAAAACATTTTACGTCAACACCCTACAACTTTTCCCAAAAATTACGGAGAATTTGCACGCGCACACACACACACATATATATATATATATATTCAATTGAAACCCCATACAAACCGAACCTATCATAAAAAGTAGATTGGCGAAGTTAGTGGTCTAGGTAATAACCGTCTCAAAGTGAACTTTTGAACAATATATATTACAGAATCAAAAGTTAAGCTCTAATCTACAGTCGGATGAAGCCTTTAAGCACAAAGAAAAGATGATAGTGCTTCTGATTCCTCATTAAACGGGACAGGCTTAACTCTCAAGTGTGTTTATATATATATATATATAGAGATATATATATATATATATTTCAGAGTGAAATACTAGATAGTGCATAGCTACTTGGCTATACCTTTGTTCTATATGTTTCATCAAATGAAAGCTTTTCACTTACAATAGTAGAATATACGTTCGATATTTACATGGACATATTTCTAACTCTTACTAAGCGGCTTGCATGTTGATGCTTGATTCTGAAGTCATAGGTATAGCCTCCACAGCTTCTTTTTCTTCTTCCTCTCTAAGCAGATCGTCTGAATGCAATTGCGGTTGATTAAGACTTCGGACGAACCTTGTGAATGACGGGAAGTGCTCCGGCGAGAAGAAATACGCTCCCATTCTCTGATAAGTGAACAAGTTGATCACGTTCTCACCCAACAAATTCTTCTTGATCTGCTCAAAACCATCAAGAGCATTTGAAACTGATGAGTTCTGCCCGGAAACCTCAACCCCGTGCTTTCTGCAAGCGGTCCTAATTTGTTTAAGCAACAACTCGGGACTCGAAAGAGAATCACGTGGCTGGTGTGCATCTGATAGGTCCATTCCAGGCAGTATCATCTTGCATGAATGGCTTGCAAACATCTGTGCCACTGCTTCGTAACCATCTCTGGTGCATGTATTGTAGAACCCTGAAGTCAGCTCAGAAGGGTGAGACCTGGTTCCGTACCATGAATGCATAAGCGGCACTTTGCCGTGAATTGCCACTCCAGTGTCCTCAAAAAGCGAGGAAGCCATGGAAAGGAGACGAGCGCCATGATCTACAAGCTGGTTTGAGTACCACGAAAGGAAAAAGCCACCGTAGGGAGATTCCCACGACCCCCCATGGTCCTTGAAGAAATTGGTCGAGTGTGGTGACTGGTCATAGCTGGGAGCATCATGAGGACCGCCGAGTCCCCATAAAGGATTTCCTGATGCTTCAGCATGCTGCTTTAGATTGTTAAGCATGTTTTTGTCATAACACTGGAATTCTCCAACTCCAGGAATTGTACTGCCCTTTGCAGTCTTGTGGTGAGAAGGATATCGGAGCTCGCCATTAGGACCTAAGCCCATGGAAATGCCCTGAAATTAGGGAAAAAAAACACGGAGCCACAGAGAGTATTAGTACACATTTGAAACAAAGGGATTCTGTCAAAATCTCAGGATTCAAATTCTTACATCTATTGTGGAACCAACGCAAGACATGAATGAAGACTTGAAGCTCTCGCAAAAGTCATGGTAAACTTGAACTGGAGTTTTTCCATCAAGAACAGGAAGATCATCAACAGCGAGTGATAAGTAGTCTTTGTACTGCTGCCCCGACCAATCAGTAAAGAAGATACTAGGCTCGGATTCACCAATCCGGGACACCCACTTGGGAAGTGAGATTTTCGGTTGTTTTGATCCATGGAAGCAAAGTGACACATGAAGCTTGAGACCCGCATTCTGAACCATCTCTGCAACGGCTTGGTAACCCGACCATTCATATTTCCCACCCTCTTCTTGCTCAACTATTCCCCACCAAACTGGGAGTTCAACACCTTCCACGCCTAATAGCTTCAAGGCCTTTAATCCAGCAGCTATTGCTCTTGCATGATTTACCGTGTTGCAGTCTGAGACCACATCCAATGGCAATCCAACAAATAACCTCAGACCATCAGACTGCAAAGTGCACCGAAAGAAAAAAAAAAAAAAAATCAGTAAATTGCAAACTTCCATGGTTTCTAATAAAGCACTTTTCTTCTGCATTTTTTGCAAAATTTGCAGTAGGTGATCGGTTTCAATGCTAAGAAGTCGAGAAATATGGTCACCAAATCAAAAATTAAGACAGGCTATTTACGAGCAATAAGCACCAAGATTATAGGATCAATACAAATCTTTCATCTGGCAATTAGAAAATTAAACACTCTTTTGCAGACACTTAAAGAGCAATCCCAATTCACAACCATTGAGGTCAGACAAAATGATATACAATTTCCCTAAAAACTCACCACCTAGAAAGTCTTTAGCTTTACATTTTGTTACCAAATTCCATACATATATATACACACACGCACGCACGCATATAAATTCTTCTTATGGCATTCTTCTAATGGCAAGAGTGAACTCATTCTGAAACTAACTATTAGTGGAAAAAAAATCCAACAATTTAGGCTAAAAATATTTAGAGCTCAAAAATCCACAAACAAGCTGAAAATGAATTCAAATCTAAATCCAAACGTCCAAAGCTTCACCTTTACTAATTCAAGTTACGCTATGCATGTGTTTCTTACCTAGAAATTTACAATCTTTCGCGGTTTTGTTCCCAAGAAAACATAAAACCAACTAAAGATCCAAAAAAAAAAAAAACAAAAACTTGTCCTTCTACTTTCTCATCATCCAATTTCTCAGAAACCAAACAAGAAACAACACTCACCGATTTGGCTCTTCTGGAAACTTCCTTAGGTTCCGATCGTACAGCCATGGGAGAAAATGGAAGCCGAGCGTTCTTCCACCTGGTACTAGGCGGAAAGCACAAATTGGACCTCGAATTCAGCGCCTTCACGCCATGAGCCTTCGAACTAAACAACCCTAGCTCCCTGTACGCCAACTCTGTCCGTCCAACCTTCGCCTGCGAGCTCCGAATCACAGAAACCTCCATTTTCGACGATTTTTCTTACTATATTTCCCCAAAAAAAAAAAAAATTTCAAACTTTTCGCAAAACAATAGAAAGTCAACTCAAAAATTTTTACAGAAAACAAATGAATTTCTCAGATGAAGATTGAAACAAAGTATGCGGATTTATTTTCTGGAAAAAAAATTTCACGAAAAAAATGGAATTTTTTTTCTTTTTCTGACGCAGAGAAATGAGAGTTTTTGTGAAGCTAAGGAAAATTAGGATCTATTTAGAGCTGAACAGAAAAATGTAAAAATATTAAATTAATAATTTAATTTTTTGTTTTTTTTTCTTTTTCAAAAAAGAGAACCCGAGACGCGCTTTTTTTTTTTTTGGGACCATTGGATTATTTATTTACTTTTTAAAAAAGAAGCCAAATGGAATGCGCCACGTGTCATTCTTGTAGGCCACAAGAGTTTGAACCGCATAATTTTGTTGGATTTATTTATTATTTTCTTTTTGCTTAGATGTTTTTTTAATTTCTTTTTCACTTTTGTCTCACCCAATTTTATCCATTATAACTGAACACCTTCTTATTTAGGGTTGGTTTGATATTTGAATTGAGTTTGAGATGAGATAAAATTTTTAAATTTGAGTTGGTTGATTTTTTAAAAATTAGTTATAAATTTTGTTGATTTTTTAAAAAAAGATAAAAATTAAGATACAGTTTAGTTTAAGTTAAACTTTGTTATTAAACGTAGGCGTTTTTTTTTTTTTTTTTTTTTTTTCTTGAGTATTTCGTTCTTGTTTTGAAATAATGGTTGGATTGGACCCATGCGCTTTGTTGTGTTCGATATGTGGCAATGAGAGGAAAGGAGGTTAAAATAATGGACTTGTCCCATTTAAAAAACCCAAATCGTACATGTCTATGTCTATTATAATGGCTTTGTGGATAGAATAGTTTCCATAAGATGCTTGTTAGTAAAAAATCTCTCTCCTCAATTATTTAAATTTGGCAAAATTATCCGTTCAAAAAAAAAATCGACAACATTATTATTGTATTATTTTGAATTTAAAAAAATCAACAAAATTATCCATTCAATAACTAAGGATAATACTTTTTAACAAGAATGTTGTTCTAAAATATCATAATTTTTTTTCCCCTTCTATATATCTCTTTTGGTATAGTTATAAGTGGAAAAATTCCATAGTTATTTTTAATAATCTTTTATCTCTAGCTCCCTAACTAACATCTCCTAAATATAACATATTAGGGTAGCTCAGTTTATGTATATTTTCATTATCCACATGTGACATTACAAGTTAAGGATGAATTAAATTCAATATTTTAAGTGCTCTTTGACTAGACAATTAAAAATAAAGACTTTGAATTTTTTTATATAAGCTTTAAAATTCCTCCATTGTTGATTTCTATTCGATATGGGCTAGGCTCCCATTTTATTTGGCCAAAATCCTAAAAAGAATTAATAAATGAGCAAAATTATATGTTCCTTGCCAAATAACAGTATATAAACTTAAAATTAATAGAGTGGATAGTGTTAAGGAACTCGGCTCAAATGTCCATTTTTCTATTCTTCTTTTATGTCTTGCACTATTAATATGAATTTGCGAATTAAAATGTTTCTATTAATATGATATTTTATTTGATATAGCCTGATAAAATGTGGTAACATTAATTTTCACTAAAAAAAATGTGATACCATTTTAAAGAAGAAAAAAAATTAAGTGGAGAGTCATATTTTGAGTTTTTCCTTATAATTTTACCCACTCTAACATTAAAGTTAATAACTTTATTGTTATGAAATGATAAAATTATCAACTTTAATATTATAGTGAGCATAAATAAGAGATGTTAAATTTATGAAATTCTTGTCTAGAATTAAAAATTTTGGTTGTCTCTTATTTACCCAAAAAAAGATTTATTTTTGTTCACGTCAATTAAAACATTTTTTATTCCTTTATTTTCGCTGGATAGCATAATCACAATCCTTCATTTTTAATTAACCTAATCACTTTAAAATTTTAGATTAGATAAGTTATGTTAATGACCTTTACTACGTTTTAAGAAATAAAAATTGGTTTGTCTCTTATTTACCCAAACAAATGTTTATTTTGTTTTTTTTTTTTCTTGATCTCAAAAATGGTATTTTTATTGTGATGTCTTAACAATAATTTTACACCTAACTTTATTATAAGAACAAGTAACTCGATTTTGTTGAAATCCAAAAATAAAATAAAATCCTAGCACTAATTTGGTAGGAACGGGTATTAAGTAGGTAGTAAGTAATTTAACTACACCCTTCAGCTAATGCTAAGTCTACAATGAGTAAGATTGGTAACGTTTCATAGTTCGAGAAACATTAAAACCAATTTTTAAAATTCGAGTGGGAATGCTATAGCTGTACTAAAATTCAAGGAACGAAAATAAAACTTGTTTTAAGATTTAGGCTCCCTTGGTTGGAGGGACAGAGAGAACGAAGGATAGAAAATATTGGAGAGAGAAATATTTAAATAAGGACGTATTTGTGAAAATAAAAAAATTAATAGGACAATTATAATTAAAAAAAAAAGATAGTTATAAAATAACATTTGATACATTTCTATTTTAAAAGATGTTAGAAAAATACTTAGGTACGGATTAATTTGAAAAAGAATTACAAAATAAGGGGAAAAAATAGAAGGGAAAAATATTTACTCATACACATTTAAAAGTAAAAGATGAAAATTTTAAGGAAAAAGTTCAAAAAAAAAAAAAGTAGGAATATAGGGGGAAAAAACATGGAAAGGAATAACCCCTATGTTGTGGATATCTGATATTAAAAATTATAATAAATAAAATATGGATCTTACCCTTTATTATTATTTGATGTTTGATATTACTGATGTTTCTTAATATTATTCATGTATTATATATGTATTACTGTTATTTATGGTACTAAATTATCAAACCAACATAAAAACCTGCATTTTTTATTTTTAATATTACAATTATATAAATGAAAGTTCAATGGATTCCACGTATACAAGAATTAACCCCTATGTTGTGGATATCTGATAGGAAGATAACATTAATGTTCTCCAAGTGGCCTTCTTTTTCGACAATTCCATCATTATGGAAAGGGAAAAATAAAAAAAATAAAAAAAAGGAATACGAGAAATCAATTATTTTCAAGTTGTCTCCTAATTGTATTCCCACAAACATTCGACATGAATGGACCATACTCACATCTCGAGTCCGTATCAATAATATTCGAGTCTTAACATGCAAATATCTTTGAGAACTTATAGAGCAGAGAAATTAATTGTGCTAGAAAGTCACAAAAGAAATCACAGCTTCGAACCTTAATCAAAGTGAAAAGGGGTTGATATCGTTATTTGATCTGACCTTAATTTTTTATCTATATGATCTTATATGAAATAGAATCGTAATATGACAAAAATTAAAATATTATTGAATCAATATTTTATTATGGGATGCGTTTATATGTAATATTAAATTACATATATATATATATATATATATACTATTGATAGTATTTTCGTGTATGAAATCTCTTGACAAATTATTGGACCCCATTGGATTAATAATCCTTAATAAGCGATTGACCCTTGCTTGATTCCTATATGTATTTTAGAAAAGGAAGAAAAAATAGTAAAAGAGTTTTTTTTCCCCCTAATTTTTTTCATCATTCTTTTCATCTCATTTTTAAAAAGAAAAACTATCTTATTTTTAAATTAATTTATACTGATCTTTTTGAAATATTTTTAAAATCTTCACCAAATTCACTAGTATTTCTTCACATTCTAAATAATTTCTTTTTATATATAAAATTTTTTTATACATCTAAATATCATCTCAATCTCAAAATGAACATGCAGTCTAAATAGAGAGTGAATCTTTCTGAGCTAGCATAAGCTGAGGATCTAGACGTGGTTGTGGATATGAGAGAGAGAGAGAGAGAGAGAGAGGTGGCTGGATTACGTGGAAAGTTTGGAAGCCATCTCAGTCCAACGATGGATCACCACACCATGGTTTTTTTTTTTTTTTTTTTTTGGGTAATTCAGATAATCTAATTCAGAGCTTCAATAATGCCGTTTTGGATTGGCCTGACACGTGGCAACTGGTAAGGAGCAGATGCCATATGTGCTGACTCATATCCAAGAAGGATTGCTGCCTATTTTTTTTTTTTGGTGGTTTTCTTGTTCTGTGAATTGCCCACCACAATAGACTACTCTCTCTGTCTCTCCTCTTGAACAGAGAGATTCAAATTTTGTGGATAAGATATCTCATACATATATATATATATATATTCTATGTTTATGTTCTTGGTTGTCTTAATTTTCGTTTTTGATTGTATTTTTCTAGGAAAATAATAAAAAAATAAACAATTTTCTGTGATGGTCCAATTCATTTGGCTGTTTTTGGAAGTTTTGCAGGAAAGAAACACCCAAACGGGTAGATCAGAAGTTGGCTAGAGTATATTTAATTCCAAAGCCTTTTTATGATGTTTTTTGTTCATTTGTATAAAATCTTAGGTACCCACTTAAATGAGAATTTTTTATACACAAGATTTAATAAATTCCATGTCGAGCACCAACCCATTTTTTGCTTTTATGACCTAAATAACTATGTCATGCATTGTTTAGAATTTTGGCAACATATAGTTTAAGAAAATCGGACCAATTAATTTTAACTTTATAATTAAAATCAGACAGTGCTTATAAAGAAAATATAAAGATATAGCTTAAGGAATTATCTTATAAATTTCAGTATCGTTTAAAATGAACTATCTAATCGAAATCTAACAGATATAATCATCGGCCCTATCAGACCCTACAACGAGTATATCCCACTACATAACCAACCCATTATTCTTGTATCATGTCCATGTCCAAGGAATTCTCTACAAAACTCAGCATCATTTAATATGGATTGTCCGATCTAAATTATATTAGATACGATCAACTATCCTACAAGACCATATGGTGAGTATACCCTGCTATAGACCTCGAGGAAATTGACAATAGTATAAGCCAACCCACTATTCCTATAATATGTGCGTGTCAACGAATTCTCTATAAAATTCAGCATCATTTAATATAAACTCATTGAATTCAATCCTATCCTACAGTTACGGTTACTAAACTCTCTACAAAATTCAACTAATTTTTGATGGATTGGGATTGGTATAAATTAATAACAAATGTAATTTTTTCAATTAGTATAGTTTTTTTTGGAATTCTTATACCGTCCTTTTTATATAATTCTTGTTATTCATCTTTACAAATTTTGAATTTATTTAATTCATTTGTTAAAAGTATTTCTAATAAGCTGAAAATTTTTGAGAATAAAATAATAAATGTGAAATATGATTGGTCATATAATCGTGGTTATATTAATTTTTTTATGTAATATTTTTAATTCAACGGATAAGAATGTCGTTGAATGTAAACCGTCTTATTTCAATCCTACAGTTACCGTCAATAATTTTATAGACTGTACAATGGATATTCCCATTTTATGCCCGTGTCCCTATTCATTTTGAAAAAGGCATCTTGACTAAGGCAATTAGCACACGTGTTATTATTAGATCAAGGCATTGTCACTTTGCATTACTCTAGATTTAAGCTAAAAAAACCGTGTGTTTGGAAAATTGAATCCTTAATTCACTAAAAAAAAAAAAAAATTTGATTCCTAATTGCTTTAACCAATATTTTGAAATTGACCCAACAAACAAAGGGTTAGGTGTGTTCCATTCTATGGTTGAGTTTGTTCAATAAATGTGATTTGCCATACAGGGAATTTTTGCAGCTGGTTTTGGCCTGTTTTTTTTTTGTCTGTTTCTGATTTTTTCCAATTCCTCTCACTTTCTCCACTTGTGCCATGAGTTTTTGGTGTGTTGCTCTTTCTTGGCGCCAACTATTGCCGACTACCAAAAGTCGTACACCTCTCAAGAACCAAACCAACCAAACCAAACCAAACCAAACAGCTTGGCTTCTCTACCAAATTCATGTGCGTGTGTGTTGTTTTTCAGAATTTTATGATGGTTCCAAGTTATGTCGGTTATGTACATATTTTTTTCTCCTTCATTTTGATAGATTTAACATTATAAAAAATATGCATCTAAATAAAAGAATATTGCTTCAAATAAAAACTCTAATCCTAATTTTTGAAACCGACTCTCGTAACGGTGGTTGTCATAATTACATTGATAGATTTAATCTTGAATTATTTACATAAATATCTAAATTGAAGACTTTGATTTAAAAAATATCCGTTTTTTCTTTTATTTACATAAATGTTTAAATTGATATTTATAAAGATCATATTACTCTTTTATCAAGAATTGAAACTAAACAAATAAAGAATTGATTAAAAAAGGAAGGAAAAAATCTCTAAAAAAATGTGAAATTAAACAAATCTTTTATAAAAAGGAAAAAAGACCATTCTACTTGCTTTATTATAAAGAAAAAAGAACCATAACTGATACTAATTATATGATACATGAAAACCATTCATTCTAATAAATAATTGATCATTAAAATAAAATTCACAATGAACATATAAAAATACATAAGTAGATATTATAAAGAAACATGAAACACTTTAAAACCTAAAAAAAAAAAAACATATCATAAAGATATAGTAATACCATAAATAAAAAAAGCATAACACATTTTAAAAAAAATTATAATGATATATTAATTATCATAAAAAAATAAATAATTTCATCACACATTTAAACTTTAGAAACTAACTATTAAAACAACAATAATAAATAAATAAATAAATAAATTATCACATAATGTTATAATTATCATAAAGAACCTAAAGATACTAAAAAAAATTAGTTTTTAAGAAATCTAAATCATACTTAAGAAATATGTTTATAAAAAAAACCTTAATTATACTAATAAGCCATCACTATAACAAATAACTAGTCATTAAAATAAAGATACAATAATGATGAATAAATAAGAAAAAAATTATGAATTATAATGAAGGAATGGCATCCAGGTCTAACTCCAATTAAACTGTACTTTTTCATCTCAATTTTTTGTCTTTTTTTAAAAAGTCAATAAAATTTATAACTAATTTTTAAAAAGTCAACCAATTCAAACTTAAAAATTTTATCTTCTTTCAAACTCAACTCAAACATCAAACGAACCGTTAGAGTTGATATCTTTACTATTATTCAATAAATATATATATTTTTATCAGTATCAACGATGATGCTCTTTACATATTATCGAGGTTTTTGTATTATTTGAATATTTGGAGGTGCATAATTGAAGGAGGACTCAGCATTTAAAGGAGCAAAATAGCAAGGATAAATAAGGATATATCTTTTGGTTTCCTTGGGCTTAGCCTATTTCCCATTTATGCTAAGCACTAAGTAGGTTGAAATCATTCTCTCCCCCTAAAAACAATGCACAATTGCTCTACATCCTGATTTTGTATTTTGTTATATGTATACTATGTGTGCCAAACTCGCTAAGTATTAATTCAACTTTATTATTAGTCCTTGTTTGCGTCTTTTTTGTTTTAGTCCATTCCACGATAATTCAGTCTTATTTATTTATGCAAAAAAAAAAAAATTTTTTTGTTTTTTTTTTCATTTTTTGCATGCCTAAAAGTTCATTGGACAAGACAACTTCTAAGTTGTCAAAGAAGAATATTTCCTATCATTTTTTTTTCCTTCTTTCCTTTGCTTAGATGATTTCCCATCTTTGTGTTTCACCTCTTCTACCCTAAACCCCCCCACCCCTCTCAAAAAAAAAAAAAAAAAAAAAAAAAAAACGGATAGGTGAAAGAACAGTGAGAAGTTACCCTAGTTGAGAAATCATTTATTTATGTATTTTTGTCAATTCCGGATAATTAAGTAACAAACAACGCCTTGTCAACCGTTTGGAATATTAGAAAATAATTTAGGTCCATAATTTTTCTTCATTATTTGAGACTTTTTGGAGTTGTTTGGACAAGTCACATCTTTGTGCGGTGCACCTTGCATTTGTTCAAACAACAACAAAGTTGGGAAGATGGGAATCTCTTTATATTTCAAATTTGTAATCATGTGTATATATACATATTATATATATTTTGTAACAAACTTTCAATATATTCACCAGAAAAACAACTTTTCAATATACCCAGTTTCCACTAAGATCATTTTTTTAAAAATGTTTTATGGTCTTATAATCACTATCACACACCTGTTATCATTCCCTTTCAATTCTGATCATTGTGGGGCCCTTCCCACCCTCTTTTCTTCCTCTCTATTATTAGCTCTCTCTCTCTCTCTCTCTCTCTCTCTCTCTTTTTGGGGGCATAATTTAAGGGTTTTTTTTTTTTTCCCTTCTTTCTGAAGGAGGTATTTCTGTTGTCAGAAATTAATTGATCAAATATTCTTATGTGAAAAATACCTTATCAGACTCAGTAGCGTTCTGTTTTAAACTGTCACAATTATACTAAAATTCATCAATTTTGTTTTTATTTTATTTTATTTTAATGTGATTTTATCTATATTTTATTTTTTAAATACGTGTATTACAAGTAAAGATATCCTTTTATTGAAAGTTTCTCCTACAAGAAATGATTTGATTAGAAGATGGTGATCATGATTATCACGAGTATCAGATTGACAAAAAATTTATATTTTTAACTTCTAATGATTAATTTAGCATAATTATAATCTCTCACACATAGCATATATATACCCTATTTCCTTGCCAAAAAATCAGAGAACAGAAACAATATGGGAGAAAAGGCAAAAACACGAGAAGAAAATGTTTCTAAGTTAAGTTATTTCACAAAGCTAAAACAACAACAAAGCCTTTAAAAGAAAGAAGAAGAAGAAGAAGAAGAAGATCCGTCTCTACTCGTTTATTGGATTGGATATTTTCCGTATTCATTGGGGTGAGGAACATGAATCCAGCATACTTGCGTATCTGATTTTTTATGAAGCCATTTTGTGGATAAAAGCTTCTGGGCCTTAGAATGGTGGTGGGCCTCCAGGAGGCCCAGGAGGACCTGGTGGGCCTCCTGGAGGTCCAGGTGACCCAGGTGGAGGTGGTAGAGGTGGGCCAGGTTGAGGAGGAGGCCCAAATGGTGCAGGAGGAGGAGCTGGTGGACCTGCAGCAGGCCCAGATGGATCACCAAAGCAGTCTTGTAGCAACCAGCAACAGCACAAGAAGTAGAAGCTGCCATGGATATAGAAAAAGTTAAATTATGGGACAAAGTGATAAAATAGCATATTTTTACATAAGCAAAAGTAAATAACATATTTATAAAAATGTTGAGCTAAATAACATATTTGCATATTATTTTTTTTGCTTTATTTACAAGATAAATAAAGCATTTATTAGTAAATATGTTATTCATTCTGTTCCCTTTAGTTAGTGATTTGGGTGGTTTAAGAAAAAATATATTTCATGCATTTTTTGGGGGAAAGAAAAGGAAAAAAAAGAAAAGGCTCAAATCTCCATATGACTCCTAGATCTTTTTTTCTTTATGATCCTATTTTATGTTTTTCTTTCTTTTGTAAATCCCCATGCTTGCTTTGTTAACATGCACTTCAAAAGCTCATATAAAAAAATAATAATAAATAAATAAATAAAACTTCAAAAGAATCTTCAAACACTTTGTCCCCTCAAATTCATTTTTCGGTCATAATCATACTGTTCAAGTTACCAATTCTTGAGGTTTCATTTGTGATGATATCTAGGAAAAATTGACATTAACATAAAGCAATGCACTTTGGCAACAACTTGTAGAAAAAGCCTAAAGAATGAAAACTGAGAAATTACACCTTTTTCATTTGTGATACATTTTAACATAAATACAAAGTAGCAATTATTTTTCACAAACCAAGAAGAAATGGTATTGCACAAGCCACCGAAAAGGCCACCGGGGAGAGGAGGGCCCCCGCCAGGGCCGTCGGGAGGCGGCGGCCTCATTTAGAGAAAGAGAGAACGAACTAGTTGTGAGCGAGCTACAGCGAAAGACAACAAAAGGGAGTGCAGTATGAGGTTTTGAAGGAGGTAAGGATTTAGGTATTTGAAAGGTTTTATCGTTGTGAGTGGAGAACATTTTGGTCAATTTATAGCCCCCTATTGTAGTAGCAGTGATAAGTCTGCGTGGTTAAACATGAACCAAACATGAAGTAGGAAAGTGGGATTTTTCGCAAGGCTCTAGATCTCACCACTATCCGACTGTCAAACCCTTTGCAACTGCTCTTCTTCAACCTACTCTTCTTCGAGTTATAGCTACACTTTTGGCGTAAAGAAATTAGTTCAGTAAAAGCAGTGAAAGCTTGCCGCATTAGAAAGCCGATCTAAAAAGTTATCTTCAGCAACTTTTTCTGTCTAAAATTTAACATCCGTTAACGAAAATGACTAAATTGCAATTTTTTAAAGAGTTTAATGTCTTTTCAGCTTAAAAAAGAAAAAAAAAAAAAAAGGAATAGGAACTGACACATCACCAACCTAATAGTTTGTACGCCAATGGAACAATTTGCCCTATTATTTATATATTGTTATCTGTGTATCCAATCAAACCGGGAAAATTTTTGGCAGATACATGCTTATACCAACCTGAATGGTGCAGAGGCCTGACTTTTAAGTACGACAAATATTGATCATCAGATTCATCACCGTTTGATGTTTGGCCAATCACGGATAATTAGGTTTTAGCATAAATCTTATGACATTTTATGGGTACGAAATTAAACTATAAAATTAGCAAAGGTCAGTGGTAAGTACTAATCAAATTAGATTTGCAGATAATTTAATCCAATATCATCCAATGGAAGAATCCATGAGTCAGTTTAGGTCACAACAAAGTTCTTTTAGCATCCAAAAATAGTAAATCATCTTGTGATTATGGAGATATGCCACCCTCTATCATTGCAACTTTTCTTAGAGTTTTTTTTCCAGCCAAAAAACATAAGACAAGGACAAGCTATATAATAAGCATAAAAAGAAGGTAGAGCTGAAACTGAATATAAAAGTTCCCAAAACAAATTTATTAAAAATTCAACTAACCTAGTACATAATACAGTTTTTTTTTTTTTTTTTAACACAGCAGGGAGAACTAATAAAAAATATACATATGTAAAGAAACTTCTCACGGTACAAAAATTATAATAGAAGAAATGAGGAAACTGAAAATACAAGATATATTACCTCTCCATGCAATTTACTGGATTTCCCGGTTCGGATTTAGGACGATAATAAGCAGCATTGGCAACTTCATGAATAGTCACACAAAATCGCAGAATTTATTTACCCTCATCTTTTGCCTTTGATCCAAGCAATATCCTTATCTTTTTGAGTCTTTTTTTGATGATTTTGATTGTGAATGAGTATCGCCGGCTGTGTGTTTCTTTCTCCTCGGAGCCCCAACCCCAGCAGGGTCCACCAATGGGCCGGACCAGGTTTGGATGTGTGCTTTTGAATATGAGAAGTTGGAGCTGAACGGAACATCTGGAGGATCAAAAACAGGATCAATGTGATGTGAAGAACCCAAGGGATAGCCAAGTGTTCCATCTTGGTGTGGTGGAGGAAACTTCTCGCTTTTGCTCTTTGCGTTTGCGTGAGTTATTAGACGCCGCCTCTGTAGTTAAAGAAACGCAGAGCACAGTAATCAAGATTACTTAACCCAAAGCAAGTGATGGTTTAAGCAGTGAAATTGTACACCATATTAGTGCATATATGAAGCAAATAACATAAACATGCAGAACAGCAGAAGAATAAGGAAATGCAGATGAAATACTTAATCAGAGAGTAAACAGAAAACCAAATCCGTCTTGTTAGTTTAAACCTATGTTTATAAAGATAATATTGCTGAATGGAGTAGTTTATGAAGCATACATCCAGATTAGCTTGAAGCTCTGCATTGGCTTCCGGAGCAGGCATAGCTCTTACAGCTCGGTCACGTGCACGAGATTTCTTCACACCATCTGCATTAGCTTTGCCAGCAGCTCTCAATCTGCATTTGTCATGAAAATATTACCATGTTAGTCTTGACATACAATTTTAAGAGTAAATAAAAGATTTTATATTTAAGAGGTTGATGAAATTGTCTAAAACCATTTGCTATTTGTCATAAAATGGACTACGTATATAAAGTAGTAGAACCTTCTAGCTTCTTCATCTCGTAGCTTAGCATCCATCTCCTTGCTGGGAGGGTATTTCGGAAGGCTCGAAGGCTCACAAGCATAAGGTTTGGTAGTAAAAAACTGCAAAAGATGAAAAATCATATATAAATTTAGTAAATGCAGAAGTAGCCTCGTTTGCATTTGAGATATAAGAAAAGCAAGCAGCCATTGTACAGTCGAGAGAAAGGATTGTAACAGAGGATTGGCAACTTAAGAAGATAAATGTAAGTCTCACTTCGCTCATCAATGCAGCAGTGGCGGTTTGACGCTCTGCTGGGTCAATTGCAAGAAGGGTGTCGATTAGGGGCAATGATGATGGAGGAAAATCTTTGAATGTCTCTGCAATACACCGCTTATATGACTGTTGTGGTTTAAATATGGTTGCGTGTGGCAACTTTGATTTTTTCCAATATTCTTCAGAAGGAGAACCACACAATTTAAATATTTTGTGTAGCTGTTCCACCTGACAAAGAGACAAAAATCAGCCCCAAAAAAAAAAAAAAAATCAGCACCAACAATCAAATAAATTCCTAATACTGACATCATCAAACAGCCAGGTATCCAAAAGTGTGATAGAACTTGTTAGTTAGTTAGCTAATCAGTTAGGACATAGTTAGCTAATCAGTTAGTAGTCCAACAAATTAGTAGGAGTTGTTAGTAGTTGGTTAGGACATACTGATTAGGAACTTGCTGTAAATAAATAGAAACATAGAGAACTTACTTCTGTTCGACCGGGCATGATAGGCTTTCCTGCCAATAACTCGGCTAAAATACAACCAGCACTCCATATATCCACACCTACACCATAATCAGTGGCACCAAGAAGAAGCTCTGGTGGTCTATACCACAAAGTAACAACCCTACTTGTCATGGGCTGCCGGTTATTAGGATCAAAAAAGGAAGCCAACCCAAAATCAGCAATCTTTAAGACTCCGCCATTGTCAATAAGAAGATTCGACCCTTTAATATCACGATGCAACACGTGGCGGTTGTGACAGTGCTCAAGCCCCGACAATAGCTGGTGCATATAGCATTTGACCTGTGCATCCATATATATTATGAAGACTGAGAAAATGACAATCCAGTTTTATCATCAGACAAAAATTAGCTCGATGTTTCCACATCGTCTTCACAAATTGAAGCGAATGAAATGAGATTAGTAACTTTCATGATACCTGAGACTCTGTGAACTTGATTCCCGGACTTGCAGCAAGCCCGGCCAAATCATGCTCCATATATTGGAACACAAGATACAGACTACATGACATCCTTGAGGTCACCAAACCTTCCAATTTTACAACATTGGGGTGGTCCAATCGGCGCAAAATGAGAATCTCTCTTGCCATAAATTTTACACTTTCAGGCTCTAAATTATCGAATCGAACTTTCTTTAGCGCAACAATATTTCCCGTTAAAGTATCCCTAGCTTTGTACACATTGCTGTAAGTACCTTGCCCAATCTGATTAAGACAATGAAAATACAAAACTAAGCTCAGTGATTGATTTTCCAAAATAAAAATTGACAGGCAAAGAAAGTAAGGAATAATATTAACAAACTACAAAGTACATTTTTAACTCAGCCTCAGAATTCTTTAGCTTGTAAGGTCACCAATTGAGATTCCACTAAAAATGGTAACTTTTAGTAACTGATACAGAAAACGAAAATTCTAGATTCCGTTTTTCCTATTTTGATCCTACATTTTCTCACGTACCAAACAGATATGCAGTTCACTAGTGAACTTCAAAACCATACCAAATTAGGAAAAAGACCATCAGGCGAAATTCAGAACAAGCTTCTTTTCTTACCTTATCGAGCTTCTCGAAAGTGTCGGCCCGGCGAGGGGTCCAGCCATTGATGGCCTCGCCGGCGACGGCAGAGAGCCACGACGGCCAACCGGCGGCGACCTGCTCGCCGTGGAGGTTCTTCGGCGGGTTGCTCAGCCTCGGATTTGGCCTCGACGAGCGCTTCCTCTCGCCCTTGGGCTTCGCACTCTCCGCCACCGCCGCCGCCTCGTTCTCCTTCCGATTCCCGTCGCCGTTCTGAGTTACCGCCGCCGCCACCTGACTCGCCGCCTCCGCCTCCTTCGCGACCTCGGCAGCAAACTCGCCGGCGTCCCTCCCCACAGGCCTCGCCGCTTTCCCGAACACGCAGCCCATTTTCTCGCCAGCCAAACGGAAAACGCCTCCTCATTGACTCATTCCCCCTCGCGATCGCGTCCGCGCGCGCACCACCACCACCTCATTTTTTTTTTCCTTTTCTTTTCCTTTCTCTTATCAGAAATCCGTCTTATTTTCCGAGACGCCAAACACCATAACCGCCGATCAGTAACTTGCAGAGCTCGCCGAAACCCTAATTATGGCTGGTTTGACGGAATGTGGGAAGGAAAATGCGCATTTCAGGCTTAATTGAGAGGGGGGAGAGAGAGAGAGAGAGAGTAGAGAGAGAAGGAGAGAACTGACTCTTCTCTTTAAGCTGTTTTGAAAGACAAAAGTAAGGAAAGAGCAATGATTTGGACTCAGCCCCAAATGCCCACAAATTGTGGGCACCAGTCAAAATTTATGACCTATTTAGTAAGAGCGCACAAAAAATATAGAGACCCAAAAAATAAAAAATAAAAAAAGCAAAAGAGAAAACAGTAAAAGAAAACTTGCTTTTTATTATATATATATATATATATATATATATATTTTTTTTTTTTTGTGGTATGTTTGATTTTGGGATTTTATGGAATTAAAGTTTGAATAGTACTTTTTTTTTTTGCATTGTGAAGTTGGACTTGGGGGGGCGATTTCGTGGGCAAAAGAAAGAATGTTAGAAAAAGAGGGGAGGAATGTGGAGATCTCCTTCTTCTTTTTCTGGTCTTTTTTTCTTTTTCTTTTTTTTTTTTTTTTGTATTTTGTAAATTTTTTTTTTCTTTTTAATACTTTTTGCTGTAAGTGAGTGTGCCAGGAAGAAGTACCTCACCAAGCTACCCACAAGGCAAGTCAAATTCTTTGTCTCTCTTTTTTGTTGAAAAAAAAGAAGAAGTAAATTTTAAGTATAAATGATAGTATTTCTAGATAATCTTAAAAGTAAGGTATATTCTCACGTGATATATATAATCAATTTTCTAGGCTCGATCATTGCGATTGGATTGATTTAAATCCAAAATCTTATTTAAAAACAATCAATCGAACTATTTTATCAATAATGGTCTACGCCCTGTTTATTTCGTGAGTTTAGTTGATTTCATTTTTAGTTCAAAATGAAAATCACCTCTAACAGGCTACATTTAAAAGTTGAAATTTAATGAAAAATGTCTCTCTTTTCACCGTCTTGTTGGATCTGTATTTTTTGTAGCTTGTAGTAAAGCCTTTTCCACTGTTAACTATATTTGGCCAATAAATGGTAGCCACGTGGATATATGGTATGATATCTATATATTTATTTTGTTTTCTGTTTTCTGTTTTTTATTTTTTATTTTTGCTTGGTAATGAGAAGAAACTATGGTTAATCATGTTGGTTTTTTTAGAAGAAAAAAAAAGGGTTTTTTTTGTTAGCATCGCAAAATGTCTCATTGGCGTGTTGGATAAAAAGGGTGTGGTGGGGTCCCACACAAGTCTGAAAAACAAAGGCAAAGGCCATTGTAACTTCCCTCCTATAGTCATTAAGTGTTTTTTTTTTTTTTTTTTTCCTTATAAAATATTTAAAGATATACATAACTTTTTTACTTATAATTTATCAAGGCATCATCATATTGATACCATCAAAGTGCTTACCAGGAAAATACCTTGCCAATGTTCTGCTTTTTTGGGGCTATTTTTATTTTGGAAATTAAAATTCAGAATCCTATTTTGCAACTCAAAAATAGTCAATTTATGACTAAAATAGGTTGTTATTGCTTTGTTTATTTTTGGGGGAAAAAAAAAAAGAATAGGGGGAATATGGAATTCAAATGGTCCATTTTCAGTTTGTTGAGGTCATTGATTTTAGGACCAAAGTGGGTTTTGTTGGTTTGCTGAGATTTGGAGATCCGAACAAACTTTATTTTATTTGGTATCACATTGGAATTTGCTTCAAAACATGTATTGAAAACCAAAAACTTTTCCCGGAAAAATAGTCAACTTTTCCTTTACAAACTCAATACAAATTGAGGACAAGTTTAGGGAAGAAACATCAATTTAAAAACCATATAGAGAAGGAATTAAGGAAAAAAATCAATAGGAAATTTTGTTTTGTATGGTCCAAAGTCAGCAATAAGGTGGCGGTCGTCTCGTTTGTATTTTGTACGTAAACTAAATTGATTGGGAGGAAATCCTTTTCTGTATGGTAAAACAACGTAGTACTAAATGACTTGCATTATCTGTCAAGCACAAATATAATATTCACACAAACCATAAGTGGTAGCCTCGTTTCAAAGGAATACTTTATATATCTATATATGTGTGTATGTATATATATATATATGTATATGTATATATATATATATATATAGAGAGAGAGAGAGAGAGGCACCATGAGGGATAATTGGCAGAAATTTGTGCTTTGCATGGCATTATGAGGTCATCTATTATTGAACATCAAGTATGTGTGTCAAGCATGGAAGACAATGTGCTATAGATACATATTCACCTTTTATGTGCCATTCATTGGATTTGGGAGGTGATATCTTTTTACAGCTAAAAAAGTTAAATTCCGACATTTGGGTTAGATAAACCAAAAAAAAAAAAAAAAAAAAAGGAAGAAGAAGTAGAAAGAAGATTTGAGAAAATTAGGAAATGTGTCCCTTAATACTTTACCTTTAGTTTGTCCTTTCTCAAAGAATTTTGTACGCGTTTATTTTGCAAAAAAGGAAATATATATTAAAGAGCCATGTCATTTTTCTACCGGATCATTTGTTTACTTACAAATTCAAAGATTTTGTCACTCAATATGTAAGGAATGGAAGAAGGCAACGTTGCCATGCACTCCATTGGTATTGATTCCATATTAAAGAAAATAGATGTTAAATTTTATTAGTTGCCTCTAAAAGTTCAAATGTTACGAGTGGATTATTTAGTAATTATATTGTTAAGATTATTATTTTCAATTTAGCAAACACTAAATTAAAAGAAATTAGATTACCTTCCAATACACCATCTAATAGAGAAATAAATATTAAAAAGGAAATCAATAATCCTTATTTTGATTTGTTTAATAAAAAGTAGTTATAGTTGAAGTTCTTTGACAAGCTTTGTGTAAAAAAAAAAAAAAAAAAAAGAGTCAAGGATATCAACTCTATTATCAACTTAGAGAAAATAATTTAATAACCACCTTTTTTTCATTTATTAACCAACATGACACAAATTCCTCTTTCTAAACTAACATGGCACAAACTTTAATCAACTTTAGTTTAATTTTGTGTCATGTTAGTCTAGTGTTAATTTTTTGTATCATGTTGGTGTAATGGTTTTAAATTTATATTATTCAGGTGCTTTCTCGAGTAACAATCTATGTGACATGTGAGTCATCATTTTTTAATTGGTAAGTGTTTAAAGGACGACCATATAAATAATTACATTTACTAATGAAAATATAACAACTCATCGTCACCTGAACTAATACTTAAATATTGGGATTAGAATTGATGTCCTTGATACTACTCTTTAAAAAAGATATTTAGGTTAGACAAAGATTGAACTTATCACCAAACTGTCTCTTTAATTAGTTATAAACAACTGCCATTAAGGAAGCTTTTTAACTATAATTAGATGCCTTGTGGCATAATCCAATTTCAACGAAAATGCAAAATAGAGTACAAAGACACAAGAACAAGGTAGTCAAGGTAGGTGAACATACTATGACCACAGACAGACATGATTTTCCCTTTCAACGATGTTAATGTGGGGTTAGGTAAATGTGAATTAAATTTGCTAGTAAAATTAAGAAAATTTTTTTTTTTTTGATGAGTTGTAATTATATTGCAAAAATGACCCTCTTTTTTTGTTGTTTTTCAAATGTGTCATTGTCTCAACAGTTGATTAAGTCAACATTGATACTTATTTAACACTGATTAGTACAATCCTCAATTAAATTGAGTTCTAAAATCTATAAAATGTCATTTTCTTATTAATTTTCTTGTCTTAAAAAACAAAAGTTGTAGGAGATTAAGCACATATTTAAAGCAGCTCAAGTCTTTTTCAGAGAGATATTTATTGTTTGATAGTTATTCTTTGAACTTTTTTTGTGACAAAATATGGAATATCATAGATCCCACACTTTCCCTTCAAAAAGAAAAAATAAAAATAAAAAAGAAAAAAGAAATGCTTCTATTCTTGTTTTTGAATTGTATTGTTTATGTGGTCCAATCCTTGTATGAAATTTTAATATCTTTCTTCAAGCAAGCTCACATATTACTACTAGTATTAGATGTCATTTCCGTCTAAATTTAGTGATTTAAAATTAAAGAATCAACTGACTTCTCATCATATACATATATTAAAAAAACTGACTGAAATTAAAAATTCAAAGAGTAATTTACCAATCTCAAAAGATTTTGAGGGACAAATATGGAAAATATCCATAGCCCCCACTTGAAAGTGGCTACTGCCCATTCAAGATCCTTCTATAGTTATAAAATGATAATTGACTTTATCATTTGATAAATAGGGTTTGTAACACTATAATCCCATAAATTTGTTATTTTTTGATAACTTATGTCCAAATCTTTTAATTTTGACGTTTGCTTCTATACTTTCTAAATTATAACAATATATCCCATTTTGTTAATTTTGTATTAAATTGAATATTTTAAAGATTTTGCATTAGGATTTATATTATATTTGAAAACTTTTAATAGAAAATGGGATTTTGCATCTGCATGTGAGACATACCTAGGATTTTTGGTTTTCATGACCAATTTAACGACAAGTTAAGTGAAATAGAAGAAATTACAATAATTTAAAAAGTTTAGAGTAAAAATTGCTAACATTAGAATTTGGGAGGTAAATTACAAGCGGGTAATAAGTTTGAGGTGATAGTACTAAATACCTTATATATATTTCTTTAAAAAAAAAAAAAAAAAAAACCTTATATATATCATTTTACTATCCTTTTTGTTTCAGAAACGGTGTCGTCTCATCGCATCCACCGAATCAGACATTATCCTTCAGAGAGCTCTGACAGACGTCATCGTCTCTTAATGGAGTCAACCAACTGGTTACGAACTGTCAACGACCAGGAGCATCTTACCATACGTGTCCATTGTTGGCGTGAGTTGTGAATGAGCTGTCATTGACAATGGATTTGAGTAAAAGTATAGAATAGGATCAGATTTTATTTGATTTCTTATTTCAAGGGATACTGATTTTATTTGAATTTGCTGCTATGAAATATAGAAGAAAATTTTCCCCCAAAGAATCATGGTATTAGAAGATTTGACGACAAGAATGACAGAAGTTATATCCCAAAACCAGACTCAATCTCACACATCAACGTATGACCTTCCTACTGCACAGATTGGTGTCAAGTTGGACGGCACCAACTATGCTTTATGGTCTCAGGCTGTCGATATGTATATCTCTGGCCAAGACAAACTGGAATATATCAATGGAGACTTCCCACCGCCTTCACCAACAGACCCGGCTTTTCGGAAATGGAGGACTCAAAACGCAATCGTTAAAAGGATGGCTGATCAACTCTCGATGGACCCGCCCTTGATCTGTAACTTTATTCGCTTCCCGACTGCAAAAATGGTTTGGGACGCTATTGCTACAACTTGTTTTGATGGAACTCATACGTCTTAGGCATGACTGGCTCAAGTATTTTCGGGGTCTTAAAAGCGAAAAATCCTGAACGAGCATTTTTTCAAATTAAAAAAGATATCCATATCTATAAGTTAAAAAATTATTTAATTAATATTTTTTGCATTAATAATTACTACAGAATTATTGGTAAATATTGTCTAAACAATGCATACATTTATATGGTATTTGGTGAATGAGTTAAGTTTGAGTTGAGTTAAAATTTTTAAGTTTGAGTTGAGTTGACTTTTTAAAAAGTAGTTTTAAATTTTGTTGACTTTTCAGAAAAAGATAAAAATTGAGATAAAAAGTATAGTTTAGTTGAAGTGGAACTTGGTTACCAAACAAGCTTTTAGAAAAAATTTTCTTATTAAAGCTAAAATATTTCAAATTAGATCGATGGTTTTCTTCTCAAAAATTCTCTTCAACACTTCTAAATTTAAGTTAAATATATCATCACTATTAAAAAATGCCGTCAAGATTCAAAAATATTTTTCCATTATATTTTCATCCAATGAAAGTTATTTGAGCAGTTAATAATTATTAAAAGAAAAAAAAAAAATTTCAAATTAGATATGTTCACACATAAAAATTAGACTTATCATTACTCCAACTTCCAAGAATCCATTGTGTTCCTTCCCCAAAATTCCTATTGTTTGTTTGTTTTTTTGTTTTTTTTTTTTTTTTCAATAATGAATTAACAATTAAATAATAATGTAAAAATTCAATTCAATTAAATTATATTATACTAGACAATACGAATGAAATTTTATAATTGGGCCTTGGGTCTTAGGTAATTGCGTAAGTTCCCTTATGATTTAAAAAGGAAGGTAACTAGAATGAGACAAGCTGGAGGATCCATCAGAAACTACCATAACGATCTGCAAGGCTTATGGAGGGAGATTGATTTTCGTCGTCCTAATCCAATGAAGTGTGCCGACGATATCCAGAAATATAATTCGATCCTGCAAGAAGATAGGGTCTATTTGTTTCTTGACGGTCTGGATGAAAACAGGTAAAGACACTACCACTGGTGCTGTCATGGCGTCGAAGGGAGTTAAGGCTAGACAACCACAACAACAAACTCTTCAAAATTGCCAAAAACATGTCGTCTTTAACGGGAAAGCCAAACACGACACCCAAGGCAAAAGAAGGTAGTTGTACTCACTGTGGGAATGCAAAACATAGGGTCCGTTGGTGAATGAGTTTGAGTTAAAAATTTTAAATTTGAGTTGAAAATTTTTGTTGTTTTTTTAGAAAAGACAAAAACTTTTTCAGAAAAAGATAAAAAATGAGACAAAAAAGTACATTTTAATTTGAGATGAGATGTATTACCAAACAAAACAATACTCGTGAGACTTGTTTTAAGGTTACTTCTGGTTGAAAACAACGGAGAAGCCGCTGAGAATGGAGGTTCGAGGATCGGGACGGGCAGCCATGATAACTGCTGAACCTCATTTATCCTTTATTCCTCGAGAAGAATTCTCAAATGACTCAAACCACTCTTACTAATCAAGGTAATTGTGGTCATGCACTACTGAGTTCTAATCACGATGATTGTACTGGTTGGATGATTGACGTTGGGGCAACCGACCATATGACATTCAATCCAAGTGACTTTGTCAAAATCACTCAACCACGGAGGTCTAGTATTGCTAATGCAAATGGTGTTCATTATCCAGTTACAGGGGCTGGAGCTGTAACTGATCTCTCACCTTCCCTGTCTTTATCAAACACATTACTAGTTCCATCTCTTTCAAATAGATTGATGTCTGTAGGTCGTCAAGCTACTGAGGAACTAAATTGTGTTGCTTTAATCTACCAAACTTTTTGTCTTTTTCAGGATATTCTCACCAAGGAGATCATTGGGCGTGGTACTAAGAAGGGGGGTTTTGTTGAACAAACCCCAACTGTTAAAGATATGGAGATGGCAGCTGGAGTAGTAACACCAGAAGGAAACAATGAAATCGAAATCGCTGGCCAGAAACTGAAATTGAACCCCCCCACTATTCTTCAATAACCGACCCATTTCCTGAGAATATTCCTGAGGTAAGCTCTCCCACTACACCTTCTTCTAATAATGGTTTGGATACTTTTGTGCGTTATGATTTACCTTTCAGACACAATCGTGGCAAGCCACCAAATCGGTATTCACCAGATTTCGAAGAAAGAAGATCCAAATACCCAATTACATATTATGTATCCACTCAAAAGCTATCGGAACCGTTGAAAGCATTTGCACACAAACTGTCCTCATGCCACATCCCAAACAGGATCCAAGAAGCCTTAACAGATCCAAAATAGATGGAGGCGCTGTAGAAAAATGAGACATGGACCCTTGTTCCATTGCCGGAAGGGAAACAAATAGTAGGATGTAAGTGGGTATTCTTCATCAAATACTAGGCAGATGGGTCTATCGAAAGATACAAGACGAGGTTGATAGCGAAAGAATATACATAAACTTATGGCGTAGATTTTTAGGAAACTTTTTCACTTGTGGCAAAATTGAATACTGTAAGAGTTTTGTTATCTCTTGCGGAAAATTTAGACTAGCCACTACATTAGTTTGATGTAAAAAATGCATTTCTCCACCGCGAACTTGAGGAGGAGGTTTACATGGATATTCCACTTGGATATACTACATCCAATAACTCTGGGGTTATATGTAAGTTACAACGGGCTCTCTACATGCTAAAACAATCACCCCGCATGTGTTTAGTCGTTTTAGCATGGCTATGAAAAATATATGGGTTTCAACAAAGTAACTCATATCATATTTTGTTCCTGAAATACCAACGGGGAAGATTAACGGCCTTTATAATCTGGGGATAACATGATTATTACAGGAGATGATATGGAAGAGATCGCTAGACTCTAAAAATAGTTTGGCAGTAGAATTTGAAATGAAGAATCTCAGAGGGCTTAAGTATTTTCTGGAAATTGAAGTGGCAAGATCAAATCAAGGTATATTTCTTTCTCAAAGGAAATATGTACTAGATCTTCTATCACAATTTGGGTTATTGGACGGTAAGCCAGTGGATACTCCAATCATTCAGAACCACAAACTCAGAGAGCATACAGATCAGGTGCCAACAAATAATGAAAAATACCAAAGACTAGTTGGTAAGCTAATCTACTTATCCCATACTTATCCCGATATTACCTATGCTATAAGCATAGTAAGTCAATTCATGCACCATCCGACTGAAGATCACATGAATGCTATAGTAAGGACTGATGTTCTCCAAGAACAATTATTGTAAGAACAATTATTGTAATATCGAAGGATACACAGATACAGATTGAGAAGGAAGTGTTAATGATAAGAAGTCCATGGCGGGCTATTTTACTTTTGTAGGAGGTAATTTGGTCACATGGAGGAGCAAGAAGCAGAATGTGGTATCTTTATCAAGTGCCGAGGGTGAGTTTAAAGGAATGGCCAAAGGTCTCTATGAGCTTCTTTGGCTCAAAAGGCTATTAATTGAAATCGGCATATTTCCTAGCTCTGAGATGAATCTGTTTTGTGACAATAAAGTTGTCATCGATATTGTACATAACCCAGTTCAACATGATCGTACTAAGCACAGAGATAAACTGATATTTCATAAAACAAAACCTCAACGATAAAAGATAATTTGTTTTTCATTTGTGAAATCTAAAGGTCAATTAACAGATATTCTTACAAAAGTTATTTCAAGTAAGGTCTTCTACAACTCAATCGATAAATTAGGCATAGAGATATATATGCATCAACTGAGTGGAGTGTTGGTGTGAGTTGTCAATGAGCTATCATTGACAATGGATTTGAGTAATTATAGAATAGGATCAGATTTTAATTGATTTCTTGTTTCAAGGGATACTTACGTTTTCTTTCCTTAGAAAGGTATCTCTTAGCCGTGTACAGTTGTTTTCTTCTGTCTTGTACTGCTATATATGCTTTGTATTTACTGTTATGAAATATAGAAGAAAATTTTCCCGAAGGATTCATCCACGACTCAGATGACCACGTGTCACTCCTCCATTGGATAGAGAAATACCGTCCATACCCAGTTCCATGACTCCCACCGAAACTATACCGTCCATACCCAGTTCCATGACTCCCACCGAAACTATCTCTCGCCTTCTCCTCTGCAACAAACGAAGGGAAAGAAGATAGAAGGAGGAACCAAAAGACCAAAACACCCACGGGATGAGAACCGCTGTCCCCTTCACAACCGCCGCCAGACCCCAGGGGCTCCTTCGTCATTTCCCAACCTCCTTCCTTTGTGTTAACAAGACCAATTTTTTCTTCGAAAGCACCCACAATTTTCACTCTTCTTCAATGGCTACTTCGCCTCTCCAAGTCTCTGGTTCTTCCACTATTGGTCTTTCTCTCTCTTACCCATCTTTTCTTTTATAGTCTAGATTCATGGGGTTTTTTTTTCCTTTTTTTTTTTGGTGAATTTTTTGGGTTGGTTTTGATTCAGGTGCTACAAAGGAAGAACTGAAGGTCACTTCTTCTAGTCTGGTCGGAGAGAATGATTTACTGATTGTTGGGCCGGGAGTTCTCGGTCGCTTGGTGGCGCAGAAATGGCGACAGGTAACCTGTCCTAATTCGATTGGATGTCAGAAATGGTTTTTTTTTTTTTTTTGGGGGTATTTTGGGTGATGTTTAGTATGGTGATTACTGGTTTAGCGGGTTTTTGTTGTGAAATTGGATGGGATTTTTATTTTTATTTTTTTGTTGACAATTTGGGTTATGTTTAATGATTAATATTTTTATGTTAGTTGTGAAATTGGATGCAAAACTTGGGATTGGTTAATGGCTAAGTGGGTTTTCTTGTGAAATGAGATTGGGATTTTTTTTTTTTTTTTTGTGTGGTGATGCTTAGAAATTGGATAAGAACTTGGGATTTGTATTGTATTTTTGGCAATTTGGTGATGTTTTGTGATTGATGGTTGAGTGGGGTTTATGTTGGAGAATTAGGAGCATCCGGAGTGTCAAATACATGGGCAAACTGTGACCGCCGATCACCATGAGGAGTTGATTGAGATGGGCATTAACCCATCTTTGAAGGGTACAGAAACGACCAACAAGTTTCCTTATGTCATATTCTGTGCTCCTCCCTCTCGGTCCCCGAACTATGCTGGTGATGTGAGGTAAGCTTGAAAATAATTTCTGATTTTCTCCATTAAGTCACTCTTTTAAGTATGAGTGTTACTTAATTAGGTAGAGTTTTACCATCGCGTGGTTAGAAAGATAGATCACTTCACCAGTAATCTTTGAATCTCAAGTTATAGATTATCACAGTTGGTTTTTAACTGATCGAGTATTGACTCACAAAAATGTTTGGGTCTCCATGTTATAATTTACGAGCCTCAAAGTTGACGTGTGAATACATGTGATTTCAGCACCATTGGTTGTGTAGCTAAACAAATATCACCACCTAAAGTTGTGTGGGTCCCTGTGATGTATGTTGGGAGTGTCGGAGACTCAAGAGTTGACTTGTCAAAATGGGATTGGTTAAAAATTAGCGATGAAGATCACTGGTGGTGATACTTTTTTTTTTTTTGGGTAAATCACTGGTGGTGATACTTACATAGCATGATTTTGTACCTTTCTTTTTGTCGTCCTTTTGCACTTATGTTGTTTTTTTGCTCTCGATTTTCCACTTATGTTGTTTGTTGGTCGTGTGATGAATTAAATAAGGGAAGCTGCATTGAGCTGGAATGGTGAAGGTTCTTTCTTGTTTACCTCAAGCTCTGCACTATATGATTGCAACGACAACGGAGAGTGTGATGAGGTAACAATTTCATTAAGACTCACATATCTCTATTGGTAGAAGCTTTCTCTTGGGTCTACACTGACTCTGCTGTGTTTATGAATTCTTCTCATCTCATAGTATTCATGTTCCTTTGTGCAGGACACTCCGATGGTGCCAATAGGGAGAAGCCCCAGAACGGATGTCCTTCTAAAAGCAGAAAAAGTAGTTCTGGAGTTTGGTGGTTGTGTTGTTATATTGGCAGGACTTTACATATCCTTTGTGAAATCTAATATTCAAGATAACATGTAAGAATGGAAAATATTCAGGGAATTTGGGTGGATTTTGGCATATTGCAATATATTATTTATGAATAAGAGAGACCTTAACAATGCATACAAAGCAGACAGAGGTGCACATACATATTGGTTGGGGAAGGGGATTGTTGAGATGCGTCCAGATCACATTTTGAATCTAATTCATTACGAGGTTTGACCTTCATCCTTGCTCACTTACATATGAATCTGTGAACTGTGATGGCGAGAATGTGATCATTTATAATCTTTCACCATTAAAATATGTTCTCTTAGTCTTAGTTTTGTCTATGAATGGGGCCTGTATTTTCTTTTAGCTTTTTCATTGTGGAATGTTGTTCATGTTCGGGTTTCATACGATGGATTGCATGATTATGCATTGTTCGATTGTTGGTATTACTACTACTTTGTTTCATTATGGTCCATTCCTGGGAAATGATGATGGTTGCCAGTTTTCGCTTGTGTTCGTTTGTACAGGATGCTGCTTCCCTTGCGGTTACAATCTTGAAGAAGAGATTACGTGGCCGAATTTTCTTGGGCTGTGATAATCATCCTTTATCCAGGTCCCTGTCCTCCCCCTCCTCTTCTCTCTCTCTCTCTCTCCCCCTCCTGTTTTATGTAGATTCTTACCGTATGGCAAGTTGGGAACTGATAAAAGAAGTTTATAACAAAAGAAGTACTTTCATTTTGGAGAATCAGCATCTGAAAAAAACTTTCGCTTACACTGTCAAATCTTTTCAGGCAAGAAGTAATGGACTTGGTTAATAAAAGTGGAAAATTCAGCAAAAAGTTTGAGGCATTTACAGGTAATACTTCTTTTTGATATGTCATGCAGAACTACGCAAGGAATAAACTTTCTTTCATAATGGTGAAAATTATTCTTTTCTTACTTATATCCCTACTTCTGTTTAGGACTTGTAACAACTTTCCCCTCTTTTCTTTTTGTGACAGTGACATTGTTTTTGGTGTTTCTGATACATTTCGATCTCTTATTTTCTGTGCAGGAGTCGATGATCCTTTAGGAAAGAAATTGAACAACACAAAAACTCGTCAGGAACTAGGCTGGGAGCCAAAATACCCGAGTTTTGCTCATTTCCTCGAGACCCTTTGAAATACTCTCCATCCATCCTCATTGTCGGAATGTCGGAATCAATATACTCATAATGAAAAGTGTTGAACTAAGTTGGCCTTTGGATAATGGTTTAACCATGGAGCTACAGATCTCTTGTTTCTAGTTCTTTATACTTCATTCCAGTTTCAGACTTTCATGTTTCCACATTAATGGAGAACTGACACTCAGATTGCTGATTGAAGATCGAGCGGCTGACGTGAACTTGTGAGTTGCGATTAGATCTATGTACACGGAGCTGATGACATTGTTCCTACAATTGCCATTAGATACTATCATCCACTGAGAGAGATTGTTGTCTAAAGTTCTTTTGTACATGTAAGAAATACTATTTCATGTTAAATTTACTTATAAATATGTTTATTCATGTTGGATTGGTACCCACAGGTTATATTTTTGTTTGTACTCAAGCAATCCATCAATTGAAAAAAGAATAACAACAGGCACACCTGTTCTAATCCGAACTTTTTAGTACAACTCTAAACTTAGCATGCTCGAGTCCTTGAGTGAATGATCTGAACTCTTTGAGTAGACAAATCACTTTCCTGTTAGCACTGTTTTGTTTGCATGCGTCTTCATGACCATAATTGATATCATTGTCATGTCTCTGCTAAGTAACAACATAATGTTAATGTTGGAAAAAGAGGAGATTTCGGTTTTACTGAAATCAGGGATTCTTATTAGCTGTAAATAGGAAATCAGTCAATTATGTAAATTGGGAAACTTCCTAGGACAGATTGTAGGTGTAAATCAGTTTCCTATTTTTGTTCTTTCCTTTTTTGTTATTCTTGTATTCTCTTCTATAAGAGAAAACCGTGTATACCTTGTATATTGATTATTGAGAAAATACAGAAAATATTTCTTCATTCTCTGTCTTTTATGGTATCAGAGCCAACCCTAAAAAGAAAAACCCCGAACCCTAATCATGTCTGAAGTTTCATCTGCAACTCCGCCCACTGCAACTCAGCCAACCAACCCTACACACCATACCACCCAGCCCGATTCTCACTCTGTTCAGATCACTAATATTCGCCTCAATGGTGATAATTTTTTACGGTGGTCTCAGTCAGTCCGGATGTACATCAGAGGACGAGGTAAGATTGGGTATTTGACAGGGGATAAACCGGCGCCTGCACCAGAGGACCAAGCGTACATGACCTGGGATGCCGAGAATTCAATGGTGATGACTTGGTTGGTGAATTCCATGGAAGAAGATATCAGCTCCAACTACTTATGTTATTCCACGGCCAAAGAACTCTGGGACAACGTGACTCAAATGTACTCTGATTTGGGTAATCAGTCTCAAGTGTATGAATTGACTTTAAAACTTGGTGATATTCGGCAGGGAGAGGATTCGGTCACCAAGTATTTCAATTCCTTGAAACGCCTGTGGCAAGACTTGGATCTGTTTAGTGATTATGAATGGAAATTGGTTGAAGATGCTGGCCTTTATAAAAGGATTGTGGAGGATCATCGTATCTATAAATTTCTTGCAGGACTTAATGTAGAATTTGATGAAGTCCGGGGTCGAATTATTGGCAGGACTC
This sequence comes from Ficus hirta, assembly GCA_038430175.1. Taxonomy (NCBI): domain Eukaryota; kingdom Viridiplantae; phylum Streptophyta; class Magnoliopsida; order Rosales; family Moraceae; genus Ficus; species Ficus hirta. The sequence goes on along the minus strand of CM076593.1, from coordinate 12,792,388 downwards.
CACTTCCATCGATTGCTGAAGTTTTTGCTGAAGTCCGAAGGGAGGAGAGTCGCAGACATGTGATGTTGGGGAAGAAAACACACGGTGCAGCAGTGGAGACTTCTGCCCTTTTTGTTTCAGAAACTGCTGCTAATAAAGCCACCGGTTTTCAGCCCAAACCTGGAGACAAGCCACGGGTCTGGTGCGATTACTGTAACAAACCGCGCCACACAAGGGAGAATTGCTGGAAACTCCACGGCAAACCAGCGCACTTGAAGAATGGTAAGCCCGGTGACAGGAGCAGCCAGGTTACCGCCACTGCCAATGAAGCCAAGGCAAGTCCCTTTAGCAAGGAGCAGATGGATCATCTTCTAAAGCTACTAAAATCCAATTCCTCATCGGGTATTCCTAGTGTTTCTCTTGCACAAACAGGTAGTGCACTTCACACCCTCTCTTTGTGTCAAAATTCCGTTCCATGGATCATAGATTCTGGGGCATCTGATCATATGACCAATCTATCAAATTTTTTTAGCACTTATTCTCCATGTTCCGGTTCTGAAAAAATTAGAATAGCAGATGGTAGTTTTTCATCCATTGCAGGCAAAGGGCTGATAAAAATCTCGGAAACTATCCACCTTAAGTCAGTTCTTCATGTTCCCAAATTAGCATGTAACCTTTTGTCTGTGAGTAAATTAACCCGTGATTCTAATTGTTGTGTTGTTTTCCATGATTCTCACTGTGAATTTCAGGACCGGAACTCGAGGAGGAAGATTGGCAGTGCTAAGCTGATAGATGGACTTTACTATTTTGATGGGGATTTCTCCAGTAATAAAAAGGCTCAGGGCCTCAGTAGTGTTAGTTCTAATTCTGTTTATGAACAAATAATGCTTTGGCACTTAAGACTTGGCCATCCTAGTTTTCCATATCTTAAACATTTGTTTCCTCATTTATTTAAAGGTTTGGAGTGTTCATCTTTTTATTGTGAAAGTTGTGTTTTGTCTAAGAGTCATCGTACTACTTATTTGTCAAAACCTTATAAATCTTCAAAACCGTTTTACTTAATACATAGTGATGTTTGGGGACCTTCCCGAATTAAAACTCTTTCTAAGAAAAAATGGTTTGTTACCTTTATTGATGATCACACTCGGCTATGTTGGGTTTATCTGATGAATGAAAAATCTGAGGTTGAAAAATTTTTTAAGAACTTTTATACTATGGTAGAAACTCAATTTCAAGAGAAAATTAGTATTTTACATACTGATAATGGAACCGAGTATTTCAATGAAGTTCTAGGAGATTTTTTAAGACAAAAGGGTATTCATCATCAGTCTACTTGTGTGGATACTCCTCAACAAAACGGGATTGCCGAAAGAAAAAATAAACATTTACTTGAAGTGGCTCGTGCTATGATGTTTTCAATGAATGTTCCTAAATATCTTTGGGGGGATGCTATTTTGACAGCCTCCTATTTGATTAATAGAATGCCAACTCGAGTTTTAACTTATAGCACACCATTGGAATTTTTTAAGAAACATTTTCCTTTCTCTCGGCTATTCTCTGATTTGCCTTTAAAAATATTTGGTTGTATTGCTTTTGTTCATATACCCAACAATACTCAGTCGAAACTTGATCCTCGTGCTGTTAAATGTGTTTTCATAGGATATGCTCCTAATAAGAAGGGGTATAAGTGTTACAACCCTCTAACTAAGAAAATGTATGTAAGTATGGATGTCAATTTCTTTGAACAAAACTCATACTTTCACAAAAATTCTCTTCAGGGGGAGAATGAGGTGATAGAAGAAAATTTTTGGGACTTAAATTCCACTTCTTTACCTAAAACAATTTTGTCTACTTCACCTTCTTCTTCATCTCATCCTATTGTCACTCCAGACACTGATAATTTTTTTGATAAAAACAATCCTAGTCTTATAGAGCCAAGCATTACTGTATCTAAAACAGGGGGAGAAACACTACAACCGGCGGGTGTAGAAGCACCTAATACTGAGCTTCTGGTTTATACTCGGAGAAAACTTCATCCTAAGAGTCAAAATAAATCTATCTCTTTTGGCATTGATCAATCTCAACCCTCGGGAACTGGACCTACAGAGATCACAGGTAACTCTAAACCTAACTTATTCTCTTCAGTTCCTTCAGTTCTACCAAATCTTGAATCATCAGATCTTGACATCCCTATAGCCATTAGGAAAGGTACCCGAAACTGCACTAAATATCCCATAGCCAAATATTTATCTTATGAAAAATTGTCTCATTCTTATAGAGCTTTCACCTCAAAAGTGTCAAACCTGTTTGTCCCTAGAAATATTCAGGAAGCACTTGATGATCCGAATTGGAAATTAGCAGTAATGGAAGAGATGAATGCTCTGAGAAAAAGTGGTACTTGGGAGTTAGTTGATCTTCCTAAGGAGAAGAAGACTGTGGGTTGTAAGTGGGTATTTACTGTCAAGTGTAAAGCTGATGGTAGTATAGAAAGATACAAGGCGAGACTAGTAGCAAAGGGGTTTACCCAGACCTATGGGATTGATTATCAAGAAACTTTCGCTCCTGTTGCTAAGATAAACTCAATCAGGGTTTTACTATCTCTAGCTGTAAATTTCAACTGGTCCTTACACCAGTTAGATGTGAAAAATGCTTTCTTGAATGGTGATTTAGATGAGGAGGTTTTTATGGATCTACCACCTGGGTTTGAAGGTAAATTGGGGCTGGAGAAAGTCTGCAGATTAAAGAAATCTTTATATGGCCTTAAACAGTCTCCCAGAGCTTGGTTTGAGAGGTTTGGGAAAGCTGTGAAGAGTTATGGCTACTGTCAGAGTCAAGCTGATCATACCATGTTTCACAGACATAGTAAAGACGGCAAGATTGCTATCTTAATTGTCTATGTGGATGATATAATTTTGACAGGTGATGATAGTGAAGAGCTGAAGAGACTCAAGGAGAGACTTGCAGCTGACTTTGAAATCAAGGATTTGGGAGCATTGAAGTATTTTCTCGGTATGGAGTTTGCCAGATCTAAAGAAGGTATTTTTGTTAACCAACGTAAATATGTTATTGATTTACTTGGTGAGACAGGCCTACTAGGATGTAAACCTGCCGAGACGCCTATTGAGCCCAACCGTAAACTTCAGCCATCTAAAGCTGAAGAAGTCCTAAATAAAGAACGGTATCAACGGCTTGTTGGAAGATTGATTTATTTGTCACATACACGGCCAGATATAGCTTTTGCTGTTAGCATGGTTAGTCAGTTTATGCATTCACCTGGCCAAGAACATTTTGATGCTGTCTATAGAATTCTCAGGTACCTAAAGGGAAATCCAGGTAGAGGCTTATTGTTTAAAAAACATGGGCATTTGCGGGTAGAAGCCTATACGGATGCAGATTGGGCTGGGAGTATCACAGATAGGCGGTCAACTTCAGGATACTGTACTTTTGTTGGAGGTAACCTGGTCACCTGGCGTAGTAAGAAGCAGAATGTAGTGGCAAGAAGCAGTGCAGAAGCCGAATTTAGATCAGTTGCTCATGGTATTTGTGAGGTATTGTGGATTAAGAGACTTTTGGAGGAGTTAAAGATCTCTAATCAATTGCCTATGAGAGTTTACTGCGATAATAAGGCTGCTATTTCAATTGCTCACAATCCAGTTCTACACGATAGAACTAAACATGTGGAGATAGATAAACACTTTATCAAGGAAAAGCTTGAAGAAGGTTTGATCTGTATGCCATACATGCCTACAACTGAACAAGTTGCTGATATACTTACCAAAGGTCTTCCTACAAGACAGTATGACAAGTTAGTTAGCAAGCTGGGTATGAAGGATATCTTCAAACCCGCTTGAGGGGGAGTGTTGGAAAAAGAGGAGATTTCGGTTTTACTGAAATCAGGGATTCTTATTAGCTGTAAATAGGAAATCAGTCAATTATGTAAATTGGGAAACTTCCTAGGACAGATTGTAGGTGTAAATCAGTTTCCTATTTTTGTTCTTTCCTTTTTTGTTATTCTTGTATTCTCTTCTATAAGAGAAAACCGTGTATACCTTGTATATTGATTATTGAGAAAATACAGAAAATATTTCTTCATTCTCTGTCTTTTAGTTAATAATTGCATTAAATGCAACAAATTCGTTCAAAAAATAAGCACCACAATTTATGTGATTATTTCTACGGTGGAAAGAGGAAAGAATAACAAATGTAAGAACTAGAGCCCATTTCAGGAATTTGAGGTCTGATTTCAGTCTATCAAAATTGAGATTTGGTCGTGACAAGAGACACAGTATTTTAGTTCACACGTCAAATATTGTACCCTTCAATTGGGAAAAAAGAAAAATAAGGTGTAGGTTTAACTAGGACGGCACTAAACCTAAATAAGATATTCCAAGTCAACTTGAAATGGTATCTAGATTATAGATGTTAAAAAACAACGTACAATAATTCCATCACATTCATTCACTAGCCAAAAAAGTAATCTTGAGCTCTCTTGTGCCTTTTCTCTATTGAAGCCTTGAAGATGGCCAAATTTTGCTGCTCAAGCGAAGACGATGGACTTGATCTCTCCGGTGTTCTCATAGTGATCATCTTAGCTCTTACTATCATGGCTGTTTGCATGCCACCACCACGGCGACCCGCTGTCGTCGCCATGTATCGCTGCTGTTGACAGTTCCCGCCGAGTCTTCTCCTTTATGTTCCTCACTCTACTCTTATCCCCATGTTTTCTGTTGTTGCTGTTGTTTAGAAATGTTGTGGTTTCTTCTGTTCATAAAACATGGTCTTGGAAGTTGGGATTTTGATGTCCTCTTCTCCAAGCTTCATAAAAGTGCCTGGTTTTGTAATTCTGGTTATATAATAAATTGTTGTTGTTTGTCACTTATGAGTTCCTTTGCAAACATTATTGTTTAGTTTAGTTTTTTTGTTGTTTTGTTTAGTGTTTTTTTTTTTTTTAAAAGAATTGTCCATTTCTTTTCCGATTGAAGATCTTAAGAGGAAATTCACAAGCAATAAACAAAATTTAAAGGGAAAATAGGATAAAAAACTTGAGTGGGGCATTTGATGAACTTTTGACATTGTCAAGCATGTAGAACCTTTGATCTCTCTCTTTTCTTTTTTTCTTTTTCCAACGAAATTGCATTGCAAATTGGTAGGAAAGACTTTTACCCGGCCTAGACTCTATCAAATGTCCTTTTGCCTTGACTTTTCAAGGTTAGACGTTCATACACTATATGTATAATCCATATTTATTGCCGACAAAATTTATAAGTCAAAAGAAAAAAGTTACAAACTAAACATGCTTAGGTGGTGTAAATTTTACTTTAGCAAAGCATGTAATGTTTTCATTAGTTTTTAATGCCCGTCAATGATTTCTGTTATTGTCAAGGATAGTAAATTCAAGAAATAGTAAACCATATAATTAGTTTAGGGATAGAGTGTCATTTACTCAAAGAGTTTGAGAATACTATTTGGAAATAATAATCCTACTTTTTTTTTTTTAGTAAATTGCTTCCTGTACTGAACTTTTAAAAAGGATATCGATTGACCTTAGAATTTTTTTTTTTTATTGATTAGTTTCTGAACTCTTGAAAAATCCTAACAGCCGTTAGAATTTAAAGGGAAAGTGCATGTGCATCACGTGATGTATCAGTTTTTATGGAATTTACCAAAACAGCCCTAAGGAAAATGATTAAAAAAAACAAAAACAAAAATAAAACACCCAATTTTAAAACACTATTCATCATCTTCTTCCTCAAAAATGATTTCAACAGTGCCTCAAACAAATTCCAACAACAATTGAACCAAGCCTAAATCTCCAAACCACCACTGACCCACCGGCCACCACACACAACCACCATGAGCAAACCCAACCCAGATCTCCAAAAACCACCATTGACCGACCATACACCACGGTAGTGAGCCACCGCCAACCCAGCGAAGCCCCTGTTGCCGGCGACCATCCACAGCGGCCGTGAGCCACCACCAACCCAGCGAAGCCCCGAAGACAACAACGGTGTCGAGTTCTGTTCAAAGCCAGGCATGCCGGATGGCTGACCAAGGAAGGCGACTACATCAAGACCTGGTGCCGCCGCTGATTCGTCCCGAAACAGGGGAAGCTCCTCTGGCTCAAGGACTCCATCGTCGGTCGCGCCTCCACTCCTCGCGGTGTTATTTCCATGACGACTTGCACTTTCGAGCTCTCATGTACATCTCAGAAGCCATGTACTTCGTTGCCGACACCAAGCAGGAGGAGGATTGATTAATGAAGTTTAAGGTTATTGAGGGCTAGAGTGAAATTTTTGTTGTACGACAAAATTAGGTTAAGTATTAGGGGAGAATTGCTATTTTCCTTGCCAATTTGATTGTATTTAATCTTGTATGAATTTGAAATTTTTTCTGCAATTTAATCAAATTGAAGTAATGCAAATTTCACCCAAAAAAAAACAAAAACAAAAACAAAAACAAAACAAAACCAAAAACATGTGCAGAACAAAAGGAAATAAGAAGAAGAAGAAGAAATTCTATATACTATTCCAAAATAAAGTTATTTTTTAGTAATTTTGTTAAGGGTAATGTAGTAAATTCATTTAAAATTTAAGATCAAAAATATGTTTATGTCAAGTTTTTTATGGAAGTTAGGAAAAATGATTTACTTGAATCATTTTTAAGAGTTGAGGACCTTTTAATTTTAATTAAAAAAAAAATTAAGGATCAATCCGCACTTTCCTTTAAAATTTAGGAAACGGGAGCAATTAACCTCCTCCTCCTTTTTTTTGGGAGTGTCTTGGAGTTGATGTCAACAGAAATATCAACAAACGACACCTTCTTTTGTTGAATGAAGGACAACAAAACAAAAAAGGAAGACGAGACATTTTATCCAAAACGACAACCAAATTAACTAAATACATGGCATAAACGACATACTATCCGGATAAAACAAACCGTGAAGGTTCATTAAGAATTACATGACGTTTTTACTCATCTAAACGTATTTTCATGTCAAAGGGCATCAACTTTTTAATTCAGAGAGAGAGAGAGAGAGGGGTACTTTTTTAATTTCAAGCTACGGGCAGTTTTTGGCTTAACGACAGCAAAACTTTTAAACCAGTGTACAATGTGTCGTTTATCAGTTTAAAGGGCAGCACATTTCATGTCGTTTATTGTCTCAAACCAGACACCACCTGTGAGAGACAGTTCTACGCAGTAGCTAGTCAAAATGTCTACCAAAGAAAATTGTATCAGTCTCAGCCTGCAATTCAATCAAGAGTTCACTATTTCAATATAATTTAAAACTAATAATTCATTGCAATTGTTCATTCAATTAATTTGCACAGAAATTACAAACAGAACCTAAAAACGTTTTCAATTGAATCAAACAAAAACTTGATTTTCAAGGGAAAAAATAAAAAAAGAAAAGGAAAAAAAAAAGAACAAAAACAAAAACTTGATTTGCATATAACTGCAATGCAACCCCACAATTCTTTCTCAGCATTCTTTATCATCAATCTCTGTTTTCATTTGAAAGATTCAATTTTTCATTGTACAACTTCAACAGCTCCGGAGCTTCCTTCTCATGAGCAGCTACAAACTTCTGCAAGAACTCGGTTTCGGTAACTTTAAATAATTGACTTATGCTAACCTCCTTCGCCAAACCTTTTGACAGTAAAGCTTGAAAAACCGAATACCTCGGTATTACTCTCTTCTTCAAGCTCATTGAAACGATCACTGGGCACTTAGCAATAAGGCAAGGCCTCAAACCCATTTTGTTCACGAAGAAATCCATTCCCGCAAAAATCTTATCTTCAGAGACAGTCATGAACCAAGGATTAATTAGAAAGGCTTTCAAAACATCTTCTTTGGAACAACCCCACTTCTTATATGCATTAACCTTACTCTCCCACGTTGATTTCCTCAAACCAAGAATTATAATCACTGCTTGAACAAAATTTATCCTCTTTGGATTGAACCCCATTTCCACCACTTCCCCAACGACCTCTCGAAACCGACCGGAACTTGATACGAATATTCGAACCGATCTCGGAATCAGTTTAGCTACATTGGAGTCAGGAACTCCATGTTCTCGCAGAATATCAATGTTAGGGGAGACATAGTTCTTGAAATCTCCGCCGAGTATATCCGGAAACCTTTCGACAGTTGCAATAGCCCCCTCATCAGAGTGCAGAAAATTCCTAAGGAACTCATACGAGGGAACAATATGTTTATCTAAGCTCCTTCCCAAAACTGTAGGATATACAGAGAGTGTTTTGGCAAATTTAGGCCATGAAACACCTTTGGCTTCAAAAAACTCCAACTTCGGCAATAGAACTTTATCGGCATCCAATGAAAACAGTTGTGGGAATATCCTAACAAGGCTTGAGATTTGGGTCTGAGTGAAACCATACTTCTTAAACAACTTAATAAACTTGTCTGGTTTCTCAGGAGTATCAAAATTAACATACTTGGAAACTTTTAAAGCAGATAGTGGAGACAACCCAAGTTCGTTTATGAGATAAGAAACCTTAAAAGGTTGTTGATTTGAACCACTTGAGAACCATCTGAGACTTGAAACATCTGGGTTTCCGACAACAAAACCTACGAGATTTCTAGTTGTTGGTGAAGTTGTTCTAGTACTAGAATACCCAAAAATCATACTTTTGAAGACAAATCGAGACATGGGTTTTCAAAATCTACAAGTTTGAAAGGAACTTACGAATTGTTGAGGGCCGACTCTCTCTCTCTCTAGCAAAGCAAATCTCGAGTTCCAGAGAGGAAGATGGAAAAGGTTTCCAAAAGCCCAGCTTCAAGTTTCAACAGAACAGAGTAAATTCTCGGACAAATTGCAAACAGTGTTGCCCCATTTGTACTGGCCCTGCACACCAAAACGACGTGTCGGTATTACATGTTTAAACGACCTTCCGTTTTTTTATTGGCGGATCAGTTACTTGAGACAGAGGCTGAAACGCATGATTTATTGTTATTATTATTAATAATTTTTTCTTCGTTTACAGAAAGTCGTTCTTCATTTGCTTTCCAAACTCTAAAAATAATAAGTGCTATTACTAAATTTAAGAGACAAATTAATGTTTGTCCTCTAAATTTTAGAGATTGTTATAAAATGACCAATGAAGTTTAATTTGCATTAATTATTTTCCTAAATTTTGAAAAGTTAACAATTTGCAAAGTTAACAATTTTTCTCTTTTTGTTAACGGAAATTGAAGACAAATTTTACGTTTGCCGCCTGAACTTCGACCTTTGTCTATCAAATGCCCCTGAACTTGGAAACATTAGCAAAATTTAACCTTCTACTAAGAGAGGTGGACTATGATACGCCTCTAAGGCGGGAGAGGAGAACGAGACTAGGGGCTTGGATTAAAGATAGGAAAACTCATTATTGTCAGAATTGGGATACTGTCGGAGGAGGAGATGAGTTTACATGTATCTTTTTTGTCTTGTTTTGTTTTTGTTTTCCGGCCTATAGCTATCCTGGTTTTCTGTGTGTTTTGTTGTTTCCTTTACTCTGGTTTAGTAGGTAGATCTATTGTGTTTTATCTTGGGAAGCCTCTATCAAAAAAAAAAAAAAAAAGAGATTAGACAAAACCAGACATTAAATATCATGTCGTTTATGGTGTCAAAGACAATACAAACTAATAATTCATTGCAACTGTTCATTCAATTAATTGCACAGAAATTACAAGCAGAAGCTGAAAAAGTTTTCAAGTGAAACAAACAAAAACTTGATTTGCATACAACTGCAATGCAGCCCACAATACTTTCTCAACTTTCTTTATCATCAATCTCTGTTTCCATTTGAAAGATTCAATTGTTCATTGTACAACTTCAACAGCTCCGGAGCTTCCTCTCCATGAGCAGCTACAAACTTCTGCAGGAACTTATACTCTGAAGCCATAAATAATTGACTTAAGCTAACCTTCTTGTTCACCAAACCTTTTGATAGTAAAGCTTGCAAAACCGAATACCTCGGTATTACTCTCTTCTTCAAGCTCAATGAAAGTATGGCCGGGTACTTAGCAATAAGGCAAGGCCTCAAACCCATTTTGTTCATGAAGAAATCCAAGCCCCCAAAAATCTTATCTTCAGACACCAATATGCACCGAGGATAACTTTGAAACGCTTTCAAAACATCTTCTTTAGACCAACCCCACTTCTTAAACGCATTAACCTTGCTTTCCCGAGTTGATTTGCTCAAACAAAGAATTACAACCACTGCTTCAACAAAATTTAGCCTCTTTGGATTGAACCCCATTTCCACCACTTCCTCAACTACCTCTCGAAACCGATCGGAACTTGATACGAATATTCGAACCGTTCTCGGAATCAGTTTAGCTACATTGGAGTCAGGAACTCCATGTTCTCGCAGAATATCAATGTTAGGGGAGACATAGTTCTTGAAATCTCCACCGATTATATCCGGAAACCTTTCGACAGTTGCAATAGCCCGCTCATCAGAGTTCAGAAAATTCCTAAGGAACTCATACGAGGGAACAATATGTTTATCTAAGCTCCTTCCCAAAACAGTAGGATATACAGAGAGTGTTTTGGCAAATTTAGGCCATGAAACACCTTTGGCTTCAAAAAACTCCAACTTTGGCAATAGAACTTTATCGGCATCCAATGAAAACAGTTGTGGGAATATACTAACGAGGCTTGAAATTTGGGTCTGAGTGAAACCATACTTCTTAAACAACTTAATAAACTTGTCTGGTTTCTCAGGAGTAACAAAATTAACATACTTGGAAACTTTTAAAGCAGATTGTTGAGACAACCCAAGTTCGTTTATGAGATAAGAAATCTTAAAAGGTTGTTGATTTGAACCACTTGAGAACAATCTGAGACTTAAAACATCTGGGTTTCCGACAACAAAACCTACGAGATTTCTAGTTGGTGGTGAAGTTGTTCTGGTACTAGAATACCCAAAAATCATACTTTTGAAGAGAAATCGAGACATGGGTTTTCAAAATCTACTAGTTTGAAAGGAACTTACGAATTGTTGAGGGCCGACTCTCTCTGTAGCTGAGCAAACCTCCAGTTCAAGAGAGGAAGAAAGAAGGGCTTCCAAATAAAACCCAGGTTCAAGTTTCAACAGAGCAGAGTAATTCTCGGAGGACATATTGGCCCGCACACCAAAACGACGTGTCGTTATTACATATTTAAACGACCTGCCGTTTTTTAATTGACAAGAATAGAGAACTATTTCAAAACGTAACAATTACAAAAGTCATTATTTACTTGAGACAGGGGCTGAAATGCATGATTTATTATTATTATTGTTGTTGCTTTTGTTATTATTCTTGTTTCTTCGTTTTATGCAATGAAATGCTAATAAGTTGTTCTTCATTATCTTGCCAAATTAATGTTTGTCCTCTAAATTCTAGACCTTGTTATAAAAGGGCCAATAGAGTTTGAGTTGTATTAATTATTTTCCTAAAGTTAACAATTTTTCTTGTTTTGTTAACGGAAATTGAAGACAAATTTTACGTCTGCCCTTTGAACTTTGGACTTTGTCAATTAAATGTCCTTAAACTTTGAAACATTAACAAATTTTAACCTTCTACTAAGAGAGGTGGACTACGATACGCCTTTGAGGCGGGAGAGGAGAACGTGATAACGGGCTTGTTTTATAGATTAGATGGCTTTGAGACTTGACTCATTAGATAAAACGCGTAAATGTTAAAGGCAATTTCTATGATAATCTATGCAAAAATAAGGCATCAAAAAATATTCTATTGATAGGACTTTGTTTTCGGATCATAAGATTTTTATTACGAAAAAAAAACTATCAATTTTGTAATTTTCTTAATTAGATCTACTCTGAATTTTGATTCGTGCCCCCCATCATTTTTGTTCTTTATCTAATTCTTTTTCATTTTTATTTCTTCTTATCTCTTTCTTAATTTTTTATTTCCTTTTGTCTACGATCTATTTCATTCGTCACTGCCAGTTCCTCGTAAGCCATCATCAACATTCTCTTCTTTCTTTTATTTTCTTTTCCTTTTATTTTTTTTTTTTGAATCAGAATACTAACGATTTGGTACATTCTCACTCTTCCTACATATTTTTGGGTTGATATATAATAATATTTATAATATGTTACAGTTACTCAACTCTAAAATTAACAATTACTAAAAATATTCAAAATTCTACGTGTTTTTGTTTGTAAATCTATCTTAATTATGTGTCTATTATGAAGCTAAATTCTGAATTCGTCAGTAAAATAGAATACTATATCGTTAAAGGACCCAACATGAATTGCATTCTTGAAAAATGTTGATTCACTAAATTGATGTTGTTATTGTTTAGCCTTTATGATTCGATGTCATCTAAGTGATTATTAGTAATTTTTCCATTAGGAATGGCAGTGAAGCTGGTGGGGGTCTGATTCACCCACTTCGAAACCCACTTTCCTTTTATCCCCATACATGCTCATATCCGTCAATTTAACACAGGTACGGAGGATCCCCGTTTGAAGTGTTATACTCAAATCATACTCATTTACTCATTAAGAATTAAAAAAAAAAAAAAAAAACACTCAAAACAAAATCTATTTAAGTCTTCATAAAATTCAACAACATGATTATAAATATAACTAAAAATACAACTGAAATCATAAAAATAATCTGAACTACATGAATTTATAAACAAAATTCATAAAGCAAACTCAAACATGAAAATTGTGGTGGTTACAGGTGTTAGGGAGTTTTCCCGATCCCCAACCCCTCCCCACACATGTGTGGGAGCTTAATCTTAACCCTCGTATATGTCTCCGTACCCATATATAATCCAGCCCCTACACCCTCTCTATTGCATGTACTCACATTCATAGGTAAAATTATCATCCCTATTTTTCATTTAAAGGAGTAAAAGCATTTTTTATTTGGATAACAATTGGGTAGGACGAGTGGTGCATATGCCTCTCCACATACACATCCTATTGGTTGAATGTGGGCTCACCGGGAATGGACTTTTGACTTTTGACCACACAATGACACTACTTTTCTAGCTAGGAAATAAACGAATCAAAAAATATTTGACTCTACCGATCAGATGACTTTGAGACTTGACCAGTAGACAAAACACATTAATGTTGAAGGCAATTATTTCTATGTAGGATAGGCAAAAGTAAGGTATGAAAATATACTCTACCCCACTGGAATTAGCTCAGCAGGTTAATTTGTGTAGGTGGTTCATATCCAAAATCTGAAAGTTTCTTTTTTTTTTTTTTTTAATAAGTTAAAGTCGTAATAATCACAACGTAAAAAAGAGAGAGGAAAAAAAATAGTATATGAAAATATATTCGTATACTTGACTAATAGAGCTTTGTTTTTAGACCATAAGATTTTTATTTTTAAAATAAAAACCTTTTTTTTTTTTTGTTATTTCGATGTGATTTTCATCAAATTTTAATGTCTAAAATGTTTTTATTAAATAAATGTTACGTCTCTCATAAAAGGGGGAAAAAAAAAAAACTTAAATTATATCACTAGTATCAACATGCCCCCCAATTTTAGACCGTACGTATTGTGCCCCTTAAATTATGATATATCTCTAGATTCACCCCTGGATTTTGAAGTATTGTATCTTTTGTATGGTATTGTAAAGTAATTGCTTGGTTTATGGTTAGATATATTATTTAGGGGTTAATAAATGTCTTCACTTAATAATAACTTAGTTGGCTACCAAATCTTAGATGCAATCACACCTTGGAGTAGTTGTTTAGAAGCAAGAAAAGAGGGTTAAAAAAAAAAAGTAGAGAATGAATGTTAATTTAATTTAATTAGCTAAGAGTTCAAAGAAATTGATGAATTAATTTATCCTTGTCATGTGCATCACATGTTATTCTGTCAAAAAATAACATGTTTCAAAATTTGAGAGGTGAATCTAAAGATGTATTATAGTTTAAGAGACCCCACAATCATGAAGAAGTTAACACTAGTAACTTAGTTTAATGGGGCTTCGTAAATTTTTTTCAAAACACAAAATTATAACTATACTAATTGGTGTCCCCATATAGTCAATGTTCTTTATCTATTTCTTTTTCTTTTCTTTTTTTATTTTATTTACATCTCGTTTTTTTTTTTTTAATTTCTCTTTCTCTTTGATCTCTTTCATTCCTCATTGCCAGTTTCTCTCAATTCATCATCCACATTCTTGTGTTAATTTTCATTTAATTTTTTTAGAATTACAATAATAATTCTCCCTAATTACTATAGAAAAATGATAGATGATAATCCACCGTTTCGAATTTCAGTTTCTTACATTATCTTGATATTTAACCAGATTTGATTACTAAAATATTTCCTACTAAATATATATATATATATTTTTGGTACGAGGGAATTCTAGAACTTTTTTTTCCCCCACTTATGCTTTTTTGCCACAGCAATTAATTAAAGAAGAAAAATGGCTTTGACTGTTTTTTAAGGTTTTTTTTTTAAAAAAAAATTTTTGCCTGAATTTATTTTCAAGGATTTGAGACGTATTTTGGGGGCAGAAGACCTTGACTTTTTGACTTTCATCCAAGTATTTTACACGGAAATGGATGACTTTGAGACTTGTCTAATTTGGCTTTTCTAATTTGAGTTTTTGACTTTGCATCCAAGTATTTTACACGGTTGGGCTTGCCCATGATGCAACAGGGATGACAAGGTGTGATTAAAAAGTTACTCGCCTATATGTTCAATAGATCGAGACGAGTTCTTCAATAGGGGCTGGGTACAAAAGAAAAATTGTTTTAAAAATAAGCATTTCAAAATATAAAATCTGAAAAGCAAAACGAAAATGTAAAAAATGCATGTTTTAATTTATAGGAATGTTTTGATTAAATATCGTGTATTTAAAGATAAGCAGAGCATATGTAACAAAAGAAAATGATTGTGGCTGGAACAAATCACATAGAAGACTAACAAAAGGAAGCGTTTGAGAAATAAAAAGATGTTAAACAAAGGTGCATTTGAGAAAAATAATTTTAGTTGGACAATTAGCGCAAAAAAGAAAAAAGTACTAATAAAGATCATATTTGAACAATAAAATTTCAGAGATTTTGAGGAAAAAAATTATTTTGATGGGGACTCATTTGAGATAGATTAATTAAACTAGGTTAAATTAATAGGGGCCTATAGCAAATTTTTTTAAAGATAAAATAATTAAAGTATAAAAACTAAAAGGTAAAATTTTAGTGGGGCTATTAAGAATGTTTAATTTTAAGTGGGGTAAAGCTGAAAAACCATTAAATCTTTGGGGTATAATTATTATTTTTTTTGTTTCTCAAATTAAATTTAAGAGTATTTTTATCAGTACAATAAGGTCAGTTTTTTTTTTTTTTTTTTGGTTCAATTTTATAAATAAATTTGTTTTTAAATATTTGACAAGTGTGATATTGATCTCGTTAAATATGTAAATAGTATTAGAAAAATCAGGTCTTGTACTAGTCAATCTAATTCGCTATTCAATTAATTTCATGAGCCATTATATTTCTTTCGTCTTTTTATAATTTTCTATTTCCTTCTCCATTTCTTTTATATCCAGTTTCGCTCCGCGTTTGTAGCCATATTGCCCTGTTTCTTAACTGTGTCTGTTGTGATCCTATTGCTCTGTTTCAACAATGAGTACATCATTGCCTCTTCAGATGATTTTGATGCTCTTGCTTTTGTTTTACTTTAAAGGTGCCAACAGATCCATCCTCCATAACTACTTTCTTTTGTTTTGATGTTGTGCTCTGTTTCAATAATGAGCATATCAAATTACCCCTTCAGATTGGGTTTAATGGTGATGCTTTTGTTTTACTTGTACATAGGTGCCAGTGGATCATCCAACGCAGCAGGAGACTCAAAGATCAGATGCTTAGAAGTGGAGAGACAAGCACTCCTCAATATCAAAGAAGCTCTTCATGAAATCCAGGAAGGCTTTCTCTCATCTTGGGGAAATGAAGAAGAAAAGAGAGACTGCTGCAAATGGTACGGAGTTCAGTGTGCCAACAATTCTGGTCATGTCACCGTTCTTAATCTTGCACCTTCGACTTCACCAATTTACGACGAAGATGTACCCTGGCGCATGTTTCTGCAAGGTAACTTCAGTCCTTCACTGCGTGAGTTGAAACATCTGACTTATTTAGACCTCAGTCTCATCAACTTCACTGGGCATGGCATCCCAAGTTTCATTGGTACTCTCACCAAATTAAGGTATCTCAATCTCTCTAATGCTGAAATGAGTGGAGAAATTCCTCCTCAGCTTGGTAATCTTTCCAGCTTGGAGGTTCTTGATCTTCGCTATAATGATATTTTGAAAATAAAAAGTATGGGGTGGGTTTCTCATCTTTCTTCTTTGAGACTACTTGACCTTTCTTTCACAAACATGAGCCAAGCTACTGACTGGTTGCAAGTAGTTAATAAGCTCCCTCACCTATTAAACTTGCAGCTACGTCTCTGCAATCTTCCAAATGTCACATCTTCATCTCTTTCTCTTGTTAACTCTTCGACCTCACTTGCCATCCTTGATCTTTTTGGCAATAGGCTCTCTGTTTCTATATACCAATGGGTATTCTCCTATAGTCGTAGCCTTTTTCATCTTGATCTCTCTTCTAACACTCTAGAAGGATCAATTCCAGAAGCTTTTGGGAACATGACTTCTCTTGTGCATCTTAGTCTCTCTTCAAACAAGTTTGAAGGTCCCATTCCAGAAGCTTTAGGGAACTTGACTGGGCTTACTTATCTAATTCTCGCGAATAATCATTTACAAGGTCCCATTCCAGAAGCTTTAGGGAACTTGACTGGGCTTACAGGTCTTATTCTTGAGAATAATCACTTAGAAGGGTCCATTCCAGAAGCTTTAGGGAACTTGACCACGCTTACATACCTTTATCTTGGCTATAACCGATTCAGGGGATCATTGCCTAATCTCACAGTATATCCATCCCTTAAAGAAGTAATCCTGCCGGGTAATCAATTCAATGGAACTGTACCTGAAACAATTGGACAATTAGCACAGTTAGAAGAGTTACAACTTGATGGGAACTCCTTAGAAGGTGTTATTACGGAAGCTCATTTTTCAAAGCTTACCAAACTATCTTCCTTGGGCTTATCTGATAACTCGCTTACTTTGAAGTTCAACGATCATTGGGTTCCTCCTTTTCAATTGGATTCAATTTCACTTCGATCTTGTAAGTTGGGCCCTCAATTTCCAAGATGGCTACAGACTCAAAACAAGTTTTCTTGGCTTGAGATTTCTTACTCTGGAATTTCAGATTCTATTCCAGATTGGTTCTGGGACATCTCTGCTAGGTGTTGGATGGTGGATCTTTCTAACAATCAAATCCATGGAAAAATCAACACTTATTCATTTGAACTCCAAGGGCACCCACGGATAGATCTGAGTTCAAATAAGTTAGAAGGTTCAATTCCACCATTCCTATTCAATGTCGGTGCGCTAAATCTCTCCACGAATAGATTTTCAAGATTAAGTTCCATATGCAACGTCACCAATGTCTCACCATTAATCTTTCTTGATATTTCTTTCAATCAATTATCCGGAGACATTCCTAATTGTTGGTCACCTTTTAAAGAATTGAAATCTCTCAGTTTGGCAAATAACAAGTTGTCAGGAGAAATTCCAATTTCAATTGGCTCCATCACTGAGATTGAGACATTGCATTTGGGCAACAATTCATTGACCAAGGAATTACCTTCATCAATGAAGAACTGCACAAACTTGATGGCTCTTGGTGTGGAAGAGAATAGATTAGAGGGACCAATACCTACTTGGATCGGAGAAAGTCTAACCGAACTTATTGTCCTTAGCTTGCGATCCAATCACTTCTCTGGAAGCATTCCCTCACAGCTATGTCATCTACCAAATCTTCAGCTGCTGGACTTATCCTTAAACAACATTTCGGGAAGTGTGCCAAGATGCCTAAAAAATCTTACTGCAATGAAAAAAAGTAATGAATATATGGCCATTACCCATCCTTATAATGTCGGTAGTTCTCAAGTGACTTACTGGTCACTCTATCAAGACGAAGTAGACTTGGTATGGAAAGGAACACTGTCAAAATTCAGCAACACTTTGGGACTAGTAAAGAGCATTGATTTGTCAAGCAATAAGCTGATGGGGGAAATTCCAACAGATATCACTCAACTTATTCAGTTGGTATCTCTGAACTTATCAAGAAACAATTTTAGTGGACGGATCCCCTCAGAGATTGGTAAGCTGAATTTGCTAGATGCTCTTGATCTATCATACAATCAACTTTCTGGTGGAATTCCTTCAAGCCTCACTGAAGTCCATCGTCTCAATGTATTGAACTTGTCCAACAACCATTTATCCGGAAAAATTCCAATAGGCACTCAACTCCAAAGCTTTGAAGCTAGTTCATACACAGGGAATCCTGAGCTCTGCGGAGCCCCACTTCTAAAGAGGTGTCCAGGTGATGAACCAACTGTTTCTCCAGCTCCTGCAGCTCACGATGAAGAGGAAGATCAGGACAAGTTTGTAACCAGAGGATTTTATGTCACGTTAGGACTTGGATTTGTGGTCGGATTTTGGGGAGTTTGTGGCAGCTTAATCTTCAGCAAGACTTGGAGATATTCATACTTCAACTTCCTCAATGATGTGAATGATTGGATTTACGTAATGGTGGCAGTGCATAAGGCCAAACTTCTAAGGATGATCAAAAACTAAAGGTTAGTACTCTGTTTCCATTTTCTTCATCGATCCTAAATCGTAAGGTAGAACTTTGGAGTTGTAGAATTTAATATATCATATCCTTCCAACATTGTTAGAGATGTTTGAATTTTCCGAATTAACTAGTTAAAATTTCTTGTGTTTGTTGAAAGAGCGCACTTTTGCAAATGTTGTGGAGAACATAAAAACCTCGTGAGAATAAAAGAGTGTGCTTTTATCTGGAGCTTCTGCCTTGTGGTGTTGAAGTCATGGTTGAGTCAGAGTGCTCTCCTTTAAATTAAAAAACTGTTTTCTCTTATAAATGTTTTGTAGAATTGTGTGCAAAGACCTGATGTTTGTTTGTGTTACAATATAGACTACAGTTCTCCTGCTGTCGTACATTCAATAGTCCTTATAATATATGTTATAAGGACTATTTTTCTTTATTGTGTGCAAAGACCTTATAAATGTGTGTTGTTTGAATTTCAAAAATTAACATCTATTTTTCTTGAAAAGCAAATTCTTAACAAAATAGTCCTTATCTTAGTATTTTTTTTTTAATAGAAATGATACATGTCGTCCAAATGGTAATTGCTGTTAAATACTTCAACAAGCAAGATACTACAACAGTTATAATATAGATTATTATAATACCCTTTCATGATACATTAGAATTTTTATACGTGTGTTTTTCGTCAAAACAGAGAATTTTTGTTAAAAGAACAAAGATCGGGGGACTCAATATTACGTTTTGAAATTCGAAAGAAAAGTATTACAAAATTCATAATTCAAGTGGAATTTTTATAAATAATTCTTATAATATTAACTACCATTATGGATTTTTTTTTTTTTTCATTTATCACTTCCTGTCATTCATTTATTTTTTAGTATTGTTAGAGACACTAATCAACAGATCCAAGACGTGGTCTTACAAGTAAAGGGAGTTCGAATAGAGATGGATTGTATTTGAAAGGTTAATGAATCGATTGACAAGTCCAATACTAATATCTTGATTTTGAATGACAATGCATCGTGATCTTATCTATGTATCATATGCTAATACACGGTCAATCACTATTTGGATAAAAATCCTTTCCTTATCATCCCATTTCAAGGACTTACAAAAATCACTTAGGTGTACAGTCTGTTCTATATAATTACAATCTCAACTTTTTTAGTAGTAACTCATATGTTATATTTTCATTGATAGATGCAATCAATTGATATGACAATATTTTAAACATTTATCAATTAAAAAAAAAAAAAAACAACAACAACTCACATTTCAAATAGGTTAGTACTCAAGAGTTAAGATTATAATTTGTGCTCCTAACATTTTTCTTTATTTTTTTTTGAAGTTCTATTTCTTTATTTTTATTTTTTGGGTTTGCATTTTCTTGGCTTTTGATGGGTGTTTTTTTTTGTTCCTGTCATTAAGTTTCTTCAATATTATGCTTTCGTCGCCATTTTTCTTTACGACAGGAGATTCAAACTCAATTTTATGATGCAATCAAATACGGAATTACAACTAAAATATACTTACAACCACATGTCAATTGTGTGTGTGCGTGTGTTTTTTTTTTTTTTCCAATACAAACGTAAACGACATGTCTTTCGAGGGAAGCTCCTTATACTTTTCGTTTTTCTTAAAACTATTTTACGTCATGTCATTTTTATTTGTTTATTTATGATTTTGCTGAACATGCCGTTTTTAATATCTAAAGTCTTACTCTTTTTTCATTTTTCATTTTTTATTTTTGATAAATGAATATCTACAGTCTTTACTTTGTCTAAAAACAAACGACACATGTTTAACCAAAAGAAAAAACGACACATAGTTTTAAGCCTCGTTTTCTTTTTAAGATCGTCGTTTACAAGTCTTACACCAGGGATAAAAGTCGAGAATATCAGCGGCTAAAATGACTTCCAGGATTTCATTACCATGGTCTTCGCCACACCCAATCTTGAGTTTTCAGAAACACAACATATGTAATACGAGTTTTCTCAAACCTCATTGGTTGAAAACGCCGGACCGACAACACCAAACTCCTCTCCAACCAATCAGATTCAACGAACACGTCTCCAAATATTCAAAACCAAAAGTCCTCAAACCATAGAGAACTCAATCCATATATAATAACTTGTTAAAATTTTCCAAACATACAGATCAAATTTGGTACCAAAAGTTCCGCCATTAAAATCTTACCACAATGAGAAAAAGTTGGAATGACGAACGTACATCCATTATCTATGCTTACAATGTAAGTGGTTCTCATAGATGAAGTAGACTTGGTATGGAAACAAACACTGTCAAAATTTAGTAATACTTTGAGACTCGTAAATATCATTGATCTGTCAAGCAATAAGTTAATTGGAGAAATTTTTACAGAAATCACTCAACTTATTTAGTTGGTATCTCTGAACCTATCAAGAAACAATTTTAGTGGACAGATCCCCTCAAAGAATGGTAAGCTGGCTTTGCTTGATGCTCTTGATCTCTCAAACAATCAACTTTCTGGAGCAATTCCTTCAAGCCTCACTGAAGTCGCTCGTCTCAATGTATTGAACTTGTCGAACAACAATTTATCCGGAAAAATTCCAACAGGCACTCAACTCCAAAGCTTTGAAACCAGTTCATACACAGGGAATCCAGAGCTCTATGGAGCCCCACTTCTAAAGATGTGTCCAGATGATGAACCAACTGCTTCTACAGCTCCGGCAGCCCGCAATGAAGAAGAAGATCAGGACAAGTTTATAACCAGAGGATTCTATGTCACGTTAGGTCTTGGATTTGTGGTAGGATTTTGGGGAGTTTGTGGCAGCTTAATCTTCAACAAGACTTGGATATATTCATACTTCAACATCCTCAATGATGTGAATGATTGGATTTACGTAATGGTGGCAGTGCATAAGGCAAAACTTCTAAGGATGATCAAACACTAAAGGTTAGTACTCTGTTGTTCATCAAACAACGAGATACGTATGCAACTTTGTAGACTATTTTGTGAGAATAGGTCATTGGATCTGTTGTCAAAAACCAATGTTCTATACTTTGTAGATTTTTTATTTTTTATTTTTATTTTTTGCCTCTACTGTGAAGAAAATGGTCCTTGATCTGCTATCATCGATCTTAAAATGTATGGTAGAACTTTGAACGTGTTGAATTAAATTTGGTTTCCATCTAATATTGTTTAAGATGTCAAATTTTCCAAACTAACAAGTTATAATTTCTTGTGCTGGTATGCAGTGCACAGCTTTCTGGAGCACACTGTGTTGGAGTCACTGTTTTGATTTAAGATAACAAATAAAGTGGAGAACTATATGTGGTCTCTAATATATGGTTTGTAGTGTTTGTGTATAAATGACCTGAGGTTTGTTTGTTTTGTGTTGGTGTAGTTATTTCACTCGACTTAAAAGGACTCTTGCTGTCATAGAAGGTGTCTTGATATGAAAAATACTGCGTTGTTTGAATTGTAATGAATTGAACGTTCCATTTGTGATCTCAGTTCACGAAGATATGTCGTTCTTTCCACTGTTTTTTTTTTTTTTTTTTTTTTTTTTTTAATTGAGAACAAAAGAAATCTGTTATTAAGATGAGGATTCTAACATAATAACAGATCCTATTGGTGGGGGAATTTCCTCCAACTATATTAATTCATCATCTATTCTAAGAGGAAAAGAAGCCAAATTATGGGCTGCTCAATTAGCCTCCCTATAAACATGAATAAATTTAACTTCTGGCAAAAAAAGATGATAAACTAAATACATCCATCAGTAAATTTCCAAATTCATTAAAGAAGACTGTTTGGTTTTGAATCGTTTGGATTACTTACAACGTATCCGACTCCACTATGTGAAGAATTAGACCCACATCCTTTGCCCACAACAAGCTCTCACACAAAGCTTTAGCTTCAGCTAACTTTGGAGATGAAGGACCATAGAAGTTCTTAGCCATAGCAGCCATGACAAATCCCGTTGAATGCCCCAACTTCAATCTTTTGAGATTCTTTACAAATGGCTGCATTGAAAACTCTACAAAATAGAGTTATTTTAGTATTTTTAAGCTTATATTTTTGCTATATTCTTAGAATTTATTTTAATTTTTCCCCAAAATAATTATATTGTCTCAAATGTATACGTTAATTATATTAAGAGGGTTATAAGTATCAATTTAGAGCTAAAGTGTGATAAAAAGATTTGAAAATTGCAAAAGGAAATTTGCAGCAAACTTCCACCACTTGTGCAAGTATTTCACATGCTCCACTCGCAGTTTCAGCTGTCGGATCAACTCCAACAGGGCCTTAGATCGCGGGTGCAGCCCACTCTCCTTGCCAGGCACATCCAAAGCTGCATGTCAATCCTAATCAGAGGTGCCGGAGCTGGTGCAGCTTGTCCTACAAACTCCTTATGCGCCTGAGAGCTCCAGCCAATGCCAGCTCACCACGCGGCTGCAGATTTCCTCCCTGCCAACCATAGCTGGCCACCTGTCCACATAGGTCGATTTAGATATTCAATTTAAGTCCGAGAGGGAGTAATTGAGTTTTCAAAATTAGAATGTCATGAGTAATCATAAAATGGAGAGATATATCTGTAGGGTCTGTGCAGTAATATGAATTTCTTGCGCTTAGTGAATTCTGATGGGTTGAAATCGTCACAGAGATGTAGGGAATTTGCTCGTTAGAATGAATTGTTAAGTTTTGTGAAAGATTAATAATTATTTTAGAGTAATTCGCTGACAACATAGGGATCAAACATTGATTGATTGGATTAGAGGATTTAAATATCATTAATCTGGTGAAATCGGAAACTATAGATTTTTAGTATTTTGAGTTTTCGTCTTTTACAATTTTGTTCAATTTATTTAAATAAAATTAGAGTTGATATAATTTTTGGTAATTAATGACAACAGTTCTCGTAAGAACGATGCTCTATTTATCACTTTATTACTTGTTAACGACAACATGCACTTGCGTCAAAAAAATCCACAACATGCATCTACATTTAGTTTGTAGCAGTTTCTCTCTGGAGGATTCCATCTCACATCAATTCGACTACAAGGAGATAATACAACTCCAATGCTTTTATTAGCTTGAGCAGAGTAGAATTCCTTGAGGTAACTTGTAGCCCATTCATAGACCATAATGGGAGTTCTTGTCTTTGAACCATGAATTCTCTTATTTCTTTCACTCCAAATACACCATGCTAAGCAAATAAAAAGTTCAAACTGCTGTTGAGAAAGCTGTCCTGCTAACAGATGAAGAACTTCTTTGAATGGCGAATGAAATAAATTCTTGAAACGAATCTTCAAATCAGAAAGCCTCCAAATTGCCTTGGCATATTTACATTATAAAAGCATATGTCCTACTAACTCCCATGCTGACTGACATAAAGAGTAACATGCTGAAATTATGATCTTTCTTCTGAAGAGCCCAACTACTGTAGGTAAGGCCACATGATAAGCACTCCACCAAATGATTTGACTTTATTAGTCACATTTAAACCCCAAAATTTCTTCCACCATTTTGTCATAACACTATCATTAGAAAAGGAAGCCTTGTCATGATTAGAACAAGCACACCAGTAACCTCACTTGACCTGATAAATTCCATTTGCTGAATGATGCCATAAAAACTTATCAGATCGAGGAAAGATAGGGACCGGTATGGAGACAATTCGGCTAGCTTCTAAAAAAGAGAAAATCTGGAGTTGAAGTTTTTCTTTTTCTTTCCTCTGTTATTTGTTTGTTATTTTTGTTGAAGTTTTTCTTTTTCTTTTTATTTCATGGGTCTTTTTGTCCTTTTTTTTTTCTTTATTAAAGAGAGAGAATGTCATTATTGTCAGAAGTCGGATGCTGTCGGAGGAGGAGATGAGTTTACATGTATCTTTTTTGTTTTGTTTTGATTTTGTTTTCTGCCCTAGAGCTATCCTGGTTTTCTGTTTGTTTTGTTGTTTCCTTTACTCTGGTTTAGTAGGTATATCTATTTTGTGTTTTATCTTGGGAAGCCTCATTCAACAAAAGCGAAAAAAAAAAAAAAAAAAAAAAAAAGAAAGAAAAAGAAAAAAGGTTTAGACATAACCAGACAGTACATATCATGTCGTTTATGGTGTCAAACGACTAGATTCATAGTTAGAACATTTTATTTGTTTATTTATTTATTTATTTTTTGCTTCTGTGGAGAAATAGACGTCATGACATGTTTGTCTGTTAGTGTTCGTCCTCTTTGATAACAGAGTAAATCGTGTGTGTTGTTGTTTTTTTTTTTTTTGTTTTTGTCCTTTTTTTTTTTTTTTTTTCACCAAATTGCATTGCAAATTGGTAGGAAAAGACTTTTTACCGTGACTAAACTTCTTATCAAAAGTTCTATTGCCTTGATTTTTAGGGATAGACGTTTATAGTACATAAGAACAAAATTGACAAACCTTTATAAGAGGAGAAGAAGAAGAAGAAGAACCAAATCAATAAACAAAACATGCTTAGAGGTGTTCAAAATTTACACGTGCTTAGAGGTGTTCAAAATTTACACGATTTCAAACTGCAACGCTTGGATGTCTTCCATTAGTTTTATTTTAGCCGGTCAATAATATTAACCATAAAAGCAGTTTAAGGACATAAGTGTCGTTTACTAAAGAGTTTGAGAATATTTGGAACTAATTAACCTACCTTTTTAGTGTTTTTGAGTTGACGACAACAAAAATTTCAACAAACGACATCTTGTTTCTTGAATGAAGGACAACAAAACAAAAATGAAGACGACGGCTTTAATGGACGAGAGGAGTCATTTTTATCATAAAACGACAACGACTTAATAAAATATATCACATAAACACATACTATCCAAAAAAACAAAAAGTAAAGGTTTAGAAAGAACCATATGACGTTTTTAATGATTAATATAAACAAACATTTAAGCCTGTTTTTATGTGATGTCAAACGGCAGCAACTTTTACTTCTCCCTTTTTTTTAAATTTTTAAATTTCAAGCTACATGTAGTTTTTGGCTCAAAGACGGCAAAGCTTTGACAGAATGTACAATGTGTCGTTTGTCAGTTTAAAGGGCAACACATTTCATGTCGTTTATAGTGTCAAACGACTAGACACCAGCTGTGAGTACAGTTTTATTTTAGCAGTTAGTCAAAATGTCTACCATACAATTCAATCAAGAGTTCACTATTTCAAGATAATATAAAACTAATAAATTCATTGCAATTGCTCGTTCAATTAATAGCACAGAAATTGCAAGCAGAAGCTAAAAAAGTTATCAGTTTATCAAAACACGAACTTGATTTGCTCCAATGCAGCCAACGAATACGACACTAGTCAGCATTCTTTATCCTCAATCTCGGGTCCATTTGAAAGACGCAATTTTTCCTCGTACAACTTCAGCAGCTCCGGAGCTTCCTCCCCATGAGCAGCTACAAACTTCTGCAAGAACTTGTCTTCTGAAACCATAAATAATTGATTTAAGCTAACCTCCTTCTTCACCAAACCTTTTGATAGTAAAGCTTGGAAAACCGAATACCTCGGTATTACTCTCTTCTTCAAGCTCAACGAAAGTATGGCCGGGTTCTTAGCAATAAGGCAAGGCCTCAAACCCATTTTGCTCATGAAGAAATCCATACCCGCAGAAATCTTATCCTCGGATATCATCATGCAGCGAGGATCACTTTGAAAGGCTTTCAAAACATCTTCTTTAGACCATCCCCACTTCTTATATGCACTAACCTTACTCTCCCACTTTGATCTGCTCAAACCAACTGTTATAAGCACTGCTTTAACAAAATTTAGCCTCCTTAGATTGAACCTCATTTCCAACACTTTCTCAACAACATCTCGAAACCGATCTGGACTTGATGTGAAAGCTTGAGGCCATTTCGGAACCAGTTTAGCTATATTGGTATCAGGGACTCCATTTTCTCGCAGAATATCAATGTTAGTCCCCACATATTTCTCAACATTTACGACGAGTATATCGGGATACCTTTCGACAGTTGCAATCGCCCACTCATCAGAGTGCAGTAAATTCCTAAGCAACTCATACGAGGGAATGATGTTATTAACTAAGCTGTTTCCCAAAATTGTAGGAAACGAAGATAGTCTTTTGGCAAATAGAGGCCATGAAACACCTTTGGCTTCAAAAAACTCCAACTTGGGCAAAAGATTTTTATCCGTATCCAATGAAAACAGTTGAGGAAATATTCTAACAATGCTTGAGATTTGGCCCTGAGTGAAACCATACTTCTTAAACAACTTTACAAATTTGTCTGGCTTCGTACGAGTCTTAAAATTAACATGCTTGGAAACTTTTAAGGCAGATTCTGGAGACAACCCAAGTTCGTTTATGAGATAAGAAACCTTAAAAGGTTGTTTATTTGAACCACTAGAGAACCATCTGAGACTAAAAACATCTGGGTTTCCGACAACAAAACCTACTAGATTAGTAGTTTTAGGTAAAATCCTTAGACTAGAGAACCCAAAAAGAACCGTTTTTCGGAGAAAACAAGACATGGGTCCGAGATTGAAACTTACAAATTGTTAAGAGCATGCCGATTGTTCTCCGTTCTCTGAACAAATCTGGAGCTTCGGAGAGAGGAAATGGGCAGAATTCCAAGTAAAATCCGAAGTTCAAAGTTGAAATGGAGAGACTCTTGTAGGAGACGAAACTCCAATTGAAAAGAAGTAAAAGGTGTCTACTTGGAAAGAAACAGGGGAATTTCAGTGTCCATACTCATCCCCCATTTTCGTTTCTTCTATCTTCAAACCCTAAATTTCGTTAACATGTCTGCGTTTCTGGTGAGTACGAAATGGAAACGTAAAACGATACGTTTCTGCGTTTCAGGAAATTGCACCGACATGTCGTTTTTTCGAAGTAAAACGACAAGTCGTCTCCATAGTTGGACCTTTTTTCCCTTTTCTTTCCTTTCCCTCGCTCTCCCACACCCCCCCCCCCCCCCCCAAAAAAAAAAAAAATCAAGTGTACATCCTCTTTGATAACAAAGTATCAATAGTTTATGACATTTATTTAGTTTTTTTTTTATATATTTTATTTAGAGTATTTAATTTGCGACTACAACTTACAGTTTAACTTTTGATAAATTATTGAGTTTTTTTTTAATGAGTTTTTGTAAACCTTTATTTATTAATTTTTTTAAAAAAAATCTCATAACTTTCGAACATAAAACCTAACTCCTTTCCTATCTAATTGAGCTAGTTCTAGCAAGATTATAAATTATTGTGTTAGTTATTAGGATTATTATCATCTATACCCCTCGAATTTTAGGATCATTCACACTTTATTTTCTAAACTTTAAAAAACTCTCGTGTTACCTGTTGAATTTGTCTAATTTACCTCCTTTTACTAGAATGTTTCTTAAAAAATGGTCGGAAAAATAAGGAGATCTTACCAAACCCATTTTGTTAAGATTTTTGCTAAAAAG
Source organism: Ficus hirta (assembly GCA_038430175.1). Classification (NCBI taxonomy): domain Eukaryota; kingdom Viridiplantae; phylum Streptophyta; class Magnoliopsida; order Rosales; family Moraceae; genus Ficus; species Ficus hirta. The sequence continues at coordinate 12,764,305 of CM076593.1, read as the reverse complement.
AAACGGAACGTGATTATAACTAATTCACTTTTTTTTTTCCGTATGTTTTTAACTAAAATTCTAACAGAGTTGTTAAACAGAGCTAATTCAAAATATAATGGACAAAATGAAAGGTTACAAGATTCAGAAAATAAAATGGAAATGATCCATTGATCCTAAAGTTTAGAGGGCAATGGATGAAAATCATGTTAGTTATTATTGTAAAACATTCAATTCCTAACAATTATAGTTTTATAAAAATCATTCTATTAATGTCATGTCTACTCCCACAATGAATTTGCAATGGCACTTTTTGGCTGTACATGACAAAAATAACAAATTATGAGGATGACAAACTTTCAAATCCATTTCATAAAAAGTACGAAAAAAGGAGAAACCCAGCTAGCACCAAAAATAAGCAACTTTCCCGATTTTGAAAATTCCTCAAATATTCTTATTAAACAAAATTTATTCCTCAAGAGTTGTGACATCTATGGGTATATTAGACGGGAACTCTTGTACATTCTCAACTAAAGTGCTTGAATATTGCTTCAACAAGCCTGCATTTAAAAGAAAAGATCACGCTCTAGTAAGCACCACCAGATTGATTTTCAAACATCAATTCCAAAACAGAAACTCCATTTTTCGACGTCAACTTAAGGGTGGCGAAGAGTGAAATGATTCTCAATCGGACCAACAAACTCGACAAGGAAGGATTGATCCATCCGACGCTTAATCTCATTCACACCTTATCATCATCCTCTAGTCTTTTGAAAGATCCGATTTTTCGTTGTTCAACATCAACAGCTCCGGAGTTTCCTCCTTACAAGGCGCGACAAACTTCAGCATGAACTTGTTTTCTGGCGATTTGCAGTAATGTAGATAAGCTAACCAGCCTCATTTGGTTGGTGAAGAAGTCTGTGCACACCGGATTCTTACCTTCACTCGTACTTTTATAGTTAGGTATGGATAAGTATTTTTAACTACATATACATTTCTTAATTTTAACTATATTTTAAATTAACCTTTTGCTTTTTAAAACTACAAATGTATCATCTGAATTCGACAAAAATTATTTCAATTTTATTCCTTAAACGTTTTGTAGATGAAAAAACCAGGGAAAAAGACAGATTCCCTTATTAGTCCCCATTCAGATGGTTTTTGCTTGTTGGGAGAAAATACCATCCCTATCAAAGGGAACCAACTTTTACTCTTTTTTTTGTTTAAAAAAAAAAAAAAGAAAAAGAGAGAGAGAGAGAGAGAGAAGAAAAGAAAGGCAAACACTTTTTAATTTGAAGCTGCAGCCTACAAGTAGTTTTTGGCTCAACGACAGTAAAACTTTTAGACAATGTACAATGTGTCGTTCCTCAATTTAAAGGGCCGAACAGTTCATGTCATTTATGGAGTGAAAAGACTAGAAATTACATTTGAATACAATATTAAAAAGAGATATCCAAATGCATATTGTATTCTATATATTATATTGAAATACAATAGGAAATGAATGTCTCTTTCAAACGGACCATAAGAGTTACAGTAGTCAGCTTATGAATTGCATCAATCTCAACTTGCAATTCATTCGAGAGTTCAGTCTATTTAAAGATTAATATTAACTAATAATTCATTGCAATAGTTCATTCAATTGATTTCCACATAAATTGCAAGGGAGTTGCTCATCTCAAGGAAGAACAAAGCCAAAAAGTTTCAAATAGACAAAAAAAATAAAAATAAAAAACGTTTATCTCACATGAACGGCAATGCAGCTCATGGTTCTTCTCACTTCTCAACATTCTTTATCATCAATATCAATCTCTGTTTTCATTTGAAAGATGCAATTTTTCCTTGTACAAGTTCAACAGCTCTGGAGCTTCCTTCTCATAAGGCGTGACAAACTTCTGCAAGAACTTATTTTCTCCATCCATAAACAATTCACGTAGGTTAACCTCCTTCTTCACCAAACCTTTTGAGAGTAAAGCTTCAAAAACCGAAAACCTTGGGATTATTCTCTTCTTCAAGCTCAGCGAGAGGATGACCGAGTACTTAGCAATAAGGCAAGGCCTCAAACCCATTTTGCTCATGAAGAAATCCATGCCCACGAAAATCTTATCTTCAGATAGCATCATGCACCAAGGATGCCTTTCAAAGGCTTTCGAAACTTCTCCTTCAGACCAACCCCACTTCTTAAATGCATTAACCTTGCTTTCCCGCGTTGATTTGCTCAAACCACGGAGTACAATCACGGCATGGACAAAATTTAGCCTCTTTGGATCGAACCCCATTCTCACCACATCCTCAACAACCCGTTGGAAGCGATCTGATCTTAATGCAAACTCTTGAGGCTCCCTCGAAACCAGTTTAGTTATACTGGAGTGAGGAACTCCATGTTCTCGCAGAATATCAATCTTAGGCGCAACAACTTTCTCAACATTTATGCTGAGTATATTCGGATACCTTTCCACAGCTGCGACGGCCCTCTCATCAGACTTGATCAAATTCCTGAAGAGCTCATATGAGGGAATAATATGTTTATCTAAGCTCCTTGCCAAAATAGAAGGGAATACAGAGAGTGTTTTGGCAAATAGAGGCCAAGAAACACCTTTGGCATCAAAAAATTCCAACTTGGGAGACATATTTCTCTCTGAATTTGCAACAAGAAGTTCGGGTTTTCCTCTGAGAAGGCGTGAGATTTGGGTCTGAGTGAAACCATACTTCTTAAACAACTTTATGACTTTGTCTGGTTTCTCAGACGTACCAAAATTAACACGCTTGGAAACTAGTAAAGCAGATTGTTGAGAAAACCCAAGTGAATTTATGAGATAAGAGACAGTAAAAGATTGCTGATTTGAAGAACTTGAGAACAATCTGAGACCAAAAACATTTGGGTTTCCGACAAAACCAACTAATATATTACTCGTTACATTAAAGCACGGAATGATTTTTCGGAGAAATTGAGACATGGGTTTTTGAAATTTGACAAGTCTGAGAATGAAACTTACAAACTGGTGAAAGCCAATTTAACGTCTCCGCAGCTGAACAAACCTCGAGCTTCCGGTGGGTAAATGCGAAGAACTCGGAGGAAAATTCGATATTCAGAGCTGAAACGGGGTGAATTTCGTAGGAGATATTCCAATTGGGAAGAACTCAGTTGTCAATTCGGAAACGAACAAAGGAATTCGAAAGTGGATCAAAATAATCCCCATTTTTGTTGCTCTGATCTTCGAAGCCCATTTTACTGCTTGTCTGCGTTTTCTGGGGAGATTGAAACGACATCGTTCGTATGGGTGACAGTCTTTCCCCTGAAGCAAAACGACACATCGTTTTCATATTGACGACGACTATCTTTAAATCATAACGACATCAGGCTTTTAAACACCAAACGACATGACTTTTTTCCCCCTTAACCAACAATAAGTCGTTTCATAGTACAAAACGACGGAAAATCTATACTTGAAATGTCCTGACAATCTCAACGACATCAGGATTTTAAACATCAAACGCGAGCTTATTTTATTTTAATTTTTTAAACTTAACCAACAATATGTTGTTTAGTGGCACAAACGAATATCATTACAAATGTCATGTCGTTTCTTTGAACGAGACGACCGCAAAACTTTTAATCATTATACGACATGTCGTCGGGACAAATGCTAAAACGAATAGAAAACCTTTTTAATCAAAACGACCTGTCGTATGTTTCATTTTTTTTTTTCCGTTAATTTCATTAATAGCACATGTAGGAATTTTATTATTAAAAATAGTATCACTTTTTTTTCCCTTCATTACTAGCACTTAATATGGGGCCCAGCAGCATTTAATGTATATCAAATTACGGGTTTACCCTCATCTCCTACCAGCTCAAATATCCCTCTCCCTCGCATGACCCAAAAAATTTTTTCAAACTAACATCTATAGTGTAATAGAGAGAGAAAACTGAAATCTAGAGAGAGAAAGAGTTACCACCTACAGGAATCTTATTTTTTTCACTTTTCCGCCTAGCCCCCCACCCATTTTGAAACCCAAATCTTCATATAATAGAGAGAAATTTCCATCTAAAGAAAGAAACTTCCATTTAGAGAGAGAAACTCTCACCATCGAAAAAAAAAAATTTAACACTTCCATTTAACAAAAAAAAAATTAAACAAAATCTAATATTTTTGGTCATTTTTGAGTAAAGGTCATTCCTGTTGTGGACCTATGTCTAAAAAAAATTTTAAAAACAAAAATCTAACATTTTTGGCCATTTTCCAGTAAAGGTCATTCCTGTTATGACCATCCAGTCATAACAGTTATGATCTATGTCTAAAAAGTTTTTTTTTTTAATTTAACATTTTTTACCATTTTTGAGTAAAGGTCATTCCTGTTATGACCACCCGGTCATAATAGTTATGACCTATGTTTAAAAAAAATTTTAAAAAAATATCTAACATTTTTTGCCATTTTTGAGTACAGGTCATAATAGTTATGACCACCTGGTCATAACAGTTATGACCACCCAGTTATGACCACCCGGTCATAACAGTTATGATCACCCTGTTATGAACACCCGATCATAACAGTTATGACTATCCTGTTATGACCACTCTGTCATAACAGTTATGACCACCCGGTCATAACAGTTATGACCTATGTCTAAAAAAAAATTTAAAAAAAATCTAACATTTTTAACCATTTTTCAGTAATGGTCATTCATATTATGCCCACCCAGTCATAACAGGGTGATCATAACTGTTATGACCGGATGGTCATAACTGTTATGACATGTACTCAAAATGGCAAAAAATGTTAGATTATTTTTTTAATTTTTTAAATATAGGTCATAACTATTATGACCGGGTGGTCATAACAGGAATGACCTTTTATTCAAAAATGATCAAAAATATTAGATTTTGTTTAAAATTTTTTTTCTTAAATGGAAGTGTTAAATTTTTTTTTTTCCGACGGTGAGAGTTTCTCTCCCTAAATGGAAATTTCTCTCTTTAGATGGAAGTTTCTCTCTATTATATGAAGATTTAGGTTTCAAAATGGGTGGAGGGCTAGGCAGAAAAGTGAAAAAAAAAATAAGATTCTGGTGGGTGACAACTCTTTCTCTCTCTAGATTTTAGTTTTTTCTCTCTAAAACACTGTAGATGTTGGTTTGAAAAAATTTTTTGGGTCATGCGAAGGAGAGGGATATTTGAGCTGGTAGGAGATGAGGGTAAACCCGCAATTTGATATATATTAAATGCTGCTGAGTCCCATATTTAATGCTAGTAATGAAGGAAAAAAATACTATTTTTAATAATAAAATTCCAACATATGCTATTAATGAAATTAATCCTTAAAAAAAAAAAAAAAAAAACTTATCACCAAGGATGAGAATGATGATGTTGACAGAATTGCTGAGGTTTTGATTTATGAATAATGTCAATGAAAATATTGATATCGATGATGGAGTTATCGAGGTTTTGATTTATAGTAATGTTGATATTGATGGATATCTCAGAATAAAATGAATATTTAAATAAAAACTTAAATTTTTGTTGAAATTTTACAAAGTATCAAAACAATTAATATTACTTAATTCAAACTAATTTTATAACAAAAATAATATAATTTTTTAATCAAATATGATGTAATAGTAAAACATAACAATTAAGCATTGATTGTAATTTCAATATGATATTATATACTCATTGATCATTACGAATAACATACTACAATATAATAAGGTACATAAAAATTAAATGTCAAATATAAACGATTACATATAAGTTTCTAGTATACTTAATCCAAAAAGAGTTTATAGCAGGTTGAAAAACAATAGGTATATGTCGATCCTGATCAAATATAAATAATACATTTGTCAAGATATAACTTTTGAATGGTTTTGAAGGTAATTGTTAATGTCTCACATGTATATTTCTTGATCTCTGTTAACTTATAAATTGAATATTATTGTTTTATTCAATTTGATGAGTTGTCTTGATGGGTGTGTAATGACATCTTGATATTAATTTGTGGTAACCAATATATCAAAAAAACCTTCTCGATTTTGTACTTCTAAATTAGACACCATTTGAAAATCATAAGGAAGATTATAACTGTATGAACTTTGTTTTATTCTTAAGCTCATGAAATCAAAACTCAAGGCGAATCTTCATCAGTTTGACTCATTTGAATCACATCACGTTTTCTTATATGTTATAATTGCTCAATACTTTCATCTGCTATCTTATAATCATGATCTTCATCTTGTATAGTATGTTGTCACATTTTATTTATATATTAAAGAAAATGAAATGTGTGACAAAATTGAAATTTTTGAAGAAAAAATCCCTAAGTTTTTAGGCATTTGTGGAAATATAAAAAAATATCTAGACTATTCACAGATATTATAGATATTTTTAAACATTATAAATATTTAACAGATATTTTAAAAAAATATATCATTTTTTTTATTCTCTATGTCGAAACTTAAAAACATGAATAATTTCGTGAAAATATGAATCATGTACGGACACTTTCATCGTTGCGTGTCACAAAGTCAGCTAATGACAGTCTCTCATTGGTATTCAATCCAGAAAAACCAGAGACTTTTTTTATTTTTTATTTTTTATTTATTTTATTTTATTTTATTTTATTTTTATTTTGGGTGGGGGGGATGGAAAATCGGATAACTTTTTGGTAGCTCACGGAAACCCTAGACGGATTTTCTAGCGACAGAAGAAGAATCGAGAGAAATCATGGAGTGGGAGCACATTCAGAAATCGCTTCCCGATGATATCGCCCTCAAAATCGCTTCTTCTCTTCAGGTTCCGGCAATTTCCCATTACAACCTCACTCCCCTTTTCTTCCATGGCGTTTAGTATTTACTGGAGCTTTTTCTCTCTGTTTTTTTTTTAATTTTTGTTTTTTGATTTTGTTTTTTGATTTTGTTTTGTTTTCTGTTTTTTTTTTTTTTTTTGTTTTTTTGTTTTGTTTTTTTCATTTGGAAAGAAAAGGCATTGGATTTGTGCGCACTGGGAAGTTGTTCTAGGTTTTGGAGAGAGCTATGCAAGTCCGATTGCTTGTGGGAGTCTCTGGTTAAAGAGAGATGGCCATTTCTAGGGTTTCTTGAAGAAGGCTCGTCACCTTCTTCTTCTTCCTCTTCCACTGCTGCCGTAGTTCCTCGCTTTCAGGTATTTGCCTTAATCTCAATTCATATTTTTAATTATTATTATTATTATTTTTTTAGTAACATTTGAATCTCTTCGAAAGTTGATTACTTTGTGAGTGTAGACTTAATTGAAGAAGGCATAAGAATTTGGTTTTTTAAAAAAAAAGGAAATTACTTAAGAAATTTGAAAAAAAAAAAATGGTGAAAATGGTGTCACAGGGATGGAGGGCCTTTTACATAGAGAGGCACAATGAGATGGCGAGTAGAGTCATGGAGACGGTGGGGCTTGTGGAGCGATTTTCGCAATGTGAATCGGTCGAGGCTGGTGATTATTCGAAGGCGATTGAAGATTTGGACGATATGAAGCTTGGATTTAAAGATGTTGAGATGCTGCTTTTCAAGCCAAAGCTTAATCCTGTGCTTAATTTGGTCGGCGTGCAGTACAGCATCAATAGGGTTGGAGTGTCGGTATGTACTGATTTTTCTACCCCATCTAGTTACTGGTTTGATGGTTCGATCGTTGTCGGAGAATTTTGTAGTGTATGAAAATCTCGGTATGAGACAGTTTTTAATTATTCGACCATATCAGAATTGTATTAGAATAGTAAAAGCATGATAATTTAAGGGAATTTGATTAAAATATGACTGTTAAAAACTCTTTTGTACCAGTAGGATTTCTTTTGTACCCTATCAAATACTGTAGTTATCCTCTTATTGGCAAGTACTAGTAGCAAATTTTGTGTTCGAGACTTTGTTATCACTTTCTTTCTTGTTTGTTGATCTTACTTTGTACCGAGTAGAATAATGTCTAAGAGGGACAATTCACCAATCCTTTCCTTTGAGTTTTCGGATGTGCATCCTTAGAAGCCAAGGTGGTTTTGTGCACAAATGCCAAAACTAAAAGCTGTACTGTTGTGAACTCATGCTTGTCAAACTAATGAGTAGCCTAACATATGCCGACCGCATTCAAGTAGTGGTTAGTTCTATTGTTAGCTAGAATGGCATTTCTTTGTTAAGTCCCTCAGTCTCTAAGATTGTTTGAAATGTCACAACCTTTGAGAGAGGGTGTTTTGGCATGGTCCTGATTTTGTCGCATCTTTTATTGGTAGGCCGAGAATATACTGAAAGCACTCCATTATCACAAGATCTCAGATAGGCAAGTGTGTATCAGATGGTGGAAGCTTGGCAGATGGTTCTATGGGTTCCGGATGCGGGATGAATCTCACATTTGCCGTGTCTCTCTGGCGGATCTTTTAACGGCCAAGGAAAAAGAAGTTCTTGGGGTGCTCTGTCGCGGTGCTGTTCATGAGGTATTACGTGTTCAGATCTCCGTTGCCGACCCCTCGGGCACCCCCTGGTATAGTCAAAGCACTCAGATACAGGCTTGAAGAAGTGGGAAAAATCTAGTGCATGTTTCTACTTGTTTCTCAATGGTTTTTATGTACATTTGTATCTATATAAATGTGGATGCTATGAATATAAAGGTAGTGTGTGAATAAGCCAAGCCACTTGTGTATATATATATATAGTTCGTTGATTAGGGAGGCATGTGGCTTCTTTATTCTGATTGTAAGCCTCCTCTGCAAAATTTATTTGTAATTATAAGAAGTTAAAATCGGGTCAGTTTGTCTAATGTTCTGAAGAATGAAAAAGAAACGACTTTGGTATTGTTTTAGAGAATTGTGGTTGGATAATAATTTATGGCGTTTTGCCCGTAGGTCCATAGTTGATGGATTACACTGTTATGGTAAATTATAACTTCAAATTTTCTTGATTCTGATCCATATTTAGATAATAAGTTTTATAAATGGGTCTAATTTTATATTGTGTCACTTTAAAGTGAAATTCGTCTTTTGTTTTTTTCCTTTCCATTCATTTGGATCTCTTCCGTTTCATCGATTTTGTTCGGTTCTTCCTTTTCTTCCGAAAAGAGGCAAGGAAAAGGATCTCCTTGGTGGATCCCTCTCGTTCGTGATTAGCCTCATTCGTTTATGAGTTTTTTCTTTCATCTGTTTCTTCTTCACTTTCCATCCTTTCTGCCCTTTTTTTCTTTCAGTTTCTTGGTAAGAACCGGTGATAGTATTCTGCCTGAGTTGTGTCCAACCACATGTGGAACATTAATTGCTGCTGAATGACTGAAAAGAGATCTCAGAAAAGGTCCAGTCCAGAAAGCAGAAGGAATGAAGAAGTGTCAAAATGTTAATATTTTTCCTTGAGGGATTTTGGTAAAAATATATAAAACCTTTAGTCCTTTTCAGAAAAATAAAGAAGATACCTTCAGTAGTGCTTTTCAAGGAAAATCCACCAACTGCCACGTCATCTCTCAAGTTCTCAGTAAGAACTCATATCCACCTATCGTTTAGATTTTCGGACTCTAGCTTCTTCACAACAATGGAAGAACACCGCTTTCTCTCCACGCTGGCCTCACATTTTCCTTCACTTTCCGTCATTTTCTTTCCCTCCAAACAATCCTAGACCCATCTCTCCGCTCAATCCCTCGAACCCAGATACCAAAAAAATGTCTCTACGCTTCTCATCCCACGTCTTCAATCTCCACTCAGCGAAAAACCAGAGCTTTTTCGTCACTCGCTTCTCTTCACAGTTCATCAAGAAAATCCAGGTAAACTCCAACATCCCTTTTGCCTTCCCATCTCCTACGGATAATTCCCTCAAGTTCCGCAGAGAAAAACTCAACCCCATTGCAGCTTCTACAGCCCCAAGCGTTGAAACTCTCAACACAGCTTCATTCAGAAGCAAAAACCCAAAAGATGTTAACGTTTTGGTGGTGGGCTCAACTGGGTATATTGGGAAATTTGTTGTTAAGGAGTTGGTTAATAGAGGGTTCAATGTTATAGCCGTAGCTAGGGAAGAAAGTGGGATTAGAGGGAAAAACAGAAAGGAAGAGACTATGAATGAGTTAAAAGGAGCCAGTGTGTGTTTTTCTGATGTGACAAATTTGGATACTTTGGAGAAATCTGTGGAGAGTTTGGGTGTTCCGGTTGATGTTGTCGTGTCGTGTTTAGCTAGCCGTTCTGGCGGTGTTAAGGACTCATGGAAGATTGACTATGAAGCAACAAAGAATAGTCTTGTTGCAGGGAAGAAGTTTGGGGCTGCACATTTTGTGCTGCTGTCTGCAATATGTGTGCAGAAGCCGCTCCTCGAGTTCCAGCGCGCGAAGCTGAAATTCGAGGCGGAGTTGATGAGGGAAGCGGAGGAGAATAGCGGGTTTAGTTACAGCATTGTGAGACCAACTGCTTTTTTCAAGAGTTTGGGGGGTCAGGTTGAGTTGGTGAAAGATGGAAAGCCTTATGTCATGTTTGGGGATGGGAAGTTGTGTGCTTGTAAGCCGATTAGCGAGCCGGATTTGGCCTCTTTTATTGCTGATTGTGTGTTGGGTGAAGATAAGATTAATCGGGTTCTGCCTATCGGTGGGCCGGGGAAGGCTTTGACACCATTGGAGCAAGGTGAAATGTTGTTCAAGCTCTTGGGGAAGGAGCCCAAGTTCTTGAAAGTCCCCATTGGGATAATGGACTTTGCTATTGGGATTCTTGATTTCCTTGTCAAGATCTTTCCTTCGATGGAAGACGCTGCCGAGTTTGGGAAGATCGGGAGGTACTATGCGGCTGAGAGTATGCTGGTTTTGGATCCCGAGACTGGAGAGTACAGCGCTGAGAAGACACCGAGTTATGGGAAAGACACTTTGGAAGAATTCTTTGAGAGAGTACTAAGGGAAGGGATGGCTGGACAGGAATTAGGAGAACAGACAATTTTGTAAACATAAAGTTGTGTAATGTTTTAAGAGTTTATAGAATGAAAAAGGCTCAATCGAATCAAACAGTTTTGCGAACCGGTCTGTTTTACGGTATGTTCTAGTCCGGTCTGTAAATTGTATGAGTTGTAACCGTATGCTTATCATCAGTTGATGCATTTGTTACTGATTCTTCATGTTTAATGCATAAATTGGAAATCTGCCAATCTTTTGGTCAAATAGTTCATATCAGACTAGTTTTAGAACAAAAGCCATTGAAGCTTCTTAATGGGTCCAAATTACTTGGAATAAGCTTTCTTCTTTGTTAGGGTATTAAATAATGCCTTCTAGGTAAGACAGTTCTGAACTACTAGATTTTTTTATCGAATTTTGAAACTGTCGTTTTTAAATGAAAATATTGGAAATCTGTGTCTTTGGTCAAATAGTTTCAGACTGGTTTAAGAGCATATGGTATTGAAACTTCTCACTACGGCCAAATTACTTGGAATAAGCTTTCAAATGATGAAGTTTCGAAATTGTCATATTTAAATGCAAAAGTATTGGAAATCTGTCAGACTTTGGTCAAATAGTTCATATCAAACTAGTAATTGTCGTATTAAAATGGAGATATTGGAAATCTGTTAGTCTTTGGACAAATAGTTCACATCAAACTGGTTTTAGAGCATATGGTATTGAAACTTCTCACTGGGGCCAAATTACTTGGAGTAAGCTTTCTTCTTTGGAGAATTCTTTTTTTATTACCCCATTCGTACGTAAGACATAATTTTGAATAGTCAGATTTTCATCAAGTTTTGTAAAATTTTAATATATTAATGCATAAATAAGAAATATATAGGAAATCTCTCAATGCTTGGTCTGATTAGTCATATCAGACTAGTTTTTGAGCATGTGGTATTGAAACTTCTCACTGGGTCCAAATTACATGGATAAGATTTCTTCTTTGGAGAATGCTTTTATTATCCTACAGGTAAGACAGTTCTGAATCGTCATATTTTCATCTTTTTTTTTTTTGATTAAATCGTCATACTTTTGTAATATTGTAATATGATAAAATCTATCGGTTTAGAGTTGTATCTGGTAGGGTAAGTTACTCTACTACTTTGATTCTCCTCTTTCTTTACCTCTCTCTTCCTCTGTTTCTTTTGTTAGGTATTGAAAAAATTCCTTGATCGCTTTAACTTGCTATAATTTGGCGCTTTTAATGTGAAACTTTTGCACTTTTCTCATCTTGGACCGCAAATAACCTCGTTTAGTACTTGCACAAATCTCATACGACTATCAATTAACTCCAATTACAGAACAAAAGAACACCAAACGGTACAAGATAAAATAAGGATGAGATATGCAGCACAAATAGACAACATTTACAAAGAAGATTCTACACAAATGATTCAAACACTAACATCTGAGATAACACAAACTCGAACACATGTATGATCTTTCGAAGTTTTACTTGGGGATTTTCTTGTGGAGGGAGTTGACATTGAGCCAGATAAGAAAGATTAGCAAGAACGAGGCGAACAAAGAAACGGCGAGAGCGGCCCCTATGTGTCGACAGAACTTGTCGAAGTGATTGCACACCTTGTTCCATTGCACATGGTCGTTGCCCTTCAACCCGACGTAGGCAATACCTCCAGCAGTGCCGGTGGCTGAGGCAAGTATCCCCAGCATCAGCTGCGCCATAAACACGACACGTATATCAGCTTTAATCATGTTTTCCTCAAGAACAGGAACAAGAAAAAGTCGAAAAGATTTCATGGGATTAAAATTGTTAGTTGCAATGAAGAGAGTAGAGAGCTTTACCACATCCCAAAAGGCAAAGTGAAGCAGGAACTTTGTGGAGTATTGGGGCTTAAGGATGACCGAAATCGATGCCAGAGTTGTGATTATGCTGTAAAGGCCTGCAACTGATAATGCCACAAGAAAGTATCTGCAGAACAAAATACGAAAACTAAAGTCAACTAATCGAACGGTAATCCAACATTTGACAACTTAAAATTCAAATATAAGAGAAAAACACACAAATTCATCCAAGAAGAGAGAGAAGCTTGATAAGAAGACAATTCCTAGATAAATTAAGCAAGATTCGAGCCATGTAAGAACGAGTAACGGTTTGATCTTTGAAGCAGATTTTGGACAAAAATCTTGAACTATCTCAACGTAAAAAATCCCATGTAAACAAGACTACCGAGAAGAAAGGAAACCAAACAAGTGATAAACTCACATGAAAGCCGGCGAGTTGTCGAATTTGACCTCAAATTTCGGAGCAGGCAAAGGGCCGCCGATGGTTTGCTTGCTGGTGAGAAGAACCACAAGAGAAGTCACTGTTGCTGCAAACAACAAGAGCCTAAGAACCACATCAACTTTGAACAAGCTGGTTGCAGTACTTGGAGCCACGGGCGGCGGTGGCTGACTAACTTCTTTGCCAGATTCTGTGTCAGGCTTATCAGTTGACGCCATGGCTGGTCTTGAGCTGATATGACAAAGGTTAAGGAACCAGAATCACTATATCTCAATTGCGTTGTATTTGTGTTTGTGTAGATGTGTGTGTGTATTATATATATAAATATATAGTGGACCATTTTATGTGGCAATATTTTAGACATTATTGAGATTGGAGTTTCCCGTACGCCAAAGGGTATGGTTTGAAACTTTGAATTGTTAGGTTTGAATGCTGATATGTCTATCCCAACTATCTTAAGTTTGCACCATTTGACTCCGCCGGTTTTATATATATGTATGTGTGTGTGTGTGTGTTTGTTTGTATATATAGACATAAGAATGTAGATTAGGAGGCAGAGAAAATTTGTGTGAACACATTATAATTGATTCTATTTTTTTTTTTTTTTTTTTGGGTTCTTATCTTGTACATGTTGGTGGGACATTGGTAGACTTGTCGTTGCTTATATTGAATTCTGATTTATCCAGTCCTGTTTGGTGGGAGTAGAAGGTTTTGTTTTGTAGAATATATGTGACAAAAAATTCTTTTTTTTTTTTTTGTCCTTTTTTGTTTGCTTTTTGTTCAATATTTGTCTACTTTAAACACCTTTTTGGTGGGGTAAAGGCTCTTTAGTCTTTGTGGTAATCAACTAAAAAATGAGCTTTATTGTTGTTTCTGGAAAAAAAAATGAAAAGAAAAGAAAAGAAAAACAAAAATCTAAACAAAAATCCAAAAGCCAAAGTTTAGAGAGGATACATATGACAAAAATCTTGATGAGAAAAGAAAACGAGAGTATTATAATTACTCAATCGGTAAGACATAATTTTGAGTATCATATCATATTGAGATTTAGAAAGATATAAGAATTTACCATAATTAAAAAAGACATAAAAAAATTATAATTGTATTTTATTAGTAAGATTTTTTATTTTTTTATTTTTTGTGGTTAATAACATTTTTATCTCATAGGAAAACAAGAAAGCTGGTCACTTTTTCATGAAAGTAATACCACAAAAAATATATATATGTATATATTTATACCATTTGCGTGTAGAAATGACTTTGTTTTTTAAATGTGACTTGAGATATTGTTGGGATATGAAGTTGATACTGAATGAGATATGGGTCCACATTAAAGCATTAACAAAGTTTCTAATCCTGCCTGTTCTCATTGGTACACCTAAAGCTAATTAGGCATAAACCAAATTAAAGGCCCAAAAAAAAAACAATCAAGTGTCTTTTGTCTTTAATATTCTTTTGGCCACTTTTATCAAAAGCTCAAATGATTGAATTTTCCCGTCATTTACATGTCAAAGTTCAAAAATTCAAAAGAAATTTCTCGAGGCACTTGAATTTTTCAATCTTATTTTATGCCTACTTGTCAAATAGAACTTTCAAGAAAAATCTTCATATATATATATATATATGTATACACACACACAATTGTGTGTATATATATATATATATATATATATATATGTATATATATGTATGGGTGTGTAGGTGACGGGAGTGTGAAAAGAACTTCATTGTACATACGTACAAGTCATAAACTTAAGCAAATAGAGCTTATTATCCTCATAATTTTAATAATTTGTTTATATACCTACATAATAAATTGAGTCCACACAGGTTGAACGGTTAGGATTCAATTTACTTAGCAATCATACGTGTCATATTCAGCCATATCTTTTTCAAGAAGCCTGTTCTTCTTTGTTTGTTTGCTTGTGTTCTACCTTTCTCTTGCTTCTAGTTGGTGGTGATTGGGTTGGAACTTGGAATCGGATATACACAAGTAGTTTTGTTAGACTTCTCATCAATGCAACTTTTAAAGATAAGGTATTTTAATTTGCGTGTTTCTAAACGTAAAATCTGATTAACATCAAATCAAAAATTATATATAAATATATAAAAGTTAATAAAATGTAATACATGATTAGTGTTTACCTTATTAGTGGCTTAAGATTTTGTTTTTTATGAATTAAGTTGATATCAAAGCGTTTTATATTCTAAATTTGGTGTTATAGATTATTGTGATTACTATTGTTTTTTAAGACTTTGGCATGGTGAGTTATTTTATTAACTACTCAAAACCCAATTGCTTGAAGAAAGTTTTGGTATCGTCATTCACACATGTAATTATTATAATAATGTGAGTGAAACATCAATGATAAAGGATATGGAAATTTGAGCACTTTGCATAAATGTTTCCTCGCCTTAATTAAAATAACTAAAGGACGACTTTGGCTATTATTATTATTTTTTTCCTCACTTTCTTTTTTGGGTTAAATTTTGAGAGACGTTTCCTTTTACATATTTGTTTGTTGAAACTGGTGAAGTGCTAACGCAAGCACATGCAAATACATACATACATACACATATAAATATATTAGCATATGATTCCACTTCCTTTTACTTTGTTATTTTTTTGAGTGTTTGTCGTTTTTAACCTTGTAATTGTTAGTTCATTTCTTGTCGTTTTTAGTTTCAATTTTCTCTGTTTTATTTTTGTTTTATTTTATTTTATTTTTCATGTTTTTGTCATTTGAGTTCTCCTCATTTTTCACTTTGTTAACGTCGTTGGATTTTTTTTTGTCGTTTGTTCTGGTGTTTAGATTTTCTTGTTGTCGTTTGGTTTTGTCCTTGTATTTAACCCTTTTTTTAAAAAAGAATTTTGGTTAAAAAACAGTCGAAAAAAGGTAAATCAGTCTTACTAAACGACTTATATATGTTAGGATTCCTCTTAAAAACAAAATGAAAGAAAAAACATATGACTGCATGTACACCCATTTTTCTTAGATAGAAAGTCATGTTTTGAGTAGCTCCTTATAATTTTGCTTACCTTAATATTAAAGTTGATAATTTTAGTAGTATGAAATGGTAAAATTATCAACTTTAACGTTATAATGGACATAAATATAATGAAGTTGTAAATTTATGGCTTTTTTGTATATAACTATTTTTCATATGTTTTTAACAAAAATTATAACAGAATGGGTTTAGTAGGACTAATTCAAAATTCAAAGGTTAAAATGAGTGATTTTTAAGTTAATTGAGATAACTTTAAAGTTTAGGGGACTTAGATATAAGTATGATCCTAAAAGTTTTAATACTAAGTAGGTAAATTGTCACTTTTTACTGGTAAAATATAATCTTAATCTTTTACTGCTAAAACTATTGAATGAATTTTAAAGTAGGAAAAAGCTGAATAAAAGAAAAATTTTTATCGCGTCCATAAAGGCAAAAACAACGAGGAAGATTTTTGAGAGAGATGGTTTCAAGAGGGCTGCAAAAGATGCAAGAGCCGTTATTATACTGTAAACACCTGCCGCTGATAGTGCCACTATGAAGTATCTGCATGCACCAGTTTGATAAATCAAATAATTAATAACATGTTTTATTATCTTGCAAGTCAATTCGAACCATCTCAGAGCAACCAAAAAAAAAAAAAAAGTCAAATCGAACCATCTATAATAACAATAACGAATATGGTTGCACGTATAGCCTATTAACGATAATTTCACCACAAAATAAAGAGTTCAAATCCATTTCAAATTGAAAAAAAAAAAAAAAAAAAAAAACAGTAACGAACTATTTCTTTCCTTGATCTAGTACAATTGAAAAATAAATGGTGCTATAACTTGCCATGGAGGAATGTAAAGAAAAGGAGAAATTTAGTAATTTAATAGATCTGCAAAATATAAAGCTAAAACAAATTGATCAGCATATTTTACGAAGGTGTAACTCAGACCCAAAAAAAAAAAAAATCCTAAACATCCCTTGAAAAGCAATCAATTAAACGACATTTTTTAATTGTTTTTGTACAAGAGTAAAACACAATATTCTGTAAAACTCATTCTCGCCCTGCCATAAATCTAGTAGTACCATAGGTTTGTGTTTCGGGTTTGGGTTTAGATTTATCGCTAGGCGAGGCCATTAGTGAAAGGGTTTGTGTGGATCTTAGGAGGTAATTGTTGTACTAATTGAAAGTAAAGAAGATAAATGATCTATTTATATTGTGTTTAGTGTAATTAAGTATTATAGTCCAGAGAATTTAACTTGGGAAATATGTATATCCAACACGCCAAAGAATTGACTTTGAATAGTTTTTGGCCTAGCTACTTGGAGTAGAAGTAAACCTAATTTGAATATATGTGCAAGCCATAGGACTCGACAATTCATATTAAAAATTGGAATGTTGTTAGATATTATTTTATGTCTTGACTAGCAAAATTCCCTTCTAATCACACTAAATTGTATATTTATATACGTGAGATTCTAACTTTTATTATCAATTTATATGACATATAAATCATCATTTTTTAATCGGTAAGATTTTAAATAATTTTTACTATATCAATTGAAATTAAATAATAAATCTACTAATAAAAAAAATATAAAATTTATTAAGATTAAGTTTGATGTTCCTAACATTATCCTTTTAAATATTCTTAATTTATTTCTATATTTCAATCTCCTTAACAAGGTATTGTTCTACTACAATACTATTTTGCACTATTGGAATAAAATATTTCTAGCATCTTTCAAGTTATTTGTTTTTTCTCCTCAACCAAGTAGCGGCCATTCTCTTCTATTCAATTGCATCACAAGAGTAATAATATAGATGTCAAATAAGAGGTGGACTTTACCAATCTATGGCCTTAGGTTTGATATCTCAATCCTTTAAAAGGCTGCTGAAAGTGATGGTATTTTATTATATTTGCAAATTAAATTGCTTGGACCCGCTGAATTGAAGTTTTGTAGTTAAAGATCATTGACATAATGATAAGAGACTAAACCTCTGTTTAGTAAGTTAGTTAGAGATGAATTTTTTAAGTTGAAGTTGGTTGATTTTTCAAAAACTAACTATAAATTTTGTTGAATTTTTAGGAAAAAAAAAAAAAAAAAGATAAAAATTAAGATGAAAAAGTATAGTTTAATTAGAGTTAAACTTAAATACCAAAGGCAAGTTAAATATTTATTGTTTGTAACTTAGCCATATATATCAAAGTCTTCAATATGGACCACTTGAAAAATCAGAGAAACAACATTAGAAAAATGTATCCCATCCCTGTGCTTGTCCTTAGACCATCTTCAATGCATTAGTCTATGTCAATGCTATATTTGTTATGAAAAAGTATGAAAAATAACATTATTCTATTTTATACTCCAATGTATAATGTTATTTCTTATGTTATTTTTACTTTTTGTCATTATTATTATGCTTGGGAACTTGTAAAAGTAAGCATTTGGTATTTAAATTATTTAAAAAATAAAATTATTATAATAATTACATGACAAAAGTCAAGCCAAGAACCAATAGTAATCAAATGTTAAATTTGACATTGACTATACTTTGTGGTAAATTTACCACAAAATTTAGTATTTGGCAAATTTAGCATCAAATATAACACTCCGTAAGATAACACTTTTTTCATCCAAATACCAAAATTTACCAATGGCACGATCTTTAACATTACATTGGAGATGCTCTTAGCGTATATAATACAAAGATGTAGATATACATTAATGAAAACACTAGAGAAAATATATGCCCAACTATTCTTAGTCTAATTATAATTTCATATATGGCCTTATAAGATTTAAAGTTGGATTCATGTCACCTCTAAATTAAAAAAAAAAAAAAAAAAGAAACAACGGAAGATTAGTATTATATATATGATCGAAATATATAGTCTGAAATCAAAATCGAAATTTCTAGCATTATCCTATTTAAAACCATTACAGAACTCTTATTAAATGCTTGTGAAGTTGAAAGATATATAACTGTCATATTTGTATGCCCGATAAACAATTAAAATAAAAAGATATATTTGTGTTAAGATTTGATTACGGATGGCCAATGGGTACTAGTTTATAATTTGCAGAAAACGATTGTAAATTGTGTAGGAATTTTCTGTGACAATAGACTGAGAGGTACCCAATCATTTAGTTCTTATTTTTCTCTTCTAATGACTTTATATATTATATATGGTTAAGAAACTTCAATGATCCCTATCCAAATAATTCCCCTTTTTTTTTTTTTTTTTTTTTTTAGGTCTTGATGAATATTGAGAATATCATTTACCAAAAAAAGTCAATCGTCCATTGTTCTGAGACAAAGTAGAGGCAAAAAAATTCTTCCGTTTTTTTTGTTTTGTTTTTTGTTTTTTTGTTTTTTGGTTATTGAAATAGAGTTGTACTCATTATGAGCTCTTTACAAAATTGAACAATTAACCACTGATTGATAATATATGATTTAATCTGACTCAAATCCCCCAATTTTTAAAGTGAAAAAAAAGCTATAAATATGCTCCATAAAATGAAAACACTACTAATATTATTTTGTAGAAGAGAAAATTTTTCTTTACCCACAAGTCATAAAGATCACAAGGGCTTTCAAAAAAAAAAAAATAAAATAAAATCTTAATGAATTTGAAAATAAATTTTATTAAATTATAATTTTCAGATAATTATTAATTAAAAAAAATTATAATATTTATAAATAACTAGAACTCTTCAATTCCTACATATCTGGGACTCACCTTTTTCTATTATTCTTTGGAGAACTAGCAGCAAAATCTTGTAGATTCTTGCACACTTTTCTTATCACTTTTATTTACATTTTCAGGCATGTGAAAATATATCTGATCAAACCAAACCAAATCAGATCAGATCAGATATATCTTTTTTTTTTTTTTGGTGGGGGGTGGGGGTTGGGTGTGGTGTTATTGCTTGTGTTATTTTGTTTGCTTGAAATTAAATTCTTGTATGGCTGTCAGTGTAGTTGCTAGCCTGGACTACTCAGATTATCCGGGACATCTGTAATTTATACTTTCTCAACTAGCAAAACGCCAAAATAAAAAATAAAAAATAAACTTTTTTTGATAAATAAATAAAAAAAAATAAACTTGCACACCCTTTAGCTGGGCATTTTTTTCCTCATACTTTTCTTTATTATAAAAATTGAAAAATCCCATCAACTCTGGGATTGCAACTACCATACCTCCTTTGGTTGAGGATCTATAATTTTCACATTAACACGTCAATCCCAAATCCAATATTGTTTCATGCATAACAAGTCCTAAAAAACCACGACTCCAGCTGCATAAAGAGAAAAAAAAACAAAAACAAAAAACAAAAAACAAAAACAAAAACAAAAACAAAAAGAAACAAAAAAGATAATTTTATTTTTTAGTAAGATGAGAAAAACAAAATAGGACTGCACAATTCTGGACGATTAAGAAAATTTTTTTGTAAATTAATAATTATTTTTGCACATCCACAACGCTTGGAGACACTAAATATTTTAATTATAAATATTATGATATGTTATTTATGACTCATACTTAAAAAAATAATAATAATAAAACATTATTATATTATAAATTTGAAAGTTCATGTCGAAACTTATTTTCCTCTCACCAATTGAGTTAGTTCGAAAACGGAAAATTGTACATATATACATGTATTAAATATATTGCTCGTTTTCTTTAATGGCCGGAATAGATGGTGATCACAACAAACACAAATCAATTGCCAGCCAAAGTACTGTACAAGAACAGGATATTATCCTATAATTTAGATAACTGTACTACCGAACTGTTTTCCTAAAAATAAATTCTTCGCAAACCCCCCAACTCTATAGTACGTTGGCCTATTGAATTATCGATCAACCACCTCCTAAAGAATCTGACAACTATATTTAATAATATGAAAATTATTA
Organism: Ficus hirta; assembly: GCA_038430175.1. Taxonomy (NCBI): domain Eukaryota; kingdom Viridiplantae; phylum Streptophyta; class Magnoliopsida; order Rosales; family Moraceae; genus Ficus; species Ficus hirta. Next base: position 12,743,256 of record CM076593.1, on the reverse strand, counting down.
CATTTATATAAATTATGATCTGGGTTTATGACTCTCACATCTTCAAAAACAAATGAAAATATTGTCGGATTCTCATCATATTCAAAAAGTAAGCGTTTAGATCGTTAATTAGAGTTAACATTTTTAAGTTGGAGTTGATTGACTATTTAAAAACTAATTATAATTTTTATTGACTTTTCATAAAAAAAAAAAAATCCAAAAAAAAAAAAAAAAAAACAAACAAACAAACAATATAATTGAAATTAAACTAATGTGCCAAACAAAACCTTATAGTTTCTATCCAAATCTTTTCCCTCTTACCCGTTAAGTTAGTATACATCGTACGTATTCTTTAATGGCCGGAATAAGTGGTGATCACAATAAACAAAAATCAAACAGCTAAAGTACTCTCCAAGATCATTACCATCCTATATGCCCTTAATTAACTGTACCATCAAACTGTTGTGACAAAAATAATTGTTTTTGTTTTTGTTTTGGGCAAATCCCATAGTAGGTTGGTTTATTGAATTCTTGATCAACTACCTCTTAAATGTGCCAGGCGTAATTTGAAAAATAATTGTATAGGTGAATTTTCGGCGAAATTAGGTGAATTATTATTAGGGGGGAAAATATCATTTTGATACCTTGTCTTTAAATCTTTTTTCATTTTGGTGCCTTGAGTTTTAACCTTTTTTAATTTGGTATCTTGACGTAAAGAAATATCATAATTGGGGTATCTTTGTCATTTAGGAAAATATAATCTAGGTAACTTGAGTTCACTTTTTAGTACGTAAAATGATGAATATGCCCTTTTATTCCGTATATGTATATAATAGCTGGATCAGAACCTTGATCTGATTATGTTCCATTTCTTTTCTTAATATTGTTTTTTTTTTCTTAAACATTAAATTGTTTTATTTTAGTATATTTTTAGAGTAAAAGGGCATAATTATAAAGGGAAATTCGTGTGTCGAAAATTAATATGTTCATGATACTTGAATGGTATTTTATAATAATAATAATAATAATAATGACAGGGTATTTCAATGGCATTTCATGGATACTAGGGTGCCAAATTTTGTGAAAGGGAAAATTTCATTACTCTCACTAATAAGATAAAAAAAACACCGAACATAACAAACCCCGTATTACATGAGATAAAACCATTAAATAAGAATGGATCTACAAGTAAAATATAATTATGCTCAAAGAGAAAGACGTATGCTTGAAGTCCGATAACGGGTATATATTTCAACTCACTGAAATCGAGCACACATAAAGCTCTTTTTGACAAAACCCCGACAGTTGATGGAATTTTCCGATCAATTGAGGGCCAAGACTCAGTAGCACAAGGTCCACAACTGACTCCGTATAAAAGTAACTCTAGTGGGACCAAAACAACGTCAAGACTTAGATTCGACAAATAAACAACCAACATGAAAGGTAAAGAAACCACCTCCGTTATGAGAAATAAAATAAATAAATGAAATACCAAAAGAAAAAATGACGAAGACATCGTCATTATTATACAAAAACCTACAAACTGTAAAATCTAAAAACTAATCACATAGAAAGAGTCATTACCGATAAAACAAATCACATCGCTTGAAGAAACTGAGTTGCCGAAGCCGAGCTGCTATAGAACCTCCTCGGTATGTGACAACCATGTACCACCATAAACTATCTCATTCATGCCTTGTTCCTTCCCACAATATTCATCCTCTTGCCAAGACCCTCACCATATGATTCTCACCTTCATCTCTAGAGCTGGGAAACCAGAGACAGGCCAAAGACTGCTACCAAAATCCGGTCCCAAGAAAACGAAACGATTAAAAAACTCTAGTCCTCATACGTTAGAGAGAGAAAAGAAGAGAGAGAGAGAGTGTTGGATATCAACTTTTTAACGGACCAAATTAAAGAAAAAAGAGGTTAAAATATATTGATCATAATGATATTTCCCAGTATTAAGTTATGACATATATCAAAACGAGTTCATATATGACTCGAAATTCATGCCCTGTTGGTAATTATCCTCAAATACTATTTTGTCACATAATCTAATTTGAAAATTAGTAAAATAAGAAAATAAGAAAACAAGATAACAAATCTGAAAGTCGTAGAAAGACTTCTTGAAATTTTCATTTGGTTTGGTTCTAAACTCGTGCCATACATACGGTATACGGCTTACGGTGACAATTAATGGTATTGTTTGTATCAGATGATGCCATAGGCTATATTTAGCAAATATCCAAATATTTGCCCTTAATTAATTTGTGTGGTCCTAGTCAGATAACGTAAGAACCCCGTATACATATACATACATACATACATACATATATATATATATATATAGAGAGAGAGAGAGAGAGGTTATGATGACAAAAGAACAGACGATGAAATCGTGTCAGTAACTCCCGTAAATGTATTAATGGATTTTACTTGGCACATATATGTGTAGTAACATGTTTTCAAAGAGTCAATGTTTCATTACCTACTTTAAATGCTGCTTCAAAAGCTTGTATATACGTGTATATATTTATATATAACTATACTTACTTAAAAAAAAAAAAAAAACCTTACTTCAAGGGGTTTTATTATGAATAGCCACGTATATTGAGATTGGTATAATAAGTTGATGCCAAAAAATTAAATGCAAGAAGCCATGCAAAGTGTTAAACCCAAATAAAATTGGCATGCAATCAACATATGCAAGAAAGCCGAGAAATAGTTTTGTCGCTTGTGTTCAGTTTTCAAGTAAAACCAAAAGAAATTTGCACATTTCTATGTCACATTATTGACGTATTGCTCCCAAAAATAACTCAAAGAAAACCTCATCAAGAATATATATATATATATATATATATAGCATACATATGTTGAAAAATTATATCATACGGTGGTCAGATATAATGATCAATCTTCCGAATATGTCTAAATGAGATATACTAGGTAAACAAAAATATGGTCACTTTGACCATAGTGTTTGAAAACTTCTGACGGAAATAATTTAGTATAATTTTACAATTGATTATATTAAAAGATACAGTTCGAATCTTCTCTCCATCAAATTTAAAACAAAAAATTCAAATAGGAAAAAAATATAAATTTGTATGATTTTATCATTGATTAATTAATTAATTTACTTCCATATAAGATACTAAAGAGGTCAAAAAATAAAATAAGAATTGGCCTTGTTAGAGCATCTTTAATTCAAGTTCAAATAGCTATGTCAAAGCCAAATTCAAACATTTAAGTGAAAAGATTACTCTTTAATACGGTGCTTATTTTTAATGTTAAATTTGAAGAGTGGTATAGATTTGGCGACAATTTTACCACCAAATATATACAACGAAAATTGCCGTATTTTGGCACTTTATTGTCTTTTTACACTTAATAATTATGATAAATTAATATTATTCAGGAGAATTATATCAAATGACATATTTTATAGGTACTTTTGAAATTTTAGTATGTTTTTTAAAAGATGATAAATTATTGCATATATTTTTTAGTAAATCCTTGGATTTCTTTGAATTTTCTAGAAAATAACATATTCGCGGTTAATTTTTAATAACAAATTTATGCGCATAGTTTCATATTAAAGAGAGAAAAAAAGAGGAGGAGTGAGAGAGAAAGAGAGAGGAGGAGGAACAATAAGTTCTTTTTTTTTCCCCTCATATTGTGTGATCATAATTTTGTTTATACAATTTATTATTATGTTCCTAAATTTTATGTTACTCTATTTTTATGGGAGTATAAGATAGAATAGCGCATAGTGAGTTTTAGATTCTAAGTTTGAAAGCTGTGAAGTTTTGTATGAAATTGATGAAACACATGTTTATTTTTTTAGGGGAAAATAAATGTTTATTTAGCCTCGTTTATATTTAAAAAAAAAAGTAAAAAATATCAGATATGTCGTTTTTCACACATATTTGTGTTTCATTTAGCATTGTCATTTATATGGGAGATGGTATGGTAGGTATTCCACATATTATTACATTCATGAAATAATAAATGCTTCCAATTTCTGCCGTTTAGTTCATTTATATTGCTGTTTCAAAACTCAAGCATTAATGGATTATTGATATCTACCCAACTGTGCCACCTGTATTCTCTACTCAACACAGATACACATTCCAAAGCTTTAACATCTAAATTAATTGATTTAGCAAATAATTAAGTGCATGCCAGCAAATACAAAGTTTCCTCAAAATTTTATACGTTATTATTTTTTATAATATGGACATCTGTTAGACGCGTAAGTACATTTCGCATTAGCTATAAAGAGCGTTTCTATTTGAAACGTCAATATAAGAAATATATATATATATATATATATATATTGCTGGAAATATAAGAAAGCACTTATAATAAAGTGTATATATACATATATATATATATAAAATGTGTCGTATGTGATAGCGTATAATATGCTGTATTTATATTTTTTTATTTAAATATTTATAATAATTAATTGATTTATATATATTTTTTATTTAAAATTTTGTCATATAATACTATTTAAATATTGATATAAAAGATAAAAATTATTAAAAAATTTTATAATTAATTCATCTGCATTGAAATAATATAAAACAAATCATGTTACAACAGACATATGGGAGGGATATGCCGTAAAGAAACCTCTAGATATATGAACATTGAAAACGTCGGTAGAAATTGAAATAAAGAATTCATCTTTTGTAATCATGGCAATAGAGTACCTACACGTACATAACTACCCTTAAAGTGATGAAGGTAAACTTCTACTTTATTGAAGAGCACACCAATTATTTTTTTTAAACAAAAAATATAAAATTCAGTTGGTGTTACATGAATGTAAGTAAAAACAAAACAGGAAAAAAAAAAATCATAAATTTTAAAAACATTAAAATAAACAAAAAAAAATTCAATAAAAACGGTGTCCCCATTCATCTTCAAGTGCAAAATTTAGTAGTGGTTAGCATATAAATCTACATACATATATGTACAATTAAATTTATATCAACCATGTAATAACATTCATCTATTAAATAATAATTCTCATAATTACAACTATTATTTAATAGTTAAATACAATTCTATTTATTTGTAACGTCATTTTAAGGTTTAGAATTCAAATATCTCTTCTTCATTTGAAAAAAAAAAAAAAAAATCAAAACATTATTGCCTGCCACGTACGAAATGTGATCAATTACTCATGTTGAGACCCACAAACCCACCATCTCGTGCCTTAATTGTCTTTATCAATAATATGTAACCTTCTCTTTCACACTTTCCTCTTTTCAACGAACACAATCACTACAACAATAATAGGCTTTTATAACATGAGTTGATAGCGTTTTTAGATTAATGTTATGATGAGCCCCTAAAAAAAAGCGCATCATTGAGCGGGAGCCAAAGTCCTCTGAAGGGAAAATTATCACAAGCCAAAAAAATACGAAAAAACAAAAAATTCAAAGTCATTTAAAAAAAAAAACTGCAAATGCCCCCACGTTCCCTGTGGGCCCTGTTTCCTTATTTCCACTTTCGTTCTCTCCTCGCCCCCCGCGCTCCCCCCCCCCCCCCTAACCACGCCTTTTTTTTTTGGTGCAATCACAAGAACTCAACAGCACCAACCACAATTTCCATTTTCCACCCACTGCGTTTGAATCGACAATCAAATCCTGGTAAGTTGGTTAGTAAATCTTATCACCAAAGTAATTTTCTATGATCAACTTTTCCATTACAATCTAGATGTATTTGACAATCTCAACCCTAATTTCATTGCGTCAGGTTTCAATCCACAATCGATTCCAAGAAATTTCTTATATATTTGCAATTTTGTTCTCTAAATTTGTTTTTTGTCATTTTGATTTTGAAATGGATCGTTGACGTATTTTCTTATTTGAGTTTTCATCTTTTCTTTCTGATTTAGGGATCAACACTTTCGCAAAAATGGTAAAAGAGGTATGAGAACTTGGCAAATTTCTTTTTCCATTGGGTTTCTTATTTCAGGCTTCAAATCTTATATTTATGTTTCCTCTTTTATTATTATTATTATTATTCTTCCTCTTCTTGTGATTATTATTGAGTTGAATTTTTCGTTCATTGCGTCATTAACAGATTTTAAAACAGGGCAATCCATGAACGATTTTCGGGTTAATTAGCTTTAAAATTTGATCTCTATATCTTTTCTCTTTTTTTTTTTTTTTTTTGAGAGAGAAATCTGTCTTTTCTCCTTTATTATACCTTTTATATTACTTGATTTTTGAATCATTGGATATTGGTGTGTGAAGAGTTTGTAATTTTTAAACAGATATTCGTGTACTCGAATTTCAAGGAGTAGGGGATGTGGGTATTAGGTAAGTTCTATTTAACAGAGCAAATGCACTATTTTTTAAGCATCATGATATCTGTTATCCTTTTCTTCTCAAAATTATGAGCAACTATTTTTCACTTTTGTGAAATGACCGAAAGGTTTTGGATTTTCATGACTGAAAATACAAAAAATGGTCATTTTAAAATAAAGTTGATCCTAGTTAGAGTTTGAAGTGAAATGAGCAAAGTAGCAATATGGAAAGTGGTAGAATTGACAGTAAGTACAAGATTTTTCATTCAAGATCTCTCTTACTCGATCATTTTTTTTTTTGTTATGTTTTATTGTTGCTCATTTTCAATTCGATTTATTGTTTGCTTGTTACACTATTGCATTGTTTCTGCTACTTGTTAAGAAAATTCCATCCAAAATGGGTAATTGTTTGTCTTTGTTCCACTATTTATTTATTTTTTGGATTCTCATTTAATTGTGTTTTATATCAATTTACTAATGAATTTATCTTTATTTTCACAGGTATGAAAGTTTCAGTTCAATGTACAAATGACGAAGCTGTAAGAAATTCGCAGGTATGAAATTTTCAGGTCTGCTTCCACTTTCTGTTGTGTAGGTATACATGTTTCCTCTGTATATATCTGTTTTTTGATTGTGGTGAACTAATGTGATTTTCATTTTCAAACTTCTTGTTGCCCAGTTGCTGTTGTTTTGTTCTTTGGTATTTTGTCCTTTCTTACTTTTAAATATGATAAGATTGTAGTTAGTAACTATATAAGAAGAATATAACATGTGAGGTTAGTCCAGTTTTGAATTATTGTAATTTACTAAAGTGTATTTACCTCTTAACATTAACTATGAACTTCTTTTAATAAATGAACCAAAGTTTTCAATGCTCACTTTTTGTAGGACTATTTTGTTGCAGCACTATCCGATGTCCTTTTTTGTTCTTTTGTGTTTAGTTGAGGTTGAAAGATGCACTAAGGTAATAAAGTTTATAACCTTTGTTTCTATTGACACTGGTTAGAAATTATGATAGCCTAGTGGGTACAATACAACTGCTTAGAAAAAACCGTGTTTTTCAATTTTTTTGTAGGAAAATTTACATAACATGTACAGTTTGATAGTAATACAAATTATTTTGATCGTGTATTTATGTCGTTTGCTATGTCTTATTTCAGGAACTTTGGAGGCTTTACAAGTTGGAGTACATATTAAATTTTTGTCTATCCGAACATTGTTCAAGTGTTGTTTTCAGCATTAGCCCAGATTGGATTCAAATCTTAGCTGGTTTTACTTTTTGAATTTAGATTTCCTTGTCGGAAACCAATATTTATCAATTGTAATTAGTTTTATTTTTTATGAGTCGATGTGTTAGATTTTGTAACTGTTGATTATATAATAAAATTTCATTTTGTTTTTGCTTGTTTTATTTGAAGATGTCAAATTATTGTTATTGTATTATATAAATTATATGAGTACTATCATAATGAGACATGTAGCAATGAAAAAAGTTTATTTACCACATCTCTTAAATGATAATGCCTTTTCTGTAATCAAATTGGATTTCATAGGACCAACATCACGCTATCTAAAGTTTCTAATAGCACCGGAAATCTGCTATAGAAAGAGTGAACATAGCGTCAAAAAAATGCTATGATAGGTCTTTACTTTTAATAACATGGGCTAATATAGCGTTCGGCAAAATGCTATCGAATTGTTTCCATAGCGTTTTCTTGGTGCTATGGAAGGCAACTTTTGTTGTAGTGAATGTCTCTCTCATATATATATATATATATATATGTGTGTGTGTGTATATATATATTATAAGAACTCTACTCACTCATTTGTGTGTATACACGTATAGTTTGAAGAACAAAGAGCTTTGTTTGCTTCTAGTCAGTGAAAAAGGAGAGCAAGGGCAAAACAAATATTATGGATGGGTTTGAAGGGTTGGAGACAAACGGAGAAGGGATGAAAGTGGCTTGTAAGAATAATGATAACAAGAGATCAAGAATACAAGGAACTACAACATGTGAGATTGTAGTTAGGGTTTTGGCACTTGCACTGAGTCTCTCAGGAGCTGTGATTCTTGGAGTGGATAAGGAGACCAAACTTGTTCCTATTAAGGTTGTCGACAGCCTCCCACCACTTTCTGTTTCGGTTTCTGCTAAGTGGCATTACTTATCTGCCTTCATGTAAGTCCTAATTCCATTCATTTTTCCCTTGCTATATATTCTTCATGTGTATATAATATATTTCAAAATATAAGGCTTTGGTTTAATACAATATATGCGTTGGCGGAGCTGCCGGCAGAAGAACTAACCTTCCAGTTCAATAGGGACGTATGCATGTTTTTTTTTTTTTTTTTTTTAAGTAGATGACATAAAAAACGATAGTTACAGTATTTTTAAAACTATCAAATACATACACATACAGATATAAAATCATTAAATATATTGTTGGTGATAAGTTTTCATGTTTTGAAATATCTGTGTGATAGCTTCATTTTCCATTTGATCTAAAATTTCTTCTCGATAAATTCGGCAAATGGGTTCGTGGATCAAAAGGTAAAAATTTTAGTGAGGATTTAAATAGGATAACTGATTTTGAGCGTGGATAAGAAAAGAAAAATCATAAATATTTCATATTAATTTCAAAAGAATAAAGACCGAGTAGGACCGTCCCTACTGGGCACAACTTGCCAACCAAACCTCCGCACTTGGTGGAGCCCGCCTTTACCTCTGGAGTGTACATTTAAATATTCTAAAAATAAATAACATGAAAAAAATATATTGTTTAGTGTAAAAAGTGCAATTTTTTTTTAATTTGCTTTTATATTTTGCCTTTTTCCGCTCTTGTTTCGATCAATTAGGTTTTAGAGTAAAAAAAGTAAAATTTGTATTAAAAAATATAGACATAAAAAAAATGTGAAGCCCAGTGGAAACAAATATGTGAATACTGAATTTCATTGTGGCAAAATAGACAAATTACATTTTTTTTAAGCTAAAAAATTTCCATTTTAATGAGGGCTACTTCCCTTACATCAAGTAGTTCCGCTCCTGATTATATATTACGGATATCTTGGTGTTTTTTTTTCCTTGTGGTATTAAGGAATATAGCCTTCGATTTAGGGGTGAAAAGAATGAAAAATACACATCTATACATATATGGGTGGGGTCAGACATATATTTTAATGGGGGCATACACTAAATTTGTAAGACAAAGTAGGTTTTTACCGTTGTTTTGTCACTAATTAATGCTTGATATTAAAGTGATCATCACAACTAACTAATTTTGAAATAATTATGATTTCATATGCCAACTTGAAACACCCATGTCCCACATGTTATTCAATAATTTTTTGGTCAATTTCAATTTTCAACCAATCAAAATTGCGTGTTATCTTTAAATTTGCATTTAATTATGTCGCTGAAACTCACAAAAATTACCACGTGATAATTCATGAAGAAATATTATTGGTAGTTTGCTTGTTTCCCAATAACATTTAACATTTCGTCATAATCAAAGGCTGACATTCTATTTTTAAAATTCACTGCAATATACCACAACAATTCACATAGTTTTTACATGATAATTTATGATTAGATGAAAATATTAACATTATTTTTTCCAAACTAAATCTAATATGTATGATACCTTTTGCTTAGGTACTTTGTGGTGGCAAACGCATTAGCATGTTCATACGCGGCAGTGTCAACTCTGGTACTTTTGCTCGCAAACCGCGGCGGTGGTAAGAGCATCTCCGGACTTACCATAACCATTCTCGACGTGGTGATAAGCGGATTGCTCTTCTCCGCGAATGGTGCAGCCGCCGCCATTGGCTTGATGGGCTACGAAGGGAATTCGCACGTGCAATGGAAGAAGGTCTGCAATGTTTTCGACAGGTTTTGTCATCAAGGAACTGCTGCTCTTATCATTTCTGTATTCGGAGCCGTAGCCTTTCTTTTGCTTGTTGTGCTTTCAGTCAAACGCCTCCAAAAAAACTACTGATCATCCGATTATTAGGGTTTTACTTTGCTTGCTTTGCCTTGGCTAATTATATTCCTTATATATGTATGTTGAACAATTTTGGTAATTAGAATTGGTTTTCTTAGTATATATGTCGTTTATGTTTTGCAAAAATTGGAATGTTAATGGCTATGAATATTCAGAAATTATTCGTTCAAGCTCTCTAGAATTACAAGGTGAAATATTAAAAATTTTCTCTTGATCACCCATGTCACACGCACACACACACATATATATAATGAATGGGTTGAAACATATAATTCACACTAAAAATAACTGATACATCTCAACTAATTGATACCAGTAAAAATATGCATATATTCCGCATAAAGTTCTCCAGAAATTTATTAATAAAATTATTATAAAGAATGAAAAAAAGGCATAAAAAATCCCAAAAAATTTGAACAACTTGGAAAGCTAAAGTAAACTTCAGTCGGAGCGAAAAACATCTACCGTTAATAAGGGATCAAAAACCTTGTTAAATTGCCCAAATCATATATATGACACAAAATTCTTTTATGATCTGTGCGTGTTAACTCTTTCATTATCAATAATAGGTCAAATCCACCACAAATTTCTCCATATTAGGAAGGGATACATAATGGTCATCGTCATGGGCTATTTTTAATCAAGAAAATAGAAAAATGTAGAAACTAGCTATAACACGGTAGGCCAACCTTATTAATTTAATGTTTGTGGGTCGCCATTACATATGTCAGTTATATTTACTACTTGTACCTAATGTCAAGACTTGTTCCTTAGACTTCAAGTCAAAATTGCTTACTGATATATATATATATATATATATATTGACCAATAGCTATAGCTATATACAAGGGTTTAGTTAGGTCACAGCATTGAATATTCTGAACCAACTGATTTTACACTTTTTGTTTTCAGAATTCTTTTAATTAATCAATTTAATAATTAATTAACTAGTAGAGATTTTTTTTTCTGATTACGCAGATATTTTTATTGAAATTCGTGCCCTAGAATTTTCTAAAAATTAGTGTTTATAGGTTTCTCCATCCATCGAATTTTGTTAAAATTTGGACAGGTTATTATTATTTTTTTAAAAAAACAATTGTACTAAACTAAGGTTATTATCCCATTATGCCCTTTAGGATACGATATTCTCACTCCTGATTATTTTCAGGTAAGTGTTGAAAATACCCTCTCCATTCTTATTACATCCAAACTTTAGATAGAAAATAGACATACGTCAAGTTTGAAATTGGTAGCTGACTTTTTCTCCATGATAAATATCCCTCAGTTAAGAGTTAAGACATATCTGGACATATATATAAATGTTAGTAATTTTTTTAATAATTAATGGGAGCCTTTTACTAGGATGAAGCGTAATAAAATCATCTAGTGGAAATATTATTTTCCTCGAACTTTTGAAAAGTGTACAAACTATCCGTTGTCTGCACAATATTTGTCCATTATCCACACCTTTTTTTTTTTTTTTTTTGCACTAATTAAACTTTTGTGAGAATTAGTAAATAACAATTAAAACAGGGTAATTTAAAAAAAAAACACTAAAAAAAAACACTTCATGAGTATTAATGATTTGGACTATTTCTCTTTTGTATCACTGTCTGGCCAATAATTGTGACGATTCATTATGTAGAATAATAACTTGAAGTAATTATTGTTTTTACTTGATTAATTTGGTGTAACATGAACATATATGAAAAGTATTAAACCATGAATTGATTACATAATTATAATTTTTAATTTTAATTACTTATCATTTTATCCCTGCGTTTTTAAAAACTACAAAGATATCTATTGAAATTGAAAAAATTGTTTCAATTTCATCGCTCCTTTGTGGATGATAAAACATGAAGGAAAAGGAAAAATATACCCTTAATTAGATTGAATTTATTTCTAAATAGTATTTTTTTTTCTTGAGATTTTTTTTATAACATTATTAAGCTTTTTTTTTTAAACAAAACTTAAAGTTGAAGATCATTTTTGAAATTTTTGTGGTTCGTTTTAGTTTTGTTTTTTTATGTCATTTAAATATATTGCGTCAAAAAAATGTATAAAATATTTTCTATAAACTATTTAAACGTATTAGTCTCGTATGGCTCAATTATTTCTGTTCACAAAATATGTAAAGGCTTTTTAACTTCAAATAATACCTTTGTACTTGCCAAAAACAGAATGACACAAACTGAGAAAGAATTAAAATTAAGAGATATAATCACGTAATTAATCATAAAAATCAGTATTTTCTTTTTTTGAATTTGAGAATGTGGTCTACCCCTTATAACGTCGGTCGGGATGGATTTAGTTTAACCACAATATCAATGTTTTTCATGAAAAGTATAATTGTCTTATTTATTTTGACTGTCGGCAAGAGAGTATTTTTATATAGGTATGCATGTATATGTATGTTTATTTACTCGTATACTACTTGAGAGAATGGTATTGCTCACCATGAGCCCATGAGAAGAAAAATTAAATAAAATGAAAATGAGAGAGTGAAACGTCAATGAGAACTCCAATAATCCAATTCTACCATTATTTTTTGTATGTACCTTGAGCAGAATAAAATAGAAAAAGTTGAGACATAGTCCATATAGTCCGTTTCTTGAGAGTGAAATTCTGAAACTTCCAAATATTTATAGTCATGTTTATTACTCTCCTACAGTAGTGAAACACACCTTATTTTATTTTTAATTAAAAAAAAAACACCATTTCTGTAGGGGTAAAAAAAAAAAGAATATATCAGATGTGCAAGAGCATTTTTAGCCCATTCAAAGTTATTATTTTGTTCATTCTCTTGTGGGTTAGAAAATGGTACTTGATGTGTTACTTGCAGAATTTTTGGTGTAATTATCAGTTTTGTACTTCTTTAAGTACAGTAAAAAAATCTTAGACAATCATGCCTAATCTAATAAAATTTGCATTTAATATATATATATATATGAATAAATATAGTTGTACAATACTTTGATACTGACAATTAAATCAGTACATTATCAAGTGTTCCAAACATTCATTTTTTGGCAGGACAATAACTTGCGTGGCCCTTGTGTGAGGGGTTAACGACATCAAACAAATTAATTTAGATCATTTGTAGACACAAGATATTTTTTCCCTTAAAATGAGATATTGATAACATGCAGAAATTTTAACTAAATAGATAGCTTTTAAATAATTAATTTAATAAATGATAACAAAATTTGCTTATGAAAATAACTGTTTATAGTGATCGATCAATCAATTAATTGACCGATTTACCATTTTTAGAAAATGATAATTTTACTAATTTTACAAAATTTTGACTATTCATTAAAAAAATTATTTAAAAAAGGTCATCTATATACCATTTATTTCATGATATGCTAATAAAAATTCACGATAACGTATGAAAAAAAAATTATATTAATAAGATTCAATTTTAAAGTATCATATTTGAAACATGTGCTGTAAATTTTACCTATTTTTATTTTGATTTGATTTTTTTATAATAAGATTTGATGTACAAAAATATGCATTATCAATACGATAAAACCTACGCTTGAAATTAGCTCGATAGAGAATATCTTTTTTGCATGATTGAGGAATTCATGCTTGTCCTTCAGCTAGGCTGTCCAAAAACCAGCTAGCTCGCATATATTTTAGTGCTAGAAAATCATCACCATACGGAGTTGAAAACCTTGACAGAAGACTTTGAATATGGTCCAAGCTATTTTGAATAATAAGGTGTAAAACCCCAAATAAAATTAGCAGGCAGAAGAGACGAACCCTGAGATCCACTAATCCACATTTACATTTACAAAGTCCTTGGGTTCAGTTTCATGTCGACCTAACTTTAAAAGCTTTGCATGTTCACACTATCGATATGCATGATCTCTTACTTTAAGAATTATCTTAAATTATTTGTTCAATTTTTTTTTAACAAAAATATGATTTTATAAGTGTTCTTGTTAAGAATCAATAGCTAGTATATAACGATTACATAACTACTTCAGTCATAAATCAAACTGATAAATATTTAATCCAACAACTACTTAAATAGCAATTCCTATCAATAATACAATATGGGAAGTGCCACACTTAAAATTCCCTTGGGATAATTATGAAGTTGTGCTTCCAATTTTCACATTTGATCTGTAGAAGTGAAAGAGATAAAAGATTAAAATAACTATAAAGTACACCTCAAGTTTCAAATTTGAATAGATGTCGATGATGAGATTATAGATATTGATATGTTTGCTTAGATGTAACACTACTCACTCAAATAAGTCCCTATTTTCATGGCGTTATTTTTGGGTGAATGAGGTACGTGCCCACATTCAATTTTATAAGAAAAACTATACATAATTTATATATACACATATATATATATTTAGTTCTCCTTCCCCTTATTCCTGTATTCCTATCTTATATCAAAATGTTATAACGATACTCTTAGTCAGTATTAATATATTTTATGTCAATTCTTCCAAAAATATAGATCTATATATATATATATATATCTCAATTCAATAAAATTTAAATGTCTTTTATAGCGTCTCTAAAAGAAAAAAAGAAAAAAAAGAAAAGAAATTGTTGTCTTCACCACACTCTCCATTAGATTAAGTTAGTTGTGCATTTTTAAAAAAATTGATAATAATTTTTTGATCAGATCGAACATTAAGAAACCCCATTATTTGATTGGTAATAATACGGTAAAAAAAAGGTTCTTTGGGCATTATAAATTGGATTCTGATTAAAACAAATTAACTTTTAACTTTCATTCAATTTATTATTGTTTTCTTCCAATTCCATAAATTGCGTATTATCCTTACCAATATATGCTTGTAATTAAATAGCCCCCACATCCTAATCAGTATCCAAGTGTCAAGGATTGTAACCTATCAAGCACGTCAGTGCATGATCTGGGTAAGATGACTTTTCAACGTCGACTATATATATAGCCATATAGTATTTATATATATATATATATATATTCTCAATTATGATATGCGCGTTGAGTTAAGTATATGTGGATATGGTTAGATTTCACACTAGAGTTTTGCAGTCATATATATATATATATATATATATATATAATATTCTGCTTCCCATGTGAAAGAGGCCAGCAGTTTAATTTATTTTGGCACGCCAAAGAAAACAACATAGACTTTGTATTGATTTTGTTCAATCGCATTTCTATCATATTATACATATTAATAATGCGGGCCCACATTAAAATTACGTAAATCATGATTGATTAGTTGATTATTCATGTCTTTGATGGCGCAAGATTTAATTCTAAGCTAATTTACTGGGGAGTTTTGTTTTTAGGGAGCTTTTTACTACACGTTTTTAAACGTTATATCTAATATAAAAACATATCAAAATTAAAAAATTATGTAAAATCTAATGAAACACATTAAAAACTTAACTTATTCTAGCTATTAATAATGTTTAGCATTCTATATTTTGGTTCATAAACTTTTATATATGTTGATAATAAATTGATTTATGGATTTTTTGATAAGCAAAAGGTTCAAGAATCGAAGTAACATAAAATTCAAAATTTTGAGACTAACTATTAGAACGCACCTTGCTCTTTTTTTATAAGCAAGTAGCTTTGATTTGGGAATACGCTGGAAGTATAAAACTATTGTTAGCGCACCTCTTTATAGCTTAAGTTTTTGAAATAAATTGATAAACTAACATGATATCAAAATCAAGTTAGGATGTCCAAATTTTGAACTCATGTAATTGCGCTCTTTTAATCCCTTTAATTATTGTCATCACATGTCAGGTCTTTAATATATTTTAGGTTTCTTTTTACATATTTGTATTAGACTTTCTAATTAATATATTCTTGCACGTTTGTCCATTATTTGGCTTACACATGGAGGGAAGTGTGGAATATAAAATTATTGTTAGCTAGCCTCCTGATAGCTTAAGCTTTTGAGATGAATTTATAAACTAACATGGTATCAAAGTAGGAGATACTCTTGAATTTTAACTCCGGAAATTGCATTCCTTAACCAACCCCCTTTAAATATTATCATAACGTGTTAGATCTTCAATATATACGTTTGTCTATCATCTGCTTACCCGTTTAGATAAATGTTGGACTATAAAATTATTATTAACCCACCTTCTGATTACTTAAACTTTTGAGATGGATTGGTTAATTACATCTTGCAGTTTGTGTACATCAGAGCTCGTGCCCATTACTTGGCCGCATTGCAACGACCAACCAGGTCCACGCCTTAATTAATTGTTTTTGTCAACAAACGCAAGACTCTCTTTCACACTTTCCTCTTGACCAGGCAAATCTCTAGCACCTCTCTCTCTCTCTCTCTCTTTCTCTCCCCTCTTTCTCTCTCTATCTATTTAAAGCCCTTGCTCTAGTCTTCTACTCTCTGTGCAGTGTCTCAAACTAATACCCTTCTCTAGCTGCATAGCTGCAGAAGAATACACACACATATATATATATATACACCCTGTTTTGAATATATATATACATATATATATATAATTAATGGAGAGCAAAGGCACAAATGGAGGGATTGAGGGGCTGGAGACGAGCAGATCAGGGAAGGAAGTGAGAGTGGCGAACAAGAGAAAAACAGGAACAAGTGAGTCTCTGGTGAGGATTTTGGCATTTGCACTTACTCTCTCAGCTGCTGTGATTCTTGGAGTGGACAAGCAGACCAAAATTCTTCCTGTCAAGGTTCTCGACACCCTCCCTCCTCTCGATGTTCCCGTTTCTGCCAAGTGGCATTACTTGTCTGCCTTTACGTAAGTCTTCTAATTCTTGCCCCTGAATTTTTACCGTTTAAGTTCTGCATGTTATAAGCGCGTCCTTTCCACATAGTTTTCTGTTTTGAGATAACATCCGGTCGACCAGACAGTCGCAGAGGCGAACATTCAGACAGCCCTGTCTTCTGTTCTTCCTCCTTCTTGACTTGGTCCCTTTCCCCTCAGGAAATTTAGCTCATATATCCCTTATTTGTGTTTCCTCGGATCCGGTTGCGCCTTATTTTTCAGTTCTGGAGCAATTTTGTTGTGGGATTTGAGGATAATATACAAGGAAAAATTAGGTAACTAAACACTTATTTAAATAAATTACCTTTTTTGTTGTTTTAATAAAATAACCGTTAAGCAATAAAAATAAATAAATATTAATATTGATCAATCATTAATTATTCATGTTTAATCAATGATTAACTGGATTTATTATTTTTTAAAAATAATCTTTCTTTTTTTTTTTCAAAACTTCGACCCTTGGTTAAAAAAGAAAACTTTGTTAAACAATTATTTACCCACGAGTCCCTATATAATATATTATAATATGCATACTTTCTTTTTTGGAATTTGTTCTTTAATATATTAATCTCTGTAAGATCCAAAGAGATATCACCATTTTTCTCTTATTTATGTTTTTTGGGAATGTGTTTTATAATAGAGAACATAAAAATTCAGGACTTTTTTACCTTTATTAGTCCTTTTATGGTTGTCATTTTTACCTTAGCCTTTCACCTTTTTTTTTTTTTTTTTCCTTTTTTCTTTTTGATAATTTACCTTGGCTTTTCTTTTTTTTTCTTTTTTTTTTTTTTGGATGATTAACCTTGGCCTTCCATTATCGTCTTCAAATATGACCTAGAAAACGGATGGTCATTTAATGTACCCACAAGTCGACACAATAAGTGACCTCTTCGCAATTAAACATATGGGACCAAGTACATTTTATTTTCACGACCATAGTATAGTGGAAATGAGGACAATTATTTGTTCAACTCTTCGTCTAAACCATTATGACCTACAGATACCCGTCAATTTAAAAGAAGTAGATTTTGAATAAAAAATAGTGTTTTACTTACCTTTTTTGGTAGGAGATGTTCACAAATAATGTCACCTTTCAGAACCTTAGTATCCATAATTAATGACAACATACATAGTGTGACGTAATATTGGGACCCTCATAATTAATCACATTATTACTATTGAATTTTACTTTTTTTTTTTTTTTTTTTTTTAAATACAAGATGTGATCGAAACTACAACCTCCCTTCAAATGGCCACCTCACCTAAGCCATTAGGCGCCATTACACCAACGGTCCTGGTCATAGCAACTTCACTTCTTACCCAATAAGTTTATATCCTTAATTTTAATCCCAATTTTATGAGTCAATGTCCTCCTTTGTCATCTAATTTCTAATTTTTAACCATCACAAATTCACATATTAGATTAAAAAAGAAATCCACAAATATCTTAATTAACAATAAGCAAACTTTTTGCTTAAACTGAACAGCTAATTAAGAATTAATCAATAACAGCTCATTGTGAACTAAATCGATTCTACGCAGGTACTTTGTGGTGGCGAATGCCTTAGCATGTTCATACGCGGCATTCTCTCTAGTCCTTTCATTGGCGAATCGCGATGGGAAGAGCATCTCCGGGCTTCTAATTGTCATCATTGACGCGGTGATCATGGGATTGCTCTTCTCCGCCAATGGAGCCGCCGCAGCCATAGGCGTACTAGGTTTCGAAGGGAACTCACACGTGCAATGGAAGAAGGTGTGCAACACCTTTGACAAATTCTGCAACCAAGCAGCCGCCGCCCTCGTCGTCTCATTGCTCGGAGCAATAGCATTTCTCTTGCTCGTTGTGCTTGCAGCCAAACGCCTCCACAACAAATGAACATCAAACTTTATACTAGCAAGAATATTTTCTCTACTCTATGTTCATCCCTAATCCTTCCATATGAGTGACAAGTTTATGTGGTTGTTACATTTTGTTTGGTATGCCGTTTATATGATGTAGAAACTTAATAATTAATGGTTATGGATTTGAATTTTCATGACATACTCGTTGTGCTCATTAGATTATTTAATTATAGTAATTAGAAGGAAAAATGATTGTGTCTTGATTCTTTAACCAATTTGAAAAAAGGTACTTTGCTTTCATAGCTTTCTTAAATTTTTGGCACATTACTATTTATTTAAGGTGTGATTGGCACAATTTTATCTTTGATTCGCCAAGCCTGTTGAATTATGTAGTTGTTTTATTACATTTTTATATTTATGATTAGACCCCCTATATTTTTCTAGCACAGTATGTTTATAATTAGTTATTTGGTGTTTTTTATTTACTGATGATAAACATAATGCATAATTTTAAATGTTAAGGTCGACCAAAATCATATTAAAGTGAAAAGTATACAAAACCAAGAGAATCTAATACAAACAGAATTTTACCGGAAGGATATAATTAGAAATTTGGGCCTAACCCGGGTTAGTAATTTGGGTTGTCAAGAAGTCCATAAACTACCCACTTAGGGTCTAGCCCACCTGTTTTAGTTTTTCACTTCTTTCTCCCATCTCTGTCCTTCCATAAATCATAAATTGACATCATGGGGGTAATTTGGAGAAATGCCCAAATTTGGGAGAGAATTTTGAAAATAATTGCCAAATCTTGGGGTGACAATTTAAGGAAAAAGAAGAGAGGGGGGGGGGGGGGGGGGGGGGGGCATAACTCTTATATTTATAAATCTTGAAACTAATGATATTTATAACTCTCATATTTACTAAATGGAAATAAATCATTTATTTTCTTTAAACCAACAAATAAAGTCATTTACTTTTTTTTTTTTAAAGAACAGAAAAGGAAAATTTACAATTTCTATAAATTGTGCATCAAAAGTTTAGGTGATATTAAACATTCTTCCCACACGGAGAAAATTTTAGAAAATTGTTGCTACTAAATGAAAAGAAAAGGAATGGGGGGAAAAAAAGTCTTTCAAAAATAAAAAAGAAAAAAAAAACTATTTTTGAAGCTAAATTAAGAGAGGGACTCAAGCTCAACAAAACAGAAAAGACTAGACAGAGTCCATGTGCCTTTCCTGCAAGGTCAGTTAGTGATTCGTTTGCATGTTCTACAAGACTCCAAAATTGTCCAACTTTTTTTTACCTCATGTTACTTTCGCATTATTGTAAAAACACAATTTATGCAGTAGATAGAAAACTTTACCTCATCAACGAGATTAGATCCAACGGATAGAAACGAATAGATTAATAAAGATATACCATGCTAAAATAAGCCTTCCCGCACACAATCAAATTTTCGTGTCCAAAAAAAAAAAAAAGCCCAACTTCGATGGCCTTGGGGGAACTCCGATGTCTTGGTCGGGCTGCAGGCAATCGCGTGGTCGGTGGCGGCCGTGGGTCACGTAGATCCGGCTAAGGGGGCTGGCCGTGAGCCCAGTGCCAAATCTCCCCGCCGTCGAGCCCACCGTGGCGATCGTCTAGCCGCGAGCCCACCGTGCCGGATCTAGACGCCCTTCGCCGTGGCTTGTGACCTAGGCTGCCGTCGAGCCCACCATGGAGATCGAGCAACCCTCGCCTCCGAGGATCTGTGCAACCGACGGTTCCGACGACCTTTGAGAAGCCTGTCGGCGGCTCCGGGTCCTTCGCCGTCGCCGGTGAACTATCGTTTTTTTTTTTTGGGTAATTTGGTTTGTAATCATATGCAATTGGATGCACAACAACTTTTGTGTTCACAAAACATCTTAACCATCCAAATGAATATGCGTTCAAGATTTTTTTACACCATCAAAGGAAAAAGACCCAAAAAAAAACACCGAAAATTTTTTTAAAAAAATAGCAGATTAAAATGAAAAAAATTATCAACACGAAAAGGACTAAAATGAAGAAAAAAAATTGGACCCAAAGAAATGAATAAAATGCACTATATTGTTACTAAGAAACCGGTACTTCAATTTTGTAACTTAGAGGTTTTTTGGCGTTTGTTTTTGTTATTTTGTACTTCTATCATTCAGATAATGGGCTATAGTGTAACCAATATAATGCGTGCCTATGAATTTCAAACTATTTTATTTTTTATGAAAAAATATTTCATTAATAGGATATAATTTTTAACACTAATGATTTGTTTGGCAATAAGTTAAACTGTATTTTTTTTTTGTCTTTTTCTGAAAAAGTTTTTTGTCTTTTCTAAAAAAGTTTTTTGTTTTTTCTGAAAAGTCAAAACAAATTACTATTAAAACTTAAAAATCTTAACTTAAACTCATTTACCAAACACCCCATAAGATTTTCTTTAAATTCTTATTTTATAAGTTGTTCTAATTTTGTGGCGAGGTTTTTTTTTTTTTTTTTTTTCATGCATTGCCATAAGCTTCTCTAAAAGAAAAAGAAACTTTCGACAATACGGCACTTCGGACAATAGTGTATGTTTTTTTTTTTAATTTAATGTCATATTCAATCAAAATCACATTCAAACGAAAAGGCACATATAAAATCAACAGAAATACTGATTTCACAGTTAAAAACAAAACCATTATACCCAACAAGAATTCTTATTAAAAAAAAAAAGAGTAAAAATGAAAGAGAATCGAAAACCAAATAATTAGTTGGTTTGTACGTACAAAAAGCACATTTTCCCACTCTAGCTCTGCCGGGAAGATCTCTCTTTCAGAGACAATATTCTAACAGTTTCCTCAGACCACTCTCTCTCCTCTCTCTCTTCTCTCTCTCTCTCTCTCTCTCTCTCTTCCTCACATGCAATTGCAATGGAAAAGGAAGGGAAACTAAACGTCAAGGAGGAAGAAGAGGAGGAGAAAGAGATAAGCAAGCTGGTGCTGGGTTTAATGGAGGGCTACAGTGACTCTGTGATTCCACCATTGTCACAGTTTCAGTTTCAGTTTCAGTTTCAGCCATGGAAGACCACTCCTGAAGAGGACTCCACCTCCAGAAGAAAGCGCGAGATCAGACCAAAACCGGATAAAGAAGACAAAGCCGAGTGTGTTGGGAGAGAGAGAGACCGGAGGCTCAAGATGAATGAGAGTTTCGCTCTTCTTGAGTCCATTGTTCCTGGTCTTTCGCCCAAGGTTTCTCTTTTTTCAATCCCATTTCATTTCTATACATATATGTGTGTGTGTGTGTGTGTAGTTTTTGTTTTGAATGTATTGATTTTGTTTAGTGAAATGGAGATTTTAGTTGATCAAGGCATTTGGGTTCTCTTTTTTTTTTTTTTTTTTTTGGGGCATTTTAATGACAGTTATATTATTTTATTGATTCTTATATGCCATTTTCTGCATTTTTCTTGTTTGATCATTGGGTTTCTTAATCTTCTTTCTATGGTTAATTCCTCAATGTGTCCTTTATATATATATATATATACACACACACACACACACACGTATGTATGTATATAGAACTCTAGAAGGTCTGTTTTTAGTAATATTGAGTACAGTGGATATGAACATGAAATTACTACAGTAATGCTACAGTGACATTATTTTTTTCTTTTTTTGTCCTGAAAAAATGGACTATATTCCTTAATTGAAGTGTTGATCAAGGAAGTTCTGTTCTCTAACATTATTTGCTCTTATTCCATGAATCAAAATTGTTGAAAGTTCTTACATTTATGTTATGGTCTGCAATCTCTTCATTTTGATCATTGGGTCTCCTAATCTCCTTGTTATGGTTAATGGGTTCTCTTTAAATTCTTTAAAAAATAAGGGGGGGAAAAAAAAAAGAAGGCTCATTTTCTACTCTTTTTTCCTTTTTTTAATCCATTTTGGGCATAATTCTTCGTACTTGGTTGATTTTAGAGTACTAAGGAGAAGGTTCTTCACAAAACAACTGAGTACATCAAATACCTTGAGGAAACAAAGAAAATGTTGCAGAATCTCAAGGAGTCTACAAGGCCAATGGCTCCTGCTGCTGCAACAGGAAGTTTGGTTTTCCCATGTACAAGCAGGAACTCATCGTCAGTCACCGTCACATCTTGTGGAAGTGTCACCTTCTTCGGGATACACTCCCCGATGCGACAGGGCTTCGTGACGCAGATTTTCATGGTGTTTCAAAAGCACCGGGCTGAAGTCTTGGCTGCGAGTGTCGTTGTCGACAATGGCTTGCTAACTCTCACTGTCACAGCTTTTGTGAATGGCAACGAGGGCAGTACTGTCGAGGAAATCAAGAGAGACATTTTGATGTTGTAGAGTTTGGTTATGATCTTTGTTGGGGGGGGGTGTTTTTGAGACCAAAATTATAGATAAAACTTGTTCATATTAACAAAAAGATTAATGAGAAAAGTTTTATACTCTTTTGAAGTCCACTGGAGCCTAACCCCACTTCTTTTCCTGTCTTTACTTCCTTTTCGAACTTGTCACAAGCAAGAAACCTAAAGAACCCCGAGGGGTTGGCTCTGTGGTGAATCACTTGGACTTAATGCCTCAGGAAGTATTAGGAGTATTAGGTCTAAGATTCGTTTCACATTGAGTGCTACCAACTCCTTGGGGCCACGTCCGCGGACCAAAGGCCCATGATTTACCTGATTCAGAAGGGTCGCTTTGTATGGATCCCGTGGATTAGTCGGGGAAAAATCTCGAACACCATGGTTATCCCATCAAAAAAAAAAAAAAAAGAAAGTGGAAAGACCAGAAGAGGTACAAGTATAACAGGAAAGGAATAAATGAACATGGGCAAGTAACAGTTTTGGTAATTGTCTGAGGCCCAAATCATTGCTTTGCACATGGTGTTCTACTAAATTTTGACTAGGTCTACATACGGGAAAAACTGCTAGGACTTTCTTTCTTAATCAGTGAACTGATAATTAGATAAAAGTTTCAATTTTGCCCTGATTGAAAATGTAGCACAATCAACTGGGGGCAAAAGAAATCACCTCCTCATCAACGTCGTAGCCAACAAATAGTTTTGCTGCTGAAGACAACAACCGACCTGACCGGAGAATCGAGAGGCACCAAAGCCCCTCTACCTGTTCAATGTAGGTGGTTTGTTTCATCAGTATAACTTCTGCACCATCAAACTGAAACGTCACATCCGGACCCGAGTCCAAGTCCTTGAAAATTCCCTCGAAAACAAGCTCAAACCGTGTCCTAGTGCCTTTCCTTTGTGGCAAGGGAATGGCTTCTCCCAATGCCTTGATCAATGCATCACAAGCCCATCCTACCGGCCATCTATCCTATTGAATACCCGTCAGGAAGAGCAACTCGTTCATCTCCGATGCTGATTCCCGCGACCGTGACATAATAGAACCAGTTCTCTCCCTCCAACAATGGAGTTTGCCCACCAAAAATCGCTGCTTCGGACCCAAAATGCTATCTATTCCCCGACCCTTCATCATCTGGAAAGACCATACAGTAGAAGAACCTCCTTTTGTTTAGCTGAGAGATCAATGACATAGGAAGCCGGTTCAACCCCCCTGCACCGGTTTGCTTCCCATCAAAATGCCAAGAGGTCTCATGAGAACAGCCAAATTTTCAAGGAACCAAGATCAACAAGCTTGCTGCTGTTCGGAGTATCCTTAAATGCAAACTTGTCAACTGAAAAGGCGGCCTTTGTTGCTGACCCGTCCATTTAAGTTATCGAGTAGTCACAAGTATGATGAGGATTTGTGCATGTTCTTACTTCACCTAGAGCATCACAGCCAGAGGAGTCACAAGATAGACTTCAGTAAGAGGAGGATTCGTAAGGCTCGAAAGCAACGAGAATTTTCGTGCTATGGTGGCTGCAGGATTGGCAGGGGCATTGAAGCTAAATGAAGTCACTCCCTGTATCTGCAGTGGCATGGACTTGAGTTGGGGGAGTGCCAATGGAGAAGCTCGTGATGTACTTGGGTAATCAGGGATTAATCTTGAAGAGATGTCTTCTCTCTGTGAGGGTGTTGATGAAGAATAAGATGTGGTGATGAGAGAATGGAAGTGACTAAGACGAGAGATCAAGTGAATAGCAGCCGCTTGGATTCAATCAAATCTCATCGAGCAGTTGTAGAATGGAGAGAAGCAAGTCTCGGTGTATCAAACAAACAGAGAAGCCATGATCATTAGCAGTGCTACTGAAAGCAATTTTAGATCGAAAGCTCAAAGTGTGGAAAAGAAAGAGGAAAAATGCTCGAAAAGTTTAATGGAGAGATTGTAGCCATGTTTATGTAAAGGTTCGCTCTACGTTCCTGAAAGATGGTTAACTACCCGCAAACTAACGTGATCACATGAAGAAAATGTATGAACTTTGAATTACTGACGGAAAAAAACGTAGGCAGTTTTCTTTGGTATCCATTAGTTTATTTCTAAGACAATTGCCCACACCAAATATGTGAACTGGTTATATGGTGTGATAGAAACTAAGAAACAACTGAATAGAAACATGTGAAAGTAAGGAATTTTGTCTAGGCTATCTAATTGAAAACAAAAATCCTAAACAGGAGGCAAGTCAGCCATGCAAGAAGATGCGGATCCCATTAACATGTGGGGCCCACTCTCCGTGCAAATAAGATGTGGATCCCACTTACATGTGAGCCCCACTCTCCTCTCACAATCCAACTCCCCCGAGATGTGAGTCGGCTTGTTAAGGATTATCATTTTTTTTTTTTTTTGTGGGTGCGCGGTAGGAGTTTAGACAGTAAAACAGGAAAAGGAAAAGTAACCTGGCATGTATCCATTCAATAAGAAAGAGTACAAGCTGGGAAGGGTTCGTTTCTCAATTCAACTTCTAAGTGAAAAACCACCTCGGCAATGGGGTCTATTATTACCATGCCCCTTTAACTAGAGACAGATTTGTACAATGTGAACATATGAAGAGTAAAAGCAAGTAAAATCAAAATTGCTTGAATGGAATAAATTACATCCAACTGGGTAAAAATGGAAGATCAATTTGTCAAGCGCGGCGGGAAATAAGGGGGGAAGAATAAAATCTTTGTAACCTTTTGGCATAAAAAGACTGTGTCTTCGTATAGCGAGCAATTGTCGAAGTTCATTTCAACCATGACTAGAACACTTCCTCACATTCCACCTCAAGGACTTCATGAAGGAATAGCTTCTTTGTCAGTTAGGTCCTCCAAGTTCACACTTGCTTCTAAGCCCATATTTAGTAGAACATTGACCATGGCAGGAATATTAGATTGCAACGATGCCGCTAGCTCCTGAGCAACAAAGAGAATAAGAATACGGTTTGGCAAAGTAAAGTGCTAATTCATGATCAAAACAGGCAATCGAACAAACATTCCAATTCTATTAAAATAACCATGTAAATTAAAGAAAGCAAGAAGAGTACTTTTTACCTTTCTGTTTTCTTCCTTTTGGCACTTTATAACCTCTACTGGCCACTCGCTTACTAGTTTTTGCAGCTCAACCACGATGCTCGATTTCTTTGCATCAGATAGTTCCTAGTATGCATTAATTGCTATTGCATCAATAAATGGTATCTATGCATTATCAGAGCAAAACTTGAAATTCCTTGGTATGTTGAAAAAATTCATACGTCCACAGCTGCCTAGTGGAGCCTACAACTCGATGCTTATACAGATCAAATGTCATGTTTTCTGACAGGAAGCATGTGAAACTTTGCTTCATCTAATAGGGGGGAAGCCTTCTCCCAAAAATGCGATTATTAAAGTTCCTTCTCAACTTTTCTATTAAAAAATCATATGACAACTCACCTGATTTAAAAGTTGAATGACAGCAGCAGCATCCTCAGGCTTATGTTCTAACAAAAGACCCTGCAAATACAAAAACAACCGTGTCCGGTTATAACACCAGAACAGGCATAACACTCTTCTGTAACCATTTCTGTTCAAACTGTCCAATTCGATTTATTAAACTTGTTAAGCATTTGATCCATAGGATACTTCACTAAAAAAGGCTTTAACTGTAGTCCAAGCAATGTTTGTGAGGGCAAAGTTAATTTCGAATCATTATTTACTTAACACCATCTACCAGAAAAACACTTGTGGAACAGGGCAATATAAACAGCGTTATTTTTTTTTAATAGATATACGAGAGTCAACCTTAGCACAAGAAAATCCTGTTGCAAGGGTATGATGCTTCATTGACTCAGATCTGAGCTTCTCAATTTTCCACAATGTCTCAACATCCCCTATAAATAGAAAGTTGAAAAGCTTTATTAAAATCAAAAGAAAGAGTCAAAGCACAATAAGACATTTACATTTCACATTAGTAACATAACATGGCAGGAGGAGGGGTGGAACTCGAAATCTAGATACCTATTCTCGATGCAAACTCCATCCACACATCGAAAGAGCTTTGTCGTAGCTTGACTCCAGCCTTGACAAACTTCTTAGAATACTTGGACATCAATGACCAATTATCAGCGTTCGAACAAATACTGCAACAATTATATTCAAATACTTAAGATCATCGAAATAAGACATAGAAAATAAGAATATCAGGATCATTTTTGACTAATTTATATCAAAAAATAAAAATCCTGAGTCTGGAAATTAATCTCTCCTTAAATTTCATTCGTCATATTCAAACATATGAGATTTTAGCTTGTATTTTCACTGAAAACTATTATGATTTCTAATTACTTATATAATCATCTCAAACATTTGCAGACATGCGTGCAACTCTATTCACATGTAGGACAAAAAATAGAGATGGCCATGGGAAAGCTAAATTAGCAACTCTAATCAAATATTTTAGAACGACAGTGGTTGAAAAAATGGACAGAAATTTCTGCTGAAAACACAGCCCAATTGAATCAAATGTGTCAAGCATTTTACAGAAACGGTTAGTGAACTTTGAATACACAAAATTTTGAGGAAAAAAGAAATGGCCCGAAGCGCTTTTAATCATAGCCTGCATACCTGAAAACAATATCTGCCGTACCAGGTTGCAATGGTAGGTCATTCTTTTTCAGAAGGTCCATTATTTCCACCATAAGTTTAGTGTCATTTTGATCCCTGGCATATAACTGCAGTCGTATAAGAGCAAGCATTATATAACATGCAAATGGTAAGAACTGAAGAACCGAGGCAGTCACATGGAAGAACTAAATGTTTCAGCACTCAAGAATTGCTACAATGGAGTAGAAAAGTTAAATGTCGTTACCAACAACTGGTGGGCAGATGCAAGTGTAGGAGCTAATCCATGTACATTATGCTGCCACAAGGTCTTCTTACCTGCAAAAATATAAGCTAAATTAGTCAAAGAATCCTTGAGGGGAAAGCATTGAGCCGCTAAAAATTCCAATGTAAATCTATATCTAGAGAAAAACCAAGAAAGAAACTTTCCAAGAAAAAGTTTTACCAAAGTCGAGGGCTCCTACACGAACACACGCCTTTGTAATCTCTAGGCAGAGATTCAAATTAAAGTTAGAGCTGATTCGAAGATTCGAAAGTCTCTGCAACCAAAACCAAAGCATAAAAACTGTCAAGCATTTAAATTTAAAACCTCAATTATCACTGTAAAAAATATACGAACAACAAAACTATGAAGTTCGAAACTAACAAATCGCCGGAGGTTCTCCAAAACGTCAAATAGAAGCTTTATATCGTCATGGTTTTTGCAATTCTCAATCAATGACCACAACCAAGCATTGGGCGCCATTGTTCGCTTAACGACCACGGATTCGATAATTTTATCATATAACTCCTTAACAGCCTCTGCAGTTCAAGTTGCAAAGCAAAAAATCACCAAAAGAACTTGAAAAAAATAAATTCATCCAAATCGCACGAAATAAAAATGGACAACCTGTGGGATTGCCTTCCACATTACTCGCTGCGGAAGAAAATTTTGCTTGCGACGGTAAGGTTTTAAACACCGTGCATTGTCCTATTTCTGAATGATTTCCTGCACAAAATATCTCCTCATTAAATCAGGAAAAGGAAATCACTTTAAAGAGCTTAATTTAACTATTCCTGGACCCTAACAAAACCAAGACGACTTAACCATCTTTTTTTTTCCCTCTCATTTCCATACGTTTCTCAGCAACCAAGCAAAGTACGAGATTGAAATCTCATTAAAAAAACTATAAGAACAATATTTTTCCTTTCAAAGTTTGAGGCTTTTTCAATTCCATTTCTGAGCAACACAAAAAAAAAAAAACAAACAAACAAACAAACAAACTTACTTTTTCTTCAACTAAACTGAACCAAAAATCTATAGAAACTCATATATACATATATATTGAGATATAATTTGAGTAAATTACCGGAGAATAACGGGAATAGGGAAGAAAGGGTAGTGATGCTCCGCCATTGAAGGGGATTTTGAAAAGCTTCGGCGATGGGAACTTGAGGAGAGAGAAAGCGTTCGGAGCTGAAAAAAATCGGAGATTTGAGAAACCGCGAGAGCCTGCGAGCGTTCACGACGGCTTTCATGGCTTCCGACGGACTGAGTCGACGGCGCGTTGGGGATGAGTTAACTCGGCGGGTTTTTGGAAAGTGAGCAGCTAACTGAAACAACCAGGGTTTAGTGGGGAAGAAAGAGGAGGTTTGTTTCAGTGCAACGGCAGCCTATGTTGTTTCTATGGTCTTCATATTTTTATATGACAACTTATTCGTTTAGGTTTACCTTTTTTTTTTTTCAGGTCATATTTTTATGAGGGTGATAAAAAAAAATTGATTTGTTGCTCTGGGAAAAAATATATATATTTTAGTACACAAATATAAGAGTGTTTTTCTTTTTTAAAGAAAATTATCATTTAAATTAACAAGAGATACAAACACTAATATAAAAAATAAAACAATCTTTTGGTACAAGAGACATAACCCCCAACTAAGACCGATTCCATCGATAATATTTTATAAAGCTCCGTAAGGAGGACATAAGCAGAGACCCGAGACAAGAAAATTTCTCAAACTCCTTAGCATTAATCCTATAAAATTGAGTATGTACAAAACTCTTTAAAAAAAAAACATCTATGATCGATGGAATATTTCAATCAATCGAGAAATAATCACTCACAACACAGACACTGCAACAAAACCTCCTACCCATAATACTAACGAAACAAAGAGACACATACCATTAGAAAACAACTCAAGCGGAACACACATAAAAAAACAAACCAGAAGTGAAAGAACTACCTCCTTTATTACAAATGACAAATGACATGTAAAAGATTTAATCATGATCAATAATGTGAAGAAAAATGAATTTCACACAAACAACGTTTATAATTCAATTCTCATTATAAGACAACATAAAATAAAACAGTATTAAAGAATTGAATTGGAATATATAGAAAACGATATGACTAAATTCTCATTAGTCTTATCTTATGTTTGATATTCTACTTTTACAAATTGGATGTTGTATTTTAAATATAACTTAATAATATAGGACAAATTCACAATCTAACATGCAGTTCATCCACCTACTGATGCCACCCATCTGTTGATGATGTCAATCTGGCTCCCGTCATGCTTCATCCGCCTATCGATGCCGCCCATCCTGTTTGTGATGCCAATTCTGCTCGAGTCGTGGTTGATCCATGTCGTCTTACCGGTCATGGTCCGGTAGCTGGCTATCCCACATGTTCCCTTCGACCCCTAATATGAACATTACCGATCGTACTAATTTCTTTTCGACCCCTAACAATAGAGATGCCATTTTGCTTTAAAAATTGAACTATAGATATCCTACACAAAAATAAATAAATAATTTTAATTAGTGTTGATATCTACATATTATTCAAATATCAACAAATTAATTCACAACCGAAGTTGATAAATTTAAAAAATAATAATAATAATCGTGAACATATTTACAAGAACTACTAGTAACTGAGAAGTAATAGGGCCACAAGTTGAGATTGTTGAGCAAACTGGATTTGTGC
Organism: Ficus hirta; assembly: GCA_038430175.1. Taxonomy (NCBI): domain Eukaryota; kingdom Viridiplantae; phylum Streptophyta; class Magnoliopsida; order Rosales; family Moraceae; genus Ficus; species Ficus hirta. The sequence continues at coordinate 12,712,346 of CM076593.1, read as the reverse complement.
GAGTGCGAAGAGCTTTATAGCCAAAACGCAGCGTTGCATCTTAACCTTCAAACTCAATAATATTGGAGCACGCCTTCTCACCCTTGCACTATGCATGATTTGCAACATTAATCTCAAGAAAATCATTTAAATTGTTATTATATTTATCAGTTTTACGTCTATTAATAGAAGTTTAGAATAGATAAATTTCGTACTTTCTCCTTATTTTGTTCAATTAGACCGTCCATAGTGATGCATGATCTAATCTAAATAAGTTTACGGAATCTAAAAAGAAAAAGTATCAGATGTTATGTATATATAATATGTCAATATCTTAAAATGTGGAGTAAATCAGGAAATTTGCTCTATACCGACTAACGTGCGATATTGTTTCCTCATTTATGAAGAGAAAAGGCTGGCCACATACGTTTCTGCAAAACTTTTGCAAGATAAGAGACTATAAATCAGAACATAGTCAAGCACATAAAAGATTATGTGAAAATCACGGAAAGGTTCTGTCTCTAAATTATTGAGTTGCTGATTTTCGTGATTGTTAGAGATGTTATTTTTGTAATACGTATTGTGAGCAATTAAAGACGTAACCATAGTCGTGTTTATAGAGGATTGTGCCTTGGAGTATAAAAAGATCATGTTTACGTTCATGAAGTATTGTCAAACTATTCTTGACGAATTCTAAAGCAATGTAAATCACGGATCAGATTTAAAATTCGTAAAAAATACTTTTCGTACATGTACCCGATATATTTCTTCAATGACCATACAAGATTCAAATATTAAGTATAAAAATAAAGATGGTGAGAACAATATACGATAATTATAAATGTTATTATGAGAGTGCCACATCAAGTAGAAAAGAAATACGGTAAGATCATTGTAATACTTTTAATGCAATTTTATGCTCATACAAATTCATAATTGCCTACAACTCATTTATTACACCAATAAGATATCCAAGTATAATAACTTAATCCCTAATGAACTACTACTCCTCATACTTCTCATTAAAACCATTTATAAGTTATGATATACATTATAGTTTTTGTTTTCATATAGTTGCATTTACTTACTTGTAAAGTAAGTTAAATTTTTAATCTCTAACTTTTTACCAAATAATTTTTTTATTTTTTTAAATATTCTATTGAAAAAGGCATGTATTGAATCAATGTTCTTTTTTACTATAGACTCATTTAAGAAATGATTTATTGGGTAAGAGAGAAAATAGAAAGAAACTAAAGAACAACTTTTGATAGAAAACATCAAATTCTTTCACTCATAGTTTTCATGAATGCTATAGAGTTTTAATTGAGTACATAACAAACTCTAACTACTATAGCTTGCTAATTACAATGGCCACTACTAGACAAATGTCCTAACAAACTTTGTTAATCACTAACTATACTTCAATTGATTATTGATAATAACAAATTAACTACTAGCTAATTACAACGGTCACAACCAGACAATTGTCTTAGCAAACTTTGTTAATCACCAACTATACTTCAATTGATAATTGTTGTCTCTAACATATTTTTTCATTTCAAACACAATCATCGATGTTAAACTAGTAATGAGAATTATATAAATCCAAAATACTTAAAATTTCAATTTTTAATTAGCACATGATAAAGTTTGAGTAATTAGTTCTTAGACATTTTTACAAAACAATTCCAGTCTTTTTTTTTTATACACCCGTCTTTTTATTTTGTAGAACAGTAATTGATAATTGTTAAGTAAATAAAGGACATAATTATTGGTGGACGATGTTTCCTCTTAATTAATATTATCAAATAAACTTAAAGAAAATCTTCTAAAAATAACTTGCTCATCTTAAATCTCCACCAAAAAATTCCTAAATACAATCTTTTTTCTAAAAATTTTGAAAAAAAAAAAAAGAAAAAAGAAACATAAAAAATACATGTGTGAAATTACCAAACCACAAAAAAAAAAAAAAAAAAGGCTTCCAATAAAAACTAATAAATATTATTTTAAAAAAGAAAAAGAAACAAAACTATTAATATAATGAAAGAAAAGAAAGAAAAAAAATAGGTGACCACTCGTAATATGGTTAATAACAAACTAATAACCGCTATCACCAATTTCATGCATTATTACAAACTACCTGTTTTTTCTCCTTTCTTTTTTTTTTTTTTTTTTTTCTCTTTTCCCTAATTTTCTGGTCTTTCATGCATTGTCGTTTGTCTTATCGTCATTAACATACTGATCAATGGGTAAGAAGAAGAAAAACCATGGCGAAACTAAAGTAAGATGATTCTTATTATTCTATATTTATTATATTATTATTGTTCCATTTTTTAGCAATAATTTTATTCCAACATATCACAACATTTTAATTAATCTTGAAATATATATGTATATGTAGGCAGTAGTTGCAGAATTCTCAGTTTCAATGCATTGCAATGCATGCGAAAGAACCGTTGCCAAAGCCATTTCCAAACTTAAAGGTAAATATAAATATATATATATATATATATATATATATGCACACACATAATTTTAACGTAATTTTAATGGCATTATAATAGTTATTATTGTTTTTTTTTTTTTGGTAAATAATTAGGGGTGGAGAAATTTACGACAGACATGAACAACCACAAAGTAGTGGTGACAGGAAAGATTGATCCTGAGAAAGTTTTGAAGAAATTAAGGAAGAAGACAGGGAAGAGAGTGGAGATTGTTGTAAACGACAAGGAATTAGTCGCACCAAAAGATATTGGTAATAATAATAATATTGGTGAAGAAGGGTATTTGTCACAACGGGAAAGAGAATTGAAAGCACTTGGAATTTGTTATAATAATTATATGTTTGATTATTGTTGCAAGGACAGCGAAATGCTGGTTATGATGTTTAGCGATGAGAATCCTAATGCATATTGTCATGTAATGTGATGTGTGTGTGTATATATACATATATATATATATATATATAGAGAATTAATAAGTGGGATATTTTTTTTATTGATGGAAATATGTTCATGCCTCTAGACAGTTTGTAGTCCATTGCATTTGAATTCATAATACAATTTTTTTTTTTTACGATATTCTCTCTCATAATAATTTAAATTTTCTGTTCAAATATATATACCAAATGCTAATTAATATTTCTTTTACACAGATATATGTATATGTTTGTGTAGATATAGATGTTGTTTATGTATAATTATCCATATTTTTTTCTGATAAGTTTTATTGTAGAGCATGAAGAAAATTGTTGTTATTGAAATAAAGCAACTAGTACAATATATAAGAGATTCTATACCAGTATTAATGATGAGTGTCATGTAATTTTAATTTTAATATATCATATACGTAAATTAATTATGTTTCATTAATCTACCTACACGCAATAGCTGCAAGTATAAATTTGTCTTTCAAAAAAGAAAATGGGGGAGTGTTTTCTATATAGAATAGAATTATCCTATCCTTATTAGGTGGTTTTACTCAATAAAGGAGAAAATCATAATGACCCAATGCTATTATTTCGTCATTTTAATGAAATAATTCACTAATGCTTACTTGATGGATGATTAAAACATGCTTATTTGAGGAAATACGGTTGATGTTTGGCAACAAATGTCGAGCATATGATAATGCCACCCGTTTTCTTTTCGTGGAGCAAATGAAAGGGTTGTAGGTGATGGCGCATTCCGCTTCTTTTCTAGAGAGAGGCGTTGAAATCGTTCATCTAAAGTCATGTTTGGCAACTAATAGAGATGAATAAAGGTCGGCCGCTTGAACTGAACCTATAATTCTCTTACAGGTCATAGGCCACGTCGTGACTATCATAGAAAACCCCATTCCCACTAGCTAATAAAGAAAGAATTCTATTTCTAAAAAATAATATGTGATAGAAAAACGAGAAAACCGAATCAGGCCACAGGGATGGGAATGTCCCCATGGGACAGAATGTCAATTCAAAATAATGGAATCAAGACAACAATCTTCCAGTCGCACCAAATAACTGTCATCTATAGATGATAAAGTCAACTTGGGCAAAAGCATGATAAATATATTGTTAATTAGGTGCTACCCGCTTTCTTTAGCGCCAAAAAAAAAAAATTTTAAATAAAATAAAATAAAAAAAAGGTGCTACGTGCGTACTCTTTTTGTTATGCACTGCAAGTGGATTTTGAAATTTACAAGTCAAAGTACAAAGAATAAATCTCTCAAGAACATGAATATTAAAAGATATCAATAGTGTTGAATATTATCAATTGATAAAACGTGTATTTCACAATATGTGGTCTATAAAGCTGGTCCATCTTCTGTTGATGTTGAGTTTAATACCGTTTACGTCTCAAGCATTTTTCTAAACCTAAGTTTGCCTATTTAGAGGCCAACGAATGAACATGATCTCCCACTACAAAAAGTTGAACGTCGCTCTTCCTACGGATTCAGTATACACAACGTTCTCTCTCTCTCTCTCTCTCTATATATATATATATATATATATATATCAGAAAAATAAAATAAAATCTATGACGGTTTTTTTTAGGACGAAGACAAAAGAGACACATAGCTAATGTGCAACACTAGAAAGGTGCATATAACCGCCCCAATCTTCCACCGCATTATATGGCTTTTTCGGTGGAGAAACTTGTAAGCGATAAGCACCAATTATGAACATATGCATGTACTTTCTCATAACTCTATATATATATATATATATATATATACATGATCATGCATGTCAAGTCCAATGCACGCGTGTCACAAAACGAGCAGGCACACTTGGTCATTCTATGGCCAAGCAAAGGCCTACAAACGAGAGAGACCCATGTAATGTTAAAAAGCAGATTTATATATTGAGTGCAATTTAATGGGATCATATTTGATGTATTCATATAACTACATTCAGAGAACCCAACTTCAAACTCCATCTTTTGTAAAAGTAGTCTCTCCCTATAGCTAACCTTTTACCGTACCTTTTTTTTTTTTTAAATAATTTTTAAGGTTGAGTAGCTTTTTGGATTTAGACCGAAAGAAGGGATTGAAAAGTGTGTTTGTGGGGTGCAAAGAAATTGACCTTTTGTTATTGGGTTCTTTTCAGTCCAATCTTATGAAATTGATTGAAGTAAAACATCTTTTGGATGCACCACTTAATTGTCCCGGAAAATCAGAATTCTTTACTCTTTGGTCGGGCATAAAATGCACTGTGTCAAACCATATTTTTAGGATATTTTCTTCTTTATATCTTATTTTCTAAATTTTTAATTTTGATAATCTAAATTCTTATAAATGTGTCTTATTTTATTCAAATTTTCCTTTATTTTCAATTAAAAAAATGTAAATATTTCAAATTCAAATCTTTAATCTAATGAGAAGTTAATAAAATGAGACATATAGCAACTATTTAGAAAGTTAAAGGTATAAATAGTCAAAATTCAAAGTTTATGAGATAACAAGTTTGAGGGACAAAAATATCAAATACCATAAATTTTTAACAATTTTCGTTTTGATTTTTCTTTTAAATCTTAACTACAACATGCGTTGCGGATAAGATGTCTCTACCGCTAAAAGCTCATGTTAGGAAAGTGTTCTCTTGCTCGAGATAATTTTCTTCCAGGTCGTTGAAACAAATTGCTGGCTTTTGTTTTATAAGAGAAGTGAGAACTCATATATAAGATTGCCAAACAATAAAAGGGCTTCAAGAGCTTCCATTTCTGAAATCTATCTTATACGTTTGAATTATAGGCTACAGGACACAGTTTAATCACTGTTCTTTCTGATTAGTCATTATACACAAATGAAAAGCTAAATGAAGATTTTGCACATTATAGAGTTAACCAAGAAAAAAAAAAAAAAAAAAAAAAAAGAGAATCTCGCTATAAGTTGCTTCATCGTGACATGACCTCAAGAGCCTCTCTTGTTTGTCCTAGCATGTTGAACACTGTTGCTGCAATGTGAGACGGTGTAAGACCCGCTTCAGCCAATTGATACACCGGTGATCCATGGTCAATATACCGATCGGGAAGAACTAGCGGCCTCCACTGCGAGTTTTTTTAACCATGGACAAGTTAGTTTTGAGTAACTGAGTTTAGTGCTAGTGTGTTGATAAAGCCCGAAATTTTACCTTGATTTTTCCATCAAGGAGGCCATCCAGGGCCATAAACTGAACAACATGGGATCCGAACCCACCAATGGATCCTTCTTCGACTGTGATCAAGAACTCGTGATTTTTCGCGAGGCTGCGAATGAGGGCATGGTCCAAAGGCTTGCAAAAGCGTGCATCAGCGACTGTGAGCCTCAAGCCATGAGGTTTAACTAAATGTGCCGCGGCCAAACAACCCTGAACCGCTGTTCCGTAGCCCAAAAGTGCGACTCTCTCCCCTTCAATCAATATCTTGCCTTTCCCGACCTGTTTTGAAGTATCACAAAACATACAGATTAGTACACCAATATTGAGAAAACTTGCGAGAATACAGTAGAGGATCTCTGGGAAAGCTACCTCAAGAGGAATGCCTTTATTCCCTGGTGGCAGTGGAACACCGACCCCGTTACCTCTCGGATACCGGAAGCAACTTGGCCTGTCATCTATGGCAGCAGCAGTGGCGACCATGTGGAAAAGCTCTGCCTCGTCAGAAGGAGCCATCACCACCATGTTAGGGAGGCATGCCATGATCGTGACATCAAAAGAGCCGCAGTGCGTTGGACCATCAGCCCCGACCAGTCCAGCTCTGTCCATTGCAAATCTCACTGGCAATTTCTGCAAATCAACATCATGTACTACCTGTTGCATAAACCCAAACAAAGATCAGAATCCGAATATAGGTTTCACATAAATACTAATTAAACACCACATGAAAATCTTGTGATGACGGAAACTAAAGGAGCTATATTGACTTGCCTGGTCATAGGCTCGTTGCATGAAAGATGAGTAAATTGCACAGAATGGTTTAACGCCTTCGCAGGCCAGACCAGCGGCAAAAGTGACAGCGTGTTGTTCTGCTATCCCGACATCAAAACATCTAGTTGGAAAACGACGAAGGAAGAGATTCAAGCCTGTTCCGCCTCCCATAGCAGCATGGATCGCCACGATATCTTTGTCTTGTTCTGCTTCTGCGATCAAAGCCTCCGCGAAGTATGTTGTGTATGACTGTGTGGGAGAACTGGATTTGAATTGCTTTCCAGTTGCTGGATCAAACTTGACCACTCCTGAAAGGCACATACAAGTGTTATTTCCTAGTTGGGTTGATAAAAAATGGCAGGAAGAATATGACAATCGTAAATGATGTTACATCATCAATTTTGCTTCTCCTGTGAATAAATTATATTTGTGTACATACCATGGTACTTGTCAGAAGCTTTCTCTGCATATGGATATCCTCTTCCTTTCTCAGTAACACAATGGATCAGGACTGGACCCGTTGTTTTGGTACTCTTAACCTCTTTGAGAATGGCGACCAGATCATCTATGTTGTGACCATCGACCGGACCAATATAGTACAGTCCAAGCTCTTCAAACAGTGTTGATCCAGAACCACTTATCATCCCACGGGCATATTCATCAACTTTTGCAGCCAATTTATGCACTGGACCACCAATCTGTTTGGTAACTCCCTGCAAGAATCTCGTTTAAACAAACCCGCATCAGAATTCAATAGTTATTTCAGGATTGAATAGCTTTACAGCTCATTGATTGTGTTGGTTACTTACCTTGGCTACTTCTCTCAATTCTCTGAGAGGCCTGTTTGATTGCAATCTACTGAGAGCACTGCTGAGAGCACCAACGGGCGGGACAGGCCCATCAAGGGTAGCAGTAGGCAAAGAAACTTGTTTATTGTCATTTAGAATGATAATCATGTCAGAGTCAAGATACCCTGCATTGTTCATGGCTTCATAAGCTTGCCCTGCTGTCATGGCACCGTCACCTATAACGGCAACTACATGGTTCTTTTTTTCCTTCAGATCCCTCCCAACAGCCATACCTGTTTGCCCATCAGTTACAAAAGGGTCAAAACAAAGATGAGAAATTTTACATATGAATATTTAACTGAAGAGAAAACTGTTTTTCTTCATTTTGGAGAATCATGAAAATGGTTTTGACTAGTAAACCGTGTCGTCTTAGTACACTCAGTGTCTTACAAACATGAAACAACATAAAGATAGATAGCAAGAAAGTATAGGTACATATTGTCCAGATTTTTTGGAATGCTTATGAGAAATTCAGTGTTGGAATTGAAAAGTGAAATCTTATTCAAAACCTATACTATTTAGATTAGCGAACGGAATTTTACCCAAGCCTGCTGAGATAGTGGTAGAACTATGACCAGTCCCAAAGCAGTCATATTCACTCTCAGACCTCTTAGTGAATCCTGATAACCCATTTGTCTGCCTCATGGTGTGCATCTTATCTCTTCTCCCGGTCAGGATTTTGTGAGGATAAGACTGCAAAGTGCAAAATCAACGCAAAAAGTGAATCACAATGAATTAAATTTCTGCTAGTTTATAAAACCGATAAGGCGAGATTGAAACCTGATGACCAACATCCCACAATATCCTGTCTTGAGGAGTGTTGAAGACATAATGGAGAGCAACAGTGAGCTCAACAACACCAAGGCTCGAGCCAAGGTGGCCCCCAGTTTTTGATACATTGAAGATGACATCAGACCGGAGTTCATCTGACAGTTGCTTAAGCTCCTGAAAAAAAATGGTAGGAGTTTGTGAATATTGATAAAAAGCTTATGTATTAAGTACTTGAGTTCATATATGAGTTGCTAAAGCTCATCTACGAGAAGATATAAGTCTTTTCTAGATATTGAAAAAGCACTAGAAATAGGCCTTACCTTGATTGAGAGATTTTTCATGTGAATTGGATAATTTATGGTGTCCAAAAGAGGAGTTGGTGGTCTCTGCGAGTGATACTCCCCCATCTCTGACAGTGATGCATAAACCCCACCTGGCCTTTTCCTGACCTGTGTACCAAATCCCAACAAAATAGCCATAATTTTCAGCAATTCTTATATTTTCTTGATTCTCAGAGAATAAATAAATAAATAAATAAACCAAAGAAAATGACTTGTTAAGTAATTTTTCAAAAAGAAGAAAACAAAAGCAGGAAAAGTACAGTTCTTTTTTTTTTTTTTCCTTATTCTTTTTGGTTCAATTGCAACCTTGCCAAGTTCAAAACACAAAATCAAAACTCAAAACAAGCAACAAAACTGAGAAATGAACAAAACCCAATTTAGATCCCAGAATTCAGCAACATGGGTAGTCTTTTAAATAAGCAAAATCAAAGAAAGCAACAAAAGAAAATGACTTTCTAAGAAAAATTCCAAAAGAAGGAAAAAAAAAAAAAGTTTACTTGCAAAGTTGCCCACTTGCAAACACAATCCAAACAACAAAACGGAATAATGGACAAAACTCAATTCGTTTAACACAATTCCACAACATGGGTATTCTTTAATACAAGCAATGAGATTCATTTTCTAGTGTTAAACAAAAGATACACATTTTCCAGAAACCTGGTTAAGCTTGTACTGAGATTGAAACCCAAGCAGAACTGTTCCCAAAGAAAACTGAGACGAGAAAGAGCCAGACTTTTGAGGATCCGATGCCCGGCTGATATGACCAGGAAATGACAACGTACAGAGAGCCATTGCAGTGTTACAACAAACAACAGAGCTTAAACGGCTTAAAAACCGTGATTTGAGGCCAAATGGAGAAAAATCCAGATGAGAAAAACAGACTACAGGTTGAGATAATGCATGCCAAGAAAAAAAAGGGGAAAAAATTAAAAGAGTCTGAATTGTGAATTCCCACTTAGTAAGTGCTGGTGATAGTGGAGACCCAAATGGTGGTGGTGAAGTTGAATAAATAAAAAGAGGAGAGAGAGAGAGAGAGAGTAGAGTAGGGAGGGAAACTGGTAATTTGTTGAGTTTGTGGCTCTGAAAGCGAGTGTCACCAAAGAAAGGACCTTTTTTTTTTTTTTTCCTCGAAAATGGCCAACCAAGAAGAGAGACAGGGGGATTTAACAGGGATATGTTTCGGCTATATTTATAGTGTTTTCTTACCATACCAGGACCTTATAGTTGTCTCCTCGTTGATTGGGCCACGTCACCAGAAATCCTAAATGGATAGATTGATAGATAGATATGATTCCTTTTTCTTTTTTTTTTTGATTAATTTCCACCTTTTTACTTTTGTTTTGGTATGGTACAGTTTGGCCTAGACGAATGTTATGAGATGATTGGATAACTTGGCGTACAAATTTGGGAGCCAAAATCTTCAATTTATCCTAAGAAGGAAAGTTATAATGTTGGTCGTGGTTACACACCTAGATTATCGCTAATTTTATTCATAAAATATTGTTTAAATTCTATGCCAAGTTTTTATTTTTTTTAAAGGAAAAACAATGTTATAGGATCGATGATATAAATGTTCTCTCTTTTTCGCTTTGTATAATTAATGGAATTGTGAGTTGTTCTTTAATTCGATGAGGTTTGAATGGATTTTTCTTCAATTGAAAAGTATGAAAACTATTAGTTTTGCGAAATTTTTAGTGTATTTTTGAAGGAAATTGAAAATCCTAATTCGAACATTAATGGTGCTTATTTTAAAGCGGCAAGTGAAGTTAGAAATGATAATAGTCTTAATTTTTATCTAATTTGATAATTTAATTGTCGTACTTTCTATAGTAGGTGTTCAAAACGATAAGAGCACATAAACAGCAAAGAATTTGTCGGTTTTTTTCTAATTCAATTAGTGCCTCTAATAAATGGTTGATGTGTCAATTAATGATTCTCTAGACAAACAAAAAGAGGAGAATCTCGGTAAGCATTGCTTAAATAGAATTCACCAAAAAAAAAAAAAAAAAGCATTGCTTAAATACAGAAAAAAAAAAAAAAACAAGTTCTATAATACAACAAATTTTTAAACAAGGTTTTAAAAAATAAAAAAGATTGGGCAAAAAATTATAAAATTTCGACTTTATTAAATTCAGAAATAGACCTTCCGTATTAGATAAAGGCCCAGACGTACAAACCAAAGTCCTATTTTAAGAGGCACTCACAGCATAGTGTAATGCACACACTAGCCTAATAGAGCACAAAATTGTCATTTTCGAGTTGAGTTGGAATCTTGAAACTTGTTGCAGATTTGCCCAACTATTAGTAATTGGGCGACCGACCTTCATGGAAAAGATATAAATATATATATATATATATGTATGTATGTAGAGAAAGAGAGAGAGAGCATCCAATAGTAAAAACAATTGTACATAAGAGAAAATGGAAACCTCTCGTATATAATTTCAGCTAGAGAAGAATAAATTCCTTCTATCCCCTTTTTGTCTTTTTATCCAATTTGAGATAATGAAATGTGAATCTGGTTTTTCTTTTTTTTCTTTTTTTTGTTTTCCAATCTAATACAAAGAGAAGAGAAACCCCCTTAAGTCTTAACAACCTCAGATTTGGCTTTTTCTAACAGGAAACTCAGTATGGTGTTAAACCATTTTCATAATGCCATCCTATTCATTATTTCTTTTTCAACTCGAGGCATTAACATGTAAATCTGAATTTTTTTTTTTAAATCTAATATATTACTAATGTAAAGAGGACAGAAACCCCCTAACAACCTCAGTTTTGGCTTTCTCTAACATGACACTCAGCAACTCAATACTTGAAAAATAGTGAATAAAACCATTTCCACAATGCTATGACCTCTTAGTGGCCCAGAATTGGTAAACTCACAAAGTGTTGACCAAAACCATGAGAACCATTTTTAAAACTCAGGATCTTCAAGTTTAAAGGTTTTGTTAGAGGCAGAGAAAGGAAGAAAAGGTAGATAACTTAGGTGAGGGACATGGAGAGGGAGAGAGAAATGTTCTCTTGTGATGTTTGTTTGGTTTGAAAGAGTAAAAAAGACAACAAAAAAAATGACCAAGCCTCCATTTGGTTCTCAGGTGTGAACCTAAGTTTTTCATTTCAGTTTTTGTCTTTCTCTGAAAAGTCAATAAAAATTATAACTAGTTTTTGAGAAGTTGACCAATTTCAACCTAAAATTTCATTTCAAACCTTTGTTCCAAACGTACCATTAGTATCCTTGATTGGGTTTGGTCTTCTTCAACAATAAGAGTTGGTAATTTGACACCACCATACAACCAATTGTAGATCCTAAAACCCTTCACTAGTCCCCATCCTTACCAAACATATCCCAATAACTGAAAATGCTTGGGAACGCCACAAGTGCTAAACACCACTACTAATAGAAAGTGACATGTGTACTCTTCACAAACATAGAGTTCTATAAACACAAATTGAGATATATGAACTTAAACCATGAAAATCTTCCATTTTTCCAAGTCTATAAAGCTCATACAAGTCAAATTCCCATCCAACATGCCTTTGAGAAAATGAACCCGCAAGAAACCAAAAAGGACCCAATTCTATTTCATACACGATTGTCTAAAAGATACAAGCAAATCACATTATTGATCCAAAAATGAGGAAAAAAAAAAACTTAAAAATATACCTAGGAACCAAACTCATTTTTGCCTAAGTTTTGGTTATTTAATTTTTGCCTCTGTGAAAAGAACATGGCGATTAACCCTGGGGTCAAATTTGCGAAACTCGAGCGGTTCTTTGATCTTTGAGGGCTTCTTCTTGACATAGAAAAATCCAGTCCCAGCAGCTGACACTAATCTTATGAATATCGTTGCCTTCTTCTTCTTGTCACCCATTTCCTTAACCTAAAACCCCTCCCCAAAATTTTCATTAAAAAACATAATCAAAAATAATCAAAACAGTAATAAAAACAACAAGCTTTTGTTGGACATGGATTAGATATGCAACTATTGGCCCGAAAGAACATTTCTTTGTGTTCTTCAAGCTAGGAAAGCAAACGGGTTTTGTTCTTACTGAGAAATGAAACTAAATCTCTGGAACTTTTTTTTATACAATTTACAGATTATCTAATGGATTTATAGAAAGGAAATATTAGAACAAAAAACCCAGATCCGAAAAAGATCAAAAAGCGTGAAAGAGAAAGAGAAGTACCTGATGTTGGCCTGAAGAGTTTAGAGAGAGAGAGAGAGAGAGAGAGAGAGATGGTAAAGGGCCTGCGTCTGAGAGAGACGACGGGAAGAGAGGGAGGCGAAAGAGTTTTAGGGGTTAAGATGTGATTTGGTGCGGTGGGACTTAGAGAATGATGTGTAGTCCTCCAATAGATGCTCTACCTTTCACTTTAAACGCTTCTACTTTTATGCGCTAGACAATAGTTTACCTTAAATCCGAAAAAAAAAAAAAAAAACAGTAACCAACAACATTGAAATAAAAAATTTGACGCAATCAGAAAACGACAATAAAAGGCTGTTCGATTGGGAAACCTTATGTATTTAACGAATCTAACACCAGTATTGCCCAAGAATACTACATATTCAAGGTTTAAAAATGCAGCAAAAGTCGTTAATCCAATAGGAACCCAATCATTAGTAAAACTTGCATCTTTCTTCTTTTTTTTTTTTTTTTTTAAACTTTAGCTTGTTGTCTTTATGCAAGAAAAATTGAACTGCAACATTCTATCTTGAATATTTACATGTCAAAATTATTTAATTTAGATGTTTCCATCAGTTTCTCGTCCACTAAATAGATGGAATTTTGACGATTCACTTCACCTAAAAAAAAAGTGACAACAACACAGAGAGAGGGAGCGAGAGAGAGAGAAACAAAGAAACAAAATGAAACGTCAAAAACGACAAAAGACCCACAACGGCAAAGACGAAAATACCATTTTACGACAAGCATTTAAAAAACGAGTAAACGACAAGAACAGTAAAATAATCCAGAAAACGACAAAAAATCCCAAAACGGCAAAGACGAAAATACCATTAAACGACAATCGTTTAAAAACGACAAGAGCACAACAATGATCTAGAAATCGACAACTGACCTCCAAAACGACAAAGAACCATTAAACGACAAGAACACCACAATAATCCAGAAAACGACAAAAAAAATCCCAAAACGGCAGCAACCAAAAATATCATCACCGTAAACGTTGTCGTTTCCTGAAAGTAAACTACCATCTCGGCGCAAGATAGCACCGTGAAGTCCGAGTAACCAGTTTTCTCCCCTCTGCCCTAACTCCAATTTTCTCTTCTTTCTCTGGGAGCTGAGAAAATCCATTCCCGACTGAGAACACGAAGGTACAAGCTTTTCGTAAAGATTCGCGCTTTTCTTCACATTTCAATCTTTCAATTCGATTTTCCGTCTGTTTTCTCCCTAGAAAATCAAATTGTTAAAGTAATTTCCACAATCTATGTTCACTCGCAACAAATTTTTCGATTTCCTTCACTTTCTCGGCAACCAAACAAAAGGAATTCGCACAATGTGATAAAATTTCTGATTTTTTTTTTTGTTCGTCCTTTTAGGCGATCGAGATGGCGAGCGCGGTGGATGCTTCTGGAGAGCCGATACCGACGTCGGCGGTGCTGATGGCGTCGTCGAAGCACATAGCGCTGAGATGCCAATCGGAGAACGTGGAGTTTCTCAAGTGCAAGAAGAAGGATCCGAACCCGGAGAAGTGCCTCGACAAAGGCCAGCAAGTCACTCGCTGCGTCTTGGGCCTGTATGTTTTCCTCAAAATTCTATCTTTTTCTCCGATTCAGAACAATGCTGAGTCTTAAGCTCTGTTTGTGCCTTTTGAGGTTTTGTTTGGTTAGCGAGAATGTTAGGAACGATGACTGTTGAGCCTTGGGTTCTTCATAATTGGTGATTTCATTGTTGAAAATTAGCTTTGATTATAGGGATCAAAGGTGCTGAGAATTTTGTGGTGAATTTGCGAAAATTTGTTTTTATTTATCGTTCTTAGGTGAAATGTGCTGAGAATTTGCGTGAAAGTGCAAAAATATTTTTTGATTTTATTGTTCTTAGGTGAAATATGCTAAAAAGTGCAAAAATTTGCCTTAGGTGAAATTTGCTTTGATTTGCCGTAGGTAAAAAGTGCAAAAATTTGCTTTGATTTTTAGGTGAAAAAGGCTGTGAATTTGTGTTGAAACTGCGGTAGTGCAAAATTTGCTTTGAGTTTATTGTTCTTAGGTGAATAGGCTGAAAGTATAAAATTTTGTTTTGATTTTTATTTAGGTGAAATATGCTGGAAAGTGCAAATATTTTGTCCGTTCTCTTGTTCTCATGTTTTCTGAGAAGAAAGTTTGAGAAATTGGATTGAGTTGAAGGGAGAGTTAAGACTATTAAAAGAAAAATTCTTGAACTTAAAACCGGTCCTCAATTCTGTTGTGAAGAGGAATTTTGTGTTAGAAGGATCTCCAATTGACCATTTAACTGTCCCCGAGTTTTTTTCCAATTCTTAATTTGTTTCAGTTGATTGTTTCTTCTAAAGCCTCACTCTTTGATTTTGAGTTAATAAGTTTCTTTGTGGTTATTAAAAATTCCATGTATTTACTAAACGGCTCCAGCCACCGGGTTATTGTTTATCATTCGTATTTGAACGTGAAGTATTGATTTTTAAATTATTCAGGCCCTGTGTGTTTCCTAGTTTAATGACAATATGCAGGTATTATACATTTGAGACATAATTTGTGTGAAAACCACTGTTTCTATCATGGCCAAAAACTGTCTTAGCAATTGTCTGATCCTACTAATTAGAATTTCATTCCTTTGATTTGAACCTCGTATATTTATTGAAGAGTTCAACATAGACATTCAAATTCTTGTTTGTTATGCAGTGGTTGCTTAGATACTAGCCTGACATTTTCATCTAGAATTATCACGTGTCAAATAAACCACGGAAGGGTTTTATACACACATGGTGGAGAGATTTTTGTTGTTTTTCCTCTAAGGGTGGAAGTTTTTGTGATGCAGGTTGAGAGATCTACACCAAAGATGCACAAAAGAGATGGATTCGTATGTTGGATGCATGTATTACAATACAAACGAGTTTGATTTATGTCGCAAAGAGCAGCAAGAATTCGAGAAAGCATGCCCTTTGGAATGAGTTATATCATACTCCTTTTGTTTCCATTGTCACAATAATTTGGGCAGTTTTGCAGTGAGCGAGTACTGTTGTTTCAAACAGTTCTGACATTGATTGAACTTTTTTCTTGGTAATGACTTTGTCACCTGCTTTGTATGTTCGCGTTTATATCGCGGAATGCTCTCAAGCAATGAAATGTTGCCTTTTATTCAAAACAGAATGTTGTCATAATCCAAATGGTTGCATAATTCCATGGTAACTTTGAGAGATGTCGAACTGAGATTTGTTAAAGTCTGCCTACGGAAAAAATATGGATCCATACTCTCTTCAAAAGTTGCAATTCATATGATTCTGTTCACAGAAGCACACTTTAGATAACTACATGCAATTATTCAGGAGTGGAATACAGATCCGTCAAAGGAGACAAGGGCGAGGAACCGAACATATTCTATCCTCAACCTGCATCCTTTCATTCAGCCGGAACCGAAAATGTAGCCATGCCTAATAGTTGCCTTACACTTTACAGTTCAATGTGAAATTTCTTGGTGGACACTTGCATAAAGCCAACGTAAGCAAAGAAAGAGTATCCTTGAGAAACACTTGCGTGTAGGTAGAACAACGTGGATGACACATAATTTAAGTCAATTTATACAAAGATGTGTGTGAAGCCATAAATTGTAAAGTCCTCGTTGGACAAGCTCAGTGTGGGCGGAAGGTTTTCTATCAGTAGGACCTCGTATTGACCAAAAAAAGAAGCATAAAATTATTAAAGGGAGCAAGTTTTTGTTGTTGTTGTTGTTTTTTTTTTTTTTTTTTTTTTTTTTTTTGGCAGAGATATTTAAGGAAGAAAGTTGAAGCCATTAGTTGGGTAGGATGGATTCGTGAAGCCAGACAAAACTAGAATAGAAGAAGGAAAGACATTTGTAGCTCTTTAGTTTTGGTCGCTCATTCGAAAAAAGAAAAAGAAAAAAAAAAGTTGAATTAGTTTTTCACTTTAGAAATTGGGTGAATTAGCCATCATAGTTCTCCTTTTGGACATCTTGTACAAGTGTGCTAAATCGTTCGAGACAAACTATGTAAACTCTATTTGACCACTGGTTTTGTTAACAATCGAATTGTAAAATATTTCTGAGCGTAGATATTTATGTGTAGATTTTTATATTCCAATTAGAGTCCATGACATACTGTTACCATTGTTTTTCTATCAGAATTTGTTAAATTTTAGAACATCAACACCGCCCACGTTCAATGGAAAAGAATCAGTGTATGTTTAACCCCAAAAAAAACTATTCATGTCTTGAATCACACACAACAATGTTGTTTTTCACTTCCTAGTATGATTTCCCTGTTTGCTCCTATTTGCTAATGTAATTATAAACTTTATTTGATATTCAAGTTTAACTTCAATTAAATCTTACTTTTTTATCTTAATTTTTATTTTTACAACTTTAAAATATATTTTTTCATCTTACTTTTTATTTAATTTTTATTTTTCAGTGAAAAGTCTTGGCAAAAATATTTTTTTCATTTGATTTTTAAATAATTCAACTAATTTTTGCCACCTTTGATGATGTACTTTAGAGCTAAAACTTATATAAGCCTTACTTCTCAATAAAAGTTGAAACTCAAAAAAAATGTTATTTATTCCAAGTTGAGACGCGCAGAGCAGAATGGAATCTATAAATAAGCTTAGCCCCACGAGCCCACAAAAGCAGAAACTGGCCTAAAGCCCATTAGAAATTTCAACTAGATTTGGTGGGGTGCGCCAGGCCCGTGCAATAGTGCAACGCATGGGCGACGCGCGAGATGCCCCAGTAGCAAGCTACTGTGATGGGCCCTCCCCCTAAAAAAATTAATTTAATATCGTGTGGGCCATTGGCCCACGTATCAGATATTAAACTGATAAGAACAGATACTACACTTGATCTTAGCCAAAAGGCCGAGAAAGGTATGAATATTTCAATCCATGAGCCGCTTTTTTATAGATCATTTTTCACTCCCCTCTTTCGTGATTGGCCGATGTGGGACATTTTGGTTCTGTAAGAATCGCACCGCTTCGGTGCTTTCTTTTTTCGAAGTTGGGATTCCCAAGAGCATTTAGAGCTTTTATAAGCCTCCGATAATATTTTTCAAAGACTCGAAAAAGGAATTAATGGAACGTTTATGGATAAATCTTCTGAATAGTAGTTCTTATTACCCATTATTTCCAATGTACTATGTTGTTTTGGGTTAATGTTTTGATTCAAGTTTTTGTGGATGAGAGGGAAATGGGAACTGTTAAGCTTTTCTTTTATAGTTCATACCCAACTTTATTTATTTATTTATTTTTGGTCTCAATATTTATAGCTAATTAAGTTGGGTCAAACAAAAGACTAATCTACATCTAAAAAAAACATAACAGGCATCTAACTCGTAGAGTAAGTGCATCTAAATTGTTCAAAATATTGCTTATTTGGATCAAACGATTCTTAAACAATAAGAACTCAAGCCTTCTATTGGAACCAAATAAAATATATGTATATACAGGTATTTATATTCATATTTGTGTGTTCGTGTATTTATAATGGAAATGAGATCCCTATAACTAAACAAGGATTAGGTCCCTGCTTGCAAGGTTCTTTCGTTTACTTTCTTGCGGGTTTGGTTAGGTAATTACAAAGCACTTGGGAAGTTGGGATTAAAAACTTGCAGTTCGAAACAAAAAGCTGTCATTCAACATTTTTGCAGAGGTTCATGATAAAGAGAGTACATCGGTTTAACAAAGCATGGCCAAATTGAATTTAAGAGTCAGCGGAACTGCAAGGGAAGGGATAAGGAAGATTGGTACACTCGACGGATAGTGTTTAAGAACTTCCCGTTAATTACAAATTCTCTCTTTCTAGGTCCCATCTAGATACCGAAAAACCAAATCGTATCTATAGTAAGTAAAGCAGTTCCTTTTCTTTTCTTCTCTGTACTTTTGTTTTTTCCTAGTTTCTTTGAGAACCATTTTTCATCCCCATAATGGACCCGGTAGCTCGTTTTGCCTGGTTATTTGAACAATGTTTAGACCACCAAAGACTAAACAAAGAAGACGAGTATAGAAATCTTGACAACGATCAAAACCACCACAAATTGCAGAAACAGCTTATAATAATAAGAAAAGAAGATTCCCAACGATCAAAACCACCGTATCGATTATAGAAACAGCTAACAGTGTGTTTCACATTCCAGTCTGAACATCCATGGTTAAGTCCATTAAACACAAAAGGATGCGCAAAGTCATTTCCGAACGCATCATGCCTATCCAAATTACCACATACATCTGTCTAGAATCATCATATGCCAAGAGCACTTTGCAGTAAAACCATGAACGGGACACCAATCTGCAGCACATGCAGCGGCAGCATCATCAGCATCACCGAGGACTGCACAGCAAAAATCACAAATATTATAATATCTTGCAAAATTACTTGAGAAAATTCCTTAAAACAAATGAAGAGCCTATTTCAAGATTCTTTTCTTACAAGAGAAATTCAATTAGTAGTTTCATCAAAACAGAAGTAAAGGCTCCCTTAAAGGCAGAACTTTCAGACTCATGTAAGAATGAGCCTGATCCCGCGAGATTTTGCACATTAGTTTACAAAAACACAGAATTTATTTGTAGATAACACGGTATTTCCAAAAGTTTTAAGCCACAATTTTCATGGGACAGACAATAAGGACTTGGCTTGGCCAGATGGATACATATGGGAGATCCTTTTTCCTTTATCAAAAATAAGAATAGATGTGTCATTCATACATATGCAATGGAAGAGGCATTTTACCTGTAGGATCGTGAACGGGACCTTGAAGGACTGCGACTCTTGCCCCTTGGACTCCTTGACCTGCTTCGTGTACGCCCTCTTTCATCATATGGACTTCTACCGTTCTCCCTTGGACTCCTTGACCTGCTTTGTGCACGGTGCCTTTCATCAGATCGACCACGACCATTTTCTCTTGGACTTGGGGACCTCTTATGATCCTTATCATCACGTGGAGACTGATTTGGGAACCTCCTGTTATCCCTATCATCATGAGAAGGAGACCGAGATATTGATCGGGAGTGCACTGGAGAGCGATAATAATCCCTAGACCTGAGGACCCATCATGGAAAAGAAACAGTCAATCAAATTAGCTCATATAACAAGAACAGATATTTCAAGAGAAACGAAGCATACAAACTAAAGGATTTATTTATGCAAATAAATAACTCATCACTTCCATCGACTACCAAAACCTAACAAGCAAATGAAATTAGGCACAATGCTGCAAAAAATAAAAATAAAAAAAGATATTTGCTTTCAGAGAATACAACTTGTACTTATATCCTGATCTAATAATCAAAATGTGACCTTTACCTGAACCTTTTCAAGGTTTGTGAACAAAAATATGACACTTTGTCCAAACATTGAGAGTTATGCTCTATATTGAGGCACTGGTTGATCAGCATCTGACCACTTCATAGCTTCTTTGCAACTTTCTAAAACCTTTATTATCTTTTCCTTGGACAATGCCATCAAATCTCTACCAGTAAAAACTTTGAATTGCTTCCCATCTTTGAAGATGATTTCTTTCTTTGGCCAACTATAAGCTCTATATTCTTTATTAACTGGAGCGTATAAAACAAGATATCAAACTGAAACAGTTCTAACTAAAATAATTATTTTCATAGTCCAAAAGAAACATATAACAAATAAAGTTCTACAGTGATTGCCAATCATCTCTTAGACAAATTAGGTAGTAAGGTCGTTGTAGTGACCATCAAAAATCAGAAGCCAAAAGACTTGTAAGTCCATGCATATTCAACATTAATCAAGGCGAAATCAAGGATAATATTCATGTAGGCATCGATGGAAAGGCAAAATGCCGACCACTTTCATAGGACCTCTACTTTGTTAATCCTTATAAATCCAGAAAACTTTAATAAGATTAAATTAATCCAGAAAAAATTAGTCTGCCTTAACACATTAATATCTGCATAAACAAGGTAACCAGCACATACCACAAAACAAAGATACAGTTACAGCAGGCAGCAGCCAACACAAACAAAGAAAAAAGAAAAAACACGTAAAAAGGAAACAGTTTTTAAATTTTATTTTCATACCAAAGAGAATAAAAACCAGACAACATTGGATCAAACCAGCAAAAACTGAAGTAACAGAGAAAAAAAATACCAATACCTAAATAAACAGACTTGAAATAACAAAGTTAGAAATCTACATTTGAGACAAATCCTCAAGTCATACCTAACTGGTGAAGGTGACCGCGAGTAAGCTGTGAACAAAGAAAATCCATAAGAGGTCAGCAGAGAATTAAAGCAACCAAAAATATTTTCAAACCAAACTTGAATAAATCTTATTCACAAGTTCAATTAAAAGCCAAGTAAAATATCAAACTGACAATGATATTGGCGTCTTGGTGGAGTCCTCCTCCTATGGCTCCCTCCATATGGGCCACTAATGGTTGAAAGAAAAAAGCAAGGTCAATAGGAAAAATAAAGGGAGGTATAAAATCAAATCAAGGAAGAGAAGTAACTGCTTGGACACCTTGTGCGGGTAGTCCTGCGCATCTCTTGAGGAGTTTTCCTATTCTCCTCAGCAAACACGATTCTTATCTCACGTCCACCAATTATTGTATGGTTCAGTTGCTGCTTTGCTTCAGCAGCATCATCAGCATAACGGTACTTGACAAATCCAAAGCCCCGTGGTTCCCTATATAATCAAATCACGATTCGCAACAATTCAACTTTAAAGCATTCATTAATGCGATTACAACACAGAAACATGAAATGGGTAAACATTTATCATTGGTTCAAACAAAAAGAAAGATAGAAAGCTCATACCCAGTGTAGTAATTCTTAGGTAGATACACATCCTTCACAGGACCATACCGCTCAAACGGAATCCTAAGATCTTCTGGCCTGTGCAAAACCAGATGAATAGAAATTAAAATAAATAAAAGTTCTTTATTTTGCGTGTGTTTCATAGAAAACAGAAGAAAATCATTAACAAAGCCTCACAAATCACATACCGGCTTTCCAACTCATCACAATCAAACGAAAGAGAAATCCATGAACTTCAGGTTTGCAAGGAAAATGTCCAAAAATCTTAAACTTGTTTTTATGTTTGCACATATGTAACTAAATTCGGTATGAGGTGATTGAAGAGGTTTAAGAAATTGAAAAAAAAAATTACATAATAAGTAATAGGTCCGTTTGTATATATACATACATATATACACACACAAGCACATATATACGTGTGATTGAGGAGCTTAAAGAAATTGGCAAAAAAAAAAATTACATGATAAATTCATATATGTGTACTCTGTAATTATCTAGTTCCAAAAAGTAACCCCGTGTTTGAAAAACTCAGTTTCGAAAATTGGTAAATTTTTGCCAAAAAAATGTATTTCCCAATTTTTTCCATCATTCTCTCATTTTTGGAAAAAAAAATATATATTATCTTATTAAAATATTCTCACAAAACATTATTTCCGATACAATTTCTTCTCATTACAAACAATTTTTTGTTTTCAAAAAGAATTTTTTTTTACGCATCCAAACATCATCCTATTTTCTCAAAATAAAAAGACTTTTTATCATTTAAAACAAGAAAAAAAATTTAAACAAGAAAATTAATACACCTAGCAAATCAGCAAGCGAGAGAAGAACGCAAAACAACGAATAAGCTAATATGCAATTAAAGTTTCATTATTTCTTCCTAACAAAATCACCATTCAAAATCACCAACCGAAAAAAAAATTAGAGAGAGAGAGAGAGAGAAAAACCTGGCGTCGAGAGGGAGATTGCGAACGAGCAAGCCAGAAGGAGCCGGCGAGCGGCGGTCCCTCCGGTCACGGCGGCGATCGCGGGGCTCGTCGTCGTCACTGTAGCGCTTGCGTCCACGCGGCGGGGTTCGGCTGCGCCTGCGAGGGCTGTGGCTGTGGCTCCGGCTTCGGCTTCTGTAACTCGCCATGGAGGAGCTGATTGAAGCTAAAAGGAAGAGAAAAACAGAAAACCCTAACCCTAAAACGGAGAAGACGAGAGAAGAGAAGAGGAGAGTGGAGTCAGCTGTGTCTGTGAGGGAAAACCAAAAGGATTTTTGGAGGGAGGGAATTAAAACTGTTTTTCATTGTCCCCCAAAAATATCGAAAACCATCATTTTCAGTCTGAGATTTTTTTTTTTTCTTTTTTTTTAGTTTTTATCCCCTGTGGTTGACTTATGTGTTACCCTTTTTTTTTTTTTTTTAACATGTCTATTCTAATGCTAAATTATTGTGAATAATAAACTTTTAACATTATAACTATACTAAAAGGATGGACTGAGGGGAAACAATATTTGATGTACTGTTTAGTACACAATAGTAAATAGTGATTTTTGGTTTTTGTTTTTTTTCTCCTTCAGCTACAGTCGTCTACAGTGTATCTACAGTAACGCTACAGTAATACTACAGTAAAATTACGTTTTTACCCTTCAAATCTCTTGCATTTTTATGGCTACATAGTGGCTTGCCGATTTTGCCCTTTTGGCATTATCCGGCCATTAGAGAGAGAGAGAGAGAGAGAGAAAGAGACCAACCAGAGAATGAGAGAAAGAGAGAGAGAGAGAGAGAGACCGGCCATTAGAGAGAGTGAGAGAGAAAGAGAAAGAGATAGAGAGAATAAAAAATATATATCTATATTAAAATAAATTTAAAAAATAAAAATAGAAAAAAAAATCATAAGATAAAAAATTATTTTCAATTATAAAAAATAAAACTATATCCGTTAAATAATTTATGAAAAATTTAAATTATTGAATTAATAAAAATTTAACGAAAAAAAGAATAATACATTTCAAGAATAGATTAAGGGTTTGTTTGGTGGAGTAGTTTGAGTTGGGATTTTTAAGTTTCAATAGTAAATTTTTTTGAATTTTCAGAAAAGGTAAAAAATTTTTTGGGAAAAAGACAAAAATTTTTGAGAAAAAGTCAAAAAAAATTTTGAGTTAAATGGTTTGAACCATTATGCCAAACACCCCCTAATACAATTAAATTATAATATTTACAATAAACAAACAAACTAAAAAAAATTAAATTAAATAATAATTTACAGAAATTTTAAAATATAAAAAGATCTATAAAATTACAATAAAATTAAAAATTAATAAATAAATTTTTCTACTGTAATGAAACGTCATTATCAAATATGTATATTTATAATTATTATAGCTAAATTATTATTAATATCATGTATTAATATTATTCTTTAAAATTTATTTTTTTAAAATATTTATTCCATTACTAAGTTTATTTATTGATTTAATTAATTTTGTTTAAATTTAAAAAATTTACTTAAGTTATTAAATTTTTTTGACTATTTAAGTTTAAAATTTTTTATTTTTATTTATTCTTTCTGATTTTTTAATAACAATATATTATTTTATTTTATTCTATTAACAATAATTCTTATACTTAATATTTTATTTGAATATTTGATATTATTAATTTTTTATTCTTTGACTTCTGTTATTTTTTCCTTCTTTTTTTTAAACAAAATGTTTAATAAGTTTCTTCTATATTTATATCTATAATCTTTAGAAATATAATTTTTAAAATTTTTATTCATTTTTACGTTTATTTATTAATTTAATTGGTTTTTATTTTATTAAATTTACCCCGCAATTTTGTTATCCTTTTGATTTTTCAAATTTTTTTAATTTTATTTATTATTTAAACTTTTTTATTTCAAGAAAATTACGCTTATAAATATGAATGTATGTACTTTAATATTATAATAGTAAATACTAAAAAAAATATTTACTGTAATTATAATCTATATTTTAATTAACTACTTTTATTATATAATACTCAATTTTTTTTTTCATTTTTGTTTTTTCTTCCTTCCCCGTATAATCTATAACTTAATTAACTGCTTTTATTAGATAAAACTCAATTTTTTTTTCCATTTTTATTTTTTCTTCCTTCCCCGTGTAACACACGGGTATTAAACTCGTTTTAACTAAAAAAAATGCTCTCTAATTAGCTGTTATTTTCGATGTCAAATTTGATATAAGTTAAATATTGTGGCAAATTTACCACAAGGAATATATAATTGTCAAAAGTTTGATTTTTATTTATTTGTGGTTATTGTGTTGATTTTTTTTAATATAATTATTATAATATTTTCATTTTTAATTTATTAAATACTAAAATTTCATATTTATAAGTTCTAAATAATAATAATGATAGCAAAAAAGTATAAATATCATTATGTATTGAAATATAAAATAAGATAATGCTAATTTTCACACTTTTTTATAACAAATAAAGTATTAACATAGACAAATGTATTGTAAATAAGGTGTATATTTTGAATCATCACCCTCAAATAATAATTAAAAAAAAGATAGAATTTGAATTATGTATTCAAATTTAATGTGTATTTAAATAGTTTTTTTTAATGATAATATTTGAATACTATAAATGTAATAATAAATAATAATAATAATAAATGTGTTATGGATTTTTAAGGAATGCAAATTTTGATTTGAATTTGGGGTGAATTATTGTGTTGTAATGATCCAAACGACCTAGTATTCATTAGTGGGGTTATATTGTTACTCAAGTGGATGTTGTGGCTTCGCCATTGTCTTATCTTAAATCAACCATGAATCTGTAAAATGACTATGTTGACATATGACGATTTGTTCAGGTCTATTTGTATTTTTAGATTTTTTTCAATTAACTAAATTTGTGACAAAATGTAATTTATTCTTTAAGTTTTGCATTATAAAATGGTGAATTTATGTAGTAATATAGTTTATTGTTGA